>JBBGZY010000308.1:0-600000 GCA_037952925.1 Lithobates clamitans
GGATGCACCCAGCTACCAGATTGACTGAGTGGCTGACAGCCGAAGTCAGCTATGTTCACCCCCTGCCCAACGATTGCACTCTCCATTCTGAGCAGACTGAAAACTGGGCGATCAGTGGTCATGTGATTGCTTGGTTCTCAATCTAAGAAAGGCCATACAAAAGGGTGAATTTCTTTTCCGCAAGCACAGGTTGCAAGAAAAGAAAAAAAAAAAAAAAAAAAAATTTGCTTGATTTCCTCCTCCATCAACACAGACAGTGCTGACATGGGAATTCCTCCCACTGGGCCATTATATTCTTCCAGCAGGTATGTGGGGGGGGGGGGGGGGGGACGCGGGAGAATCCATCGCCAAGTGATTTTGCTAGTGATAATTGCATGTTAAATCCGTCAGGCTGGTTATACCCAAGTTAATCGATCAACTTGGTACATTCAGCTTGCCCATACAGGGTCCTGCTGAACTGGCTGAGATTTGAGCCGTCTATGGCCGGCCTTACAGCTGCAGCATCACACCAATGTGTTTTTAGGTTCTTTTTGCTCTACAGAGCAGTTGACCACACCATTAACAACAGTGTAGTTCATAAAACTAGAAGAAATGTTTGGGAAATATTGTAATAAACTGAATGAGTAAGGCTAGGTTCACACCACTGTGGCTGCAATTTGGTCCAATTTTCAGTACGACTTGGTTGCATTCTGACACATTTTAAGTGTTTTTGACGAGATTATCACGCCTCTGCATTTTTGGTTTTGTCCAATGATAAGCATATTTCCAAAATCGCTTCATGCTGTGCTGCATTGATGTGAACAGACACCATTGAAAACAATGTGATCTCCAATGCCATGCGATTCTATGGGACCCAAGTTACATCTGAAATCGCACTAGTATGAACCAGGCCTTTAGGTTCTTTCGCATGGGTGGCGGTCATAAAAAACAGGTGGCTGAGTCATAGTTTTACAATCCCCAGGCACCCACCTTAAATCTAACATTACAGCCAGAAAGAGCATATACTATCCACATAAACAATATACATTCCATGTCAGATTTAACTCAGCCTGCAGAACTGAATAGGTGGCACCACCTGTCAAACCTGACCTTTGAGGCCTATGGGAGTATGCTGCAAATGCTCGCTTTATGGTTGCAATGTGGTATTTAAAAAAAAAACTTAAAAAAAAAAAAAAAAAAAACACCCTAGACTTTAGACTTTCTGGTTAAAACAGGCATTGAGAAGGTGACAGCTCAACCACGCTCTGAAAAGTGTACTGCGGATAGCTTTTCAGAGGGGAAGCATGGGCTGTCACATGTATGAATGAAAAGTTAGAAGTGTTTGTCATCCATCCAGTTTTTCCATCATGTCCCTTCTGTCAGAGAAGAAAGGGAACTATAACTTCACGTACAGTAGGTGCAGCTGGACTTCCTGCACTGAGACATACTGCAGAGCTGCAGTTGATCCCAGCAATACAGGACCCAAATAGGTATGGCCCGGTCTTCTCATTCTTCTCCCGTCCTGTGTGAACACCCATGTGATCCGATTCCAGTGCAGGAAAAAAAAAAAAAAAAAAAGTGCTCAAAATCGCACTGCAAAGAATCACATGAGATTTGAACAGGAATGCGGTGCGATTCCTGTCCGCATCAGTATGAACCAGCACCAACCAAGCCTCATACACATGGTATAATTGTTGGCCAACCGAGCATCTGATTTTTGACAAAAGGGCGTGTGCCAGGATCTTGTCTTGCATACTAACTGCACACAATTGTCATGCCACAAACACGAACGTAGTGACGTACTACGTGGAATTTCAGCTCTTGAGCGCCACCCTTTGGGCCCCTTCTGCTAATTTTGTGTTTGATGAACATTGATTCTGAGCATGCGTGATTGTACTTTCAACTTGTGTGACGGATTTGTGTACTGGCCATACGAAAATCTGACTTCAAGCTGTTGTCTGCCAAAAATTTACTAGCCTGTCATCCAACATTTGTTGGCCGAAAGTTGGACAACAATTGTCTAAAGGAGCGTACTAACAGTCAGATTTTAGGACAACAGTCTGTCAACAGACAATCCCCTGCCAACAATCATACCGTGTGTACGAGGCTTTAGTCTAGGTTCACACATGTCTGGTGAGAATTTTCCATCCGTTTTCCACTGCAAATTTCCAAAGCAGCTGTTTAAGCTGCGATTTCAGATACAGTTCAGATGCAAATTTCCAAAAACCGGTGGCCACCGGTGTCTTTAACAATAGTTCATTGTTAAGGAGAGGGCCAAGAAGCCAACCGCAGCGTCCTTAACAACTGATGACTCATCAGCTGTCAGCAGGTTCCCCACTGACAGCTGAATGTAAACCAAAGAATTGCCGGAAATAAAAGTTGAGATAAAAATAACTGTGTGTGCCCCCCCAAAAAAAAAAACCATACCAGGCCCTTCTAAGGGTCTGGTATGGATTGGGGGGGGGGGGGGCAACGCTTTAAAAAAAATTATATATATATATTTTTTTTTTAAATCCAGTATGGATTGGAGGGGGGGGGGGGGGGGACCACCACACTGTTTTTTTTTTTTTCCTCAATTTGTGTTTAAAACTGATGACATGTTCCCATAGTAGGCAATAAGCCTGGAATTTGCATCTGAATCGCACCACAGTGCTCAGAAAATGAACAGAGCTCTTTTTTAAATTTGCAGTGAATTCGCACTGCCGCTGCACCACAGATATCTGAACCGGCTCCATAAAAAGCCAGTTCACATGGCATGCGAATCGGATGCGGTTCAAAATTCATGCACTTTAAATATATGTGAACGGAGCCTTAATCTACTTTTCAGTATATTTGGTATCTTACTGTACTGTAGCACTGTAGAAACCGCCAGTAACAGTCCTCGTGTTGGAAAAAACTACAGCCGGCCATACACTATACAATTTTCCTTTAGATTTACCAAAAGCATAAATATGAGGTCAGAACTAAACACTTCCAATTTGTATTCAATCAGGGCAGGCCCTTGCACTATATAGTTAAATTTAAATCTAAAGGAAATTGTACAAGAGAATTGTATAATGTATGGCTAGCTTAAAGCGTAACTCCACTTCTCCCCCCCCCCCAACAAAACATTCCCCTCTAGATGATCTATGTAGATTGCAAGGATTACAACCACCTTTGTTGCAGATTCCTACCTTTTGTTATTCTGAAGAAATCACTGTTCCTCTCTGCCTCTGTGATAAGTCTAATGGGAGTGGTTTCATAATTATCAGTCAGCTGTGCACCTGCAGAGCCCTAATGAGGAAATTGGCAGGGTCTGCATGCCTTTAGACCAGTGGCGACTGGCGTATTTTTGGGGGGACAGCAAACAATCGGTTGCAGGCGGGTGGCCTCCTATGGGCAACGTGCAGCGGCTCCCGTGTCCTCTCTGCATCACGGCGGCTCCTCCTCCTGGGCGTCCAATAGGATCGCCTGTCTTTTTAGCCAATCGGGTGACCGGCGTGAAAACCTGCTTCCCGATTGGCCGGGAGGAGGTTTAGCATTACAACAGCGAATATTGATTCGCTGTTGTAACACACCTGGGTGGGCTCGGAGCGCACTCTCTGTGACCCGAGCCCGCCCTATATTGAAGCCTATTAGAGCCCCCGGCTCTAATTGGTGCTTCAAAAAAAAAAAACCCTGCTTTAGACGTGTTTCTATTGGGAGTATCTCACCACAAATGACATTTATTTGGCAGGGATGCCTGAAATCTGACTTGGATCTTAACTCTTGACTTGGGGGGGGGGGGGGGGAAGCTTGTGTTGACATCGTATATAGGCTACAGTATAATATTTTTTCCTTGCTATTTATTTCCCCCCAAGAAAGTAGTGTTACCCTTTAAGCCACTGCCTCATAATTAGCAGCAGTGTTGTCAGCGTGTCTTGTGAGTTTCTTCAGTTGGCAATCAGATAGGAATCTGGCAATTAAAAACACTTGTGTAGATATAGCCTGAAGGAGCGTGCACGGCTTGCAGGTTTCTGATGAGCCGGCTGATATTTGAGCAGCGGCAATCCCTGTCGACATCCAACCATACAACATCCTTCAATCTGAACATCAGCTGCAGTCACGGTTTGGCAGCAATCACTGTATTCCATCAGTCGGCAGCTGTCAGACTACAATAATCTCAGCAGAAGATTCATTCATCTGTGCTTCTTAGGCTCCATTCACACTAATGCGTTTTTTGATGCATTTTGCAGAAATGCATGGAATTTTTTAACATGGGTTCCTATGGAACATCTTCACATCAATGCTTTTTTGTACCTCTGCATTTTTGGAAAGGGTCAGGGACTTTTTTTCATGCAAAATGCAGCGTTTTGCATGTAATAGAATTCAATGGACCAGCAACAAAAATGCAAGTGCAGCGTTTTTACAGCGTTTTTAGGCGTTTATTTATTTATTTTTATTTTTTTATTTTTTTAGACTGTATACAGTCTAAAAAAAAAAAAAAACTGTAAAAAGAAAAAAAAAAAAAAAAACGCAAGACGCGGCAAAAACGCTGCTCAAAAACGTGGCAAGCATCACAAAAAAAACTCCAAAAACGCTCAAAAGCAACATGCATAGGTGTGAATCGAGCCTTAGTGTGGGTGGAGGGATCTGTTAGTTTACAGCAGTGTTAACCCTTGGAGGCGTTATATCACCCATCACCAACTGTTTTAACTCCTACAAACCTACTACCATGCAGTTGCTGCAATGCCCCAGTACTGCCCACTGAACGTGACAGTGTATCATTTTTGCCGTACCTGCACAACATTGGTTCTGTGGAATGTATATAACCCAGTCCATATCCCTTAACCACTTCAATACAGGGCACTAACACCAGCCTTCCTGCCCAAGCCAATTTTCAGCTGTCGCTGTTTAAATGACAATTGCGCGGTCATACAACACTGTACCCAAACAGAATTTTTATCATTTTGTTCCCACAAATAGAGCTTTCTTTTGGTGGTATTTGATCACCTCTGTGTTTTTTATTTATCATATATGCAGCACTGATGGGCATTGATAGACGGCACTGATAGGCTGCACTGATGGGTACTTATGTGTGGCACTGATAGGCGGCACTGATAGATGGCATTGATATCACTGATGGCACTAGCAGGCATTGGGGATGGGCACTGATTGGCATTTCCCTGGTGGGCTAGGGTGGTGGAAATCCCTTGTGGTCCTGGTGGCATCCTGGTGGTCCCGGGTGGGCATCCGAGGGGGGCTGCGCTGATAAACAATCAGCACATTCCCCCGAGTGAGGAAAAGCCGATCAACGGCTCTTCCTGGTTACATCGTGATCAGCCGTGATTGGATACGGCTGATCCATCAGAGGCTCTTTACCGAGATTGGTGTGTCACACTGACACACCGCACCACCGATCAAGATTGGTCGTTCTGGAGGGCCGTCATATGACGTCCACCCAGCCGTCATTTGACGGCCGGCGGGTAGATAGTGGTTAGGGGTATGACCAAAAGTGTGAACGGGCACTTGGATTTTTTTTTTCCCCACCAATTAGCCTGCAGGCTGAAAAAAAAAACAATAATAATTGGATTCATGTATGGCCAGCATTAGGCTGATCATAAATTATACAATTTTCTTGTACAATTTTCCTTTGGATTTACCAAAACTATATAATATGAGGTCAGACCTAAACACTTTCCATTTGTATGCAATCAGGCAGGCCCTGGCATTACATAGTTGAAGGTAAATCTAAATGAAACTGAATAAGAAAATTATATAATGTATGGTCAGCTTTAGTGTTGTCACCTGCCAGCGGAAGTGCTGTTACTGGTTGTACCTCCAGCTAAGAAACGTTGCAAGAATAACAAAAATTCCAAACCATGAGATATGGTGCCAAACATACTAGAAAATTGATTTTTGACTACACATACACTTTAAAGCGGTATTAAATCCAAAACCAAGAATGTATTATATTGCAGCTTAGCAATCATTAGATGCGGTGGCCGCATCAGTTTTCTTTTTTAGTCTTTTTCCCCCCTCAGTTTTCACCTGGTGATTTGGCCAGTAACACATCTCCTATATTAGGCTGGATTCACACCAATGCATTTTTAGTGCTTTTTGCATTTTGCAGATTTGCACTACAGTCCATTTACCATGGTTTCCTATGGAACACGTTCTGTAGTGCAAATCTGCTAAATGCAAAAAGCACCAAAAATGTATTAGGTGTGAATCCAGCCTTAGGCTCCATTCACACTAATGCGTTTTTTGATGCATTTTGCATTTTGCAGAAATGCACGGGAATGTTTTTAACATGGGTTCCTATGGAACATGTTCACATCAATGCCTTTTTGTACCTCTGCATTTTTGGAAAGGGTCAGGGACTTTTTTTCATGCAAAATGCAGCGTTTTGCATGTAATAGAATTCAATGGACCAGCATCAAAAACGCAAGTGCAGCGTTTTGCGTTTTTTAAAATTTTTTTTTTAGACTGTATACAGTCTAAAAAAAAACTGTAAAAAAAAAAAAAAAAACGCAAAACGCCGCAAAAACGCTGCTCAAAAACGTGGCAAGAACACAAAAAAAATCTCCAGAAACGCTCAAACGCAACATGCATAGATGTGAATCGAGCCTAAGAGTGTCCCCGCTCTGAAGGAATGATAACAGGAGGCACAGCGAACAGCAGCCTTGTTAGCCTGGGGGGAGGGGGAGTGTACTAGCAGACTGCGCCAAACTCCAGCTCACACTTTATAATCAGTTACAGCAAACATCGTTTTCCTCTTTTGGGATAAAAGGTTTTACGGAAATATATAAAAAGTGATCATTGTAAGCACCCCTGCCAGTGGCAAATGGTTTGTCTCATCCCTTTAACTGATACATTCTGCTGAAGAGCTTGTTCTTAAAAAAAAAACAAACAAAAAAAAAAAGCAAAAAAAACAAAAACAAAAAAAAAACAAAGAAACAAAAAAAAAAAAACAAACCTACTTGCTGGATCACCTGATGAAAATCTAAAATCTAAAAAAGAAAAAAGAAAAAAGAAAAAAAAAAAAAAAAACACAGCCACCATATTTAAGAATTGGTAAGTTGCAATATGATAAAAAATCTGCTTTTTTTGCTTTTGTGTTTAATACACAATTGTTCATAAAATCAAAAGTGATATATAAATGTATTTATTTTTTATAGAGCGCTGTGAACTTATGCAACGCTCTACATATACATTGTACATTCATATCAGACCAGCGTTTATATGTGTGTGTGTATATATATATATATATATATATATATATATATATATATATTTATATTATACACATATACATACACAGCAACCTTTCCTCCCATTGATCAGCACACATCACATGATCCTACAATCACCTTTAGGCTGGGTTCACAATATTATCTTTGCATGCAGCTCACAGCAGGTGTCTGGTGCGTCCCCGTTCACCGTTCCAACCCCAATTCTTGGCTGAATTTGGACCTGAAATGGACTAAATCGATGTACTAACAATTATGTTATACACTGGGCCTTCCTGATTGGACTGTTTAAGTAGTTTTTTTTATTTGTTTTGAGAAATGTAAAGTTGATCATGTACTGTATGGTGACCTGAAGTATCACCACATAGTTTGAGTTTCTCACCACAAGAAGACTGAATAATCTCCCTTAGATCTTATAGAGGAAGGACCTTCGTAATCGGATACAAAGGAAGCAGATAGTTTAAGTAGATCTTCATATGACAAAGTTTTGGCAGATCTAAAAGTTGATTGTATGGTCGGATTGTAGCGGAAGGACCTGTCTGGATAGAATCTGATTGGTTTGTTCTTATAGTAGATAGTTTTGGTGAAGTTGATTGTAACCTGTATGGTGACCCTTGAAGCCAACAATGATAAAAGTATGTACTCACTTCCTTAGAAAAGCAGATGTTGTTCGAGCACCGGTCTCAGCTGTCAGCCATCCGTAGTGCGCTCTCGTACTTGTCACACTTCTCCGGTAGCAGCTCCACTTGCACAATCATTAGTCTGGCCCCTCCCCTAGTGATCTCCCCCCACGCCCACTTCTTATGTCAGTCCGAAGACATGTACATCCCGTACTGGACTCTAATGACAGCTCTCCCTCCTCCCACTCTAAGCCCTCCACGCCCCATCTTTGTTCTGTCAGCAGACAGGGTTCTCCCTCATCACTTCCTCACCTCATCACCTCCCCTCTGACATTTCTACTGATCTCCTACAACGTGTTCTGCTGATAACTTGTGACCCCTCTATACTACTTCCTCTAATTCTATGTACTGCACACAGTACAGCCAGCCCTGCTCTTATGGTGGCCATAGACACAACAATCTCATCAAACCATCCTTCAAAGAATCACAGAATGATTGATGATGATCTAGGAATTATCCAAAACACACATACCGTGTGTCTTTCAATTCAAATTCTGATTAGTCTGTAGGAAAGAAGATAATGTGATCTGAAACACTATAGCCATGTCAGACATCGCATGTGATTCGCAGCGCGGATTACGAGCCATACAGATTGTGTCCGCTTCAGAATCGCATGGGTGTTCACTGTCCAAATTCACAGTTCGTACTGCAATATGCAAACCGATCCGGGGGGTGTTTCTATTGACCCCCCGCAGCAGTTTGTATAGGGCAGTGTGAACTGCCTGCAAGTTCTTTTTTTTTTTTATAAACTGTTTTAAATTATTTTTATTCATTTTTAGAAACAGACAAACATAATACATAACAATCAAAAGTCTCGACATACAAAAAAAACTTTCAAATTGCAGTAAATATGGTACATTGCTAAGATATATAAATCATACAGCATTGCCACCTCCTATTGATGAACATAGAATTCTAAGGTACTCAACTATTATGAGGGGGATGGGAGGAGAGAGAAAAAAAAAAGTTCTATGCAATGCTGGAACCCGTACTGGAATGTGAACCAGCGCGTTAGGTGTATTATGCATTGAACGGTCTTTTCGATCATATCTCTGATTAGATCAGTGGTTCTCAACCTGGGGGTTGGGACCCCCTCGGCGGTTGAATGACGATTTGCCAGGGGTCACCAAATCCTGTGCTGTTCCTGAAGCTCTCCCAGCTTTTTCACGGCCGTCCAGCAGGGCTGTCCCTGGAGCCTATGGCCGCCCACCTGGGCTGTTCCTTGAGCCCGCTGAACTCAAAGTCATAGGCCATTACTGCCCATCTCACTGACTTGTGCACCAACAACCCCCAGTCTCTGGCAGTACCTTTCCCTTGGGCTTTCACTCACCTGATCGATAGTCCATGTGCCACTCATAAACGATCAATCGCCCAGTTTCCTTCCTCTTTGTTGCTACTTCATCTGCAATGATTCTCAGTTTCTCTACCTCTTTGTGGCCCGCTCCCCTCCCCGCAGGGGCGGCCTACAACATCCACGACTACGCGCGGCAGGATGTCGTCTGTTCCTCCATGAGGACCGGATCTCCACCCTTTTCGCTAAGGTGAAGCTCCGTTGGCTCCCCAGAGGGGAAAACCTCCAACCTCCCCTCCGGGAACCAGGCTGGCTCTCACGCTCCTCAGAGCAGGACTGCACTCCGCACTCCCGGGCACCATGTGACCCCGCTTTTATATGAGAGTCCCGGGATTACCAAGCAAATTAATGATTGGCCGAGACCAACACATAAACTACTTGTCACTCAAATATGGAAATCAACAAAACAGGCCTGCTGCAATAGCATCAGCGTGTCTAAATTTACCTGTCAAAGAAAGCTTACAAGAAAGGTCACCTACTGAAAAGTAGGTGCCCGCTACACAAGTGATAGTGGTGAGCAAAAGACTTGAGCCAGAGGTGGTGGAACTGAGTTCCCCCTAGTTCCTGCTGAAAAAAAGCCCTGCATTTATACAGTAATCAGTGCATTTTTTTAGCACTGATCTCTGTATAAATGTCACTGGTCCCAAAATAGTGTCAAAAGTGTCCGATCTGTCCGCTGCAATGTTGCAGTCCCGCTGATCATCGCCATTACTAGCAAAAAAAAATCCTATAATAAAAATGCCATAAATCTATCCCCTATTTTGTGGACGCTATAACTTTTGCACAAACCAATCAATATACGCTTATTGTGATTTTTTTTCCTCAAAAATATGTAGCAGAATACATATTGGCCTAAACTGACGAAGACATTTTTATTTATTTTTTATATTTATTAGAGCAAAAAGTAAAAAATATTGTTTTGGGTTTTTTTTTTTCACAATTGTCTGTCTTTTTTATTTATAGCACAAAAAATTAAGACCACAGAGGTGATCAAATACCACCAAAAGAAAGCTCTATTTGTGGGAAAAAAAGGATATCAATTTTTTTGGGGTACAGCCTCACATGGTGACGCTGTAAGTTAAAGCGGCGTAGTGCCGTATCGAAAAAAAATGGCCTGGTCATTAAGGGGGAAAATCTTCCGGTCCTTAAGTGGTTAAAGCGAAGCTCCACCTAAAAGGGCTCCGCTTGTTTGCTCCCCCCGCTGCAGCCAAATTCCTCTGAAGTTCGTTGAGCCTCCTCCTTCCTCCTCCAAAAGGCTTCACTGCCAGTTTCCCTTACCACAAATGGCCGTAGCCCCGGAGAGCCAATTGGAAAATCGTCTGGGGTGCAGACATCGCGGGATCCTTGGACAGGTAAGTGTTCTAATATTAAAACTCACAGTAACCCGTTATAGATCTTCTCTCACATCTCACAATATCCTATTATAGATCTTCACTCACTGAGCTCCATAGGAGTGTGCACGGGGTGTGCCGGGTGTGCCTGGGCACACCCTAATCAGCACCATGTGCATCACTCTGCCTGGCCCTGGTAATTCTGTATGGGTTCCCGGCAGCAGAGAGAGAAGCCCAACTCACAAACTCTGGGCACCTCTGCTCTGCAGCTATTTAAAAAGGAAAAACAGCCCCATTGTTTATCTGCCTGGCGGGGCCAAAAGGGGACTATTTAACCACTTTCGGGTGAGTGAGTGATCTACTGCACTGTGGTTCCCGACAATTAAATTAAAGTCCTGGCTTCCTGCTTCTTCTATATTATAACAATCTGCCGGGGCTTTCATCTAATTGCAAGCAAAGGCTGTGGAAGATTACTCCACCTGCTCCCAAACGTGGATAAACAGTCCTCCTTTGGCCCCAAACTCTGGTGCCCAGCCCAGCGGATAGAGTGGTAAGGCTGGGATGGTTAATCCCAGTTATAGATGCTGTGCCCGGCTCTCGGTGACTGACATGGAGCAGTGGGTGCAGGTGCAGAGGATGGCTGGCTGTGTGGATCCCTCCAGTGTGTCCCGGGTCCCTCCCTCACGATGCCAACTCATTATCCCCCCCCACCCTCAAGTGGATGTGCTGCAGGAAGAGATTGCCTAAATCGTGAGTACCAGCTAACCCTCTAACCCTGCCAGGCTATCTGGGGTCTCCTCTGACACTGTTCTCTGCTCCTCTCCTGACCCTGTGCCTTCCATCTGCCCTGCACCCTATTCTGACCTACTCTACAGCACCCTGCACCCCTAACTATGCACCCTGCCCCCACCCCACAGAACCATGCACATCTCACTATGCACCCTGCCCCCACCCCACAGAACTCTGCACCCCTCAATATGAACCCTGCCCCCACCCCACAGAACTCTGCACCCCTCACTGTGAACCCTGCCCCCACCCCACTGAACTCTGCACCCCTCACTGTGAACCCTGCCCCCACCCCACTGAACCCTGCACCCCTCACTGTGCATCCTGCCCCCACCCCACAGAACCCTGCACCTATCACTATGCACCCACGCCACAGAACCCTGGACCCCTCACTATGCACCCACCCCACAGCACCATGCAACCCTTCCCTATACACCCTGCACCCTCCCCACAGAACTCTGCACCCCTCACTATGCACCCTGCACCCACCCCACAGAACCCTGCACCCACCCTGCCCCCACTCCACAGAACCCTGCACCCCTCACTGTGCACCCTGCCCCCACCCCACAGAATCCTGCACCCCTCACTATGCACCCTGCATCCACCCCACACTATACACCCTGCACCCACCTCATAGAACACTGCGCCCCTGTCAGGCTTTGGTGTGCAAACCCTAATGTAATAGGCTGCACACGCCTATGCTGAGCTCCCAGTCTCTCTTTAGACTTCAAGAACCCAGACGTCACTGGATCCCCTGAGCTCTTCCACAGCTAACCTGTGTAAACTCCTCAAGCTTCACCCACGCTAACCCGCTGGGTCCCTGGCTCAGAACTCTGCTGAAGCTTTCCCACTTCACCGTCCCGGCTGGTGAAAAGGCTGCTCTGGTACGCCATCAGACTTCCATACACTGGCCTCTTGATAACAGGAATGGTTGTCCCTTGCTGGCGACTATTCCTCCCTTTACCTCTGGCCTTGATCATCACTTGCCCCTGGCGACAGGAGTGGTCATCCCTTGTGGCAACTGCTTCTCCCTCACCGCTGGCAATGATCCAGTTCCCCCGTCCGGTGGAACCTCTGCAACTTGGTTGGGCTTCCAGTCTGAAGCCCCAACCCCGCGCTGCCTCACTCAAACCTGCATAGGCCTCAGATAGCCTAGCAGCCAGGTGCTCCCAGGATAAGGCTCAGGCTTCTGGCCTAGCAGGCCGAAGCCTTGTGACACATGTCCACCCAAACAGCCGTCCAGGTGGCACAGAAACCCGGTCACCTGACTCCTCCCGAAAAAATAGGATCTCCCAGCAGGCCAAGGGACCAAAGAGACCCCTGCCAATTGGCTGAGTCAACCTTTTCACTCCTAGTCTGGATTCCCTATGCCCCTACTACTGCCACAGGCAACAATGCTACCTAGTGACAGAAGAGAGAGGTGCATTAAATCTCTTCACACGCAGTGGCGGACCGTCCATTAGGGGCGCAGGGGCGCCATCCCCCTAACTCATGCGCCCGGCCCCTAATCTATATGCAGGGAGCCGGACGCATGGATTCCAATGGGTTTTTTTTTTTTTTTTGAGGCTCTAATTGGCTTCAAAAAAGGGTGGGCTTGGGGGAAAGAGCACCTCGCCCTGAGCCCACCCAGTTGTGTGACAATAGCAAATTATTATTCTCTATTGTCTTCCTGATTCTCCTCCTGGCCAATCAGGAAGCAGGTCCATGGACCCGATTACCCAGGAAGTCTTAGGACCCGCTTCCTGTTTGGCCGTGAGGAGAAGCATCGGCCCCAGAGCTTGGAAGAGTCAGGGAGCAGCTCAGCCAGCGATCCTCTCCAGCCGAAACTCGGCTCCCTCTTCTATGTAAACAAGGCAGATCGCCGTTCTGTGAGAAGAAAAGGTTGTGATCCTGTATTCCTCCAAAGCAAGAACACAGATCTCTGCCTTCCCATAGTACAAGCGCCTCCCACACAGCAAGCACTCCCTAGGCACACATTTAACCCTTTGATCGCCCCTGATGTTAACCCCTTCACAGCCAGTGTCATTACTACAGTGACGGGGCATATTTTTAGAACTGATCACTGTATTAGTGTCAGTGGTCCCCAAAAAGTGTTACTTAGTGTCTTATTTGTCCGCCGTAATGTCACAGTCCCACTATAAGTCGCTGATCACCGCCATTACTAGTAAAATATATAAATAAATAAAAATTCCATAAATATATCCCAAAGTTTTTAGACGCTATAACTTTTGTGAAAACAAATCAATATACACTTATTGGGATTTTTAAAAAAAATATTTAGCAGAATACACATTGGCCTAAATTGATGAAGAAAATTGTTTTTTTTTTTTTATAATTCTTTTTTTATTGGGTATGTTTTATAGCAGAAAGTAAGAAATGTTTTTTTCAAAATTGTCGGTCTTTTTTTGTTTATAGCACAAAAAATAAAACCCGCAGAGGTGATCAAATACCACCAAAAGAAAGCTCTATTTGTATGAAAAAAGGACATCAATTTTATTTGGGTACAATGTCGCAATTGTCAGTTAAAGCAGCGCAGTGCCGTATCGCAAAAAATGGCCTGGTCATGAAGGGAGGGCAAGTGGTTAAACACAAATACAAATGGATGACACAAATCAAATTTTCTAGCTGCAAATACATTTTTTCTTCATAGTTCCTGTTCTCTTCCTGCTTCCCCTGCTTAGGTGAATGACGTCAAGCATTTGCTCCTGTTAACTCCTGGGATATTTTTGTCAGAAATCCAAGGAGTCTTTGGGCTTTTTTTTTTTTTGTGAGAAAAGGGGAGGTGGAGGAGGGTAGAGAAGAGCTGAAAGAGGACGGAGGGCAGGCAGAGATGGCAGGGATGGGCGGAGGACGGACTGCGATGCATATTGCGTATGCACGGACTTACTATGTGCCGCTGTCCTGCAAATAAGCACATTTGCCATGTACTGTGCATGCATGGACTGGTATTGTGGAGGACGGAGAAGCCATATTAATTCCTCAGAAACTGAGGCTTTGATGTGGAAATGTGAGGCCTATGATTTTTACCTTTAATGATAATCAGCATTAATAAATGGACATACAATATGGCTTAAACAGTGTGTCCGAAAACTGTCTGGACATTCTGAGAAAAGCTGACATCATAAAGCAGCTCTGGTATGTTATCTAGAGTTAGTATTTGAGAAGCTCCACTAGACTAACTGGTTTATAGATTTACCGTAACTAAGACAATCCCTTGCCCGGAGGGTATCACTGGGGGCTGTGAGGATGACCTCTAACTGAGAGTGGTAGTGTTACCAAATGGGGTTGGTTGGGCAGAGAGGGAATATAGCTGATGTGAATGTACAATGTATATGTAAAGCGCTGCATAAATTGACGGCGCTATATAAGTAACTGAAATAAATAAATATAGAAGCAAGCCAAGCTCTCGTTTTTTATGACATGTAATGACCTCCAGTTGACCAAGTGTGGCCACCTGGCTTATGTGTGGGAATAGGACTCTCTTCAACCCCCCCACCCTTGAGTGAATCTGTCAGAGGTGGTGTTTCTACCGGATAGGAGTTAAAGTGCTGGACTCGGCCCTGTCCCCCAGCACTGCGTCATTGGATTTGATTGACAGCAGCGGGAGCCAATGACTGCACTGCTATCAATCTAGCAAATCAAGAGCCGGGACCCCGTGGAGAGAGGGACAGCGCGTCCCGGCCGAAGAGATGGAGGGCTCAGGTAAGTAAAGCGGGGGGGGGGGGCTGGGGGGCCGGTGACTGACAGGTGTGTTTTCACCTTAATGCATAGGATGCATTAAGGTGAAAAAAAACAAGGGTTTACAACCCCTTTAAGGAAAGGTGGACTTTTCTGAAAGTGTATATATTGGAACACAGATCACTGGCCTCTTGCCTAGCCTCATGGAAAACAAAGCATGGTCACATAATACCACCTTCACATTCTTGGTGTGTAACGTCATCTTTTCTGTAACTTTTCCTGTTCTACAATTTTTGTCCTGATCTACTGCTAGCATTTGTAGGGTCATTATAGTAATATTCCTATTTGTATTACTTTGTATCATTGGTAACATCTTTGTTTTAAGGTTGTATCATTTAGGTTACAGTTGATAAAATCGGATTAATACAAGTTTCTTTTCTGTACAATAGTAAGTTTAAATAAATTTGACTGTTATTCTTTTCGCACAGTTATCATTCGTTTTAATTCTACTCGTAATAGCGGCAACCTCACTGGTTGATTCTTATATAGATGAAAGGTTTTAATCACTTATTTTATGTATCATTAGGCATATAAGTAAGGTAGGTAGAAATCGACATTACAGCTTCAACTGCCATCAGTTAAAACAGCCACCATAACATACATGGTCACAGTCTTTTTTACATTGCAGAATGGAGCATTAGGAGAAGTAGGTAGATAAGTCAAATTACTGCAGTTTGTAGATGCTGCTTGTATTCTAGGGATGAGCCAAACACCGCCCCCCCCCGGTTCGGTTCACACCAGAACTTGCGAACAGACAAAACATTTGTGCGAACTTTTATATGCAAGTTCTTGTCATAAAAAGTGTTTGGGGGCCCGGGTCCTGCCCCAGGGGACATGTATCAATGCAAAAAAAACGGCCATTTTTTCAGGAGCAGTGATTTTAATAATGCTTAAAGTGAATCAATAAAAATGAAATATTCCTTTAAATATCGCGCCAGGGGGGGGGTCTTCTTAGTCTGCATGTAAAGTAGCACATTTTCCCCATGTTTAGAAAAGTACAGCAGCAAAATTACATTGCTAAAGGAAAAATGTCATTTAAAATTGCTCACCGCTGTAATGTATTGCCAGATCCCGGCAATATACATAAAAAATTTTTTTTTAAAAAAACAGCGTGGGTCCCCCCCCCCCAAGTCCATACTAGGCCCTTCGGGAAATTTGGTGTTTACAAGTTAATATCCGTATTTTTTGCTAGAAAATTACTTAGAACCCCCAAACATTATATAATTTTTTTTAGCAGAGAATCTACAGAATAAAATGGCGATTGTTGCGATATTTTATATCACACGGTATTTGTGCAGCGGTGTTTAAACGCAAATTTTTGGAAAAAGGGACACTTTCATGAATTTTAAAAAATCCAAACCGTAAAGTTACCCCAATTTTTTTGTATAATGTGAAAGATGATGTTATGCCGAGTAAAGAGATACCAAACATGTCATGCTTTATAATTGCACGCACTCGTGGAATGGCGACAAACTACAGTACCTAAGAATTTCCATAGGCGACGCTTTAAATTTTTTTTACGGTTACCAGGTTAGAGTTACAGAGAAGGTCTAGTGCTAGAATTATTGCTCTCGCTCTGATGATCGCAGCGATAGCTCACATGTGTGATTTGAACACCATTTACATATGCGGGAGCGACTTCCATATGCGTTTTCTTTGCTGCGCGAGCTCACAGGGACAGGGGTGCTTTAAAAAATGCACTATATACACTGAACTGCACTATATACTATACGGACTGCACTATATACTCTGAACTGCAGTGTATATATACTATACGGACTGCACCATATACTCTGCTGAAAATTGGGCCTTAGGTGTTGGTGGTGGCAGAACACGTTAACTCCTCACAGTTACTCTTGTTCGGCGCAGGAACAGTCCCTGCTGTTAAATATTATTTCAGAGGCTGCTTGCCCTCTTTTAGTGGACTGTGAGCATCTGCCTCTCCTTGGAGGCCTTCCGGACATGATGGGTATTTTTTTTTTTTTTTTTAACACCACACTGTATTATATACTGTGTACACTGCCTAAAGTGTATTTGAAACTGTACACACTGTATTTATATACTGTTTACACCGCCTGCACTGTATTAGAAACTACACACCGCCGAATGCACTATATATAGACTACGATGAATGCAGGCTATATATATATATATATATATATATATATATATATACACACACACACAGTATCTCACAAAAGTGAGTACACCCCTCACATTTTTGTAAATATTCTATTATATCTTTTCATATGACAGCACTGAAGAAATTATATTTTGCTACAATGTAAAGTAGTGAGTGTATAGCTTGTATAACAGTGTAAATTTGCTGTCCCCTCAAAATAACTTAACACACAGCCATTAATGTCTAAACTGCTGGCAACAAAAGTGAGTATACTCCTAAGTGAAAATTTTCAAATTGGGCCCAATTAGCAATTTTCCCTCCCTGGTGTCATGTGACTCATTAGTGTTACAAGGTCTCAGGTGTGAATGGGGAGCAGGTGTGTTAAATTTGGTGTTATCGCTCTCACTCTCTCATACTGGTCACTGGAAGTTCAACATGGCACCTCATGGCAAAGAACTCTCTGAGGATCTGAAAAAAAGAACTGTTGCTCTACATAAAGATGGCTTAGGCTATAAGCCAAGACCCTGAAACTGAGCTGCAGCACAGTGGTCAAGACCATACATCAGTTTAACAGGACAGGTTCCACTCAGAACAGGCCTCACCATGGTCGACCAAAGAAGCTGAGTTCACAGCATCATGCTCAACGTCATATCCAGAGGTTGTCTTTGGGAAATAGACGTATGGATGCTGTCAGCATTGCTGCAGAGGTTGAAGGGGAGGGGGGGTCAGCCTGTCAGTGCTCAGACATACGCCGCACACTGCATCAAATTGGTCTGCATTGCTGTCATCCCAGAAGGAAGCCTCTTCTAATGATGATGCACAAGAGATTGTCTACTTCAACTAAAATGCCACGTACACACGATCGGACTTTACGGCATACTTGGTCCGGCGTACTGGATTTCGTCCGACAATTCGATCGTGTGTGGGCTCCAGCGGACTTTGTTTTATCAAAAGTTTGACGGACTTAGATTTGAAACATATTTCAAATCTACCCGACGGACTCGAGTCCGGTCGAAAAGTCCGCTCGTCTGTATGCTAGTCCGACGGACAAAAACCGAGGCTAGGGCAGCTATTGGCTAATGGCTATGAACTTCCTTGTTTTAGTCCGGTCGTACGTCATTACGTACGAATCCGTCGGACTTTGGTTGATCGTGTGTAGGAAGTCCGTTCATTCGGAAAGTCCGTCGGAAAGTCCGCCGGGCAAACAATGCCGTAAAGTCCGGTCGTGTGTACGCGGCAAAAGTCTTGTAGCAGTGAAGACCTAACTTTGCCATTATTTGTAGGTTCTCCTAAAGGCGTTATCGTCAACCTCAGCAGCACTTCCCGATATGGCCACCTGAAATGCATGACACACTATCCTCCCCCTGTCCTCTCAATCTTAATGACACAAGTAATTTCAGTTATACAAGTTCTATAGATAAGTATAAATGTATAGGATTGTTTTATTGGTTGTTACCTCAGCCGGGGTATGCCCAGAGGCTGTATTATGTAACTTTTTTGTTTTATTTTTTAACCACTTGACCACTGGGCACTTAAACCCCCTTAATAACCAGACCAATTTTCAGCTTTCGGTGCTCTCACATTTTGAATGACAATTACTCAGTCATGCAACACTGTACCTATATGAAATTTTTGTCCTTTTTTTCCACACAAATAGAGCTTTCTTTTGGTGTTATTTAATCACCATTGGGTTCTTTATTTTTTGCGCTATAAATGAAAAAATTTAGCAAATTAGTAATTTTTCTTCATATATTTTGACCAAAATTTATACCGCTACATATCTTTGGTAAAAATAACCCAAATCGGTGGATATTATTTGGTCTTTGTGAAAGTTAGAGAGTCCAAAAGCTATGGTGCCAATATCTGAAAATTGATCACACCTGAAGTACTGACGGCCTATCTAATTTCTTGAGACCCTAACATGCCAGAAAAGTACAAATACCCTCCAAATGACCCCTTTTTGTAAAGAAGACATTCCAAGGTATTTAGAAAGATGTATAATGAGTTTTTTGAAGTTGTCATTTCTTCCCACAATTCTTTGCAAAATCAAGATTTTTTTTTTTTTTTTCACAAAATTGTCATATTAGCAGGTTATTTCTCACACACCGCATATGCATACCACAAATTACACCCAAAACACATTCTGCTATTACTCCCGAGTACGGCGATATCACATGTGTGAGACTTTTACACAGCATGGCCACATACAGAGGCCCAACATGCACGGAGCACCTTCAGGCGTTCTGGAGCACCCAGGCCAATTCTGACATTTCTCTCCTACATGTAAAAATTATCATTTATTTGCTAGAAAATTACATAGAACCCCAAAACATTATATATATTTTTTTAGCAAAGACCCTAGAGAATACAATGGTGGTCGTTGAAACTTTTTATCTTGCACGGTATTTGAGCAGCAATTTTTCAAACTCTTTTTTTTGGGAAAAAAAACAGTTTTGTGCTTTAAAAAGAAAAAAACAAAACAGTAAAGTTAGCTCACTGTTTTTGCATAATGTGAAAGATGAAGTTATGCCGAGTAAATAGATACCTAACATGTCACCCTTCAAAATTGCACACGCTCGTGGAATGGCGCCAAACTTCGCTATTTAAAAATCCCCATAGGCGACGCTTTAAAACTTTTACTGGTTACATGTTTTGAGTTGCATAGGAGTTCTAGGGCCAAAATTATTGCTCTCGCTCTACCGATCGTGGCGATACCTCACATGTGTGGTTTGAACACCATTTTCATATGTGGGCAGGACTTGCGTATGCGTTCGCTTCTGCATGCGAGCAGACGGGGCAAAATTTTTTTTTTTTTATTGTTCATTTTACTTTATTTATATAAGTTTGACGCTTTTGTCCAAAAAATAAATTTTTTGATCACTTTTATTCCTATTACAAGAAATGTAAACATCCTTGTAATAGGAATGTGGCATGACAGGTCCTCTTTACAGTGAGATATGGAGTCAATAAGACCCCACATCTCACCTCCTAGGCTGGGAAGCCTGAATTAAAAAAAAAAAAAAAAAAAAAAACGATCCTGGCTTCGATCGTAGCGGTGAGTCGGTAGAGGCACCGGAGGGCGGCGGGAGGGGGGGACATCCCTTCTCGCCTCCCGTAAGAACGATCAAGCAGTGTAACAGCCACTACGATCGTTCTTATGGAGTAGGGAATCACTGGCTGAAAAAGCTGATATCTGAATGATGTCTGTAGCTGCAGGCATCATTCAGATATCCCCGCACAAAGTCAAGGACGTTGTATGACGGCCGGCGGGCAGGAAGTGGTTAAAACGCTTTTTTTTTTTTTTTAACACAAAGTTGTCCATTTATACAATATTTCTAACACATAGCATGTACATACCAAAAATGTCACCCAAAATAGATTCTCCTACTCCTCCCAAGTACGGCGATACCACATGTGTGAGACTTCCACAGTCTTGCCACATACAGAGGCCAAGTACAGCCGAGCATGGCTGAGCATGACAGAGTATGGCTGGGTATGGCTGAGCATGGCTGATTGTGGCTGGGTATGGCTGAGCATGGCTGGGTATGGCTGGGTATTGCAAAGTATGGCTGGGTATCACTGGGTATGGCAGGGTATGGCAGAGTATGGCAGATTATTGCGGGGTATTGCAGGGTATTGCGGGGTATTGCAGAGTATTACCAAAAGTTGATATTTAAAGTATCACTGCCCACCTATACCTTGCTTACCACCACTGCGCCTCGGAGTACACAAATGAATTTTACAGAAAATCTAAAGCTGCCACCTTGAACGTTAAAGTATAAATAAAGTGTTTTCTTCTGTGACATACATAAAGTTGGACAAAAGTGAAAAAAACAGTGGCGCTATCCTAAAAACGAATATTTTCACCCTTATGCCCTGTACACACGGTCGGATTTTCCGACGGAAAATGTGTGATAGGACCTTGTTGTCGGAAATTCCGACCGTGTGTAGGCTCTATCACACATTTTCCATCGGATTTTCAGACGCACAAAGTTTGAGAGCAGGCTATAAAATTTTCCGACAACAAAATCCGTTGTCGGAAATTCCGATCGTGTGTACACAAATCCGACGGACAAAGTGCCACGCATGCTCAGAATAAATAAAGAGATGAAAGCTATTGGCCACTGCCCCGTTTATAGTCCCGACGTACATGTTTTACGTCACCGCGTTCAGAATGATCCGATTTTCCGACAACTTTGTGTGACCGTGTGTATGCAAGACAAGTTTGAGCCAACATCCGTCAGAAAAAATCCTAGGATTTTGTTGTCGGAATGTCCGAACAAAGTCCGACCGTGTGTACGGGGCATTAGAGTGAACCCTTTAACTAAATATACATACAAATGTAGAATGCAAATATATATATAATGACCACCAAGTGACAAGTGAAAAATATACAAAAAGTGCACAATAACTGATTAGGTTGCAAAAAAAATTGCATAAAAAAATACATAAAAAAACTTAAATAAAGTCTTTATAGAGTGATGCCTTCTTTGCAGATTCCACCACACCCAGGTGCTGAGTGAACCCACTCCCTAAAGAAATTCACTCACCAACTCCAATTGCCCACACTCTTGTGTAAGGCTTAAGTGCTTTTCATACCCAAACAGGAAGGTTCACAACGGCAAACCAAAACATCCAAATATGTGTACAGGAATCGTTCCACATGTAAATGAAAAAAGTGCTCCAATAGTGTAAATCGTATCACCAGTTTATTGAAAAAACACACAATCTTCAATGTTTAAATTCACACTTTCCAAATTCAAAAAACGCAGAGTAAAACTTCCACAGCACAATGAACTCCAAAGCATAGCACAGCAAACAATTGGATACCACAGTTAAGGGTTGCGGTCACGGCGGACCCAAGGTATGCAGGCGTCAGATCGCTTCTCTCACCATTTTCTCGATGGCCAGCCGCTCTGACAGATCCCCCCTTCCTGGTGCAGCTAGCTTTTTTTTTTTCCACTTTTGTCCAACTTTATGTATGTCACAGAAGAAAACACTTTATTTATATTGCAGAGTATTGCACAGGGAATTGCAGAGTATTGCACAGGGAAGCGGGAGCGGTTTTCTGGGATCATGTCATACTACGTGATCCCAGAGTTATCCAACCGCCCTGCAGCCGTCATTTGGCTATGGGCCGGTTGGTAACTAGTTAAACAAACTCAATAAAAAGAATTAAAAAAAAAAAAAAAAAGATGATGCACAAGATGGCCCGCAAACAGTTTGCTGAAGACAAGCAGACTTGGATTACTGGAACCATGTCCTGTGGGCTGATGAGACCAAGATAAACTTATTTGGTTCAGATGGTGTCAAGCGTTTGTCGCGGCAACCAGGTGAGGAGGACAAGTGTGTCTTGCCTACAGTCAAGCATGGTGGTGGTAGTGTCCAAGTACCAAGAACCATGAATGCCAACATGTACTGTGACATACTGAAGCAGAGCATGATCCCCTCCCTTCGGAGACTGGGCTGCAGGGCAGTATTCCAACATTATAACGACCCTAAACACAACTCCAAGACGACCACTGCCTTGCTAAAGAAGCTTAGGGTAAAGATGATGGACTGGCCAAGCATGTCTTTAGACCTAAACCCTATTGAGCATCTGTGGGGCATCCTCAAATGGAAGGTGGATGAGCGCAAGGTCTCTAATATCCACCAGCTCAGTGATGTCATCATGGAGGAGTGGGAGAGGGCTCTAGTGGCAACCTGTGAAGCTCTGGTGAACTCCATGCCCAAGAGGGTTAAGGCAGTGTTGGAAAATAATGGTGGCCACACAAAATATTGACACTTTTGGCTCAGTTTGGACATTTTCACTTAGGGGTGTACTCACTTTTGTTGCCAAAGGTTTAGACATTATTTTTTTTTTATTTATTTCAGGTACTTGTATAGCGCCGTCAATTTACGCAGCGCTTTACATATACATTGTACATTCACATCAGTCCCTACCCTCAAGGAGCTTGCAATCTAAGGTCCCTAACTCACATTCATACATACTAGGGACAATTTAGACAGGATCCAATTATCCTACCAGCATGTCTTTGGAGTGTGGGAGGAAACCGGACAAACAGACGAAAAGTGCAGTTCAAAGAAGCATAGAGTGCGACTCCTGATATCAGCACGGTAAAATCTTCTACGGGTGATGCAAAAGTGCAAGTGCAGTGGGCAAACACTGTAACAGCCAGTGTCTAATATTCAGTGTGTTGATCCGATCTTGTTCCGGAGTGCGGCAACAGTTTCCTTCCCCCAGCCTCTCACCTGTAGTTGCGGCCCCCAATGGGCCGAATTAAGCATGTACCAACAAGTGGTGGAACTGTATAATGGGGATCAGCTTCCAATAGTTGTCACAGCCCCCGGGGGACACACGTACACCAGCCACAGTAAACACTCTCACGCACTCAATAGATGTCCTCAGATGGATAATTGAAAGAGAAGAGATGGCTCAATAGTGTAGTACATTCAGATGTTTATTTTAAAAAAGTAGCAACTTTAAATAATAAACTGTACTTTTCGTCTGTTTGGACATTCATTTTATAACATATGTGGTATCAGTTCACACATTTTTTGCACATCCTTATCTATGTTTAACATTGCCCTTGCACTTTTATATCACTCTTAGAAGATTTTTCGTGCTGTTATCAGGAGTCGCACCGTATGTATTTTTTGAACTGCATTTTTCTATTTAATATTCGGATATTAATTTCATGGTAATATGTGTTATTAGTTCACATATCTTTTGCAATATCGTTATTTATTTATATTATTGCCCATATTTCTATGCACATTGTACCTTTTTAATATTGAGTTCACTTTATTGCTCTTTTGCACCTTATCACTGTCAGTGTTTTATACTTGATCATTGCACATATTATTGATCATTCTTTTTGCATTCTATTGCATTTATGTATTATTTATCTTTGGGTCAGTAGTTATTGCACTGAAGGTGGGGTAGCGCCACATATATTTATTCTATTTTTTTCGAGTTATGTGAGTACACATTTTTAACACTCCCTGTGTTATTAGCGAGTGTGGTTTTTTGCGCACTAGTTGTATCTTCTGTTGTTGACCCTGCAACTGAATGCTTCTGCGGGGTCCAAGGGAAATAAAGCAGGTGGTTTGAAAGATACACAACGCTGCCTTCTTTAACTCCTTATCTGCTGTACTGCACAAAGTTGCAGGGCATTTGCAGAGTGGTCTTATTCACTTGAATGGATCATATTTGGCAGGTGCTACACCCAGCAACCATGATAGGTTGTATAACTCCTGCTGCGGCTGTGACATGTGCACACCTCTGGCCACTACAGCTAAAGGAAGTGTGGTAAAAACCCCACCCCCCCAAACTGAAAATGTAAATGAACCCTTAAAGCCTTGTACACACGATCCGATTGTTGGCAGGAGATTGTGTGATGACAGACTGTTTGCCTAAAATCCGACCGTTGGTACGCTCCTTAAGACAATTGTCCAACTTTCGGCCAACAAATGTTGGATGACAGGCTAGTAAATTTTCGACGGACAACGGTCTGTTGTCAGATTTTCGTATTGTCTGTACACAAGTCCATCACACAAAAGTCCAAAGTACAAACACGCATGCTCGGAATCAATCCTCACCAAACACGACATTAGCAGAAGGTGCCCAAAGGGTGGCGCTCAAGAGCTGAAATTTCACATAGTACGTCCCTACGTTCATGTTTGTTGGCCAACAATTGTGTGCTGTTAGTATGCAAGACATAATCCAGGCACGTGTCCTTTTGACAAAAGTCTGACGCTCTGTTGGCCAACAATCTGATCGTGTGTACCAGGCTTTAACTGTTGGTAAAGGCAAGCCTGCAGGTGTGGTTCACTTTCTGAAAGCACACCAAAACTTCTGCATTCAGGATGGGACAGAAGCCAGTGCTACAGAGGAGGCATCAGCATATGCGGCTCTTGCACACTACTATAGCTTTAACTTTACAAGTAGGCACCCTGTTTGATGATCTGGAATGGTGGTTCAGCACGCCTAGACCCTCGATCCTGCAGGACATAGGTGGCCACACTTTAAAAGGTATTTGACCATACTGTATTTTTCTTGTGCTGATTCACTGTGCCTATTGATTGACCTGTTGAACTGCTGCATTTCTTTACTGTTTTATTGCTACCGATACAACCTGGTTATTACCTTTATCACAGTTGGCGTATATCTTTCTTGTGTAGCTGCTGGGAGATTCCCTGGTCAAGGTATTTTGGTGATGTCAGTGTCAGCTCACCTGAGGCCAGGTGACAGATGCACACTTCTGGGGTCAGGAGCGCACTTCTCTATGTTTGGTCATGTTTTCTATGTTTCTTATATTCACATTTTTGACGTTTCTCTTTTTCCTTTCAGGGATTGCCTTTACTGACATCCCTTTTCACATATCTGCAGTATTGCACACATTTTTCCTTGACCTTATCGGTCTTACCATCCCAACAGGTTGGTTTATACATGCATGCATTCTATCATATACTACTCTGTTACCATTTTGCTAATTTAGCAATGTTTGATTATATACATATCACATTACATTTTAGCTGACACCTGAACTGATTATTTAGGATTTCCAAGGTCACTCATTTCTACCCATGCCATTTCTGCCTTCCCATCGTTCCTTGGTCTGGGTTTTTTGGTTGGCTCAGCTTCCTTCCCAAGCATATATTGCTGCCATCCTTGGTGAACATAGCCACAGGCACCTAGGCCTTTGCTGATTAGTAAACATTTATTCATGGGTTACATTACATTTTGATTATTAATTTCCAGATATATTCCACATGCATCCACCCCTGAAGAGCAAGCCACATCTCGCGAAATGTGTCAGTGGTTATAGATGTCATGTATGCACATGTACTTTAGATGCAATCTTTAACTATGTGCAATATTGTATCGGCTTTGCCTTCTGTATGTTACTTCTTTATGTGTGACTATTTATGTAAAAAATACTGTATTTACATTTGTCAATTTTATCGGCCAATTGTGCAGACCTCATTCAAAGTGCCAAGGGCGACATCCATGTTTCTATGGTCAAGGTATTTTGGTGATGTCAGGTCACCTGAGGCCAGGTGACAGATGCACACTGCTGGGGTCAGGAGCGCACCGCTAAGCTTCGGCTGAGTGTTACGGATGGAGCCCTGGGTGGTTAAGGAAAGCAGCTTCACCTGAGAACTGACATGGATCAAACAGAGAGCTAGAGCATAAGATTCCCCAGGGCGTAGAGTCTAAGAGCCAGCAGGTTTTCACCAGAGCCTCTGATGGTGAGGATGGACATCGCTGCAGCTGACTCCAGGTCGTGGCCCCCAGGGTCTCCCAGCTCACGCTCACGGCAGGCTCTGGTGGGTGGGAAGGAAGCAGCAGTGCAGGGCAACAAAGGAGTAGTCAGAAGGACAAGCCAAGGATAGGAGAACACACCAAAGATCGAGGCTACAAGCAGACAGGGATAGTCAGGAGAACAAGCCAAAGTTGGTACACGGGATCAAGCGTAGAGCACATGGCAAAAAACACACACGGGGGGAGCCTAAACACACTATTGCTCAGGCAAGGCTGGCTTGCAGCGCACGGTGTTAAATAGTGTTTCATGTTAGAGGCTTGGGTGGAGCCATGCTGAGAGAAGATTACTTAACCACTTGCCGACCGCTGCACGCCGATATAAGTCAGCACAATGGCAGCGGTGGGCAAATGGGCCCCTTAAGAGCCGGGGGTAGCAGGCCCGCCGCATCCGGCGTGACCGTGCCCGCGGGACCGGCGGACTCGATGTCTGCCGGTCTCCTGGCAATCGTGTCACGGAGCCTCCGAACGGGGAAGTGCCTATGTAAATAAGACACTTCCCCGTTCTGGCCTGTATCATGACAGAGATCACCGCTCTCTGTCATCGGGAGTGGTTATCGCTGTCATGTGACTTGAAGCCCACCCCCCCCCCACAGTTAGAATCACTCTCTAGGACACACTTAACCCCTTCATCGCCCCCTAGTGGTTAACCCCTTCACTGCCAGTGTCATTTACACAGTAATCAGTGCATTTTTATAGCACTGATCGCTGTATAAATGACAGTGGTCCCAAAATAGTGTCAAAATTGTCCGATGTGTCCGCCATAATGTCGCAGTCCCAATAAAAATTGCAGATCGCCGCCATTATTAATAAAAAAAAAATAAAATGCAATAAAACTATCCCCTATTTCGTAAACGCTATAACTTTTGCGCAAACCAATCAATATACGTTTATTGCAATTTTTTTTACTTAAAATATGTAGAAGAATACACATCGGCCTAAACTGAGGAAAAAAAATAGGTTTTTTTTATATATTTTTGGGGGATATTTATTATAGCAAAAAGTAAAAAATAATTTGTTTTTTTCAAAATTGTCGCTCTTTTTTTGTTTATAGAGCAAAAAAAAAAAAAAAACGCAGAAGTGATCAAATACCTCCAAAAGAAAGCTCTATTTGTGGGAAAAAATGGACGTCAATTTTGTTTGGGTGCAACGTCGCACGATCGCGAAATTGTCAGTTAAAGCGACACAGTGCTGAATTGCAAAAAGTGCTATGGTCAGGAAGGGGGTAAAATCTTCTGGGGCTGAAGTGGTTAAACATGCACTCACTTGGGCCCAGGCTTGGAGGGGAATCTCAGATGAAACCTCCTCAAAAGACTAGGTGCAAAGACATCAGATTCAGGGATCCAAGACCTCTTCTCAGGACCAAAACCTTTCCAATGGTTATTTTTGTTCTGCTCTTTTTTACTGTATTCTATTCTGCAATGTTTTATTGTTATTATGTTTTATCATGTTTGCTTTTCAGGTATGCAATTTTTTTATACTTTACTGTTTACTGTGTTTTATTGTTAACCATTTTTTTGTCTTCAGGTACGCCATTCACGAATTTGAGTGGTTATACCAGAATGATGCCTGCAGGTTTAGGTATCATCTTGGTATCATTCTTTTCAGCCAGCGGTCGGCTTTCATGTAAAAGCAATCCTAGCGGCTAATTAGCCTCTAGACTGCTTTTACAAGCAGTGGGAGGGAATGCCCCCCCCCCCACCGTCTTCCTTGTTTTTCTCTGGCTCTCCTGTCTCAACAGGGAACCTGAGAATGCAGCCGGTGATTTAGCCAGCTGACCATAGAGCTGATCAGAGAGGCTCCAAACATCTCTATGGCCTAAGAAACCGGAAGCTACGAGCATTTCATTACTTAGATTTCGCCGGATGTAAACAGCGCCATTGGGAAATTGGGAAAGCATTTTATCACACCGATCTTGGTGTGGTCAGATGCTTTGAGGGCAGAGGAGAGATCTAGGGTCTAATTTTTTCAAAAAAAGAGTACCTGTCACTACCTATTGCTATCATAGGGGATATTTACATTCCCTGAGATAACAATAAAAATGATAAGAAAAAAAATAATGAAAGTAACAGTTTAAAAATAAGATAAAAAAGCAAAAAAAAAAAAAAGCACCCCTGTCCCCGGCATCCGATAGGACCCCCCACCCGTGGAAGGCAGATCACGTATAGGTACGTGATTCTGCCTGTCCGTGCCACCTTGCCGACATAAATCGGCGTGAGGCGGTCCTTAAGTGGTTAAATACTTTAGGGCTCTAAAAGATATAGAGGTTTTCCCTGATGTTGTATCCAGACCTGGGTCCAACACCATGTTAATGTCTCCCCCCAGGATCAAACACCGTTCCCTGAATTTCTCCAGCGCCCTCAGCATTTCGACAAGAAATTTAACTGTCCCCATATTTGGAGCGTAAATAGCAGCAAATGTGTATCGCTGGCCGTGTATTGCACCCTTGACAAATAAAAAACGACCTTCTCTGTCTGCTTGAACAGTAGTACCCATGGGCAAGTTTTCTTAAACGCTATTGAGACCCCCCTTGCCCTTGCAATCGGTGAAGTTGCATGATACCAATGGCTGAACATATGTCACGGCAGATTAGGTGTTGTTCTCTCCCTAAAGTGCGTTTCTTGTAGAAATGCTATGTCCGCTGCATGATATTGTAATTCATGCCAAAGTTGGCCCCTTTTGTGTTGTGAGCCCAGTCCCTTCACATTATAGGATACAATCTTTAATGGTGTAGCCATCTCTCAAAAAAAAACAAAACACAATACTATATTTGCCATTTGCCGGGAAAAGAAAAGACAAAAAAAAAATGAAATAATGAAAAATTACACACAACCTTGTACCGCCCAACACCATTCCCCCCCCCCCCCCCCCCGGACACTCCAAAAATATCTCCCCATTCGGAGCATCCTATCTAACTGGTAGGGGGGTCCACGCACACCCCCTGTGCCTGATCCCCTCCACCCCCTCACTGATACCAGTTCAACCAATCCCATTATATCGGGACCTACCTAAGGGAACAGAATAACCCTAAATGTCCTCCTCTGATTCCCTCCTTCCCAAGCTCTTTCTCTTATATTCTCCCTGTGTCTAAATCTTAACTATGTCATCTAAAAATCCTTTTTTTTAATGTTAACGAGTTCCCTGTAGCTGCTTCCTATACTATATCTTACACTAGTAGGGTCAGCCTCGCTCCGAAGTAACAGCTAATTTCCTCCACCTACACCTATCGCCTATGTATCACCTATTATACATATTTTATATACTAAAGTCCACCGCTCATAGCATTCCCTGAACCCATTCACTTAGAATTAAGTCCCATATATTTTATACAATTAGGTTATCTTATTCTTTTAAGTAGGGTTATACGTACTCTATACGTAGAGTTGCTGTTCTGCCATTTCTAGAAGCTGTCAAGCTAAATGGGAACCCCCAGCGATAATTCACCTCCTTTAAACGCAGGGCTTCAAGCAGAGGCCGAACCGCTCGACGTTGGAACAAAGTCCTGCGTGTTAGATCTGGGTATAGCGATAGGGTCATGCCTTCAAGTAGGATTTCAGAGTTGCTGCGGGCCATTTTTATAATGGTTTCCTTTATTGTATAATAAACAGTATATAAGACATACATATGATATTATAGATAGTCATATACTAAAACAGCGCTATGTTGAACATAAAACAGAAGTGTGGCCAACTACACACATAAAAAGTCCATTAGACTAGTGCAATATCAGTTGTGATTCAGAGAGTGTTCAAGTAGATCCTAGAGCATGTCACAGCGTGCACCTTCCACCGATCATTCCAACTCCACCATATGTGAACACACTCCCCTTCGGGGGTCAAACTCACCAGAGCTTTAAAAAATCAAAGCATCCAATTAAGAGATATTCTGGACCACCTCAATACAGCACTTCTCTGGGCAATAGGGAGATGCAGGGGCTCCAAACCATTCAAAAAACGAGATAAGGCATATATAGCGTAATTCCGTTTTAATAATGAAAAGCACCCATAACATAAACACTTCCCCAATGCTAGCAACGTACCAGATTATAATAAAAACATAGCAGATTAAATTAATATCACCATGCACCGCACCGTGGCCGTTTGGAACCAGTCTCTGCAATAGACAAAGCGGTGATGACTTCCTCGTTCCGGGTCCGACCTCGATGGAGCGCAAGCGTCACTTCCTGCGTCGTGTAAGCCACGCCCTGACGCGTTTCGTCATATCCTGACTTCGACAGAGGGCGTGGCTACACGACTAAACCTACGGGCTTAAATTCTCCCATCTCTCACCTCCGCATCCAATCACAGCCTCAGGGGGTTGACAGGTGCACGTCAACCTCACCAAGGAAACAGCGAAGGCATTCAACAGGAGGGGGAGAGGGACAAAAAGCCACACAATGCACTTCATACCATACAATTACCATAACAAAAGTAAACAATACAGAGTCTCATAGCGGCTGCAGACCAGCATTCCAAACAAACTATCTTTAACATACTCACGTCTGCAGATTCTATCTTAACCCATTACAGGTGATAATATGCCAGCATGATAGTATATAATAAAACATACATGCTCTACTTATCATATTGCGATCACTACATGTAAGAGATGAACTAAGCATTGTAGTCTAAAAACAGCTTATTACAAATACTCATAAAACCTCTACGATAAAAAAGATAAAAATACTAAGAGAAAGTGCTACTCACAGAGAGTCAAAGATATGTATATAAAACTATATAAAATAGTGTATATATAAGAAAATTTGTATATAAAAATACTCAAATATATATAAAAAATTAATGTCTAGAAAGAAGTAAGTAAATCCACAAGACCCTGACATGGCCCTAATCGCAGACCCACTCCTAATCAGTAGTCACTTATAAAACAATTGATGTCCAGATCGACATTTAACCCCTTTGGCGCTAAAGTGTCTGCCAAGAATATCCACTGGGTCTCCCTCTTGGATAGGTCTCTAACCAGATTGGAACCCCTCCACCTGGGCTTAAGGTGGTCTATGCCCCAAAATTTTAAACCTGAGGGGTCCCGATTATGCTTCAATTTAAAATGGAGCGAAACATTATGGTCTTTAAAACCTAATTTTATATTCGCTATATGCTCTGCAATTCTAATTTTGAGCAATCTCTTTGTTCGTCCTATATACATAAGATCACATGGACATTGCAGAGCATACACTACATGGGAGGTGTTACATGTGATGAATTCCTTGATATCAAATTCTCTGTTATTAGAGGTCGATATAAACCTATCTAGGGCCCTCAATGGCCTGTTCACTTCTTTACAGGCTCTACATTTCCTGCAACTGAAGAAACCATCTCTCTCCCAGAAAGTAGGGGGCCTCGCAGGAGGATCCAATACTTTTTTTACTATTTTATCAGAGAAGCTTAATGCCTTTCTATAAATAAAACCTGGTTTAGGAGGTAACACTGAATGTAGCATTTTGTCCATCAGTAGGACATGCCAATGGGTAGCAAAGATATTTTCCACCTCTCTATATTGAGAGTGGAAGCCTGAAATAAAGCTCCACTCCTGGGCATCATTGTTTCGAGAGGGCCGAGATTCCTCCAAAAACGACTCTCTCGGTACCAGAGCCACCTCTTGAATCGTAGCATCCAAGGTCTTTTCTAGATAGCCTTTTTCAATAAATCTCTTCTTGATAATCTGAGCTTGTAACAGAAAGTCAGTTTCATTTGAGCAATTCCTTCTTACTCTAGCTATCTGGCCCTTGGGAATGTTCTTGAGCCACATAGGGTGGTGTCCACTGTTAGTGGGCAAGTAACTATTAGAGTCGGTGGGCTTGAAGTATACCTTAGTCCCCAGACTATTTCCCTGTCTGAAAATAGTGATATCCAAAAAATGAATATCACTCTGGCTATATTCACTAGTCAGTTTGATACTTTTCGTATTCAAATTAAGTTCACTGAGAAAACCCTGTAGAGAGTCCATAGATCCCTCCCAGATAAAAAACAGGTCATCTATGTATCTTTTATAAACTAGGAGCTGGGGACGAGCGACTGAAAAAACGATCTTGTCCTCCCACTCTCCCATTAACAGGTTTGCTATACTGGGGGCAAATTTTGCCCCCATAGCAACACCTCTACATTGGGAATAAAACTGGCTATTGTACCAAAAGAAATTATGGCTCAGACAAAAATCTAGGGCGTTTCGTATAAACATTTTCTGGTTGTGCGGGAGATCATCCCTCTGGCAAATCGTCCAATTTAGAGCCAGGAGGGCATCATCGTGTTGGATAATTGAATATAGAGATGCCACATCCGCCGTTACCAGATAGAGTTCCTGCCTCTCTGTTAAATCAATCTGCTGCAAAATCTGTAACAGACTTTTTGTATCCCTCAGGTATGCCCTAGTCCGCTTGATACTCTCTTGTAGGAAACGGTCCAGATACTGGCCCATCCAGGATGTAATTGGCCCAATCCCATTAACGATCGGCCTCCCCGGGGGTTTCTGTGTATCTTTATGAATCTTTGGGAGGGTGTAGATTGTGGGTATTCTACTGGCACTTGGTACGAGATATCTCTTTTCTCGATTTGACAACACGCCCATTGAGTATCCCATGTCAACCAGACACTTCAAATCCTTGGTATATTGTACAGTGGGATCTTTCTCTAATCTCACATAGGTGTTTCCATCACTCAACATTTCCATCAATTGGTCATGGTAGAATTCTTTGTTTAAAATCACAACCCCTCCCCCCTTGTCCGCGGGTCTAATAACTACATCCTTCCTTTCTTCCAACATAGTTATACCATCTAAAATATGGTGCGGATTAACATTCTTTTTGGGGACTAGATGTTCCAAATCCCATATAACTAACCCCTTGAACACCTCAATTTGCTGATTTGCTCCATTAACAGGGTTAAACAGTGACTTGTTCCTCAGTCCACTATCTACAGGAACCGAGGCCACCGCACTAACAGGTTGGGAATTTTTATTTAGGAAATACTTTTTCATATTGACCTTTCTAATGTATTTGTGTATGTCAATAAAAACATCAAATTTATTGATCGGCCTTTTCAGGCCACACTTCAAGCCCAGATGAAGAATATTGGTTTCCTTATGACTCAAGGTAACACTACTCAGATTAAAGATACCCCCTACTCCTGCTCTCTCCTTCTTTTTTTGGACCCTTCCCCCGGCCCTGCATCCCCTTGCTCTTCTCTCCTTTGCCCAGGATAGTCGGGATAATCCCTCTCCCATTGTGGATACTCCCTCCATTGGGGTTCTTGATACAGTTGGCCCAGCTGCGGTCGTGCTGGTGGCCTCCCTCTCCGCTGAGGGTACCCCGACCACGTTTCTTCCATCCTCTGCCTCTCCCTAAAAAAGGACGGGGGGATTGATACCTCCCTCTATCCACATTATCCCTTAAAGCCTCAAACCTATTGTGAGTAGGGACCTGATAATAATTATCCGGGGGTGCATAGTACTGGGGATTGCCAGGACCCCTCCTCTTGGCACTATTTCTCCCATAATCAGTATCACTCCTGACAGGGATTGCGGGATCCCTTAATTGTCGTTTAAAGCCCACTCCCCTTCCATTATCGCCATTCCTGGGGGTAGCAGGGGGCACATTATTAGGTGAGCCCTCTGGACCTTCAGTTTGGACATTTCCTCCATTCCTCTCAATATTAACAGGAGTTTTAGTCTGTTGCCACAAATACACAGACTCAGATCTAAAATCTCCCAAATCCCTGTGGAATTTCTTGGTTTTCTTTTTCTGTGTATCCTTATCAACTTTCTCGAGCTTCTTTTTTATTCGGGTGTTAAAATCAATAACCTGCTGCGAATCTTTTAGGGGCTCAAGTTGTAGCCTAAGATCATTGATCCTAGCCTCCAGCATAGCCATTTTCTTACGTTTCCGTGCTAATACTAGATCCTGCAGCTTGAACCCCATAGTGGTAAAGAACTCATACCACTCTTTCATAGACTCAGGGTCATCTAGTCCATCCTGCGGGACTACATCCCACCTTAGACTTCTGACAATAATCTTTTCTTTAATATATTGTTCAAACGTACAGATATCCCACCATGTACGGACCTGTCTTTCTAACACATTTCCCAAGGCAGTTAGTAATCCATTGGTATTCAATTGTGCAGTAGTCTGCTCATTAATCGCAAAAACATTACTAATGTCAATATTCCTACTACTGAGAAACTGTAAAGCGTCCATGGCTACTGAGAAAAAATATAAAAAATATAACAGAACAGTGTAAAATTCGGCCTATAGTACACCACTCAGCGCCACAGAACCTCTAACCACATTCATCCAGATCCTTCAGTAGATAAAAGGACATACAAAGGCTATCTACCAGACCCTCTGAAATAAAAATATAAAAACCAAGGATAAGGAGCAAAAGAAAAGCAGCTGTTTAAAAAAGCAAATAGATGTAAATAAACAGTATATAAGACATACATATGATATTATAGATAGTCATATACTAAAACAGCGCTATGTTGAACATAAAACAGAAGTGTGGCCAACTACACACATAAAAAGTCCATTAGACTAGTGCAATATCAGTTGTGATTCAGAGAGTGTTCAAGTAGATCCTAGAGCATGTCACAGCGTGCACCTTCCACCGATCATTCCAACTCCACCATATGTGAACACACTCCCCTTCGGGGGTCAAACTCACCAGAGCTTTAAAAAAATCAAAGCATCCAATTAAGAGATATTCTGGACCACCTCAATACAGCACTTCTCTGGGCAATAGGGAGATGCAGGGGCTCCAAACCATTCAAAAAACGAGATAAGGCATATATAGCATAATTCCATTTTATTAATGAAAAGCACCCATAACATCCATGGGTGCTTTTCATTAATAAAACGGAATTACGCTATATATGCCTTATCTCGTTTTTTGAATGGTTTGGAGCCCCTGCATCTCCCTATTGCCCAGAGAAGTGCTGTATTGAGGTGGTCCAGAATATCTCTTCATTGGATGCTTTGATTTTTTAAAGCTCTGGTGAGTTTGACCCCCGAAGGGGAGTGTGTTCACATATGGTGGAGTTGGAATGATCGGTGGAAGGTGCACGCTGTGACATGCTCTAGGATCTACTTGAACACTCTCTGAATCACAACTGATATTGCACTAGTCTAATGGACTTTTTATGTGTGTAGTTGGCCACACTTCTGTTTTATGTTCAACATAGCGCTGTCTTAGTATATGACTATCTATAATATCATATGTATGTCTTATATACTGTTTATTTACATCTATTTGCTTTTTTAAACAGCTGCTTTTCTTTTGCTCCTTACCCTTGGTTTTTATATTTTTATTTCAGAGGGTCTGGTAGATAGCCTTTGTATGTCCTTTTATCTACTGAAGGATCTGGATGAATGTGGTTAGAGGTTCTGTGGCGCTGAGTGGTGTACTATAGGCCGAATTTTACACTGTTCTGTTATATTCCTTTATTGTATACTTATGTACTCTACATATAACAACCCTAGCTTTCTCCCTATTCTGAGTGGAATATGTGGGGACTCGGTGAATCCCATCTATCTCAATACATTCAGGTGCGGAGGTCCCCTTAGCCTGACAAAACTTTTTGGACTACTGAGATTAAATCAGTTGTTTGGATTGTTTCAGGTAACCCTTTTATAGGGATGTTCTGTCTTCTGTCTCTGTTCTCGTAATCGTCTAGCTGATCCTTATATAGATTTAGGACATCCTCATGTTCTTTGATCAAATCTTGGACCTCCGTCACTGCCTGTATCATTACCTCATGGTTCCAGTGGCGTAGCGTGGGTTGTCAGTGCCCGGGACAAGGCAAGTAATTTGCGCCCCCTAACCTGCGGACAATTCACACTCCCTGAGTCCCTTCCCTTCCTACAATAATACTGACCTACCTGACCACTATTCTGATTCCTATGCTGACCACTACACTATACTACTACACTATACAATACACTGACCTATCTCATTCTTTTATTGACCCTTACACTGACCTACCCGATTCCTACATCGACCACTACAATACACACTGACCTACCTGATTCCTATACTGACCACTACACACCCCACCAACCTACCGGATTCCTACATCGACCACTACACTACACACTGACCACTACACTATACAATCCACTACACAATCCACTATACACTGACCACTACACTACACACCACACCAACCTACCTGATTCCTATACTGACCACTACACTATACTACTACACTATCCACTGACCACTACACTCCACACTGACCACTACACTAAACACCACACACTGAACTACCTGATTCCTATACTGACCACTACACTACTACACAATACAATACACTATCCACTGACCACTACACTACACACCACACACCACTAACCACCACACACTGACCACTACACACCACTAACCACTACACACTGACCACTACACACCACTAACCACTACACACCACTAACCACTAAACTACACACTGACCACTACACACTGACCACTACACACTACTACACATTGACCACACTGACCACTACACACTGACCACACTACACACCACACTGACCACACTACACACCACACTGACCACTATACTACACACCACACTGACCACTACACACCACTGCACACTGACCACACACCACACACTGACCACTACACTACACACTGACCACTACACTACACACTGACCACTACACACTGACCACTACACCACACACCGACCACTACACACTGACCACTACACTACTCCACACACTGACCACCACCAACCACTACACACCACACTGACCACTACACACCACTACACTACACACTGACCACACTACACTACACATCACACTGACCACTACACTACACACTGACCACTACACAATACACTACCCACAGACCACTACTACTCAATACACTACATACTGACTGCTACACAACACTCTACCCACAGACCAATACACTACACACAATACACTATACACTACCCACAACACTATACATTACACTATACACTAACTTTCTGGCTGCTCCCTCTCCCAAGACCATATCTACTCCCCCCAGGCCGAGTACCTTTTTTTTCTTCCATCTGCTCTGCCTCTGCGCTGCTGACTGTCACACTGCCTGCCCCGGCGGGGACATGATGATCAGTGACCCGGGCCGGAGAGGAGGAGGAGAGGAGGAGAAGACAGCGTCCACAGACTGCCTGCCGCGACGGCCGACGGGGACATGATTGGTGACCCGGGCCGGAGAGGAGGAGCAGGAGAAGACGGTGGCCACAACGAAGGCCAGCCCCGCTCCCCCGCGATTGAGGAGAGGCCAGCCCCACCTGCCGCACATGATCCCTTTCGCCCAATCACAGGGCACCAGGGGCCGGCCTGAGAATTAACATGGCGGCCGGAGCGCGGGGTCACAGAACATAGAATTTAGATGTATGGAGAGAGGGTGACACATACTGGAGCAGGATTTTGCCCCCCCAAATGTTGCGCCCGGGGCCTACGCCCCCCCTTGCACCCCCCACGCTACACCACTGCATGGTTCTCTTCTAAGCTTTCCACCCTATGCCCCAGTGCCCTTGTATCTTCTTTTAGGTCCTCTATCGCCTGCTGGAAAGCCTGCTCCACTGTGCTGAATAGTTGCTGGATATCAGTCTTTGTAGGGAGGGCCCTCAGTAGATCTTTGATTTCCCTAATTTCTCTCTCAGCTTCTCCCGCCTCTCCCCTTGGGACCGGGGGCCCTGTCTCCCTTTTTTCCAGTGGGGGATCCGTAGCGTAGCCGTGGCCTGCCAGTGTTTGTTTTTCCTCCCTCATTACTGATTCTCCCTCCACAAATGGGGTCCCTCTCTCTACCATAGCCAAGTCTCCCTTGAAGGATGAAGCGTCCAGAGCCTTACTATTTGCGGGTTCGGGGGGCTATGTTCCATAATCAAAGTGTCCACTTTCTGCGTGTCTCCCTCTTTATTTTTGCCCCCCTCTTGGTCCTTTTCCATCCTTCCCATATTAGGCACCCCCTCTTCAGGCCCCAGACTGTCTTGTCCCCACCCTACTGTATCTTTTCCCGTGCTTGGAGAGTGTTGCTTAGCATTAGGGATGTTTCTCTCAGGTAGCTTCCTCCCTCGTCCTATTGTCGGGGATCCGCTTCCTTGCTCTGTGTGGGTTCGCCCAGCCACTTGTACACCACGACCTGATGTCAGTGACTTACGGTCCATTTGCTTCCCACTATCTTGCTTGGTCTCCATTGTCCCACCACCTCTCTCTTCCAGCCCTCCCATATGGTATCTCTGCTCTGCACGGGGGGAGAGATAAAGTCTTATCCCTCCTGACTCATTCCGGTTTCCTTTTGCTGGTTGCTGCGCAGCTTGTCGGCGTGTAGTCAATACTACTATCAATATCTCATATATAATTTTTTAGGGAGGGAGGATCGGTAATCCACAAGAGTCTTATAAAGTTATATAATATACAGTTGGGCAGCAGACTAGATCTCTCCCCTCTCTCTCCTCTGACCTTTTAGGGGAAGGGAGACCCCCAAAAGGCAGTCTCTATGAGTCAATACAGACTGCTCCTGTTCACAGATGAGTATCCCCCCCCCTTTTTAATTTTGCAGGGATGTATGCAGAGGGATGTATGCGTGGGGGCTTCCAAAATGTGTGCGTTATCCCTTTTTCCCTTTGCAAGTCTTCTCAAAGGAAGGAAAAGAGGAGATTTTTTTGCGGAGTTGACTAGAAATGGACAAATAAAACAAATAAAACAAGCTAAAGAGTCAGTTCAGTCATATTCCATCAAAGTTTTTCCAGAGTCTTTCACCATTATAATGCTATGGACCAGAGAGGATCAGAACAGACAGTTTTTCAGTTATATTAATAGTCCTCGTCCCCCTGATCTTACTCCACCTGGCCAGCTTCCTTAGCAGCACTTTAGTTTTCAGTATATGAGATAGGTATGATTATATGTTTAAGGTGCAAATTTGAATAATCCTACCCGATTTTCAGAAACGTCCATGCATTTCATCCATCCAGCATTCACCTTCCCGGGCGTCTCTCAGGCACAGCTGAGCGGTGTGAGGCTTCTCAGGGCTTGTGTAAGTCGCCGTCCCGCTTCGCCCCTGCCGCTGTTTGCTGTCAGTTCACCTGTCCTTCGGGGCTCCGGGCTCCGAACTCCTCCGACACCATCCGCCACCGCCCTCTCACCACACAGGCACGCGACAGCGGCTCTCGATCCTTATGTTGAAACCGCCCGCTGGATGGCTCACTGCGGCCGCTCCCCTCTGAGCTCGGGAAGACGCCAGCCGACCGTCAATCAATCAGCTGAGCGGTGAGCGTCCAGACCTCTAAATAGGTAACGGGTATTAAGTATCCGCAGCTCATTCCAGGCCGGTCTGTAGTTAACATCATCAAAGGCATCGGTAAGTTTCGACACAGGAACTCAGACTAAAGCTGGCCATACACCATACAATTTTCCTGTTCAATTTTCTTTATATTTACCTTCAACTATGTAGTACAAGGGCCTGCCTGATTGCATCCAAATTGAAAGTGTTTAGGTTTGACCTCCTATTATATGGTTTTGGTAAATCTAAAGGAAAGTTGAACAGGAAAATTGAATAGTGTATGGCCAGCCTTACTTCTGCATGTTCACTCAGGGAGGAGCCCTTGGACACTCACAGCATCACACCTGTGAGCCTCCTGTTCTCACCACCGCTGGTGAGAGATTTATTGATATTTTTATGTACCCATAAGGCATTTTTATTGTCTCTATATCATTGTATTATATTGTCTCCTAATTATTGCACTATGCATATGGAAACTTTATATGATTGATGAGAATACATTATTACACACACTGATACTGCACGATTTTTTTCATATATGCAAAGTATGTTTGCTTCTTTTTTCCCTGTCTTTATTTATTGCCCAATGTAAGTGTCTGGCCGTGTCTATGTACTTACTGTTATATCAATGTCCATTGATACATACCAATAGAAGTACCAATAGAAGTATCTGACTGTGTCTATGTATTTACTGTTATATTAACAACTATTGATACACATCTGGATTTACTCATTATCCAATTTCTGAACAACTTTATTCAACACTTCTGCCCGTCACTTTTCTGTTTGGGGGCTCGATCCATCCCCACCCGGCGCACGGGGGCCCTCTCTCTCTCCATTTTTTCTCTTTTGGGGGGGGGGGGGGGCGGCCTCCTTTTTTGCACTGCGTGCCTGGTCAGCCTATTTCCCTTTGGGTTGATGGTGCTTTCGCAATTGCACTGCGCTGGTGGGCTTCATCTGCATGACGCCACTCTGCTGCCTCAGCGGTGGGTGGGCGCCGTACAGATCCAGCTCTGGAGGTCCCTTTGGATTTCCCCCATGGTTTTTCTCCACACACTTTATAAACTTAAACTTCTGTCCTCTTAGGTTTTATTGTGTAAGGGTTTGCCATAGAGAGACTGTGTCTCTGCCCCATGAACCTATTACGCTATGAGATGTGCTCCACAGCAGTTGGGGGGTGGGCGCCGTTCCAGACCCAGTTTTGGAGGTCCTTTTGGATTCGCCCCAGGGTTTTTCTCCACACACCTTTACAAATTTTTGTCCCCCCAGGTTTATGACGTGGTGGTTGTTATGGAGATGTTCCATCTCCACCTCCACCTATTATGATATATAACATGCCCCCTCCCTTTCCCTTTCCTCCCCCCCCCTCCGTTTCAAGACGCCGCGAGTTGCTATTCGCTGCCCTTCTTTCCTCCAAGTCCCGATGTTATGACATCATCGCGTCATACGGAATGACGCAACCTCAGCAATCACCTTCTTTGCTGACACCATGTAAATGATCTGCACCGCGCAGGCACCGGCGGTCTTTAAAGCCTGTAGATGGCGCTCTGCCCAGTGCAATCTCTGCTTGCTAAAAATAACAACGTCCTGACCACTCTGGACCACTAGCCAGATTTAAAATAAGTAAAAAGGCCAACAGAGCCATTTTTACCCTCACTACCGTACTTTTATGTTTCATTTTATTTCAGCTAAGGAGAGGGAGAGGCATTTCCTCTCCCCCTCCCTCTCATTATCATGAGACTCTTTTCTAATCATAGGCAATTTTAATTTACAAAGCCAAGCATAATATTTTACTTAATTGTCTCTCAGGACTCTGTTGTGGCCGTGCTCTGGGAGTCGTCCTATTTTGGGGCCTTTGTGTGGGCTGTTTTGAGCCCGGACGTAATCCATCCTCTTTTGGTGGATAATCGCTGGCAGAAGTTTATCCAATCTTTTAAAGATATTATTAACTCCACATACTCACACTCTTACACAATTCAATACCGGTATGTATATTGGACACTCTCGGATACTTTATTGTTGTCTCTGCCTTGAACAAAATGTTATGTTAAGCCTATTTTTACCTATTTTTCAGAATACTTTTATTTTCTCTCCTAAAAAAACGCCTCTGAAGAAGGGACATCATCCTGAAACATGTTAGGCTAGGCTTATGGAGGAACTTGTACTCACCTTTGTCAAGAGTATACTATGTGTAACCTGTTTTGTCTTTGCATAAATGTTCTGTATAGATTACTATTTTTATATATGCGTTTTTAAGCATTTTTTAAAATAAATAATATGCTTTTATAAAAAAAACCTTGTTTTCAAAGTTCGCCTTCAAAGTCCCTCTGTAACGGGGGCTACCAGTGTCCCTTTCTTAGGGTCCTTTTTCACTTGTTGGGCACAGGAATGGGCCCTGCTTTTAAATATTTTTTCAAAATTGTAATTACATGCCCCTGGTAAACAGGGGCAGAAAAATTGGGCCTTGGGTGTTGGTGGTGCCCTAAACCAAAAATATTGTTGGAAGCTAGCATCATCAAGATTCAGGAGGAATAAGATAGGTAGCATAGGCAGTCTTCAATCAGTTACATCAGCATCAGGTGCTTGATAGCTGCTAATCCAGGACTGATTCATTTTGATAAATGTGAGCCTATCAATGGAGTCTGTGGACAGACGCACTCTTTGATCGTTACAAACCATCCAGCAGCACTGAATGTGCATTCAGAAAGCACGCTGGATGCAGGACAGACCAGTAGCTCGATTGCATATTGAGCAAGTTCTGGCCAGAGGTCCATCCTCAGAACCCAGTAATCCAGTGGATGCTCTATTGGAAAGGTCTCTAAGTCTGCTCCTGCCCCTAGATATTCCTGCACCATATAATGCAGATGCTGGCGATGGTTGCTTGAACCTATCAGACCTTGGCGATGGGGACTGAAAAATTGTTTAAAGGCATCGGTCAGCCGGCCACCTTCTCCACCGCTCTTCCTCTGACCGAACAAAGCCTCAGAAACACGTTGTCCAGCACCAGAAAATAGTAACCTCTCAGAGTCTGAAAATGCGTTACACAAACTTTTCTTCAAGGCCTCCTGAAGATGTTTCATCCCCTGCAGAATCAGGGAGGTCATGCAGTGTAAGTTTGCAGAGGCATTATATTCGGAGTCCTCTGGGTCACTAAGGATTACATTATACGTAACTACCTCCTCCCAGCCACGTACAACTCCTTGGGTTTCTGGGGACTAAAACCAATCCCTTGAAGACTGCTGCCTGTTATCCTCTACATCCATGCTGACATAATTCTCCTCCTCCTTCCTGTGTCTTTGGCGGCCCTGCAGGAATGCTAACTGGATGAAGGGGGCCTTGAGAGGAAAGGAAGAAGTCTTCCTCCTATTCCCGCTGTTCTGCCTCAAGTGCCCTGTCCATGATTCCACGAAGCGTGTGCACAAAAGCAGGAGGACTAGAGGGACAGTGTCACTGATGCATGCATTGTTGCTGCTCACCATCCTTGTGGCCTCCTCAAATGGTGACAGGACAGTGCATGCATCCTTGATCAGTAACCACTGAAGTGGCAAAAAGAAACCAAGCTCCCCTGACACTGTCCTGGTGCCATACTCCCACAGGTACTCATCGATGGCCCTCTGCTGTGTGTGCAACCGCTGCAGCATTGCCAATGTTGAGTTCCACCTAGTCAGGTTGCATTCCCTTTGAATGTCAGCCAGCCGAGCACTGGCATTGTATGACCGGCAGAAATGACCACAGACTTTTCTGGCCTGCCTCAGGAGATCTTGTAAGCCTGGATAACTGGTCAAGAAATAAAATAAAGTGCAAGAACTAGTGCGCAAAACCACAACCTAAATATATAAATGATAGTACCAGATGAGAAGCTGCCAACATAGATCAGTGTACTCACACAACCCTGACAAGTGTAGCAAGTGTACCAATTCCAAGTATAAAAAAACAACACAAATGCTGCACCAATATATAAATAAATATAACTTCCTCTTATAAGTGCAGTGTGCGTATATGGTAGCAATACCCTATAATGGCCAGTGCATCAAAATATTATGGTTCCTCGTGCTCATAAACATAAAATATATTAAAGTGCTCCGTGCAAAATGCGACTCCTGTTGCAATTATTAAAGCATAAATTAACATAATGTGCAAAATTACCATAAAGTGCATACGTGCCACTGAGTATGCAACTGTGAATTCAATAATTCATTAATTAGCCATCAATCCAAAAAAGTCCAAAAAATGGTGCATGCAGATATTGTAGTGCAATTCCTCGTGCTCATAGACATATAAAATATATTAAAGTGCTCCTTGCAAACTGCAACTCCTGTTGCAATTAATAAACCAAAATGCAAAGTGACACAATGTGCAAAAATTAACATAACAGTAACATGAATTAACCATGGTGAGCATATCACTTAATCGCATTTAAACAATTCTGACCTTTATGATTATATGCTGTTATTATACCATGAACCCGTTCTAAGATGTTCTGCTTTTTCTGTAAATGTATAGATAACCACTCATCTCATCACCAGCCCCTGAAGAAGAGGTCTTAACCATATTTAAACCTCGAAATGCGTTGAAATTTTGAGTGTTAGACTTAAGCCTGTACAGTTGATGTGGTTTTTTATGTTTACCATTGTATCCTTACAAGCACATTGCTATTGTCCTCACTTTTTTGTAGCATCCTCCCCTCCTATTATAGTTTATATGTTTTTTTGTTATGATACTATTTTTTGATATAAAATAAATTGTATATGTTTTTGATATATTGTTTGAAGACTCTTGCCTTATAAAGTCCCACCAGAGGAAAACAATGTTTTATTATGTGGGGAGTCAGTAGCGGCCTGCACTTGCGCAGCTCTGCGGCGTGATGCAATAGGGTGGCTGCACTTAAGCTGGTTCCTTGAGGCGGGGGCGTACCAACAGGGGGGCAGGGGGCGATCCGTCCCGGGTGCCACACATTGAGGGGGTGCCAGACTGTTAGTGGCATTGCTATGGTAATGCGCGCCATACCTCGGTCAGGTGACACCATCCCGAGGGCGACGAGAGTCCTGGCTGCTCCCTTTTAGTATTTTTTTTCAGCCACCACCACCATTTAGGTAGTATAGTGTAGCTGAGCTGATTTGATATGGGGGGGGAGTTTGCTGTGTGTCCACCACCCATCTTTAGTAGCTGAGCTGTGCACCTGATAAGGGGGGGTTACTGTTTTCACATAGTAGATGAGCTGGTCTGATAAGGGGGGTGTCTGCAGACCAGGTGTAGACAGACGGTGACCCACACCCACATCTTGCGGCCATCAGATCTGTCCAGCAAGCAGCAGGTTACAGCAGCATCTTGCCATCTTCCCTGCGGCCATCAGATCCTGTCCACGGTCCAGCAAGCAACAAACCTTAGCAGCAGGTCAGTTCCAAAATCTGAATCAAATCATCAAAGCCAATAATGCCATTGTCTGCTGTCCCCAGGAACAGATCCGATCCAGAGATTGCCATACAGTGGGATTTCTGGCTCGGATCTGTCCCTGAGGACAGCAGATAATGCAAAGCATGGGCCATACTTTGTATTGTCAGCTGTCTCCCCATGACACTCCGATGTCTCTCTTATAGCAGCTCCAGTCCAGCCCTCCATTGTGAGCCCTCCACTTCCCTGACAGCAATCTGTCCGAAAATGTGGGATCTGCTCACACCTGAGTGACTGACACCTCTGTCCTGTCCCGTCTATTGTCAATGGCTGCCATGGATGAACAGTATTGTTTGTTATTACAAGGAGCGGGAGGGGATGTCCCACCGCTCCGCCTGGGTCTCCCATCCCACGCTTATTTTGGCATTTTGAATTCTTTCAAGTGCAGAGGAGGGGTTTAGGGTCTTTTAGACTCCAGATCCCTCCATAAAGAGTACCTGTCAGTGCCTATTACTGTCACAAGGGATGTTTACATTCCTCGTGACAGCAATAAACGTGATCAGAAAAATAAATAAGGACATTTTTTTTTTTTAATGATCCCCATCCCTCTGTGCTCCCACGCCAAAGAAAATGCATACATAAGTCGTGCCTGCAAATGTAAACAGTGTTCAAATCACACATGTGAGGTATTGCTGCGATCGTTAGAGCAAGAGCAATAATTCTAGCAAAATACCTCCTCTGTAACTTTAAACAGGTAACCGTTAATAAAAATTGTAAGCGATGCCTATGGAGATTTTTAAGTACCATAGTTTGTTGCCATTCCATGAGTGTGCACAATTTTAAAGCATTACATGTTAGGTATCTATTTACTCCTCGTAACATCTTTCACATTATTCAAAAAATGGGACTTGCTTTACTGTTTCTTTTTTTAAATTAATTGAAGTGTTTTTTTTACACAAAAATTGCATTTAAGAGAATCATTACAATTTTTTGTGGGTGTTTTTTTATTTTAAAGTTGGGAGGGGGTGCCAGATATAGGATCCACCCTGGGTGCCAAATGCTCTAGGCACGCCCCTGCCTGGAGGACATAATGCCTTGTTGGAGTTGTGCCTCCTCCTCCTCATAACTTTCCTTCTTTCCTCTCTCAGGCACCCAACTACAGTCAGTGACCATATCATCCCCTCCCTCCTCGTCACTGGAGCAAACTTGGCAGTATGCCGCAGCTGGGGGAACATGACTGCCAGTTTCTTGTTCTCTTGGGCACCCCCTCTCTCTAGGCTCACGTTACTCCCTTCCTCAACCTGGGAACTAACATCAGAGCCTTCAAATCACTGCACACCCTCCAGCAGCATGTAACCGACACTGTGGTCAAATAATTCTGGGGACTCCTCTGTGCATGATAGTGGGGCTATGGAAGGAGTAACTGTGGACAAGGAGCCGGTGGAGTAGGCCGCTTTAGCAGCTGCGTTGGAAGGCAAACTACTTTGAGCCTGGGTGACGGCTTCGTTATCCACTCCATGAACTCTTCTGCATGTTGTGGCTCAATATCACGGCCAGCAGCAAAAAAAAAGGACAAGCATGCCCCACGGCCACCTGCAGAGGATGCACCATGTCCACGACCACCACTGTTGACTGTAGACACAAAGGCTGCTTTTTCACTTTTAGTGGCCTGTGAGCGTTTGCCTCTCCTCGGTGGACTTCTGGACATGATGGATTTTTTTTGTTTTTTTTGTAACACTGCACTACACTGTATTATATACTGTGTACACTGCCTGAAGTGTATTAGAAACAGTACACCACTGAATACACTGTATATATAGGCTACATTGAATGCAGAATATATGTGTGTATATATATATATATATATATATATATATATATATATATAGTATCTCACAAAAGTGAGTACACCCCTCACATTTTTGTAAATATTTTATTTTATATCTTTTCATGTGACAGCACTGAAGAAATTACACTTTACTACAATGTAAAGTAGTGAGTGTACAGTTTGTATAACAGTATAAATTTGCTGCCCCCCCAAAATAACTCAACGCACAGCCAATAATGTCTAAACCACTGGCGACAAAAGTGAGTACACCCCTAAGTAAAAATGTCCAAATTGGGCCCAAAGTGTCAATATTTTGTGTGACCACCATTATTTTCCAGCACTGCCTTAACCCTCTTAGGTATGGAGTTCACTAGAGCTTCACAGTTTGCCACTGGAGTCCTCTTCCACTCCTCCATGATGACATCACAGAGCTGGTGGATGTTAGAGACCTTGTGCTCCTCCACCTTCCGTTTGAGGATGCCCCACAGATGCTCAATAGGGTTTAGGTCAGGAGACATGCTTGGCCAGTCCATCACCTTTACCCTCAGCTTCTTGAGCAAGGACAGCATACTGCTGTGAAAAAAATATAACATCTTTGGTGATTTGATGGATATAGACAGGTTTCAATGAGTAATCCCCAGTGATAGCTGGCTTGCTCATATATTCAGCTGCTCATTAGCATGGGCTGGCTTCTGGTTTTCAAAGGACTTCCACAGTATGAAACAAAAAAAAAGAAAGACCATTGCGCAGGCAGTGTGATATGTAATCCCTATAAACTAAGGGTAAAAATTCACTCACACTTTTTAGCAGAATAAATCGCATATGGTAAGGTCAGTTGCATACAGCTAACAACTGGGATCTCCTCACACGCCAACAGTGTACACACAGCACTGCTCGTCACTGGCTCCTAACAGGAGCCAGTGACGCGATCTCACCCCGTGTGGTCAAAATGATCACAAGAACGGTGAGCAAAAATCCTAGAACCACACGGGGGGACCTAGTGAATGACCTGCAGTGAGCTGGGACCAACGTAACAAAGGCTACCATCAGTAACACACTACCCTGCCAGGGACTCAGATCCTGCAGTGCCAGACGTGTTCCCCTGCTTAAGCCAGTACATGTCCGGGCCCGTCTGAGGTTTGCTAGAGAGCATTTGGATGGTCTAGAAGAGGATTGGGAAAATGTCATATGGTCAGATGAAACCAAAGTAGAACTGTTTGATAGAAAAACAACTCGTCGTGTTTGGAGGAGAGAGAATGCTGAGTTGCAACCAAAGAACACCATACCTACTGTGAAGCATGGGGGTGGCAACATCATGCTTTGGGGCTGTTTCTCTGCAAAGGGAACAGGACGACTGATCCATGTACATGACAGAATGAATGGGGCCATGTATCGTGAGATTTTGAGTGCAAACCTCCTCCCATCAGCAAGGGCATTGAAGATGAAACGTGGCTGGGTCTTTCAGCATGACAATGATCCCAAACATACCGCCCGGACAACGAAGGAGTGGCTTCCTAAGAAGCATTTCAAGGTCCTGGAGTGGCCTAGCCAGTCTCCAGATCTCAACCCCATAGAAAACCTTTGGAGGGAGTTGAAAGTCCGTGTTGCCCAGCGACAGCTCCAAAACATCACTGCTCTAGAGGAGATCTGAATGAAGGAATGGGCCAACATACCAGCAACAGAGTGTGGCAACCTTGTGAAGACTTACAGAAAACGTTTGACCTCTGTCATTGCCAACAAAGGATATATAACAAAGTCTTGAGATGAACTGTGTCATTGCAGCCTTCCTTGTGTCTTTGCAGCCTTGTGTCTTTTAAAATTGGCGCTGATCGAGATACACAAAGCCAAGTGTACTTTGGCTAGACTCGGCTCTGTTCACAATCAGGGGCGGGACTGCGAGAGGAGCCGAGTCCAGCCGAAGTACACTTGGCTTTGTGTATGTCGGCGGCGCTCGCTTCTCTCCTCTCGCAATCAGTGGAGATGGACAGGACCAGTGTTGCCAACCGTCAGTATTTTTACTGGCAGCCAGTAAAAAACAGGCAATTTTCCCCTGCCAGTAAATGCCAGTAAAAAGAACAGGTTGCCAGTAAAAAATATGGCTGTGACGCTCAGCCCGGAGCCAGCCGAGACCATATGAGTGCCTGCTACAGAGTGTTCGGGGGCGGCTCTGGTGGAGGCAGTGCCTGAGCATGTCTGTCCTGTGATGTCATGGTGCAAGGGGGCCAAGCAGAGTGGCCAGAGCCTTGTGTGTCTGGGGGATGGAAGCAAGGCAGGCCAGGAGCGGGACCATTAGTGCTGTTTGGACTGGAGTGACCACCTGGCTTGGAGAGAGACTGTCACTGTGACTCAGGAGGGGACGTGTCGTGTCAGTAATCTGTACTGCTGCACACTGCTGTCAGTGTCATTGTGAGAGTCAATTTCATGTGTGTGCCGCCCATTCTAATTTCTTGCCCTCCTGAGTCCTGTCCCTGAGCTACTTACTTACTATATCGAAAATAAAATAAGAAATATGTTTTTTGCCTTATCTACCTTAAATCACATTGCGAATTTCATATTGTGCTTGTTTGTAGCTTAAATAATGAATTTTGTAACTTTTGGAAATGCCAGTAAAAACTTGGCTGTGCCAGTAAATTGTGAGTGTCATGTCAGTAAATTTCAATCTGTTAGGTTGGCAACACTGGACGGGATTGCGAGAGGAGCCGAGTCCAGTCGAAGTACACTCGGCTTTGTGTATGTCGGCTCCGCTCGCTCCTCTCCTCACAATCAGTGGAGATCGGCGGGGATCGGCGTATAACATGCAACCACAATTTTCCCCTGATCTTAAGGGGAAAAAAGTGTGTGTTATACGCCGATAAATACGGTATATAATATATTACTGGTTTCATTCAAATAACATTATCTCACGATGTTGAACACAGAGTACAGTGACAAGTTTGCTCTCTGCTTTTGTAATCCCCCTCACTCTCCCTAAACTAGATCATAAGAAAAATCACAGATGGGTGTGATAGCATAGATTAGGAAATAAAAAAGGCCCTATAGAAATAAGGGAGGTGTCCAGAGGTCCAAAGAAGTAAAACACACCCTACTTTGTGATGGTGCATGATATGCAATTTTCTGGATGGGCACATGATGTTACAGGAAGTCAGGTCTCAAATGCATTTTTTGAAATTGGGGAAAAAAGAGTTACAGATTTAAAGCTGACATAAACAAGATAAGTGAGAGGTGAGCACATTGGGATAGCTTGAGCCCAAATGGCATTAGAAAAGGCTTCTATTTTTTATGAAAAGTGAAATTCTGTCTGAAAAGGTGAACTTATCCTTTGAACTCAATTGGTAGTTTTACAAGGTGATCGTTTACAATCACTTTGAAAATAAATCAAGCAGGAAAGCACCATACAAAAATGTATGGATGAGAACTATACCACTGAACTGTCCTTGTATTTATTGTACAGGTTAAAGTGCATTAATATACAGCAAAAGCACAGTAGTATCGATACATTTCCCATACCTATTGAGTACGTTAGTCATATAATGCAGCGTTACAAATAAAGAGAAGAGACGGGAGGAAATGAACGCTGCAATGCCATAGTCTCATGGAGATACCAGTGAACAGCACTATAAGAAGGTATTTAACACAATTACAGTGGGGAGGGAAAGTATTCAGATCCCCTTAAATTTTTCACTCTTTGTTATATTGCAGCCATTTGCTAAGATCATTTAAGTTCATTTTTTTCCTCATTAATGTACACACAGCACCCCATATTGACAAAATAACACAGAATTGTTGACATCTTTACAGATTTATTAAAAACGAAAAACTGAAATATCACATGGACCCAAGTATTCAGAACCTTTGCTCAGTATTTAGTAGAAGCACCCTTTTGATCTAATACAGCCATCAGTCTTTTTGGGAAAGATGTAACAAGTTTTTCACACCTGGATTTGGGGATCCTCTGCCATTCCTCCTTGCAGATCCTCTCCAGTTCTGTCAGGTTGGATGGTAAACGTTGGTGGACAGCCATTATTAGGTCTCTCCAGAGATGCTCAACTGGGTTTAAGTCAGTGCTCTGGCTGGGCCATTCACGAACAGTTACGGAGTTGTTGTGAAGCCACTCCTTCGTTATTTTAGCTGTGTGCTTAGGGTCATTGTCTTGTTGGAAGGTAAACCTTCGGCCCAGTCTGAGGTCCTGAGCACTCTGGAGAAGGTTTTCGTCCAGGATATCCCTGTACTTGGCCGCATTCATCTTTCCTTCGATTGCAACCAGTCGTCTTGTCCCTGCAGCTAAAAAACACCCCCACAGCATTCTAAGGGTGTTAATTTTTGATTTCACTCTTCACTGCCTATCACAGTTTCGGAGGCCATGGAATGCCCAGGTGGCACAAACCCCCCCCCAAATGACCCCATTTTGGAAAGTAGACACCCCAAGCTATTTGCTGAGAGGCATGGTGAGTATTTTGCAGCTCTCATTTGTTTTTGAAAATGAAGAAAGGCAAGAAAAAACATTTTTTTTTTCTTTTTTCAATTTTCAAAACTTTGTGACAAAAAGTGAGGTCTGCAAAATACTCGCTATACCTCTCAGCAAATAGCTTGGGGTGTCTACTTTCCAAAATGGGGTCATTTGGGGGGGTTTTGTGCCAGCCACCTGGGCATTCCATGGCCTCCGAAACTGTGATAGGCAGTGAAGAGTGAAATCAAAGAATCACGCCCTTAGAAAGCCTGAAGGCGGTGCTTGGTTTTCAGGGTGCCGTACGCGGCTAGGCTACCAAAAAGTCTCACACATGTGGTATCCCCGTACTCAGGAGAAGCAGCAGAATGTATTTTGGGGTGTAATTTCACATATTCCCATGGCATGTTTGAGCAATATATCATTTAGTGACAACTTTGTGCAAAAAAAAAAAAAAAATGTCTCTTTCCCGCAACTTGTGTCACAATATAAAATATTCCATGGACTCGACATGCCTCTCAGCAAATAGCTTGGGGTGTCTACTTTCCAAAATGGGGTCATTTGGGGGGGTTTTGAACTGTCCTGGCATTTTATGCACAAGATTTAGAAGCTTATGTCACACATCACCCACTCTTCTAACCACTTGAAGACAAAGCCCTTTCTGACACTTTTGTTTACATGAAAAAGTTTTTTTTTTTTGCAAGAAAATTACTTTGAACCCCCAAACATTATATATTTTTTTTAAAGCAAATGCCCTACAGATTAAAATGGTGGGTGTTTCATTTTTTTTTTTCACACAGTATTTGCGCAGCGATTTTTCAAACGCATTTTTTGGGGAAAAAACACACTTTTTTAAATTTTAATGCACTAAAACACACTATATTGCCAAAATGTTTGATGAAATAAAAAAGATGATCTTAGGCCAAGTACATGGATACCAAACATGACATGCTTTACAATTGCGGACAAACGTGCAGTGGCAACAAAATAAATACATTTTTAAAAGCCTTTAAAAGCCTTTACAGGTTACCACTTTAGATTTATAGAGGAGGTCTACTGCAAAAATTACTGCCCTCGATCTGACCTTTGCGGTGATACCTCACATGCATGGTGCAATTGCTGTTTACGTTTGACGACAGACCGCCGCTTGCGTTCGCCTTAGCGCGAGAGCAGGGGGCGACAGGGGTGCTTTTTTTTTTCTTTATTATTTTTTTGCTTTTTTATCTTATTTTTAAACTGTTCCTTTCATTTTTTTTTTTTTAATCATTTTTATTGTTATCTCGGGGAATGTAAATATCCCCTATGATAGCAATAGGTAGTGCCAGGTAATCTTTTTTTGAAAAAATTGGGGTCTATTAGACCCTAGATCTCTCCTCTGCCCTCAAAGCATCTGACCACACCCAGATCGGTGTGATAAAATGCTTTCCCAATTTCCCAATGGCGCTGTTTACATCCGGCGAAATCATGAAATGCTCGTAGCTTCCGGTTTCTTAGGCCATAGAGATGTTTGGAGCCACTCTGGTCTCTGATCAGCTCTATGGTCAGCTGGCTGAATCACCGGCTGCATTCTCAGGTTCCCTGTTGAGACAGGAGAGCCAGAGAAAAACATGGAAGACGGTGGTGGGGGGGGGCATTCCCTCCCACGGCTTGTAAAAGCAGTCTAGAGGCTAATTAGCCACTAGGATTGCTTTTACATGAAAGCCGACCGCTGGCTGAAAAGAATGATACCAAGATGATACCTAAACCTGCAGGCATCATTCTGGTATAACCACTCAAAGTCGTGAATGGCGTACCTGAAGACAAAAAAATGGTTAACAATAAAACACAGTAAACAGTAAAGTATAAAAAATTGCATACCTGAAAAGCAAACATGATAAAACATAATAACAATAAAACATTGCAGAATAGAATACAGTAAAAAAGAGCAGAACAATAGAGAGAGAGAATAGAGTGAGAGAGAACAATAAAACGACAACTATTTTTTTTATTTTATATATTTTTTATTTTATTTTTTTACACTTTTTTTGTAACTAACTTTTATAACTGTAACTGGTTCCAGGTTCGGGTCTCTCAAAATGCGATGGCATCTTGGGAGACCCTGTGAAAGTGTGCCTAGTCTGTGCAATGCTGTACCCTACGCTAATACTCAACTAGTGAATGGTAGCGTTCAAAACATTCACCAATGCAAAGACCAGGATTGTCCGGACAGGAGGGACAATAATAGCGGGTGTCACGCCTATATCCGCGCTAGCTGCAGACACGACATCTTTTTTGGGGGGGTTCGTTGGGTAGGGGTACTCGGGAGGACATAAAAATGCCTCTCATGCAGCCGACTGCATTTGGTTGGGGATGTGAATGGGGGAAGTACGGGCGCTGCAGAAGCGGTGGGTTCCCAATTAGGATTGGCGAATGCAGCAGGAAGGGCATTATGGGCACGACGGGCCTGTTTGTCTTCTTGGTGGCAGCGGGACACTACTTGTGCTTGCCACCTCACCAGCTTGAACTGCACTTATGGGACTCGCCACGTCACCACGTTTGACTACGACCGGGGTGTACTAGGCCGCTGGTGCTTGCCAGTTCACCAAAACGCTACCAAAAAATCTGTTAGCGATCGCAGGGATCAGGCCTGACTCTGCGAACGCTGCAGTTATGCGTTTAGTGTTTTGTAAGTGTCAGTGATCGATCGATACTGCACTTGGGTGGGCTGGGCTGGGCGGGGCGGAGGGGCAAAACGCAGGTGCTAGCAGGTATCTGGGCTGATCCTACTAACACTGCGTTTTTGGGAACCCTAAACTGCCGGGGACGCTAGTATAGATCTGATCGGATCAGATATTGATCCGATCAGATACTATACCACTAAGGGAGGTGTACGGTGCGTGCGTGGGTGTTAGCGGTACTGGCGCTAACCTGACGCTGCCTGGGGCTGGTGCTTGCCAGTTCACCAAAACGCTACCAAGAAAACTGTTAGCGATTACAGGGATCAGGCCTGACTCTGCGAACGCTGCAGTTATGCGTTTAGTGTTTTGTAAGTGACAGTGATCGATCGATACTGCACTTGGGTGGGCTGGGCCGGGCCGGGCGGAGGGGCAAAACGCAGGTGCTAGCGGGTATCTGGGCTGATCCCACTAACACTGCGTTTTTGGGAACCCTAAACTGCTGGGGACGCTAGTATAGATCTGATCGGATCAGATATTGATCCGTTCAGATACTATACCACTAAGGGAGGTGTACGGTGCATGCGTGGGTGTTAACGGTACTGGCGCTAACCTAAGGTGATCAGATTTTCAAAATGAAATCTGGGGACATTTTTTTTTTTTTGGCAAATGGTAAACGATTTTATAAGCATATATTCCTCAAATTATATATGCAATGTATGTGGTATATGTTTATGGAAGGATTATATGATATATACGTTATTTCTCACATTTCGGCCATGAGATAAAAAAATAAAAAAATTCTTAGAATTTTTTGGGATACGACTACCAAATGTTAAGAAAATAAGATGGAAATAAAACTTTTCAATGCATTTTTTGTATTTTATTTTTGCCAAAGAATTTTGGTTCAACAATAACAATGAACAATAAGTTAACAATTCAGAACAGTAAAAGATTGCATGGTAACAACACGTAGGATACCTTCGAACATAAATAATAAAATATTAATAGCTAACTGTTATAAGACCTACAAATGTACGGTAAAGTGCCGCTAAAAATAGCGGTGCTTTACCGCCGACGCCGCCCCAGCGTGAAAGCAGCCTTACAGCAGATGTCATTTGTGGACTGAGCTCCTGTATGTTTCATTGGATTCACGAATACAGTTTTTTTGGACTGTTTTGATATACACAGCTCTAATTGGACTATAATTGTATGGTTTTTGCACGATTGACTATCACATATACAAAAACATATTTGGGGGGCACACCCTACAATGTGTTTAAATTCAAAATAGTGCTGCTATAAGACCTATAAACAGTACAAAACAGATTACAGCGCACACATTCAAGAATGACATTTCCTGCAAGGCTAGTTAAAAACACCTGAACATATTCAAAAAAATATGGGGGTTTGGTCACACTATATGGTCATATAGTGCTAAGCCCACTAAGACCCCTTTCACACCGAGGGCGTTTTGCAGGCGCTATAGCGTTAAAAATAGCGCCTGCAATCCGCCCTCAAACAGCTGCTCTATTGTTTCCAGTGTGAAAGCCCGAGGGCTTTCGCACCGGAGCGGTGCGCTGGCAGGACGTCAGGAAAAGTCCTGTCAGCAGCTTCTTTGGAGTGGTGAAGGAGGGGTGTGTCTACCGCTCCTACACCGCTGCTCCCCAATGAAATCAATGGGGCAGCGCTGGGATACCACCGGCAAAACGCCGCTATTGCGGCGCATTGCGGGCGGTTTTAACCCTTTCTCGGCCCCTAGCGAGGGGTAAAGGCGCCCCACTAGTGGCCGAATTGCGCCGCAAAGTGCCGCAAATCCAACAGTAAAACGCCGCTAAAAATAGTGGCATTTTACCGCTGACGATATAGGCGGCTCGGTGTGAAAGGGGTCTTACTGCGACAAAGTACCCTGAATTAGTGGGGAAACATATTACAGCGCACACATTCAAGAAAACTATTGCATATATTTTTTTTTTTTTTATATAACCAATTGCATATTTTATATATCTATATGGATATATATATATATATATATATATATATATATATATATATATATATATATATATATATATATAGTGCCACATGAGTGCTGCCTGTCAGTGCCCACCAGTGAAGGAGAAAAATGTTATGTTAGCTGCTAGCATAAAAACTCACCTGCTTGTGGCCATTCACTCTGTACTACTTCTTGACTACAATTCCCATAGTGCCTTGCAGGACCGGAGGGAAGGGGAGGAATGCTGTACTCTGTCCTCTCCTCTATGCTGCCAGGAGGACGATTGGAGGAGGGAGCAGAGGTAGGAGGAGAGGGGCGGGATGCTGGAAGAGTCACGTGATGGATTTTTCAGCTGAGGAGGAGTGGCGGCTACTAACTACACTAGCACAGAATAGGCAGGCTGGAGCCGCTCCAGCTCCTCCTCTACAGTCACTCTACATAGCTCTGCATGTGCTATCTCTTGGGGCAACGCCCCCGTCCACCGGGAAACGCCCCTGTCCATCGGGGAAACGCCCCTATCCATCGGGAAACTGCTGCAGCCTGGCTGCCCAAATGCCGACCGGCAAAACCGGGGACAAAAGCGGGGACAAACGGGGTCCGGGGATCATAGTCGGAAAACGGGGACTGTCCCCGGAAAACGGGGACGTCTGGTCACCTTACGCTAACCTGACGCTGCTTGGGGCTAGTGCTTGCCAGTTCACCAAAATGCTACCAAAAAAACTGTTAGTGATCGCAGGGATCAGGCCTGACTCTGCAAACGCTGCAGTTATGTGTTTAGTGTTTTGTAAGTGTCAGTGATCGATCGATACTGCACTTGGGTGGGCTGGGCTGGGCTGGGCGCAGGGGCAAAACGCAGGTGCTAGCAGGTATCTGGGCTGATCCCGCTAACACTGCGTTTTTGGGAACCCTAAACTGCTGGGGACGCTAGTATAGATCTGATCGGATCAGATATTGATCCGTTCAGATACTATACCACTAAGGGAGGTGTATGCTGCGTGCGTGGGTGTTAGCGGTACTGGCGCTAATCTGACGCTGCCTGGGGCGACTCATATCACCGCCGGGCGATCAGGGGGCTAAACCTTTATTCGGTAATAAACGGGTGCCCTGACACTATAAAAATAAATGAACTAACCAGCGTCACCTGTAACAGTTATACGGTGATCAGTGGTGAAAGGGTTAACTAGGGGCAATAAAGGGGTTAAAATATTTATTAGATAGTATATGGGGGTCCCTGTCGCTATAAAACGCTGACGGCGAACCTAAATATTTACGTCCCTAACTAGCGTCACCAGCGACACTAATACAGCGATCAGAAAAATGATCGCTTAGCGACACTGGCGACGGGGGGTGATCAAGGGGTTAAAACTTTATTAGGGGGGGTTAGGGGGGTACCCTAGACCTAAAGGGGGCTAACCCTAACTGTCCTAACACAGTAACTGTCACAAACTGACACCATGCAGTAATCAGAAAAAAAAAACTGCTTGGTGTCAGTTTGTGACAGGGGGGGGTGATTGGGGGGTGATCGGGGGGGGGGATCAGGGGTGTTTTGTGTGCCTGGCTTTTTCTACTGTGTGTGTAGTGTGTTTTCACTCACAGTACAGTCTTCTCTCCTCTCCTCGGCACCGGAACGGAAAATACCGAGCCGAGGAGAGATGACAGCATTTCCTTTGCTGCTGTTTAGCATACAGCAGCAAAGGAATGTTCTCATTGGCCGGCGGCGATTGCGAGGGGGGGGGGCCACGAACGGATGGCCTCCCCCTCACCTCCGATCGCCGAGGGACAAAAGAGGACCGCCTCGGGCACCGGGGGGGGGTCCGATCGGACCCCCCACCCGCGGGAGGCAGATCACATAGATGTACGTGATTTTGCCTGCACGTGCCGCCTTGCCGACGTACATCGGCGTGAGGCGGTCCTTAAGTGGTTAAAACATTTTTTAGGTAGTATATGGGGGTCCCTGACGCTATAAAACGCTGACGGCGAACCTAAATATTTACCTCCCTAACTGGCGTCACGATCGCTTAGTGACACTGGCGACGGGGGGTGATCAAGGGGTTAAAACTTTATTAGGGGGGTTGGGGGGTACCCTAGACCTAAAGGGGGCTAACACTATCTGCCCTACCACACTAACTGTCACAAACTGACACCAATGCAGTAATCAGAAAAAAATAACTGCTTGGTGACAGTGTGACGGGGGGGGGGGGTGATTGGGGGGTGATCGGGGGGGTAAAGGGGGGTGTAATGTGTGCCTGGCATGTTCTACTGTGTGTGTGTGTAGTGTTTGTGCACACATATCGATGTCTTCTCTCCTCGGCGCCGGAATGGAAAATACCGAGCCGATGAGAGATGACATCACTTCCTCCGCTTCTGTTTACTATGCAGAAGCCGAGGAAGCATTTCATTCGCCAGGAGCGATCGCGAGGGGGGAGCCTCCCCCTCACCTCTCATTGCTCCTGACGGGAATCTGACCGCCGCAGGCACCTGGGGGGGGTCCGATCGGACCCCCCGCCCGCGGGAAGGCAAGGACGTACCTGTAAGTCCTTTTGCCTACCCATGCCATTCTGCCGACGTACATCGTCGTGCGGCGGTCGGCAAGTGGTTAAATGATTTTAGCAAATGGCTGCAATATAACAAAGAGTGAAAAATTTAAGGGGGTCGGTCTGAATACTTTCCATCCCCACTGTATATAACAGAAACATACACAGGTTACATTTTATAATACAGTAATAGAGTGTATTCTAGCATTTTACAAGCACTTTAACTCAGTTCCACTGCGGATTACTGACAGGCAGGGAGGGGGAGAGAAGACAGCTCATTACATGGTAAGACCTACCCCGAAAATAAGCCCCACTGTGTCTCTTGTTGCCAAAATTAATATAAAACCTGGGCTTATTTTCAGGGAAACACGGTAGGTTTGTGGCCGTATTAGGTCAATGACATCACAAACATCCCTGTCTCTTTGTGTACATGCTACTGCATGGCAAGGAAGGCCCCGAGTGCTGCTGATTGGGTCAGTAGGGACGCTATCATGTGAAAGCTTCCCACAAGGTCTGCCAAACTAGGCTCAGAATCCAGCTCTCCCTACTCTCTAACTAGAAAAGCCAAGGGGCAAATTTCCTTTAGTTGTCTATTCACACTTGAGCTGAATGTCCTTGATCATTTTTCGTGCATTTCTCTTGAGTGTTTGTGTAGGCATTTGTGCTAGTTTCAGGCTTGAGCTGTATGTTTTTTATTCTTAGCCAATAGAAAGGCACAAATAACTATGTGCACTTTTTACCCATTCCTCCTGAAGTTTATTGGGATGAAAACAGCATAACGCTGACCAAAATAAAAGAATATGCTTCAAGCGACACTACACTCAGATGTGAACAGGTGCCATTAAATGTAATGGAAATCCTGGAGTCAAGTGTTGAACTATTTCTGGTTAAACCTCAAATCACGCTTCCATTCGTTCAGGTGTTAATGGTGCCTAAAACGGAAAATTGTATACTCACCTTTCCGTAATTTTACTTTCCTGACGCCTCTCCATGGCAGCACACACTGGGTTGTGACTCCGCCCCCACAACCTGACAGGATTGGTTAGCTATAAATTTGAAGGGGAGACACATCGCTGCATTCTCTGTAAATATATCACCATAAAACGGGGGTGGGAATCTGTGTGCTGCCATGAAGAGGCGTCAGGAAAGGAAAATTACGGAAAGGTGAGTATACAATTTTCTGTTTTCCTAACGCCTCCATGGCAGCACACACTGGGAAATAACTTGCCAGTCGGGTGGGTGCAAGAAAATAATATTTATTCCTTATAATGCGGAAGAAATGGCTCTAACAACAGATCTACCGAAGTCTGCCATAGCCAAGTGAGCAGAATCTACTCTATAGTGAGAAATGAAAGTATGTCTGGAGGACCAAGTTGCTGCTTTGCAAATCGTCTCCGGTGAAACCCTGCAATACGCTGCCCAGGAGGTAGCCACTGCCCTGGTCGAGTGAGCCCTGATGCCTTCAGGAATTGCCATATGATGCATGGAGTATGCCTTCTTGATGGACTTGACTAACCAGGAGGCGATAGTACGTGAAGTAGCTGCTTTACCTCGTCTGTTCCCATGTGGAATGGCCATGAGGGTATCCGTCTTCCTAAAAGAATTTGTAGCCGCCAGGTAACTAATGATGATAGTTTTAACATCCAGAGGATGAGGTTCACCCTGATCATTAGTGAAGGATGGTAAGACAATATCTTGGTTGTAGTGGAAGGAAGTTGCTACCTTCGGGATGAAGTGGTCTGAAGGTCTTAGTACTACCTTATCAGGAAAGAATACTAAATAAGGTTCTGATGCCATCAGTGCTTGGATCTCAGATACCCTCTTTGCTGATGTAATTGCAATGAGAAAAGACAGTTTTAGAGTCAGATCCCACAGAGGTATTGATTCAGATGGAGTAAAAGGAGGATTGGTGAAGGCATTGAGAACTACTGAGAGATCCCATGATGGAAAAACTGGTTTCTTAGGAGGTTTGATTTTTAGGCAGGCTCTCAGGAATTGGATAACCAGCAGATGTAATGCCCATCTGGTGCTTGTTTTGGCTGACAAGGCGGATTCTTGTACCTTAAGGGTACTTGAACTTAGGCCTTTGTTGATTCCTGACTGGAGGAACTCTAGGATTTGAGAAGGTTCTGGAGCAATAGAATCCCATCCCTTCTGCTGCGCCATTGTAAAGAATTGGTTCCAAATTCTTGTATAGGTGGTGTTGGTGGTACTTTTCCTGGCTTGCATCAGAGTCGATATTACTTCCTGTGAGCAGCCTTGTTCCCTTAACCTAACCCTTTCAACTTCCATGCCATCAGATGCAACTTCTCTGGAGCTGGATGTAGAAATTGGCCTTGAAATAGCAAATCCGGAGTTACCGGAAGAAGGATGGGAGGTTGAAGGCTGAGCTGCAATAGGGTCGTGAACCATGGTCTTCTCGGCCAAAGAGGGATTACCGCGATTACCGTGGCTGAAGATCTCCGAAGCCTGGACAGGAATCTCGCAATTAACGGAGTTGGCGGGAATATGTACCCCAACTTGAAGTTCCAGGGGTCAATTAGACAATCTATCCCTTCGGCTGAAGGGAAAGATGCTCTGGACAGAAACCTCCGACACTTCGTATTTGCAGGAGTGGCTGCTAAGTCGATCTCTGGCACTCCCCATGTCTCCGTAAGAAGATAAAAGGCCTGGAGACTCAGGGACCATTCGTTGTTCGAAAGACTCTCTCGACTCAGGTAATTGGCTAACATGTTCTGTGCCGCAGGAACATATATTGCTTTTAAGTCTGCTAGGTGTGCCTGTGCCCATTCCAAGATAGGACGGACTTCCTCCATCAGTGTGAGACTCTTGGTACCCCCTTGCCTCTGGATGTAGGACACTGCCACCTTGTTGTCCATCCGAATAAGCACGTTCTTCCCTCTGAGGACTGGTGCAAATGCCATGAGGGCCTGGAAGGCTGCCCTGAGTTCCAGTATATTCGATACTATATCCTGGGCCCAGAACTGCCATCGGCCCTGTGCTGCTTGATTTTGACAGTGAGCTCCCCAGCCGCTCTGACAGGCATCCGAGGTGACTATTATCGGATCTGGGGGAACTATCAGCTTGAATTTCCTGAGGTTGGTCAAGTGTGTCCACCACCACACTGATTGCTTCATTGGTCTGGAGATGGTAATGGTCTGACGCATCGATACTCCATCCCACTGCCTCAGAAAGGAGTTTTGCAGGACTCTCATGTGCCATTGTGACCACTGCACCATGGGCAGGGTTGCAGCCATGGACCCTAGCACACTCAAGCAGATTCTGGCTGGAAGATGCCTCGCTGATAGTAATCTCCACATCTGTACTAGAGGCTGAATCTTCTCCTGAGGGAGTTGTACCCTGTTCAATTTGGTGTTCAGATCCGCTCCCAGGAATACCATGTTTTGTGTGGGTTGTAGACTGCTCTTTTTCCAGTTGACTAGCCAACCGAAGTCCTGGAGAGTCGTGAGTAAGATTCTCTGATGACATAGCAAGGTTTCTTGATCTTCTGCCAAGAGCAGGATGTCGTCCAAATAATGGTGGACTCGCAGACCCTTTTCCCTGAGGAATGCAACCAAGGGTAGGAGGACCTTGGTGAATGTCCTGGGAGCCAACGAGATGCCGAAAGGAAGGCACTGGAATTGGAAGTGGCTTTTGTTGATGGCAAATCGGAGGTATTTTTGAAAGGCGGGATGAATTGGAATATGTAGGTAAGCGTCCGATAAATCTACTGAGAGCATTCAGTCGCCCAGGTTCACTGCCAGAAGTATGGACTGCAGACTCTCCATTTTGAAGGCCTCTATTTTTATGTTCCTGTTGAGATTTTTTAAATCCAATACAGGGCGTAAGTCTCCGGTCTTCTTCTTTACCAAAAATAGTGGGGAATAGAACCCCCTCCACTTTTGATCTGACGGAACCTCCAGGATTGCCCATTTCTTCTTCAATTCCACTATATATTTTAATAGTAACTTCCTTTTGATTAGTGAAGATGGCAGTCTTGTTGATTGGAAGTGATTTTTTGGAATTTTGCCCATAAACTTCCACTTGTGTCCAAATTTGATTGTGGAAAGAGTCTACATGTCCTTTATATGGCTTGACCAAATCTGTACGAAGTCCTTGAGCCTGGCGCCCACCTGTACTGGGTGGGCAGGCGAACCTTCAAAAAGACTTCTGCTGCTCCCCTGCCGGGGTAGGCTTGGACTTCTGCATCCTTAGGAAGGAAGGTCTTGTGTTTTTCCAGTCTCTTCTAAACTCCCTACTGGGACGGTAGGATCTAGCTTCCCTATATTTCTCAGGAAGGTTGCGCCTGAAGGACGGACCCTTTTGGACCTTGGGTCTCCTGTCTGAGGGAATTAATCCCGACTTCCCTCCTGTTACCTTCGAGATAGCGGTGTCCAATTTAGACCCGAACAGGTTTGAGCCATCATATGGAATTCTGCACCAGTTTGTTTTAGATGCAGTATCGGCCATCCATGGTTTCAGCCACAAGGCCCTTCTTGCCGTGACTGAGGCTAGCATTGATCTCGCCGAGGATCTTATAATAACCACTGAAGCTTCTGCCACAAAGTCACCTGCCAACTTGATCTCCTGAAGAGAAGATATTATTTTGTCTACTTCAGTACCGTCTTGCAGATCTTTCTCCACCCTGGTTGCCCAACCTGATATGGCTTTAGCCACTGCTGCTGTGGTAATTGCTGGTTTGCACGCGCCCCCAGCCGTGGAGTATGCTTTCTTCAATTCCAGATCCAATTTCCGATCCAGAACATCCCGAAAGGAAACCACGTCTTCAATAGGCAGAGTGACATGCCGTGCAAAGGGGGAAAAAGGAGGAGTCAACTACTGGGGCGTTCATCAATGAATTGACTTTTGACTCCTTCAGAGGATACATTTTTGTCAGTCTGTTGGCGAGACTGGTCCGCTTATCAGATCTTTCCCACTCATCTTTAATTAGATCCTCCAGTTCACCTATAAAAGGAAAATTCTCTGGTTCTTTCCTTAAATTTGGGAAATATTTCCGAACTTTCTGCGGTTCCACTTTATCTTCTTCCCAGCCTATCGCTTCTTTAACTGACTTTGCGAAAGGCTGTACAAGGGAGAAATCAAAACCTGCTGACATGTCCTGATCCTCATCTCCTGAGGAGGGTTCTGATGCCTGGGGTTGAAGGTCATCCGCTACCGATGTGCTGGGCGTAGGCCTATCCATTAGTGGTGCTGTTGTCTCCCTTATGAATTCCCGCACAGATTCTCTTATGAGCTCCGTAGCCACTGCTGCGTCTAGCTCTTTGTCCTTTGCTGCTTCATTGAAGCAGGATCTGCAGACTAGCTTATCTGGCAAGGCCGGCGCGCCGCATACCCAGCAAGCGTTTGCTGCAGGACGGGTGTGGCGGCTCTGGTGGTGTGATGAAGGTGACCGTCTGCGGTGTGACCGACTATGACGGGAGCGGCTGCGTCTTGAGCGGCTGTGACGAGAGCGGCTATGACTTCGGTGGCGGAAAGACGCATGACTTGATCTCCCTTCACGCCTGGAACTTGCGGCTCTTGACCTGGTAGGGCTGCCAAAAACGCAGCGTTAGTGGTTGGCTCTCTTTTTCTCTCCCCTTCTTCAATACTTACCAATGACGGATGGCCTCCTACCTCGTTTGCTGATGGTGGTCTGCGCGGGCAGTGGTCTCCATAGTGATAGTGATAGTAAGAAAGTAAGACTGAAGGGTAATAAGAGAAAAAATATTTTTTTTATTTTTTTTTAAATTCCCTTACTTTTTTTTTTTTTTTTTAAAAGGCTGTAGACAGTCTAAATCAGATGATTCGACTTACCTGGTCTTGCTGAGTTGTTTTCTGGCAAAGCAGTTGAACGCACGGCGAAATCCAGGTATTTGTGAGAATCCTCAGCAAAAAACACAGAAATGCCTGTGTTTTTAAATTTGCCGCTGCCGTCGCGGCAAAATGATGCTCCCGCGCATGCGCAGAGCGTCCCGAACGCCTCGGCGCCATCTTGGAGAAGGGCATAACCTTCCCAAGGCAGAACCTAGCCCTGAGGCCAATTGCAGAGAAGAGGAGGCGGCGTCGGCGGCCATGACGGTTCCACAGCGGTGGACAGCAAGTGCCAGCAAGCCCCCTAAGCAGGAGAAACATACATAAACAAGGTACAGGCAAAAAAAGAAAGGAGACCACTGCAAAATATGAAGCTTCTTTAAAGCTTACTGTGCCAGATGTCCAGACGCCCCCTGAGACCACCAGACCGGGGGTTCCCTCCATAGAAGCTCCTTTAGAGACTGTACAGGAGGGACTTCCAAACAGGAGAGGCTTGAACCTGCTGGGGCGAGTGTGGTAAGAGGCTTTTTCTTTATCTTGACAACAGGAGCAAGCTTGCTTATCCCAATCTGTCAGGTGAGGATAAAAAAGAGAATGCAGCGGGGTGTCTCCCCTTCAAATTTATAGCTAACCAATCCTGTCAGGATGTGGGGGCGGAGTCACAACCCAGTGTGTGCTGCCATGGAGGTGTCAGGATACACACTTTGTTTTCATCCACAGTTTTTTAGTCTGGTTTATTATTTGCATTATGGTTAGAACATGAGGCAATCAAACAACCTTCAAGGTTCCTACTGCACCATTCTGGAGATTATACTGGTTTAAACCATTCCAAGTAACACAAACTGTCAAGAGCTATAATTATGAACTAACTCTAAGGCCTCTTTCACACGAGGGATCCGTATGTCCGTTTTTCATCCTTCCGTTTTCGGATGAAAAACGGACATACATGTATCCCTATGGAGCGTCGGATGTCAGCGGTGACATGTCCGCTGACATCCGACCCGCTCCGATCCGAAAAGTGTAACGGAGGAAAAACCTACTTTTTCCTCCGTTTTCGGATCGGATCGGATGTTGACGGACACTACGGACCGTCATCATCCGATCCCCCCATAGGGGAGAGCGGCGCTCTGACAGGTCCGTCGCTGCACACTGTGCAGCGATGCACCTGTCATCTTCCTGCTCAGCGGGGATCGGCGGAGCTATCCCCGCTGAGCAAGCGGATGTTCACGGGGCGGATCATGACTGATCTGCCCCGTGTGAAAGAGGCCTAAAGCCCCGTACACAAGATCAGACTTTCCGTTGGGAAATGTGTGATGACAGGCTGTTGGCGGAAAATCCGATCGTGTGTATGCTCCATCAGACAATTGTTGTCAGACTTTCCACCAACAAATGTTGGCTAGCAGGTTTTCAAATTTTACGCCAACAAATGTGTGTTGTCGGATTTTCCGATCATGTGTACACAAGTCCGTCGGACAAAAGTCCAAAGTACAAACACGCATGCTCGGAAGCAAAAGCGGTCGGTCTTGTAAACTAGCGTTTGTAATGGAGAATTAACATTTGTGACGTGGCAAATTATGAAATCTCCACAATTCTCTTCTTCTTTAATGGGATAATAATGAAGCTGCTTTGCTGGTGATACGGATGGAGTTATTGCAAACAAATTTTATTTGTGCAAGTTACCATAACACCATTATCCCGTAGTTTATAAGATCAAAGATACAACTATGTTGGTGCCCCTTGTCAATTTTACATTGTATTTTTTAAAATGTAACTGCATACTCCCAAACTGTCATTTGAAGTAAAACACAAGTATTATTCATTTTTTGTGCATTAAAAAAATAAAAAAAATAATATTAGACATGCTATCTGCCAATAGAACGTAACCAAAAAGTGCATTCTATGCATCCAAAAATATAGAAAATATACCAAATCAAATCATTATTCAACCAAAAAAATGTAAAGCAATAACTCCAAGGCCAATAATAAATAACATGTTATCTCCTCCGATTCCGCAACATGTCTGGTTGACGAACGGCGGTTCAGAAACGAACTGAAAAGCATGAAATGAAAACTCACCAAACTTCTACTAACACGAAATTAGCAGAAGGAGCCCAAAGGGTGGTGCAGAAGAGCTGAAAAACCACGTAGTACGTCTAGCACGTCATTACTTTCCCCAACATTTGTGTGACCCTGTGTATGCAAGACAAGTTTGAGCCAATGCCCTTTGGACAAAATTCCACGGTTTTGTTGGTGGAAAGTCTGATCGTGTGTACAAGGCATTAGAAGCCAAAAATAGAACAAAGGGGTAGCTAAAAATGACAGGAATGTGTGCAAACAGTACAGTTCAGGAATTTCCCAAATGCCTTATTCATCTGTATACATGGCTAATAATGAGCGCAGAAACAAAAGTTATGCCAATACATACTTATTTCCATTTAAAAATATTATATTTTGGTTTAAGGGTACATTCACACCTGCAAATGCACCCTACCTCTGATTAGATGTGAGAACCACAGCAGGAGTTCCCTTTATTAGCTGCAGGATGCAGCCCCATTGAAAGCAATGGGGGCTGCCTACTCTTCCAGCTAATTGTGGACACTCACATGTAATGGCTGATCACATGCAAGTGATTGGCCCTGGACAGAGACTGCCTGTGTCCAGGGTCGATTGCTCTCATGTGATAGCTGCATAAGAGTTTACATGCGAGTGGCCACCATTAGCTGCAGGAGCAAGCAGCCTCCCATTGCTGTCAATGGGGCTACCTCCCATAGCTAATCATGGGAACCCCCGCTGGCATTCTTGTATCTGTAGCGCCCTGCTCCTGTTGATCAGGCGCTTATATGTAACTTTAGTGGGTTATCTGTTAATATATGGTACAGATTTAATCTATGGCTAAATTAGCCTCTGTTCCAGCATTGGCTGTGTTGTGTGCAGTTTCACGCTGTCGCCTGTAGGTGTCGTTGTCACCACAGGCCGGTGTTGAAAAGCAACAGTCTGAAGTGTATTGAGTGCTCTTCTTTCTCAAAAGCAACTCGGCAGAGGTGGTCCACTGCTATGCATTCTGGGAGAGAGTACTTAAGAGCCAGATGCTATTTTTGGTTCTCTTTTACCTGCTGGCCCTCCTGGCCTAAAGGTATGTAACAGCTTCCTTTCAGTCTCGGGGCCATGCTGGCCCGAGGCTGCGTTTCTATAAGTGGGCCCAAAGGTCATCTGGGGCCCGCTGGTTTAGAGGTGGTCCTGTGCTGTCTGTCCTGCGGGATGAAGCCAAGCCATTGAGAAGATCCAGGGGAGGACTCATCTTGGAGATGACAGTCTCAAGAGGTCTCTGGTGACTCAATTGGAGGATGCATCCTAACCTAACTAAGGCTCCATTAACACTAGCGCGTTTTTTGATGCATTTTGCAGAAATGCATGGGAATTTTTTAACATGGGTTCCTATGGAACATGTTCACATGAATGCCTTTTTGTACCTCTGCATTTTTGGAAAGGGTCAGGGACTTTTTTTCATGCAAAATGCAGCGTTTTGCATGTAATAGAATTCAATGGACCAGCATCAAAAACGCAAGTGCAGCGTTTTTACAGCGTTTTTGATGCGTTTTTGGTGTTTTTTTTTTTTTAAAAAAAAACAAAAACCGCAAAACGCAGAAAAAACGCAGCAAAAATGCTACAAAAACACTGCTCAAAAACGTGGCAAGCATCACAAAAAAAAACTCCAAAAATGCTCAAAAGCAACAGGCATAGATGTGAATCGAGCCCTACCGCACAGTACTGCCGGGTCGGCATAAAGGTTCTGGTACTGTGTCGCTGTTCATCTAAAACCATTATGTCCTGCGGCAGAGGACTGTTCATCTAATACTACATCCTGTGGCAGAGGATCGTATAGCAATTTTGTTCCTTTAAAGTCTGTGGCAGAGACTTTTATTTTGTGCTCCATTCCGGCTGCTAGGTCAGTGAGAGAGACCTATCCGGGTGGGCAAAGATCTTTGGACTGAAGGTATAATCGTCTCTAAGATCTTCAATCCCTCAATGATCTGACAAAGGTATTTGAATTTTCCTGAAACTCCCTTTCTACCTCTTCACTGCTACTTCTTTCAAGTTCTTTCATTAAAGCATTGGAAAATTACTAAAGTGACTGGTGCATACATTGTTGGATACAAAGCTCAACATGGACTCTAGGTTCTTGATGTGGTGAAATTACAGGTAAGGGGTGATAGCAACAACCCAATTTATTTCAGCAGCTCCTTCGGGGGTTAGTGCTACCTGTGGGGGTGTCGTCCGGGATTGTTTGCCATTGCCCTAAGCAACTCTAAGAAGTATTTCACCGAGAGTCTATGTTAAAGAAAGAGATTTCTGGACTTTGTCACTTTCTCCAGGAAAAGAAAGGGTTAAACTGCAGGATCACATTTCTGACTGCGTAGGCTGCGGGTGAGAAGTAAAAGCCCGGGAGCTACGTGATCAGAGGAGCAAGTGGGAGGAGTTACACCTGTTTGCTGCTGCGTGAGACACGTGCGTGTGTGTGTCTGGCGCCAAAGGAAAAGAGAGGCCTCGTGATCATACTGAGAGGATCAGAGTGCAGCCATGTCTTCTTTTCCACTGATACCATTGGCCATGGGGTCCAAGATTAGACATGTGCACACTGAAATAATTCGTTTCGGAATTTCGTTTTCGTCTGAAAAATAAATTTATTTAGTTACTCCCGAAATTCGTTTTTATTTATTTCGTTTTTCGTTAAAAATTGCATTCCTCCGAAAATCCAAATTAAGGTTGAATCTGTCATTGAAGGCTTATGGTGTCTGTCGAATGTTCAAAGAAGATTCGACGGAGCAGCTAAACTGTACAACGCTGTATAGTTTACCTGCTCCGTCGAATCTTCTTAGAACTTTCAACAGACACCATAAGCCAAGGTACGTGTGTACTTAGTTCTAGCTATTTTACTGCTCCTCCTCTTTGGTTACAATCAGCCAATAACATTTATCATCATCATTATTTTTATTCATCTTTTCTCTCTACGTCGAATCTTTTCTCCCCTACGTCGAATCTTTTCACTCTATGTCGAATCTTTTCTCTCTATGTAGAATAATCTTGGACTAATAGAGTTAGGGTTAGGCACATTCGACCACAGGTTTGATGGACACAGATTATTATTGTCATCATCATGTCGAATCTCCTATCTATATCGAACTGTTGTAGCAACGAAAACAAAAATAAAGCATTTGTTTATGTCAGATCTTTCGTTTTTCGGATTCTGCACTTTCGTTATCGTTTGTTAAAACGATAACGAAAATACCTGAAATTCGGACGAAAATGCATTTGGACGAAAACGAATGCACATGTCTATCCAAGATGTTCCCTACAAGTACCGCTGTGGGTGCTATGCTAACTGGAACCCTGCTGACGGACACCGGCATCCGTTTGAAGCCGCAGGGGCGGTTCGTGTTATACACTGTTGGAGATATTAAAGTGTGAGGGACTGGCCATACATCTCCGTCCATTTGTCCGATGTTTGCAGTGCGGAGAATACCTATTCACAGTGGAGCAACCTACAATGTCGCCCCATGCTTACCGAGTGGACTGGGCTACAGGGATCGCTACGGTGGAAACTGCTGCCATTACTGCTGGAGAGCAACAAGCCTTAGTCTCATCTGCTACCGTGAGTGTTCCTGAGGGAGATGTCGCTGTTACTGCTTCATCAGCGGACATCACTTTTGTTTCTACTTCCACTACACCTATTCCTGCTGCATCTGTCCCAAGGAAGGTGGGATACTTAAGTATCATTCAAAATTATGTTGTGCACGCCCCCATAGCAGCCTTTCAGCACCGCTTAGGTCTTGACGCCCATTGCCGCCCTGTCTGAACCAGTACACTTTCTCTTTTTGTACAGTATATGTGGCGTCACTATAGACGCCTGTTTTCTATATAGATGTATACATGTATATACTAATCATGAAATTGTAATGTTATGTACTCTGATAGCTACAACATACATTGTCATCGCTCTTGAAGAAGCGTGGCCCACACGCGAAACATGTCGAGCATCGAACAACCACATGACATGAGCTGATTGCGGATTTGCTATCTAACCACCTCTTCCGACTGATCTATATTTGGAGCAACCATCCAGATGTCCGAATAATCATATACTCTAGATGGTGTTGTATAGCAATTATCTGAACATATACATATGTTGTGTTTTTAATATTGTTTCTTTTTTTTGCTACGTATTTTTCTAAATCAATAAAATAAGATTTTTATATATAACTAGTTGTTTTGAAGTTGTGCCTAAAAAGTCCAAAAGTCCCCCCCTTCTTTTTGTTTTTTGTATACGAATTTTGTTCCTTTAAAGTCTGTGGTAGAGACTTTTTGTTCGTGCTCCATTCCGGCTGCTAGGTCAGTGAGAGAGACCTATCCGGGTGGGCAAAGATCTTTGGACTGAAGGTATAATCGTCTCTAAGATCTTCAATCCCTCAATGATCTGACAAAGGTATTTGAATTTTCCTGCAACTCCCTTTCTACCTCTTCACTGCTACTTCTTTCAAGTTCTTTCATTAAAGCATTGGAAAATTACTAAAGTGACTAGTGCATACATTGTTGGATACAAAGCTCAACATGGACTCTAGGTTCTTAATGTGGTGAAATTACAGGTAAGGGGTGACGGCAACAACCCAATTTATTTCAGCAGCTCCTTCGGGGGTTAGTGCTACATATCTAAACGGAGGCAGGGTGCTTATGCAGGTGTCAATGCACCCTAACCCTTTTCCACCCGCCACAATGTCCCTTTAAAAAGTTCTGAACACCTGGGTGGCAGGAAGGATAGGTGATCATGTGACCACTGGCTGTCACACTAGTCATACAACTGGCAGCTGGTCCTGCCGGCTACTGATCAATACTTCATACCGTGAGTTGTTTTTAACAATTCGGTCTCCGGGATGGGAGCACACGGTGAGAGCGTACTCAGTATGGAAACATTGGCCACCTAGTGACACATACTGTATGTGTGCCATGTGGGCTTAACCACTTGCTTACTGGGCACTTAAACCCCCCTCCTGCCCAGACCAATTTTCAGCTTTTAGCGCTGTCACTCTTTGAATGACAATTGCACGGTCCCCAAATTAAATTTTAATAATTTTTTTCACACTAATAGAGCTTTCTTTTGGTGGTATTTAATCACTGCTGGGTTTTTAATTTTTTGCTAAAAAAATAAAAAAAGACCAAAAATTTGGAAAAAACAAAAAACAAAACAGTTTTATAGTTTGTTATAAAATTTTGCAAACAGGTAATTTTTCTGCTTCATTGATGTGCACTGATGAGGCTGCAATGATAGGCGGCACTGGTGGGCACTGATGGGTGGCACTGATGGGCACTGCTGAGGTGCCACTGGTGGGCACTGCAAGGTGACACTGATAGGCGTCACTGATGATGAGGCACTGATGGGCATTGATAGGTGGCACAGATGGACCTTGATAGGTGGCACAGGTGGGCACTGGTAGGTGGCCCGGGATTGGCCCCTTACTCCGATCTGTGATCAGCCGAGTCTCATTGAGAGGGGGCGCACAGGAAGCTCATGCACAGGAGGACATCTATTGACAGCTGTCATTCGGCTATAGCGCAAGCGGGAAGCTGTTAAAGACCACCGTTTTGTTGCCACACATACAGCGCTTTGAAAAAGTTTTCATACCCCTTGAAAGTTTCCACATTTTGTCATGTTACAACCAAAAACGTAAATGTATTGTATTGGGATTTTATGTGATAGCCTGACACAAAGCAGTACATAATTGTGAAGTGGAAGGAAAATTATAAATGGTTTTCCAAATAAATATCTGAAAAGTGTAGTGTGCATTTGTATTCAGCCCCCCTGAGTCAATACTTTGTAGAACCACCTCTCGCTGCAATTACAGCTGCAAGTCTTTTTTATGTTTCTACCAGCTTCGCACATCTAGAGAGTGAAATGTTTGCCAGTTCTTTTTTTTTTGCAAAATAGCTCAAGTTTTGTCAGATTCAATGGAATGTGTCTATGAACAGCAATTTTCATCTGACCAGAGCACTATTTTCCACATGTTTGCTGTCTCCCACATATGTCTTCTCGAAAACTGCAAACAGGACTTCTTATGGCTTTCTATTACAGCTGCATGATTCTGGCTAAAATGAGAATCATTATTTTTTGCTTAGAATAAATATCACACAACTCTCATGATTCTCATGGCGTAACATCATCTTACACATTATGCAAAAAATAATCATGCAGCTTTACTTTCTATCAACAATGGCTTTCTTCTTGGCACTCTTCCATAAAGGCCAGATTTGTGGAATGCACAACTAATAGTTGTCCTGTGGACAGATTCTCCCACCTGAGCTGTGGATCTCTGTAACTCCTCCAAAATTACCATGGGCCGCTTGGCTGCTTTTCTGAATAATGCTCTCCTTGCCTGGCCTGTCATTTTAGGTGGATGGCCAAGTCTTGGTAGGTTTGCAGTTGTGACATACTCTTTCTATTCTCAGATGATGGATTGAACAGTGCTCCGAAGCTTGGGAATTTTTTTTATAACCTAACCCTGCTTTAAACTTCTCTACAACTTTATCCCTGACTTGTCTGGTGTGTTCCTTGGTCTTCATGATGCTGTTTGTTCACTAAGGTTCCCTAACAAACCTCTTAGGGTTTCACAGAACAACTGTATTTATAATGAGATTAAATTACACATAGTGGACTCTATTTACTAATTAGGTGACTTCTGAAGGCAATTGGTTCCACTAGATTTTAGTTAGGGGTATCAGAGTAAAGGGGGCTGAATATCCCAATATCCCAATAATCCCAATAAAGTACATTTACGTTTTTGTTGTAATATGACAAAATGTGGAAAATTACAAGGTTTGTAAACATTTATTCAAGGCACTGTATTGCCGCTTACACACGATCACACATTCCGACAACAAAATCTATGGATTTTTTTCCGACGGATGTTGGCTCAAACTTGTCTTGCCCACACACGGTCACACAAGTCTTGTTGGAAATTCGAATGTCAAGAACGCGGTACGACGAGCCGAGAAAAATTAAGTTCAATAGCAAGTGCGGCTCTTCTGCTTGATTCCGAGCATGCGTGGAACTTTGTGCGTCGGAATTGTGTACACACAATCGGAATTTTCAATGTCGGAAAATTTAAGATCCAGATCTCAAATTTTGTTTGTCGGAAATTCAGACGGAAAATGTCCGCTGGAACCTACACATGGTCAGAATTTCCAACAACACGCTCCCATCGAACATTTCCCGTCGGAAAATCCGACCGTGTGTACACGGCATAAGTGTTTCGGGGGTTGCAACAGGTTAGAAAATTCCATGTTTAGTGAAACCTATGAGCACAAAGATAAAACATTTTTCTTTAAAAAAAATGGTAGTAATAGTACATGATGTTAATGTAAAGGTGACAATGTACAATCTCCTTTAGCTTTTCCAAAACTATGTAATATGAGAACAAACCAAAACAATTCATTATATTTGTATCAAATTAGGTAGGCCCTTGCACTACATAGTTTATGGTAGCTCTAAAGGTCAGATTGTAAAATTTTTATCATCTTAACCACTTGCCGACCGCCTCACGACGATATACGTCGGCAGAATGGCACGGGCAGGCAGAATCACGTACCTGTATGTGATCTGCCTCCCGCGGGCGGGGGGTCCGATCGGACCCCCTCCCGGTGCCCGAGGCGGTCGGCGTTTGTCCCCCGGCGATCGGAGGTGAGGGGGATCGCGATCGCTCCCAGCCAATGAGATCATTCCTCTGCTGCTGTATGGTAAACAGCAGCAGAGGAAATGATGTCATCTCTCCTCGGCTCTGTATTTTCCGTTCCGGCGCCGAGGAGAGAAGACATCAATGTGAGTGCACAACACACACACATACAGTAGAACATGCCAGGCACACATTACACCCCCCTTTACCCCCCGATCACCCCCTGATCACCCACCAATCAACCCTCCCCCCCCTGTCACACTGACACCAAGCAGTTTTTTTGTTTTTTTTTCTGATTACTGCATTGGTGTCAGTTTGTGACAGTTAGTGTGGTAGGGCAGTTAGTGGTAGCCCCTTTAGGTCTAGGGTACCCCCCTAACACCCCCCAATAAAGTTTTAACCCTTTGATCACCCCCCATCGCCAGTGTCACTAAGCGATCGTTTTTCTGATCGCTGTATTAGTGTCACTGGTGACGCTAGTTAGGGAGGTAAATATTTAGGTTCGCCGTCAGCGTTTTATAGCGTCAGGGACCCCCATATACTACCTAATAAATGTTTTAACCCCTTGATTGCCCCCTAGTTAACCCTTTCACCAGTGATCACCGTATAACTGTTACGGGTGACGCTGGTTCGTTTATTTTTTATAGTGTCAGGGCACCCGCCGTTTATTACCTAATAAAGGTTTAGCCCCCTGATCGCCCGGCGGTGATATGTGTTGCCCCAGGCAGCGTCAGGTTAGCGCCAGTACCACTAACACCCACGCATGCAGCATACGCCTCCCTTAGTGGTATAGTATCTGAACGGATCAATATCTGATCCGATCAGATCTATACTAGCGTCCCCAGCAGTTTAGGGTTCCCAAAAACGCAGTGTTAGCGGGATCAGCCCAGATACCTGCTAGCACCTGCGTTTTGCCCCTCCACCCGGCCCAGCCCAGCCCACCCAAGTGCAGTATCGATCGATCACTGTCACTTACAAAACACTAAACGCATAACTGCAGCGTTCGCAGAGTCAGGCCTGATCCCTGCGATCGCTAACAGTTTTTTTGCTAGCATTTTGGTGAACTGGTAAGCACCAGCCCCAGGCAGCGTCAGGTTAGCGCCAGTACCGCTAACACCCACGCACGTACCGTACACCTCCCTTAGTGGTATAGTATCTGAACGGATCAATATCTTATCCGATCAGATCTATACTAGCGTCCCCAGCAGTTTAGGGTTCCCAAAAACGCAGTGTTAGCGGGATTAGCCCAGATACCTGCTAGCACTTGCATTTTGCCCCTCCGCCCGGCCCAGCCTAGCCCACCCAAGTGCAGTATCGATCAATCACTGTCACTTACAAAACACTAAACGCATAACTGCAGCGTTCGCAGAGTCAGGCCTGATCCCTGCGATCGCTAACAGTTTTTTTGTAGCATTTGGTGAACTGGCAAGCACCAGTGGCCTAGTACACCCCGGTCGTAGTCAAACCAGCACTGCAGTAACACTTGGTGACGTGGCGAGTCCCATAAGTGCAGTTCAAGCTGGTGAGGTGGCAAGCACAAGTAGTGTCCCGCTGCCACCAAGAAGAAGACAAACAGGCCCGTCGTGCCCATAGTGCCCTTCCTGCTGCATTCGCCAATCCTAATTGGGAACCCACCGCTTCTGCAGCACCCGTACTTCCCCCATTCACATCCCCAACCAAATGCAGTCAGCATTTTCTTTATGTCCTCCCGAGTACCTCTACCCAACGAACCCCCCCAAAAAAGATGTCGTGTCTGCAGCAAGCGCGAATATAGGCGTGACACCCGCTATTATTGTCCCTCCTGTCCTGAGAATCCTGGTCTTTGCATTGGTGAATATTTTGAACGCTACCATTCACTAGTTGAGTATTAGCGTAGGGTACAGCATTGCACAGACTAGGACACACTTTCACAGGGTCTCCCAAGATGCCATCGCATTTTGAGAGACCCGAACCTGGAACCGGTTACAGTTATAAAAGTTACAGTTACAAAAAAAAGTGTAAAAAAAAAACACAAAAAAATATATTAAAAAAAAAAAAAATAGTTGTCGTTTTATTGTTCTCTCTCTCTCTATTCTCTCTCTATTATTCTGCTCTTTTTTACTGTATTCTATTCTGCAATGTTTTATTGTTATTATGTTTTATCATGTTTGCTTTTCAGGTATGCAATTTTTTATACTTTATCGTTTACTGTGTTTTATTGTTAACCATTTTTTTGTCTTCAGGTACACCATTCACAACTTTGAGTGGTTATACCAGAATGATGCCTGCAGGTTTAGGTATCATCTTGGTATCATTCTTTTCAGCCAGCTGTCGACTTTCATGTAAAAACAATCCTAGCAGCTAATTAGCCTCTAGACTGCTTTTACAAGCAGTGGGAGGGAATGCCCCCCCCCACCACCGTCTTCCATGTTTTTCTCTGGCTCTCCTGTCTCAACAGGGAACCTGAGAATGCAGCCGGTGATTCAGCCAGCTGACCATAGAGCTGATCAGAGACCAGAGTGGCTACAAACATCTCTATGGCCTAAGAAACCGGAAGCTACGAGCATTTTATGACTTCGATTTCACCGGATGTAAACCGTGCTATTGGGAAATTGGGAAAGCATTTTATCACACAGACCTTGGTGTGGTCAGATGCTTTGAGGGTTCTAATGGACCCCAATTTTTTTCAAAAAAGACTACCTGTCACTACCTATTGCTATCATAGGGGATATTTACATTCCCTGAGATAACAATAAAAATGATTAAAAAAAAAAATGAAAGGAACAGTTTAAAAATAAGATAAAAAAGAAAAAAAAAAGAAAAAGAAAAAACAAAACTAGAAAAAAATCCCTGTCCCCCAACTGCTCTCACGCTAAGGCGAACGCAAGCGTCGGTTTGGCGTCAAATGTAAAAAACAATTGCACCATGCATGTGAGGTATAACCGCGAAGGTCAGATCGAGGGCAGTCATTTTAGCAGTAGACCTCCTCTGTAAATCTAAAGTGGTAACCTGTAAAGGCTTTTAAAGGCTTTTAAAAAAGTATTTATTTTGTTGCCACTGCATGTTTGTGCGCAATTTTAAAGCATGTCATGTTTGGTATCCATGTACTCGGCCTAAGATCATCTTTTTTATTTCATCAAACATTTGGGCAATATAGTGTGTTTTAGTGCATTAAAATTTAAAAAAGTGTGTTTTTTCCCCAAAAAATGTGTTTGAAAAATCGCTGCGCAAATACTGTGTGAAAAAAAAAATGAAACACCCACCATTTTAATCTGTAGGGCATTTGCTTTAAAAAAATATATAATGTTTGGGGGTTCAAAGTAATTTTCTTGCAAAAAAAAATAGTTTTTCATGTAAACAAAAAGTGTCAGAAAGGGCTTTGTCTTCAAGTGGTTAGAAGAGTGGGTGATGTGTGACATAAGCTTCCAAATGTTGTGCATAAAATGCCAGGACAGTTCAAACCCCCCCCCCCCCCCCCAAATGACCTCATTTTGGAAAGTAGACACCCCAAGCTATTTGCTGAGAGGCATGTCGAGTCCATGGAATATTTTATATTGTGACACAAGTTGCGGAAAAGAGACAATTTTTTTTTTTTTTTTTAGTTGTCAATAAATGATATATTGCTCAAACATGCCATGGGAATATGTGAAATTACACCCCAAAATAAATTCTGTTGCTTCTCCTGAGTACGGGGATACCACATGTGTGAGACTTTTTGGGAGCCTAGCCTTGTACGGGACCCTGAAAACCAAGCACCGCCTTCAGGCTTTCTAAAAAGAGTGAAATTTTTGATTTCACTCTTCACTGCCCACAGTTTTGGAGGCCATGGAATGCCCAGGTGGCACAAACCCCCCCAAATGACCCTATTTTGGAAAGTAGATACCCCAAGCTATTTGCTGAGAGGTATTGTGAGTATTTTGCAGACCTCACTTTTTGTCACAAAGTTTTGAAAATTGAAAAAAGACATTTTTTTTTTCTTGACTTTCTTCATTTTCAAAAACAAATGAGAGCTGCAAAATACTCACCATGCCTCTCAGCAAATAGCTTGGGGTGTCTACTTTCCAAAATGGGGTCATTTGGGGGGGGTTTGTGCCATCTGGGCATTTTATGGCCTTCAAAACTGTGATAGGTAGTGAGGGGTAAAATCAAAAATTTACGCCCTTAGAAATCCTGAAGGCGGTGATTGGTTTTCGGGGCCCCGTACGCGGCTAGGCTCCCAAAAAGTCCCACACATGTGGTATCCCCGTACTCAGGAGAAGCAGCTGAATGTATTTTGGGGTGAAATTCCACATATGCCCATAGCTTGTGTGAGCAATATATCATCTAGTGACACTCAATAACAACTTTGTAATTTTTTTTTTTTTTTTTGTCATAGGGCCACCAGACAAAAAAAAGAGACATCCCCATCTGGTGGCAGGCAGTGTGGCAAGGGACATCCCCATCTGGTGGCAGGCAGCGTGGCAAGGGACATCCCCATCTGGTGGCAGGCATGGTGGCAAGTGACATCCCAATCTGGTGGCAAGCAGCGTGGCAAGGGACATCCCCATCTGGTGGCAGGCAGCGTAGCAAGTGAGATCTCCATCTGGTGGCCGGCAGCGTGGCAAGTGACATCCCCATCTGGTGGCAGGCAGCGTGGCAAGTGACATCCCCATCTGGTGGCAGGCAGCGAGGCAAGTGACATCCCCATCTGGTGGCAGGCAGCGTGGCAAGTGACATCCCCATCTGGTGGCAGGCAGCGTGGCAAGTGACATCCCCATCTGGTGGCAGGCAGCGTAGCAAGTGAAATCCCCATCTGGTGGCAGGCAGCGTGGCAAGTGACATCCCCATCTGGTGGCAGGCAGCGTGGCAAGTGACATCCCCATCTAGTGGCAGGCAGCGTGGCAAGTGATATCCCCATCTGGTGGCAGGCAGCGTAGCAAGTGACATCTCCATCTGGTGGCAGGCATAGTGGCAAGTGACAAGAGATGGTGGCAAGTGACACGCTCAGGGCTCCCAATGATTCTGCATTATGGTAAGTTGAACTATTTCAGTTTATATTACAATGTAATGATAGAAATAATGTGTTTCAATCATCCTGACACCATAACAACCATGGTGGCGGGGATGATTGAAGCACTAACACCAGCCATTGCCTTGAAAATTTGCCTGCGAAAAATCCTTACCCCTCACGCGCTTACCCTGAAGTATTTTTAGTCTGTACAATTAAAGCCAGTTATTTTCAGTGTTCTCGTGTGTGGAGATATGTTTTTAATTGATCTATTGTAGAAGTCATCGATAAAGGACGTGGTGTGTGTGTATGTGTGTGTGTGTGTGTGGGGGGGGCGGCATTGAAGGACCCGGCCTTGGGGCGGCAAAGGGAGTAAATCCGGGCCTGACATTCTCAGTCTATTTCCTCTGCAGACTGTTGCTCTTCCTACTTTGCACTGACTCCTGCAGAATATTTCTCCTACTGAATTCCTGTCCTGTACAAATTCTCCACTGTAAAACTGTTAGATTATGGTTAATTCACTTCCATTGGACAAGAAGGAATCACTCTGAATAATCCCATCTTGCAGACCATAAGGGTGTTGCTTCAGCAAATGAATAAGCCAGAGACATACACAGCCTCTCCCCGATGGCCCATTAAGTTTAGAAGCCACACAGTCTTTTGGAAGATATTACCAGTGTGCTTCACCAGGGCAGAGATACTCAGTACCTCCCCCCTGATGGCCTGACACATGGTAATAAGCGGACTACTGTTTCCAGCCAGTCCATTACTGTTAACGTTGCGTTCCCCGGCCACAGCATTCTGCACTACTCTCTATAGCTTCTCCTTATGTTTCCTTCACTCTGACCTTCTCCAAAGTACAAGTCCTGTGTTCCCTGGTCACAGCAGCTTGACTTTAACTCTGCAACTTTCCTCCTGACTCTTTACTGCTACTTCTCCTTCATTCACCTTCAACTGTGTGCAAGTCCTGTGTTCCTTGGTCACAGCATCCTGACACCAGCTCCTTGATGAAAATCTCTATCCTCAAAAACATCTCAATGGCTCCTCCAGCCCTCCTCCATGCTTGGCGCACCCCCCACGTGGGGATGCCCGGAACAGCAACTCAGCACTCCATTCTATCTTTTCCTGCTCTCAGAACTCCTCCCTGATAGCATTGGATCCCAGCTTATATGGGAGGCCCAGCGCATAGCATAAGCCTGCCTAAATTTACCTACACATATACCCTAAACTTAGGAAAGAATCCTACTCTAGCACATACCTTCTGGTAGAGGGTGCTACAATAGGAAGACAGCCGTACAGGGAAAGGCCCCAGCAAGGTGTCACTTCTGCACATGCAGGTTTGATTTCTCCTATGGCAACAGTATTTAACAGTTCCTAACGCAAAGTTCAATAGTTCTCTCAGCTTCACTACAATGTCCACTTGTAGCTCTTCAGCCCCTTGAGCTCCTAGTCTCTCACTGGACTCTCTGATTCATTGACTCTGAATCCTCAAGGCTTTTGTGGTGGTACCTCCCTCAAGCGTCACCCACGTTTCCCTGCTGAGTCCCTAGCTTGGCACTCCAGATACCTTTCAAGCTTCATCCCTGCTAACCAACTCAGTCCCTGGCTTGATACAGAAGGCTGCACTGTGCCCGTTCGGTGAGAATCTTGCTCCGGTACTTGCTTCAGTTACTCACTGTGGTCCCTGGTAAAGGTGGTTGGTCCCGTAGTGGCTACAGCTTCCCTTCTACCTCCGACCACGACAAGTTCTCTGGCCGGCAGAACCGTCTTTTGGTTGGACTGCAAGCCGTAGTCCCAACCCTGTGCTGCCCTCTTACTTCTGGATAGGCCCTTACACAGCCTGGCAGCCAGATGCCCCCAGGATAAGCCCAATTTCCGGCCTAGCAGCCTGGGGCAGGTGACACACGTCTACCCAGACGGCAGTCCGGGTGGCACAGAACATAGATCACATGACTCCACCCGAATATATAGGTTCTCCCAGCACAGTGCATTGTGGTGATGTGTTGGGATGCAATTCAAAACGAATGGAACCACAACTTATCGTGTGCATGCTCTGTTGCTGTGCGTTGCGGTATGCTTTATACTACAAAGTGCTTATGCTTATACGCTTAAACATAGGGTGCCTGTGGCCAATTATGGCTCCGGGGGTTAAGTACACGCCCCACGACCTGCATGTCGTCCATGTGTAGTGTGTTGGTGGCGTTTGTTAAAGAGAGAGGCAGAGACTGTCATTTCATTTAGGTTCAGCAGGCAGGCAATTCCTTCCTGGTGTTCTGTTGCTAATATACTTCAGGTAGGCAGGTGAGACAGTTAGATAGCTGCAGTGTATTATGTATATATATAGGTATATATACTCTGTATATAGTTTAGCTAGATCTCACTGCAGACTGTTCCTGGTGTACTGTCGCTAATATACTTCAGGCAGGCGAGACAGCTGCAGTGTATTTAGTATATATACATCCCATCTTTGTGTATGTGTGTGTATATATATATATATATATATATATATATATATATATATATACACACACACTGTATACAGTTTAGCTTCATTTCACTGCAGACCGTTCCTGGTGTATTGTGTCTAATATACTTCAGCCAGGCAGGTGATTCACTGAGCTCAGTGCATTTAATAGATATATATACAGGCTTGTATATACAGTACAGTGTATATATATATATATATATATATATATATATATATATATATATATATATATATATGTCTACCCAAGCCTATACCTGACTAGGCCATTGCCTGAGTGCGTGTTCAAAGCCACTTTCAGCCAGGCAGGTGACTCATTGAGCTCAGTGCATTTAATAAATATATATACAGGCTTGTATATATATATATATATAGTCTAGCCAAACCTATACCTTACTGTAGGCCATTCCTGGTGTACTGTTTTTAGTAAACTTCAGGCGTTGTTTTGCTAATCTAATTGTACAGTATGTCTGGAAGGCCACCAAGGAGAGGCAGACGCTCACAGGCCACTAAAAGAGGGCAAGCAGGCTCTGTGTCTACAACAAACAGTGCTGGTCGTGGACACGGTGCATCCTCAGCACGTGGCCGTGGGGCAGCTTGTCCTTTTTTCGGGAGCTTGTCGTGTTGAGCCACAACATGCAGAAGAGTTGGTAGAGTGGATGACCAAGCCGTCCTCATCCTCCTTATCCTCTCTCACCCAGGCTCAGGGTACTTTGTCTGCCAAAGCGGCCTCTTCCTTCGGCTCAATGGCATCAGTCACTCCTTCCCTAGCCCCACCATGTCCTGAGGAGTCCCCCAAACTGTTTGACCACAGTGTTGGGTACATGCTGCAGGAGGATGCGCAGTGTTTTGAGGGCTCCGATGATGGTACACAGCTTGAGGAAGGCAGTTACGTGAGCCCAGAGAGAGGGGGTGCCCAAGAAGGACAGCAAACTGGCAGTTATGTTCCCCCAGCTGCAGCATACTGCCAGGTTTGCTCCAGTGACGAGGAGGGGATGATGATGTCACTGACTCTACATGGGTGCCTGATAGGAGAGAGGAGGAGGAGGCACATCTCCAACGAGGCAGGATGCCCTCCAGGAGCCACCTTAAGGGCAGCCAACCGACTGCATCACACCGCAGAGCTCCACATGTGCAGAGCACTGCTGTCTGCTGCGCGTTATTCCAAAAGTTCTTTGGTGTGGGCCTTTTTTGAGATGTGTGCAGCAGATCGCACCATTGCTTTTTGCAACATATGTCTGAAGCGTATCTCGCATGGCCAAAACAGCAGCCGCTTGGGCACCACATGCTTGACCAGACATATGTCGACCTGGCATGCAGTCCGTTGGCAAACATACATAAAAGACCCACACCAAAGAACAAAGTGCACCTCTCCTTGCTCCTCATCAGCTGGGATCTCCAACCCCACTATACCTTCAGTCCTCTCAGAAATCTGCACTGAGAGGAATGAAGGTGTAGAATTAGGTGTGTTTGCTATCGGTACACCAACGTCCGATTGTACCAGGCAAATTTCCCTGCCCCAGCTGCTGCACCACTGAAAGAATTTCGTACCCAGCCATCCACATGCCCAGTGGTTGAATATTAGCTTGGCTAAATTGTTAGCACTTCAACTGCTGCCTTTTCAGTTGGTAGACTCTGCCCCCTTCCGTGAGTTTTTGGAATGTGCGGCTCCTCGGTGACAGGTTCCCAAATGCCACTTTTTTCACGGAAGGCGATTCCAGCTCTCTATCGGCATGTGGAAGGCAATGTCTTGGCCTCGCTGGACAGGGCGGTCAGGGGTAAGGTACATTTTACAGCTGACTCATGGTCCAGCAGGCATGAACAGGGAGGTTACCTATCTTTCACGGCCCACTGGGTGACTCTGCTGGCAGCTGGGAAGGATGCAGGACAGGGTGCAGTAGTGTTGGAGGTTGTTCCGCCACCATGCCTCCAAAATGCTACTAGTGGTGATTCTGACACACCTCTCTCCTCCACCCCCTCCTCTTCTTCCTCCATGGCCTCTTCCTGTGCTGATTTGTCCTTGGAACCAGCGGTGCTCCGTAGGCCTTCAAGGGGCTACGCAAGTACGCAGGCAAAAAGATGCCATGCGGTGCTTGAGCTAGTGTGCTTGGGGGACAGGAACCACACTGGGTCAGAGATTCTGTCAGCTCTGCAGGGGCAGGCTCAGAGGTGGTTGACGCCACCCAGCTTAAGGCAGGAATGATGGTTTGCGACAATGGCACCAACCTACTCTCTGCCCTCCGACAGGAACAACTGACCCATGTGCCCTGTTTGGCTCATGTCCTTAACTTGGTGGTGCAGCAGTTCTTGGGCAGGTACCCGGGCTTACAGGATGCCCTGAGGCATGCCAGGAAAGTCTGTGTGCATTTCTGCTGGTCATATAATTCCAGTGCTCAGCTGGCTGACCTCCAAAAGGAATTTAACCTGCCCAAGAACCGCCTAATTTGTGACATGCCCACCAAGTGGAACTCAACGTTGGCCATGCTGCAGCAGCTGCACACACAGCAGAGGGCCATCAGTGAGTACCTATGCAACTATGGCACCAGGACAGGGTTAGGGGAGCTTTTTTTTTCCCCACGCCAGTGGGCTATGATCAGGGATGCATGCACTGTCCTGTCACCATTTGAGGAGGCCATGAGGCTGGTGAGCAGTGACAGTGCATGCATCAGTGACAATGTCCCTCTTGTCCACCTGTTGGAGCACACGCTGCGTGGAATAATGGACAGGGCACTTGAGGCAGAACAGAGGGAGGAAGAGGAGGACTTCCTTACCTCTCAAGGCTCCCTTTATACAGACAGTGTTCCTGTGTGCCCGCCGATCACACAGGAAGAGGATGAGGAGGAGCATTGTGTCAGCATGGAGGTGGAGCCTGGCACTCAGCATCAGCAGCAGTCTTCAAGGGATCATTTACAGTCCCAAGAAACCCATGAACTTGTACGTGGCTGGGAGGAGGTGTCTGCGGATCATGTCGTCCTTTGTGACCCAGAGGACTTTGAACCGAATGCCTCAGCAAACCTATGCTGTATGGCCTTCCTGATCCTGCAAAGCCTGCAGAAGGATCCTCGTATTCGTGGTATCAAAGAGAGGGATCATTACTGGCTGGCAACCCTCCTTGATCCACGTTACAAGGGTAAGGTTGCGGACCTTATCTTGCCATCACAGAGGGAGCAGAGGGTGAAACATCTTCGGGAGGCCTTGCAGAAAGGTTTGCGCAACGCGTTTCCAGAGCCTGGGAGGTTACAAATTCCAGGTCCTGGACAACATGTTGCTTAGGCTTCGGTCAGTCACAGAAGGAGCGGTGGAAAAGGTGGCCGTCTGACCGATGCGTTCAGACAATTTTTAAGTCCGCAGCCCCAAGGTATAATTGGTTCCAGCAACCATCGCCAGCGTCTGATTTACATGGTGCATGAATACCTAGGGGCAAGATCAGACTTGGACACCTTTCCCACCGAAAATCCTCTGAGTTAATGGGTCTTGAGGATGGATCACTGGCCAGAGCTTGCACAGTATACAATTGAGCTACTGGCCTGTCCCGCATCCAGCGTTCTTTCGGAACGCACATTCAGTGCTGCTGGAGGCCTTGTAACCGATCACAGGGTGCGCCTGTCCACCGAATTCGTCGATCGGCTGACCTTCATAAAAATGAATCAGTCTTGGATCACCAGCTACCAAGCACCTGACGCTGATGTAACCGAATATTTTTTTTTTTAATGTGAGATCCCTTCAAGACTGCCTATGCTGATGCTGAGTGACTATCCTGTTATGCACTATCCTCTTCCGCCTCAATTTTCATGTTGATAGCTTGTAAGAACATTTTTGGTTCTGGGCACCAGCACCTGTGCCTAAGGCCCAATTTTTCTGCCCCTTTTCAACAGGGGCATGTAATTACAATTCTTGATCTAATATTTCACAGCAGGGCCCATTCCTGCGCCCACCAAGAGTAACTGTGAGGGCTTACAGTGTTGTGGCAGCACCAACACCTAAGGCCCAAATTTCTGCAGAGTATATAGGGCAGGCCCCTACTTTCAAACATCCCGCTTACAAACGACTCCTACTTTCAAACAGAAAGAGACAGCAGGAAGTGAGAGGAAATCTACCCCTAGGAAGGGAAATTATCTCATGTAAGAGTTAATATAGGGGAAAAGGTGTCTCCCCCCCCTTAATTTTCACCAATCTTTGTTTCCCTTAAAAACCCCAAATTTTCAATATCCAATTGTCATTGGGACAGAAAGTGAGGTGAAATCTTCTGAACAGGTGCACAGACAGCAAAACAGTTCAAAATTACAAACAGATTCTACTTAAGAACAAACCTACAGTCCCTGTCTTAGTATATAGGGCCTGGGGGCCCCACGCCTTTTTATTTTTTTAAATTTGGGTGCGGGGTTCCCCTTAATATCCATACAAGACCCAAAGGGGCTGGTAATGGGCTGGGGGGGGAGTACCCATGCCTTTTTTCTCAATGATTTTCATCCATATTGCCGGGATCAGACATTACATTAAAGCCGCAAGCAGTTTTAAATGACTTTTATTCCTTTACAAATGTCATTTTGTGCAGGGACAGTTCTAAACACGGGAAACACGTGCCACTTTAGAGGCATACTATAGACACCCCCCAGGCACGATATTTCAAGGAATATTTCACTTTTATTTTTTCACTTTAAGCATCAATAAAATCACTGCTCCTGAAAACATGGCCGTTTTAAAAACTTTTTTTTGCATTAATACATGTACCCTGGGGCAGGACTCGGGTCCCCAACTTGCATATAAGCCTTTAAAATTCCAATTTTTGATTTCTCACGTTCGAGTCCCATAGACTTTAACGGGGTTCGAAAGTTCATGCGAACTATCGGTCTGTTTGCAAGCTCTGGTGCGTACCAAACCGGGGGGGTGTTCGGCTCATCCCTACTGATTGGACTTGATTAGGAAAGCTACACACCTGTCTATATAAGATCTTACAGCACAGAGTGCATGTCAGAGAAAATGAGAATCATGAGGTCAAAGGAACTGCCTGAAGAGCTCAGAGACAGAATTGTGGCAAGGTAAAGGTTCCTAAGAGCACAGTGGCCTCCATAATCCTTAAACGGAAGACGTTTGGGACGACCAGAACCCTTCCTAGAGCTGGCCGTCTGGCCAAACTGAGCTATTGGGGGAGAAGAGCCTTGGTGAGAGAGGTAAAGAAGAACCCAAAGATCACTGTGGCTGAGCTCCAGAGATGCAGTCGGGAGATAGGAGAAAGTTGTAGAAAGTCAACCATCACTGCAGCCCTCCACCAGTCGGGGCTTTATGGCAGAGTTGCCCGATGGAAGCCTCTCCTCAGTGCAAGACACATGAAAGCCCGCATGGAATAAGATTCTCTGGTCTGATGAGACCAAGATAGAACTTTTTGGCCTTAATTCTAAGCGGTATGTGTGGAGAAAACCAGGCACTGCTCATCACCTGTCCAATACAGTCCTAACAGTGAAGCATGGTGGTGGCAGCATCATGCTGTGGGGGTGTTTTTCAGCTGCAGGGACAGGACAACTGGATGCAATCCAGAGAAAGCACACAGCTAAAATAACGAAGGAGTGGCTTCACAACCACTCTGTGACTGTTCTTGAATGGCCCAGCCAGAGCCCTGACTTAAACCCAATTGAGCATCTCTGGAGAGACCTAAAACTGGCTGTCCACCAACATTTACCATCCAACCTGACGGAACTGGAGAAGATCTGCAAGGAGGAATGGCAGAGGATCCCCAAATCCAGGTGTGAAAAACTTGTTCCATCTTTCCCAAAAAGACTCATGGCTGTATTAGATCAAAAGAGTGCTTCTACTAAATACTGAGCAAAGGGTCTGAATAATTAGGACCATGTGATATTTCAGTTTTTCTTTTTTAAATAAATCTGCAAAAATGTCAACAATTCTGTGTTTTTCTGTCAACATGGGGTGCTGTGTTTACATTAATGAGGAAAAAAATGAACTTAAATGATTTTAGCAAATGGCTGCAATATAACAAAGAGTGAAAAATGTAAGGGGTCTGAATACTTTCCGTCCCCTCTGTATTTACAGCCAATCAGCTGTAAAATAGAGTAGGGAAGTATTCACACCATCAGGTTTTTCTTGTTGTCCCTGCAAGGCAAGGTCACCTTTTCTGTTTTTCCTGGAAACACTTGTCCCCGAGACAAAATGTGTGGGAAATCTAGAATTTTACAGGTGTCACCAAAACATGAGAGGTGAGTAAGCCCTGATTCACACTGACTGCATGAATGAAACTGTGCGAGTTCAGCTGAACTCGCAAGATTTTATTCCTGCATATCAGTTATGACTTTTGGGGCAATTTCAGAGACATCGGTGAGGGTTTCTGCACAGATGTCAATGGAAATCGCACCCCAAAATCTCCAAAAGTAATACAGAAACTACTTTTGGGAATCGGTGCAGCACCGCAAATGCGGCGTCACACCGATTCGGACGTTGCCATTGCCGCCAATTTGGAATGCGATTTGACATGTCAAATCACATGCCAAATCACATCAATGTGAACCAGGGCTAAGGGCTCAAGTGGGCAGAGGTTCTTGTCAAACACTGCAATTTTGATGACCTCTCATTGATGTGTATTTCATAAGCATATCAAACAAATGAAAAAACAATGCCCAATGTCATAAGCCCTAGATCTGATACAGTGATTATTGGATAAAGTTGGCTATATACTGTTTAAAAGCTAAATCGGCCAAAATTTGAGCTATAGGGGGACCTGTCGGTACCAACCCGCTAAACAAAAGTAAATTTTTTAATCAAAGGTGCCGGTCAGAGCAGTGCTTGCATGCAAGCACCATTTAGAGCCGGTTCACACGGGGGCGACTTGTCAGGCGACCTAGCCGCCTGACAAGTCGCCTCCCGTTCTGTACAATGGAACCGTTCTAATCACGTCGCTCCGACTTAGAAGAAAGGTTCCTGTACTACTTTGGGGGCAACTTGCATAGACTTCTATACAGAAGTCGTCTTGCAAGTCGCCCCGGCAGTCGTGTGCAGGTCGCCTCGGTGAGGCGACCTGCAAGTCGTGCCGCCTCTGGTGTGAACCGAGGCTTAGACATTCAACAGCCACTGTTGCTGCAGTACCTGCTGGATAGAGGCGGCAGCTGACATTCCTCTATCCACCCTGCTTAGCATGAATAGGGGAATCTCTCCAAGCAGCACAGAGACTGCAAAAAATAAAACCAAGAAGGGAGTTAACCCTTCCCTTCTCTATTGAAAAAGCACTACATTTAAAAATAACATTTTTAAAGGTTATAAACGAAAAAGCATATAACGGTAGCACAATACGTTCTGGTTTATTATAGGTTCAAGATGCAGGCTGTGATTGGGGGGGGTTGTGTGCCAGAGACAGGCTGTCATTGGTCAGGGGGTGTGGTAGCTAAATAAACTACCCAATATAGGCATGCTGTGTGTCTGTACAGTGTCCTGTATCTCTAAATGGCCAGCCAAAGGATGAAAAGTGACCACACAATGACATATCAGCTTGTGTGCTTTGTGTGGTCAGTTTAGATCAAGAAGGAAAGGCGACTGGCAGGATCGGCTAGATATGTCAGATAGAAGAAGTACATGAAAATGATGGAGACTATGATTGATAAATTACACATAAGTGAACATGAAAAAAATAAATTAATTAAAGATAACATACATTTGGGATACCACCTAGAAAAGGAAAATTGTTGGACTCATTTTACACCAGATGCAGTTGAACGCATTTTTCTTTTCAATTAGTTTTTATTGAAAATTCAACAGTAAAATAATACATAATACATCTGAGAGTTATACAATACTGCAGAGGTTGCACCTCTTCATCAGCAGAGAATCCAGTACGAAATCAAGTTAGTAAGAAAAATAAGGAGTTGTTCCTTTAATTGAGTCAAATGAATGCGTTTACCTTGTGACCATCTTACGTAATGGCGTCGCACCTGTGATCCAGGCACCCCCAATGGGTGTTGAACGCATTTTTAAACACAGTATGGATGCATATGCAAGAAATATGAATGGACTTCAGTGAGCCTAGTTGACACCACTGCAGTGCTTTCAAAAAGTACTGCATTTTTTCTTGCATGAAGGTACGGGAAGGCACATGAATGCACAAACATATACTGCCAACGCATGTAAAAGCAACTTAGTAAAAAAAATATAAAAAGCACTGCAAATGCACCTGAAGCGCACCGTAAACACATGCAAATGCATGTGGACCTGCATATGGGGATTACGGTGTAAGCGAACCCAAAAAATAATTGATTAATTTAAAGTTTGATTGATCTCCCCTGACAGGAATAATCAATCTATAGGCAACAACCCATGCAATCGATATGACATAATCAGGAAAGTGGATTTCTAGTGATAATTGGAGGATATGATTGTAAGTTATTGATTTCATCTCTGTTTTTTTACCATGCAATCTCATAAATAGATCAACTAGAATATGATTGAATTCAGGAAGAAAGCATCTCAGTGCAGCTCATCGATGCCCGACAATCGATAATTTTCTGCCATGACCAGGCAACTGATCAAAGATGTAAGAGGTACTGTCCTGGGGACACCTTATGTAAGGAGGCACTCTGCTGGGGGCACCTGATGTAAGGACGGACTCTGCGGGGGGCACCTGATGTAAGGACGGACTCTGCTGGGGGCACCTGATGGCATCTAGTGGCAGGTGACACACTCAGGGGTCCCACTGATTCTGCATTATGGTGAGTTGAATGATTTCATTCTATATTACAATGTAATAATAGAAATAATGCACTTCAATCATCCTGACACCATAACAACCATGGTGCCGGGATGATTGAAGCGCCAACACCAGGTGTTTGGAATATCTTTATCTGCTGATTGTTAAACTCTGGAATACACATTGCTATTGTGGTGTAGGATCTGGGTCTGCTGTCCCTCCATCCCTCACCCTCTACCCCCCTTTCCCCCTTTCCTTCTCCATCCCTCATTCATCTCAGACTCTAACCACACCCCTTTCTGAGCCAGGCCCATTTAAGACATGTCCACTGTTTCATGTAAACCACGCCCATTTCTTCGTGGGCCACATTTTTCTTTTTCCTATGCCATGCCTACAAACGCATGCCCTGCCCCCTAATTATAGTGTGACTCTGCCTACAGCCAAAAAAGTGTCCCGGAATTTTTTTTTACAATGTTGGCAACTATGTTCTTTATCTTCTGCCTTTCTCTATCTCCTTATTTATCTCGTATGATGTATACTTGACCCCTTATAGTGTTTTTAATCCAACTTCTGCTTCTCCCTTGAGCTTTCTGGCATTGTTTTTCCACTAGGCCCCCCGTTACACAATCATGTCCTATATTTTGCATACAAAACTGGGGGACCAGTAAACGAATGTTCTCAGCAGTGGCGTCGCTAGGGGGGTGCGGGGGGTGCGGTCTGCACCCGGGTGCCACCCACTACAGGGGTGACACCATCCCGAGGGTGACAAAAGCCCTGGCTCCCTTTTTTCAGTTTTTATTTTCAGCCGGAAACCCACCTCCAGCGCCACAGCCTGTGTTGTCTTCCTCCTCTCTGTCTCTTACTCCTGCGCTGCTGCCTGAGCCTGTCACGATCTATTCTCCACCCATGTTCCCATGTACCTGAGCCGCCCGAGCTGGTGCGGTTACTGGTGGAGGGGGGGGGTGTCAGCTTGCGATGGGGGGGGGATGTCCTTCGTGGTGTTGTGACAGGTGGGGGGGGGCTTGATGATGAGGTTGGTTTTTGCTGCTGGACACAGCTATATTAAATGGAGGGGGGTGGTTTGTTCTGGGTGGGGAGTCTGTACTAATGGAAGGGAGTGGTTTGTCCTGGGGGGTCTGTACTAATGGAGGGGACTAGGGGACTGGTTTGTCCTGGGGAGGTCTGTACTACTGGAGGGGGGTGGCACACCTCCCAACATTTTGAGATAGAAATAAGGGACACCTACTAACAAACGTATGTAGGCATAGGACACCCCCCGGCCACACCTCCTTAAAGGAGAATTAACAAAAAAAAGGTTAATTAAAACCACAAGTGCTTTTTACCACTGCTTTTCTTTTGTATTGGCTTTTACAATCTACACATGCAGACATTTAGAAATTGGATGAAAGGTGTAGCACTGGGAAACACTTTTTGAAAGATAAAAAGTGCATTTTATATATATATATATATATATATATATATATATATATATATATATATATATATATGGATCAAACCAAAATTAGGGACAAATGAGGAGGAAAGAGGAACAGAGGGACATGGCTCAAAATCAGGGACAGTCCCTCAAAATCAGGGACATTTGGAAGCTATGGGGTGGTTTCTACTGGGGATCTGTACTAATGGAGGGGGGTGCTTTGTCCAGGGGGGTTGGGACAAATGGTTGGGGGTGGTTTGTCCTGGGGAGGTCTGTACTAATGGAGGGGAGTGGTTTGTCCTGGGGGGTCTGTACTAATGGAGAGGGGTGGTTTGTTCTGGGGGTCTGTACTAATGGAGGGGGTGGTTTATCCTGGGGGGTCTGTACTAATGGAGGGGGTGCTTTGTCCTGGGGGGGTCTGTACTAATGGAGGGAGTGCTTTGTCCTGGGGGGGTCTGTACTAATGGAGGGGGTGCTTTGTCCTGGGGGTCTGTACTAATGAAGGGGGTGCTTTGTCTTGGGGGGTCTGTACTAATGGAGGGGGTGGTTTGTCCTGAGGAGGTCTGTACTAATGGAGGGGGTGGTTTGTCCTGAGGAGGTCTGTACTAATGCAGGGGGTGGTTTGTCCTGGGGGTCTGTAATAATGGAGGGGGGTGATTTGTCCTGAGGGGTCTGTACTAATGAAGGGGGTTGGTTTGTCCTGCGGGTCTGTACTAATGGAGGGGGGTGGTTTGTCCTGGGGGGGTCTGTACTAATGGAGGGGGGTGGTTTGTCCTGGGGGGTCTGTACTAATGGAGGGGGTGCTTTGTCCTGGGGATCTGTACTAATGAAGGGTGGTGCTTTGTCCTGAGGAGTCTGTACTGATAGAGGGGGGTGGTTTGTCCTGGGGGTCTGTACTAATGGAGGGGGTGCTTTGTCTTGGGGGAGGTCTGTACTAATGGAGGGGGGTGCTTTGTCCTGGGGGGGTCCTGTACTAATGGAGCGGGTAGCTTTGTCCTGGGGGGTCTGTACTAATGGAGGGGGGTGCTTTGTCCTGGGGGGGTCTGTACAAATGGAAGGGGGTGGTTTCTCATGGGGAGGTCTGTACTAGTGGAGGGGGGTGGTTTGTCCTGGGGGTCTGTACTAATGGAGAGGGTGGTTTGTCCTTGGGGGGTCTTTACTAATGGAGGGGGGTGGTTTGCCCTGGAGGGGTCTGTACTAATGGAGGGGGTACTTTTTCCTGGGGGGCATTTACTAATGGAGGGGCACGGTTTGTCCTGGGTGGGGTCTGTACTAATGGAGGAGGGTGGTTTGTACTGAGGGGGGTCTCTACTGATGGAGGGGGGTCTCTACTGAGGGAGGGGATTTATTCTTAGTGGGGGATCTATACTGAGGGAGGGGGTCTGTACTTAGTGGGGGGGGGTCTGTACTGAGGGAGGACTATAATTGGTGAAGGGGGGTCTGTACTGATGGAGGGGTGGTCTATACTTGGTGGAGGGAGGTCTACTGAAGGAGGGGGTCTGTACTGAGGGGCAACTATAGTTGGTGTAGGGGGGTGACACCATGTTTTACCGCACCAGATGACACCAACCCTAGTGATGCCACTGGTTCTAAGTATGTTTAAAAAAGAGTTGAATAACTCACCAGTTCTGGGCAACCAGGGGATCAGATCTTGCCTCCTTTTTCCCCTTTTAGGCATTGAGCAGGGCTGTATGGTAGTCTAGAAAGAGTGTTGGGGTCTACCGCTCCTGGTGCTGCGGGTCTCCTGTCTGGGCAGTATAGGAGGGACCCGTTTGCAATATATGCTCTCCCCTGACAGACACCTCCAGTCCCCAGCCGCGGCTCTCCCAGCTGTCTGGCCCGGGTATACTGCCACCAAGCATGTGTCTCTTCAATGATGGCTCGACCGGGTCCTGTCACTCCCCGCCGAACTGCCTTGAGTCACACAGCCCCTGGCCAACACAGGCTGCCTTCTTCGATCCGTCTTGCTTCGGCTATACCCGAGACCTGTGTCTCTCGGGTTTGAAGGGGGCGGGATGCCTCTCAGCTGTTTCACCTGCTCTGCTCCACCCCCGCCGTGCTCTCAGGTAGAACTTTTTACAAGTTCCCAAGCCAGAGGTCTCCAGGCGCCGTCCTCGCAGTAGGTAGGGGGTTAGAGGTGTGGTGTTTGCAGGACATGGTCTATTTTGGGTCACTTCCTCATGGAGCGGATGTCCCAGGGCTTCTAATACAAGCTCCTGTCCGGCGCCATGCTCAGGCTCCTCCTGCCCTCTAACTTGACCATAGGATAGACTCGCGCCTTGACTAAACTACAAAAACCCACGTATTTGATAATCAAGCCACCCGACAAGGGCAGCAATATAGTCCTTATGGCACACCAACAATACCAAAAAAGTAATGTTTAAGTGTGCTGAAGAACCCTACATGGCATAGACCAATAGCACCCACACTGGTACACAGATTCATGGAGGAATTCTGAGGCCTGTGTATAGGGACATACTAGGAAGGCTTAATCGATAAGGACACCTTAGATTATCTAAATAAAAAGGCCATGTATGTCCTCATTCTATACCCTTCCTAAAACACACAAGAACATTCATTCCAGGGAGACTGATAGTCTTAGGCATTGGGCTCACTAACAAAGAATTCTAGTAAATTTGTGGCTGTGTTCTTAATGCCCCACATCTTGAGTTTGCCATCATACATTTAGGACACCGTAGACCTTCTGAAGCACAGTGAGGGGATCCAGGTCTCTCCGGATGCCTCGCTCATGGCAGTTGATATTGGGGCTCTGTACTCGAGTACCCCCCAATGAGCAAGGTGTCCGGATGGCTGGATCCTTTCTAATTGAACAGGATCAGAGCACTTGGCCTCTGAATGCCTTTATTCCTAAACTATTACAGTTTATCTTGCAAAGAAATTACTTCATCTTTATTAATCAAATCTATCTTCAAACCCAGGGTGTTGCCATGGGTACATCATGTGCCCCTTCATATGCCAACTTATATCTGGGTGGGTGGGAAAGACTGGTGTTCGTGGTGGAAACATTTAAGCTATTCCTGAGCCACCAACACTCTAGTAAACTTTATTGATTTATTGATTTGCTCAATGACAACAACCTAAATTTACATTTCACTTATGACTTTGACCGTAGGAGTATCCCCTTCTTGGATCTGAGGATCATCATAGGCCCTGATGGCCAGATCAGAAAAGATCTCTATCAAAATACCTACAGCAGGCAGCATGCTGCTGCATGCCTCCAGCGCGCACTTTCAACCTCTGATTCGCAGTGTCCCGTATGCCCAATTACTTTAGTTACGTCGGAGCTGCACAGAGGAGGAGGATTTCTGCACACAGGCCAATGCCCACCGTGAGTGACTTCTCATGAGAGGTTACTCGTGGACTAATTTGAAAAAATGCCTTCAACAAGGTGCTTGCATGTACCAGAACCAAATTCTCCACCCTTTACAATCTTGTACAACATTGGCATTTATTAACAGATCATCATATTTTGAAAAAATGTGTTAGAACAACTCCTGATCTGGTGTTACACAGAGCCACCTCATTAGGAGATTGATTAACCAGCAGCCACTACAGAGTGGAATTGCAGAGGCCACTTGGACCCCATTGCACTTTCTGTTGTGGCCACTGCTCTTGATGCCCCTGCATTCAGGAGAGTTCCACCTTGATACTCCCTAGTGGTGAGCTCTTTTCATCTCCTACATTTGCCAACTGCGACATGAGGCGTATCATTTACTTAATGATTTGTGTTTGCAACGATTTTTATGTTGGTAAAACCATCAGAGATCTTCGACAGTCGATTGGTGGCCACCTTTACTAATCCTCTAATGGCAAACTCACTACCGTGGGACGCCATATTGGTCTGCACCAGTGGTTCTCAACTCCAGTCCTCAGGACCCAGCAACAGGCCAGATTTTAAGTATTACCTTGGGGGAGATGCAGATTAGAATAATGCAATCACTGAGCAGCAAATGATATCACCTGTGGTGTATTTCAGTTATCTTGCAAACCTGGCCTGTTAGTGGGTCCTGGTCTACATCATAAATTTAAACAGATGTAATCAAATTTATGGTAATGGAGGTTGTCCCTGAGGACCTGCGGGGAGGTGATTGGGATCGCTCGATCCTACAGCAGGAAACCCTGTGGATCGAGAGACTCAGTGCTAGTGTTCCCCGGGTCTAAATATGGTTCTAACTTTTAAGCCTTTCTTGTAGAATAGATCCTAGGGTTATTCACATCAGTGGTTAACATTCCAACTGATATTGCGTTGTATGGACTGCACTGTCGGGCTTGTATCGAGTCACATCCTTTTCCTCATTTTCCTCTCCCCTATATCCCTTTTTTAATAATCACCCTTTGTGAGTGACGTCATCTCTCGTCCATTCAAACGGCCGTGGCGTGTGAGCCTGGAAAGAAGAACAGGTGAAGATGAAAGCCACTGGAAGGATCCATTTTAAGGTAAGGGCCCATTTACACCAGAAACTGCCCATAGCTGCGTGTTTACATGCATTTGAAGTACATTGACGTGCACTTGACGTGCGGTTGAATGCATTTTGCATGCATTTTGCGCTGCGTTTGCAGTGCATTTTTCTATATGTTTTTGAGCTTGACTTTATTGGCTTAAAGGGGGGTGGTGCAGTGTATTTGAAGCGCATTCGTAGCATATTCCCTGCATTTGCAGTACGAAAAAATGCAGCATGCTCTACTTTTTCTAACTGCGCTGAACTGCATAGGATTACCTTGTGCCTACTAGCACATTATGCTCTTAACATGCAGGGGGAGGCATTTTTTTGTTTTGTTTTACTTTACTAACGCTCTACGCACTTTCAATTATATATTTACCAGACCAACAGAGAGGAAATAAGAGAATTTTTTTTTTTTTTTTTAGGGTTTACATAAACTTAAAAATTGAACATTATTAAACAATGTGAACAGGCAGGATTATTAAAGCGGTAGTAAACAGCTGTGTTTTTTTTTTTTTGCAAGGTAAAGCCTTAAAGGGGTTGTAAAAGTAATTAAAAAAAAAAAAAATAACAAACATGTTATACTTACCTTCACTGTGCAGCTCGTTCTGCACAGAGTGGCCCCGAACCTGCTCTTTTGGGGTCCCTCGGCGGCTGTTTCAGCTCCTCCCCGCAAGAACTAACCACCTTCATGCGAGCTCACTCGCATGGTGGATAGTTCTTGCGGGCGCGCTCCCGTGATACAGCCCGCGGCTATAGCCGCTCACTGTATCACTCGCCCCGCCCCTTGGCGCGCCGCGTCATTGGATGTGATTGACAGCAGCGCGAGCCAATGGCTGCGCTGCTTTTAATCCATCCACTGTAGCCAATCAGCGGCCAGGCTGAGCGGTGAAATGGATGTTGGGAGCGAGCGGCTGACTTTCAAGGTGTCAGGTAAGTAAAACGGGGGGCTGAGGGTGGCGGTATTGTCGGAAGTTTTTTCACCTTAATGCATAGAATGCATTAAGGTGAAAAAAATTTTACCTTTACAACCCCTTTAATGTGCTAGTATGCATCATACTAGATTTGCAGGTGTGCCGTGGGAGTTTTGGAAAATACCGTATTTATCGGCGTATAACACGCACTTTTTTCCCCTTAAAATCAGGGGAAAGTCGCAGGTGCGTGTTATACGCCGATACCCTGCGATCCCGAGCTGTCAAAATATCAAAATCGCCGACCGCGATTTGAAAATGGCGCCGCCGGCGCCGAAATACACAGAGCCGGTCCTCGGCTCTTTCCGGCAGCTCTCGTTTACTTTCGGTTTCACTCGTAGTCCCGAGCGGAGCTATCCGAACCTACTCGGATAGCTCCGCTCGGGACTACGAGTGGAGCCGAAAGTGAACGAGAGTCGCCGGAAAGAGCCGAGGACCGGCTCTGTGTATTTCGGCGCCATTTTCAAATCGCGGTCGGCGATTTTTAAGCCCAGCAAGCAGGGACAGGGGATCGAAGGCTGCACTGGGGCAAGGCTGCACTGGGGAAGGCTGCACTGACAAGGCTGCACTGGGGAAGGCTGCACTGGGGAAGGCTGCACTGGGGAAGGCTGCACTGACAAGGCTGCACTGGGGAAGGCTGCACTGGGGAAGGCTGCACTGGGACAAGGCTGCACTGGGGAAGGCTGCACTGACAAGGCTGCACTGGGGAAGGCTGCACTGAGAAGGCTGCACTGACATGGCTGCACTGACATGGCTGCACTGAGAAGGCTGCATTGATGGGCATTTAAATGTAAGTTTTTTTCCCTTCAACTTCCCTCCTAAAAGTTTTTTTTTCCTTAAAATTCCCTCCTAAATTGGGGTGCGTGTTATACGCCGGTGCGTGTTATACGCCGATAAATACGGTATTTAAAATTGCTAGCGTTTTCAAACCTTGAACATATTGAAAAATGTAATGGTAAATCAATGTCACAAAAGTTAAAAAAGTAACATATCAAAACGCAATCTCTGTTAGTCTGTCATTCATTGGTTACTTTTGTAACACGAGACTTGTGAGAGATCTCGGGAGAACTTGATCGCTCTAATTATATTATAATAATAGAGGCCGTTCCATTTGTTTGTTCCGTTTGTTGACTTTGGAGCCTCGCTTCAATCTGATTTGCTATCGAAAGCAGGCACATCCTTCACATTAAATTTAAAATAAATATATATGTAAAAATATATAAGTTCTTCACCACAAAAATTACTAAATCTTTTCAGATATGCCGTGAACATTTTTTGATCTTTTTGGTGCGCTGCAAGACAAAAACGTTTGAGAAACACTGTCCTAAACGGTGCACATTTAGAGCCGGTTCACATTAGAAGCGGCATGACTTGCAGGTCGCCTCACCGAGGCGACCTGCACACGACTGCCGCATCGACTTGCAAGACGACTTCTGTATAGAAGTCTATGCAAGTCGCCCCCAAAGTAGTACAGGAACCTTTCCTCTAAGTCGGAGCGACTTGCGTCGCTCCGATTAGAACGGTTCCATTTTACAGAACGGGAGGCGACTTGTCAGGCGGCTAGGTCACCTGACAAGTCGCCCCCGTGTGAACCGGCTCTTAAGAGATATTTACAATACCTATAGGTAAGCCTTATAGGTATTTCTATAAGGCTTACCTTTCTGCCTTCTGCTCTGTACAATTTCTCCATCTTTCAGAGATTAATGAATTCCCAAACATAGTGGGTTGAGGTTGAGGATTGTAACCGAGAAAAAGACCAGCCGAAGATGTCAGCAGTTGCTGAGGGAGCTCCAGGGCACAGCAACACTGGAATAGAGGTGAGTATAGCTTTACTTTAACCACTTGCCCACCGGGCCATAGCCGAAAGACTGCTGCAGCGCGGTCGGCTTATTCTGGGAGGGTGTCCATGGACGTCCTCCCAGAATCTTGCTCCCGCACGCCCCCTGGGGCACGCACTCGGGATTATACGCGATCACAGATCACGGTAAATGGCCACTGATAGCGGCCGTTTACCACGTGATCGCTCCGTCAAATGGCGGAGCGGTCACTTATAAACAAACCGGCGTTGTGTCCGGTTCCTATCTTCCCTCTCTGTACCGATTGGTACAGTGTGAGTGGAGAGGGGAGAGATCAAGTGTTGCAGCACTGGATGTGTACTGCCCACAGTGCTGATATGTGCCCATTCCTGCACTCATCCAGCCACCCATCCATGCTCAGCCATCCTCAGCAATACTCATCCATCCTCAGCAATACTCATCCATGCTCAGCAATACTCATCCATCCATCCATACTCAGCAATACTCATCTATCCATCCATTCTCAGCAATACTCATCCATCCTCAGCAATACTCATCTATCCATCCATGCTCTCAGCCACCCATACTCATCCATGCTCAGCAATACTCATCCAACCATCCATGCCTAGCCATCCGTACTCATCAATACTTATCCATCCATCCATGCTCAGCAATACTCATCCATCCATCCTCAGCAATACCTATCATCCATGCTCAGCAATACTCATCCATCCATCCATGCTCAGCAATAATCATCCATCCATCCATACTCAGCAATACTCATTCATCCATGCTCAGCAATACTCCTCCATCCATCCATGCTCAGCAATACTCATCCATCCATCCATGCTCAGCAATACTCATCCATCCATCCATGCTCAGCAATACTCATCCATCCATCCATACTCAGCAATACTCATCCATCCATCCATGCTCAGCCATCCATACTCAGCAATACTCATCCATCCATCCATACTCAGCAATACTCATCCATGTATGCACAGCAATACTCATCTATCCATCCATGCTCAGCAATATCCACCTTATCCATCCATGCTCAGCCATCCATACTCATCCATGCTCAGCAATACTCATCCATCCATCCATGCTCAGCAATATCCATCTCATCCATGCATGCTCAGCCATCCATACTCAGCAATACTCATCCATCCATCCATGCTCAGCCATCCATACTCATCAGTACTCATCCATCCACCCATACTCAGCAATACTCATCCATCCATCCATCCTCAGCAATACATATCCATCCTCAGCAATACTCATCCATCCTCAGCAATACTCATCCATGCTCAGCAATACTCATCCATCCATCCATACTCAGCAATACTCATCCATCCATCCTCAGCAATCCTCTTTCATCCATCCATACTAAGCAATATTCATCTATTCATCCATTCTCAGCATTACTCATCCATCCTCAGCAATACTCAACCATCCATCCTCAGCCACCCATACTCATCCATGCTCAGCAATACTCATCCATCCATCCATGCTCAGCCATCCATACTCATCAATACTCATCCATCCATCCATCTATGCTCAGCAATACTCATCTATTCATCCATACTCAGCAATACCCATCCATCCATGCTCAGCAATACTCATCCATCCATCCATGCTCAGCAATACTCATTCATCCATGCTCAGCAATACTCATCCATCCATCCATGCTCAGCAATACTCATCCATCTATCCATACTCAGCAATACTCATCCATCCATGCTCAGGAATACTCATCCATCCATCCTCAGCAATACTCACCCATCCATCCATACTCAGCAATATGTGAGTATATATGTGCCCATTCCTGCACTCATCCAGCCATCCATCCATTCTCAGCCATCCTCAGCAATACTCATCCATCTTCAGCAATACTCATCCATCCTCAGCAATACTCATCCATGCTCATCAATACTCATCCATCGATCCATACTCAGCAATACCATAGTTACATAGTAGGTGAGGTTGAAAAAAGACACAAGTCCATCAAGTCCAACCTATGTGTGTGATTATGTGTCAACTGTTTGGAACATCCTTAAAAACAAAGAACGCACCTCTATAACACCAAAAGACCACGGAAAACAACTGTGGTGGATGACCGAAGAATTCTTTCCCTGGTGAAGAAAACACCCTTCACAACAGTTGGCCAGATCAAGAACACTCTCCAGGAGGTAGGTGTATGTGTGTCAAAGTCAACAATCAAGAGAAGACTTCACCAGAGTGAATACAGAGGGATCACCACAAGAGGCATTGGTGAGCCTCAAAAACAGGAAGGCCAGATTAGAGTTTGCCAAACAACATTTAAAAAGTTCTGGAACAACATCCTATGAACAGATGAGACCAAGATCAACTTGTACCAGAGTGATGGGAAGAGAAGAGTATGGAGAAGGAAAGGAACTGCTCATGATCCAAAGCATACCACCTCATCAGTGAAGCATGGTGGTGGTAGTGTCATGGCATGGGCATGTATGGCTGTCAATGGAACTGGTTCTCTTGTATTTATTGATGATGTGACTGTTGACAAAAGCAACAGGATGAATTCTGAAGTGTTTCGGGCAATATTATCTGCTCATATTCAGCAAAATGCTTCAGAACTCATTGGACAGCGCTTCACAGTGCAGATGGACAATGACCCAAAGCATACTGCGAAAGCAACCAAAGAGTTTTTTAAGGGAAATAAGTGGAATGTTATGCAATGGCCAAGTCAATCACCTGACCTGAATCCGATTGAGCATGCATTTCACTTGCTGAAGACAAAACTGAAGGGAAAATGCCCCAAGAACATACAGGAACTGAAGAAAGTTGCAGTAGAGGCCTGGCAGAGCATCACCAGGGCTGAAACCCAGCATCTGGTGATGTCTATGCGTTCCAGACTTCAGGCTGTAATCAACTGCAAAGGATTTGCAACCAAGTATTAAAAAGTGAAAGTTTGATAGATGATTGTTAATCTGTCCCATTACTTTTGGTCCCTTAACCGCTTCAATACCGGGCATTTTCACCCCCTTCCTTCCCAGACCAATTTTTAGTTTTCAGCGCTGTCGCATTTTAAACGACAGTTGCGCGGTCGTGCGACGTTGTACCCAAACAAAATTGACGTCCTTTTTTCCCCACAAATAGAGCTTTCTTTTGGTGGTAATTGATCACCTCTGAGGTTTTTATTTTTTGCGCTATAAACAAAAGAAGAGCGACAATTTTGAAAAAAAACACAATATTTTTTACTTTTTGCTATAATAAATATCCAAATTTTTTTTTAAAAAAACAAATTTTTTCCTCAGTTTCGGCCGATACGTATTCTTCTACATATTTTTGGTAAAAAAAAATCGCAATAAGCGTATATTGATTGGTTTGCGCAAAAGTTATAGCGTCTATAAAATACGGGATAGATTTATGGCATTTTGAAAAAAAAATTATTTATTTATCTTTTTTACTAGTAATAGCGGCGATCAGCGATTCTTTTTTCGTGACTGCGACATTATGGCGGACACATCGGACACTTTTGACACATTTTTGGGACCATTCACATTTATACAGCGATCCGTGCTATAAAAATGCATTGAATACTGTGTAAATGTGACAGGCAGTGAAAGGGTTAACCACTAGGGGGCGGGGAGGGGTTAAATGTGTTTTCTAGGGAATGCTTCAAACTGTAGGGGGAGGGGACGCACAAGGGGAGGGGACCGATCAGTGTTCCACTGTTCTGGGAACACAGATCGCTCTCCTCTGAACTGACAGGACGTGGATCTATGTGTTTACACACACAGATGCACGGTCCGGCCCGGTTAACGGGCAATCGCGGGTGCCCGGCGGACATCGTGGCCGCCGGGCACACGCACCGCGTCCCGAGCAACGCGGCGGGCGCGCGCGCCCCCAGGAGGGCGCGCCCTCTAGGCGGCCGGGAACCCGAGGCCGTCATATGACGTCCACCCAGGATGGGAGATGTCATCTGTGGACGTCATTTGACTATAGGCGGGTAGGGAAGTGGTTAAAAAGTGGGAGGCACATATACAAATCGTTGTAATTCCTACACCGTTCACCTGATTTGGATGTAAATACCCTCAAACTAAAGCTGAAAGTCTGCAGTTAAAGCACATCTTGTTTGCTTCATTTCAAATCCATTGTGGTGGCGTATAGAGCCAAAAAGATTAGAATTGTGTTGATGTCCCAATATTTATGGACCTGACTGTATACAGCAGGATGAAAATACAACCTGTAAGCAGACACCTAATTAACATGAACTAATCATCTAATCATTTACCCAGACTAGGTGACTCAGAGACATGACCTTTAGGACAGACTTGTGTCTCCTAGCTCACCGACTATACAATACACATTATCATACATCTCAATACAATTGCAGGGTTAATTAGCACACTGGATGAAAAGACTCTTTGGAAGCTGTGACAAGTCAAACTAGACTAATTTACATTATAGCAGACACAGACAGAAACAGGTGGCTGGAATTGACCTCAGCATCTCCTAACAGTATTTGTCTCAACAGTATGAATCAGTCACTATTTGTAACATGGCAAATACAGGGTCCCCAGAGTCTGTGTCTCTTGGGGGGATATGGACCCGAATCTAAAGTAACGCCACCTCAAGGGTCCCCAGGCATACAGCTCACAAAGAGCACCGTTCCCCCAAATGCCAGGGCCCATAATCGGTAGGCAAGAGGCTAGCATTCAGTCCCCTCTAAAAGCCTCTGTCCTGGCTAGGTCTGTCACACTCATCCCATCTATCCATGCTCAGCAATACCTGACCCAGCCATCCCATCCACACTCAGCCATACCCACCCAGCCATACTCAGCCATCCCATCCATACCCAGCCATCTCCATCCATGGATCATCCATGCCACTACAGTGCCTCAAAGTGTAATAGGTAGTCAAATTAGATTTCACATTTATGCCCCTAGAATGCCTGATGGTGCTCCCTGCATTTTGGCCCTCTGTATGTGGCCACGGTGTGTAAAAGTCTCCCACATGTGGTATCGCCATACTCAGAGGGAGTAGCAGACAATGTTTTGGGGTGTAATTTTTGGAATGTACATGCTATGTGTTAGAAATATTGTATAAATGGACAACTTTGTGTAAAAAAAAATGCGTTTTCATTATCTTTCCACATTTTACAAAAACTTTTAGAAAAAAATGACAAGTTCAAAAGACTCGATATGCCTCATATATTATACGTTGGGTGTTTTCTTTCCATAAAAATATTTATTTTTTGAGCGTTTTTATTGTCCTGCTGCTCCAGGACCTTCAAAAGTGCAAGAGGTAGTCAAGAAATTAGATGTGTAATTTATGCTCCTAGGATGCCTGATGGTGCTCCCTGCATGTTTGGCCTCTGTATGTGGCCACGGTATGTAAAAGTCTCACACATGAGGTATCACCATACTCAGGAGTAGTAGAATGTATTTTGGAGTGTAATTTGTGGTATGCATATGTTGTGTGTGAGAAATAACCTGCTAATATAACAATTTTGTGAAAAAAAATATTTAAAAAAAATCTTGATTTTGCAAAGAATTGTGGGAAAAAAATACAACTTCAAAAAACTCACCATGCCTCTTTCTAAATACCTTGGAATGTCTAATTTACAAAAAGGGGTTATTTGGGGGGTATTTATACTGTCCTGGCTTGTTAGGGTCTCAAGAAATGAGATAGGCCCTCAGTACTTCAGGTGTGATCAATTTTCAGAGATTGGCACCATATCTTGCGGACTCTATAACTTTCACACAGACTAAATAATATACACCAATTTGGATTATTTTTACCAAAGATATGTAGCAGTATAAAATTTGGCCAAATGTATGAAGAAAAATTACTAATTTGCAAAATTTTATAACAAACAAAAAAATTTTTATTTTTTTACAGAATTTTCAGTGTTTTTTCATTTATAGCGCAAAAAAAAAAAAAAAAAGCAGTGATTAAATGCCACCAAAAGAAAGCTTTATTTGTGTGAAAAAAGGACAACAATTTCATATGGGTACAATGTTGCATGACTGAGTAATTGTCATTCAAAGTATGATAGCACCGAAAGCTGAAAATTGGTCTGGTTAGGAAGATGGCCAAGTGGTTAGGAAGTGGCCAAGTGGCCAAGTGGTTAAGATAACAAAGAAATACATACTTTGTTTTAATGGGATGAAACTAGGTTTTTTAGGCAATGTTGTCTTGCAAAACATTTTTTATCTTCTATGTAATCTGTAGACAAAAACCATGACAAAAGTTATATTTACCTTTGAAAACAGAGTAGAACTAGTAGAGAACTAAAAGAGTAGAAAAAGTAGAACTATGGGCAAAACTTCTTTCCCATTTTGGATACTGCCAGGGAGGGTTGTTCTTAGAAGGACAGAGAGGGCAATCTGTAACAAAGACCTGAAGCGTCGAACTGTATGTTGTCTACCGGGTGCTCAGGTTCGGCACATCACAGATCTGGTGGACAGATTACTGGGAGGGGCACGTTGGCATCAATGACAAAGTCAGAGGCAGATGGAGTGTCCTAAAGAATAATTTTAGGGACTTGGGAGCTAAATTGAGGAAAAGGACCTTCAAGGTAGTATTCTCATTGGTGCTAGAGGGGGTGGCAGGAGAGAGGGGGGCGGCGCCCATGCGCCCTTATGGACGCACCTCCACTGCTAAAAACACAGACATTGTTTTTTGGTCAGTTTGTTAGTTGATTTCACCCAACTAATGATTAGAACATTGAACATTCCGAAAATTAAATTTTTTGGATGAAATTCTACTAGTGTTCCAAAGGAACAGCAGGGAAACTGGACACCATCACTAGATCTATGATTTGTAATAAATCAGCAATAAACCCTTTAACTGCAAAGAAGCTGGTCTGGTGCCACATCTCATTTAGATGTATTTGAATATTTATTGGCATTCACCAGAATGCAAACAATAGCAGATGGAAGCTTCCTATCAGGATTCTTACAATATTGCAGATATAATGAAAGCATCCGCTACACATACGAAACAATGAAGTCAGCTGTGCAGCTCAGGGCTCAACTAAATGAAGATAATGGGAAGTGCATGATTCTCTTACCTGATCTAAATTGCCCAGAAGGTAAACACGGAAAGACATTACCCTGAACTATGAGATCCATAAACTCACAAATCCAAACAAGAGATAACTTAATTAACATTCCAGCCAGTGCAGGATTATAAAGGCGAGCCTCTATAAAGTCCTTCACGTAAACTGTGTATCAGCGGCGGTGGAGGAGTCCACTCCTCATGCTTCCTCCGCTCGGGCGCACTGCCACAGGGAAAACCGGAAGTGACATTGTAACTCGAATGTCAACCAAAGCACCCGGCCGTAGTGATACACACTACGGGCGCCGGGTGGAAGCTGTTCGGCGCGAGGGATTGCGCCGCGAGGCGGGACAAAACCCTGCAAATGAAGCACCTCGTCTGCAATCTCGTGATTGCATTGACGTGGCACTTCCCATAGTGCACTGTGTCCGGTGCCCGAACACAGTGCACTTAAGGACCTTCTTTTTTTATTTTTTATTTTTTAAAGGGCCAGTTTAAAAAAAAAAATTGTGACTGCCTGGAGGGTGGGGCAGCGCATGTGCGCCCCTTATGGACAGGCCACCACTGGCTAGATCAGTGCTACTATGTATAGATACTAAGAGATACTCTGTCTCTTACAAGGATACTGAAACACACTCAAGAAGTTCTGGGCAGCTGCAAGTAAATTATTAGAACATAAGAATACTTGCGTAATAGTGTCTTCTGGTCTGGATTTAGCAGCATGGACATGTGGCTAAAACTTTTTCTCTCTCTCCACTTCAACCTCCTGGGGTTTTTCACAGACCGTCTCTCAGAGACTTCTACATAACACTGTGATTTTAGCAGCTAACAGTAGAGGGCAGCAGATCCCTACAGTAGATATTATGAGAAGTCAATTGTCCTAGCCTTCAAGGGGAAGAGATGACCGAATTCCAAGGCTCTAGTCCCCCAGAACTGTGGTGTTAACATTGCTGGCCATTAAATCCAGCGACCAGGAAGAAGGATGGAACACTGGCTTTTGGGACTGTATTACTCAATGACTCTGGAGTCTTACCTAAAGAAAATGTCTGTCTGACAGTTTTACACTCTGGGGATGTGGACAGGAGAACAGGGCTGAAATGTGAAGTTCTGCCCAAGAGAGGATCAAGTCTGCTGCCCTTTTAGCGGCATGACACCCAATGACTTCTTTATGATTGATATAGGCAATCATAATGTTTGGTTGGATTCTCATCAGGTGTCCCCACATTAGAGGATTCCAGCGTTGATAAGACAACCAAATAGCTCTAAATTCTATAATGTTGATAGGAACAACAACCAAGTAATGGGAGAGAATCCAGGACCAACAGGCTGGCTGGAGAACCTTCTATGACTGTGGAGGAAAAGGCTTCCCAACTCCAGCGCTGGGTTGGAAATCCACCATGCTAGGGAGAGTTTGGCCTTATAAGTCAAACACGTGAGGCTGTCAAAGGACAGAGTGTGTTTGTTCCACGCTCCCAGAATGTTGAGTTGCAATGGTCTGCCTCAAAGGAGGCAAGCATTAGACCCAAGACACAAATGGGCTTCCTCTGGGCCCAGTGGGTGGGGCATGAGAGCAAAGGGACACAGAGGTTTATCCCAAGGCAGGAGGATCCTGGATACTTCTGGGCAAAGTCTTTTGAAAGGTTTAAGAAACCTTCTCTGGGTGAGGCCATTCCCCATACAGGACAGATTTTAACAGTGAGTGGACCAGGAACATTTTGGCTGGTTTAGGTCATTTAAGGGATTCCTTAGGGACAAGGCTCTGTTGCAGGCTGAATATGACTCCGTACCTGTACAGCACCCTGCGAAAAACACCACACATTGCTGTATGTGCCAAGGGGAGCACCCATAACAGGATCCAGTACATGGGAGCAACATTACAGGCTGGCCCCGCTAGCTGGAAGTGGGGGAAGTAATGTAGGGGAATCTCCTCGAATTCTTCTTTTTTAATTCATTTATTTATATATTATTACATTCATTAGTGTTAAAGGGGTTGGTCTTTACCTAAATATTCTGTACTAAAAGGTGTCCCTATTTACCATCCCAGAACATTAGGAGGTATGGAAAGGTCTGAGGGAGACAAAAGCCCATGTGCCTGAAAGCTTGTGAATGTGTAACTATGTTTTGTTTGCTTCAGGCACCTGTATATCAAGCCCTTTTTAACTAGGCCCCAATTTGCTACCTTGCCTAAATCTCTGTATTTCCTAAATCTAGGTCCAACGTTTTGTTTTAATACTAACAAATTCTCCTTTCCTGAGTCCACTAGGGGGTGACACTATATCTAAAGGAAGTGTACATATATGTATATAGTATTGTTGTTGTTAAACTCTGTCTTGTGCCTTTGGGAGGAATTTTTCTGCTCAGTTAGCGCTGTTGTTTGAAGCTCAGCAGATTTATTACTTCCTCTTTGTAATATCTTCTCCTTTTATTTGGTTCAAGTAAAATATTTATAGAACCTAATTACACTGAGTTGTTTGATTATTGCCACACAGTGTGGCAAGGATGTCTGAACCCAGAGTGTAAGGTGGGTTGGAAGGTTCACTTGGTCATGGCTGTGCAGATGAACAGGTAATTCCCAGGAGTCCTCTATGGGGCCGTGCTACATGAGTATTGAACTTGCCTATCTACACTACAATGGTCCATCCACAGACAGGTCACCATTGTTTCCTGTTCAAGTGAACGTCTCAGCTATAAGTGTCATTAGCTCCATGTGACTAGTTACTGACCCATCCATTTATGGTTCTGAACAGCAAGGATGTAGATCATCATCCTTGCACTTGTCAGGCCCCTTAAGAGATGGAAGCCACCCCACCTGGAATTTGCTACTGACCATGTCAATCAGGGAAGCAGAATGGTGGGAGCATATACAGTATAATTGGTGCTAAGGAGAAAGAGGGAGGGAGTCATCAGGGGTGATGAAGCATGCATAAGCTGTCACTTTCGTTGTGGAAGAGATAATGTGAGTGCGGCAAACTCATAGGGGTTGACTTACTAAAGGCAAATAAGCTGTTCATTTTGTAAGAAAAGTTACACTTTGCAAGGGATATGTTCCCAGAGCTTAGTGAATGGGACAATAATGCAAGAGATGAAGTACACATACAAGGTCCCAATTTGAGTTACGATGACCACCCACATTACAAAACAGACCATATCCTGCATGGTCAGAATTACTTTTCACTTGAAGCTGATGCAGTTCCCACCACACTGATGTTAGATGCAACAAAAGATAGAACTGTGCTAGATCTAGTTCTACTTTCAACTTAAAAAACAATGTGGGTGTACCTGATTCCAGCCTCTTTCCTCTACTGCAACTGGATATTTTAAGTGCTTTTTCTTTTTCAATATTTTTTATTTAAATTTTTTCATAAAAGAAAGTGTACAAAAGTATTCAAAAAGAACATGTACAGTTTAAAATATATGCTATATTGATGGATATCCGAACATTTTTAGACAGAATGTTACACCTACAGTAGCCATTCCTCCAAATGGAGATTTCATGTATGATTCACCGTATGTGTGAGAGAAGGGGATCAACATCTCCTTAGAGGGTGCACCCCCTCCTTCATCGAATCAGTCTCCATCTTACATGGGGGTAATCCCCATTCAGGATTCTTAGGGACTGGGCCCAAAAACCCTTGTTATACTGCAACAAAGACTAACAAGAAACAGGAAAGTGTATGTTTAAGCTGTTTGAAAGGCACTACGACCGATTTCCAAAATTTTGCGATTATATATTATTTGGCCGATTATAAAGATAAATGTTATGAGGCTTCTCTGAGATTTTATTTTTAAGTGCTTTTTTATTTTTTGTGCCACTTGCTCCTTTCTCTCCTAGGCAAGAATGACATTGTGCAGGTACAGGTGTGCTTAAGGGCTGTGCTGGGACCTGACAGAGACCTTCGACCCAACTGCACATCCATGAGTTTCCATGCACAAGTATGCGAAAAAGGCGCCGTGAAGGAGGCCTGGGATCCCTTTTCCTGCACAAGCTTGAGCATAGCTTGGTACATGCGCAGATGCAACACAGCACTCTGTCAGGTCCAGAAGGCTGGGTAGAGCCCTTCAGGGAATCTGCACACATGCCAGACAATCGAGGGGGGAGGGGCAGAGCCACGATCAAGGATACTGAAGTTTCTCATTAACTTCCTGGGTATGCACACCTACCGACAGTGGCGGCCCCTATCCATATGTCTGCCCCCCTAATCTACATGCCGGGCGCCGGACGCATGGATTCCAATGGGATATTATTTTTTTTAAGCACGTGATTAGAGCCAGAGGCTTTAATAGGCTTCAAAAAATGGTGGGCCCGTGGCGCAGAGCACTGAATGTTCGCTATTGTCACACTGATTCTCCTCCCAGCCAATCAGGAAGCTAGTCCTGAGACCCGTTTTCTTATTGGCTGAAAGGACAAGCGATCCCATTGGCCTAGTAGGAGGAGGATGGAGGAGAAGCACAGCCACCATGATGCAGAGGAGGAGAAGCCCGACCGACCCACCAGCCACCACTCTACGGGAACACACGGCTCTCAGCCCCGCCGCCTCCTCCTCTCTATCAGAGCCCTCGTATCAGCGCCGCTCCGGGGGGATGATGTGATCAGAGTGACAGGATGGTGGACACGGGGGATGGAAGGACGAACCTGACTGCTGGCAGCACCAAGCTGGGGAAAAGTTTTCCAACTCTGCCAGAGGCTCTCCGGGGTGATCAGAGAAGAATGCGGGCTGTGAGCTCCGTCCACACTGCTCGGAGGCTGTGCCCGGACACCCGCTCCCACTGTCACCCATCAGGGATCGAATCTGGGTCAGCGATCGGGGCGGGAGATTAGGCTGTGTGTGTTGATCTCGGGGTGACCAGTCTGTGTTGGATCGGAAGTGGCAGAAGGCAGAGAATCCCCGTCAGCAGACTGCCATGGCCTAGGAGAAGAGGTGAGTAAGCCATGGACACTGAGCAAAGTCCACACTGTGTGCACGGACACCAGACATCCTCCTCCCCCCCCCCTCCTCATCATCAGACTGATCTCTCCTCTACACCTAAAGGGTTAAGTGTCACCTGTGCCCACCCAATGCACACTGTGTCAACTACCTGTGTTTGTGGGGTGCACCCTCACCCCCTCCACTCTCCTATGTGTTTACTTCTCCCACCCAGGCACAGACTCGGACAGGGCTGGCTCCTCTATAGGCTGTACTGCATCTCATGCTACACCACACTCGCACACAATATTGGGGGGTTTATGTCTTATAGACTTCAACAGCAATCCTCACCAAGTTCATATTATAGGATCAACTACAAAATCCACCCACACAGCTCATCACATGTGTCATACATGACTCTGTCCTCACATCACATCACCCTTCTACCATCAATATGATCAGCTATTAACAGCTGACATCTGTGTGTGTCAATATTGTGGAATCCTGACTTCCCTGGATAGGTATTCTATGAGTTGGTGTATTGATGATTATGAGTATGAGTTGGTGTATTGGTGACGGAGGGAGGACACAGAGGAGACGGAGGGGGGAAGCTGGTGGGCACCCTTCAACATGTCAGCGGACAAGAGCAATAGCATTAAAGTGTAGCACCCTGTGTAGCATCAGGGTAGTACCCTGATGCTAGTAAATTTACCTGCCGGGTATAGTTGCCTTGGCCAATTGATAGGAGATCAATTGATTCCACCCTAATTCTGGAGTTGCTGCACTTCTCTCTTCTGTCACTAGATGGCCGGGTATCTGGTGGCATTGGATAAAACGAGGGCATTGCAAGGACAAATTAGGAATAGATGGGGTATCTCAGCTAATGGGCAGGGATATTTTTGGGTCCATTGGGCTGCTGGGAAAGCCTATTTATTTGGGTTTGGGCAGGTGATCGTGGTTCTGTGCCACCTGGATGGCTGTCTGGGTGGACATGTGTTGTACTGCCCCGGGCTGCTAGGCCAGAGCCTGAGGTCTATCCCGGGGACATCTGGCTGCTAGGTTGTCTGAGAGCTTATCTAGAAGCAGGGAAGCAGCGCAGGGTTGGGACTGCGGCTTGCAGTCCAACTAGAAGTGACGGTTCTGCCGGCCAGAGAACCTGTCATGGTCAGAGGTAGAGGGGAAGCTGTCTTCACTTCATTGCTCGATGCGTTTCATGGTAAAAACCACTTCCTCAGGAGCGGATGTATCAACCTATCTGAAAGTCTTTTGCTATCTCTGAGTTGCACCATTGTTTTCCATACTCTCTGGTTTCACACTTCCAATAATACAATGAGTATATTTATTAGAAGATTTATATATGTGAGTCACTTATAATTTATCAATCCACAGATATTCTGGAGTTATATTTCATCACACCACTCAATACACCATGGAGACCTCACACTTTAGAGACACTTTGTGGGCATCTGTTCCACGCACAGGTCTACACCCTCAGCTCTTAGGACAGACCATCCTAGTGGCCTCCACTTTGCAGTACCGCATGTTTATTTGAGCCCTAGCCCTATGTAAGCATTCAGGACTGGATATTCCCGTCCTTTATTTATTAAATCCTTTTTTTAATCATTTATCATTTGAGATTTAGATTTAAGGTTGGAACTTATGGGTATTTATAATCTTTTTCAGATAGGTTGATACATCTGCTCATGAGGAAGTGTTTTTTTACCACGAAGCTATGTCATATACCTTTGTGGAGTTATCTCTTACATATGGTTTAACAGAATGTGCTGTGATATCACTCATTTACATATATAAATTATAATTAATTTTTGCCATATGTATATACTTGAAATGCTATTTTAATCAAATGTGCTGCTACACTACCTATATACGAATTGTAACATATTCATGCCATGTATATATATATGATATTGTCCACATGCATCTATTGCTATGTGTTATATTAATTTTCTATGTTAATAAACATGTCATGGTATTTTTTTTTCTATTTATTTGTCACTGGCCTCATTCAAAGTTCCAACCAAAACCCCCTTTTAAATTTCAGAATTTAAGGATGGAGGCATATCAACACATGTGCCTCATTTAAAGTCCCATTTACCCCCTCCTTTAACCTCCCTGGCAGTATGATTATGCCAGATTTTTAAAGCACAAAGTGGTACATTGTTTCGCATAGAAATTTGGCGTTTTATATTGTAGGCCTGTAATTCTTAGTAATAACACCCTTAAATCTGTCCAAACAAGATTCTAATAGACATCCCGGGTATGATAAAGTTTGTAACGCTAAATCATACATTTATAATATAAAAAATAAATATAAATAATTATAACAAATAATAATATAATAACAATACATTTTATTCAATAATGTAATAAAATCAAAAACACTGAAATTTGCTCAGTTGCAGAATTGTCGCTGTCATTACTTTCAGTGTTTGATGCGAATTTCCCCACAAATCACTATCGCTCAATTCTGCAAGTGATTCTAATTTATTATCTCTGTTTTCTAGCTGGTCTAAAACCGCTTTTGATGTAAAGGGACACTTTTTGGATGCCATGGACATTCTCAAGTTTCCAGGCAGAAAGAACAGTATTTATAATATAAAAGTGCATGCAGGGCACTGGAAAAAGCATTAGGGACAAAAGAGGTGAAATGATTTTATACATTAATGTAATCTTATAGATTATAGTGTATTGTGTGTGTTCTGTATTTTTCACTTTTTTTAATTTAGCGCCGGGCTCCGTCCCTATGCACCGCGACGCTCGCAGGGAACGGAGCCCGGCATAGTGATGAATCGGGTGGAGGACACGGCTCGCACACACAGCAGGAGGACATCGCAGGATCCTGGGGACAAGGTAAGTAACTTTATCTGGATCCTGCAATGCAATCCCAAGTGTGACTTGGCGTTACCGCTTTTGGTAATGAAAATTCAACCCGAGCCACACTCGGAAATACCGCTAGGAAGGTTGAAATGTTATAACATTCAGGGGTTGATTTACTAAAGGCACACTTGTAAGGGGGCTTGTGCTTGGTTGCATGTTGGTGACAAAGAGTCCCTGCCTCGCTTATTCTTTGATTGAACAACAATCCACCTGCTGGTATCCCTCTACCTCCGCCATTCTGTGACTAACTCCATGCCAGAGGCCTTCTAAAGACACCCCTGCCCATTAACCTTTATATTTTGAAAAAGGGAATGACTAAACAAAAGAAGTATACTTGCTGCACGTTACTGATGTTATTTCAAAAGATGGCATTTACAGTCACATCACATAGTAAAAGGGGTTACTTGACAGTACCTTGTCAATTGTCAATGGACAATCTGCAACAGTCACATGTGAAAGCACCATACAACACTTCACCCTTAAACCATCCTCCCTTTACACAGTCTCCCTCTTTCCCAGGGTCATTAGTACTCACTCAGACTCTGGCTTGCCTTAGGCCCCTTTCACACTGCCTTGATTTTAAAGTTGTGATTTTACGGCGATTTTGATGCAATTTCAGGGAATGCCTGTGTAAACATGGGGTCTATGGACCTCAACTCGCATTAAAGTCAGACTAAAGTAGTACAGGGACTACTTTAAAGTTGGTGCACAGATATGAATGGTTATTATTGGGAATCATGGGGTACAGCTTGCCATGCGACTCTGATGTCCAAAGTCGCAGGAAAAGTTGCACAAGTGTGAAAGGGGCCTTAGGCTACCTGTGTCTAGCTCAACACTCCTTGCATGTCGTTTCTGAGACAGGTTCACTGCAGTTACACCTCTGGCTTTAGTACACTTCTCCCAGGTCCTCCAGGGGAATAGACTCACTTCTGAGAACACTTGGCCTGGCCTGAGAGCCCTTTTGCAACCCGTTCTAGCTCCCACCACCATAAGAGACTGCATGACTACAGTCAGCTCTTCTGAGTGATGGACTATCTCATTCTGTCCTCCAGTCTTGTCCAGGGCTTCCACTTAGCCAAATACAACTGCATGCTGGTGGGGTATCTGGCTCCCACACCCCAACTTCACCAGGCTCCTCCTAACCTGGCATATGCTTGCCCATTGCTTCACTTATGACATCAATACAGGAGAGTTCTAGCTAAAAAGAACTTTACACTATTCCCTGTTTCCACACACTGTTCTGAGACAGAGCCACCTAGTGGCAGACTAACCAACTGTACTTGCTTACAAACTGTTCTTTGCTAGTGCAATAGCACTCTGCAAGGGCATTTGGGCTAGAGTTTAGTAAATAAGGGGAAGCTCTGCTGACTTCCATCATCCAATCATGTGCAAGCAAAAAGTCTGTTTTTTTATGTTCCTTGTTTGTGTATTTTTTGAAAAGTAAAGCTTCACCTCACTTACTAAGCTCAGGAGGAAATGCCCTCGCAGAGTGCAACTGCACTTGCAAAGTGTTCAGTCTAATTGCCTTTAGTAAATTATCCCCTTAGTGTTGCCATTTATTAAAAGTGTTGTAAAGATAAAGGTCAATTCACTATTGCCTGCTCAAAAAAATTGAGTGATATATCTATACTGAGTCGTTTGGCAGTGCTATGAATTCTTAGGGCACAAAAACAAGATATTGTTTTTGTATTTAGTTTAAAAGCAGTTAAAGCGGTTGTATACCCGCTGTCATTTTTTTTTTTTTTTTTTACACCTGCAAGGGAAAAGGCATAATGAGCTAGTATGCACCGCATACTAGCTCATTATGAGATACTTACCTTAGAACGAGGCGCCGGCATCTCACCTGGTCCACGCCGAGGGAGCCGACATCTCCCCTCGCCGTGTCTTCCGGGTATCGCGGCTCCGGCGCTGTGAGTGGCCGGAGCCGCGATGTCGTCACTCCCGCGCATGCGCGCGGGAGACTTCTGCCCGGCATGCCGGGCTGTCAGCCGAGAGTCCCCTGTGCGCATGCGCCGCTGCAGTTAGCGGCTCATTGCGAGGGGAATATCTCCTAAACCTTACAGGTTTAGGAGATATTTTTTTTACCTACAGGTAAGCCTTATTATAGGCTTACCTGTAGGTAAAAGTTAAAAATATAGGTATACAACCGCTTTAACTGTAGTTGACAAGAGAGAATGGAATACGTGTTAGTAGTTGTTGTGCATAGTGTACATAAGCCAGGTGTGACATCACCCTTTACATGAAGTACTTTAAAGTATTTATGGCAATAGGGAGTTAACCTGGCACACGCTTACCCTGTCATAAAGGCAAAACGCCCATTAAATAAGGCCGAATGTCCATTTTCAGTTAATTATGGAAATAAAGAAAGTCATGCAGTTTAAAGAGAAAGTAAAGGCCTTTTCATGATTTATACCTAAGCCTATAATAAAGCTTACCTGTAGGTACAGTAAATATATCCTAAACACACACCATTTAGGACATATTTACTTTAGCAGCATGGGTAATGACATCACTCCTGCGTATGACATCGTGGTTCAGAGAGTCACACACCCACAGCCAGCGAACCAGGAAGGAAGACCAGGGGAAGATGGAAGCCCCGGAGGAGCCATGACCGCACTCCACTGGAGGGCTTTGTTTCCAGGTAAGTCTTTCATAATGTGCTAGTATGCAATGCATACTAGCATATTATGCTCTTAACTTGCAAGGAGAAGATTTTCTATTTTCCTTTTTTTGCGGTTAACTACCGCTTTAATAGTTACAGATAAACTGAGTATTCATCAAGAATAAAGCTTACCACAAAGACATTTGGCTTAGACCTAATGTGTGTGTTAAATCTTGCAACAAACTTCTGTTATTTGCTTACTTTTGGTCTGTTAAAGGCTAAATCTACCTTTTGAAAGAAAATGCAGTCAAGGGGCCCCAGGAGGTAAAATAAAGTTTTATTGCAGTGTGTGAATAGGGGCAAGTCTGATCAGTCGCATTATTCTTTCCCCCTACACAGGCTGTGTTACAATAGGTGTAACCAAAAGAAGAACTTTTCTCAATAGAGGAGGAAGGAGGAGTGTGTTGTCATACAGGCTGGACTTTTAACCACTTGCTTACTGGGCACTTAAACCCCCCTCCTATCCAGACCAATTTTCAGCTTTCAGCGCTGACACACTTTGAATGACAATTCAATTGCAACACTGTACCCAAATGAAATCTTTATAATTTTTTCCCCACAAATAGAGCTTTCTTTTGGTGGTATTTGATCACCTCTGCGGTATTTATTTTTTGTTAAAAAAAATTTAAAAGACCGAATTAAAAAAAAAAAAAAAAAAAAATTAATATTTTGTTATATAATTTTAAAAAGGGTAATTTTTCTCCTTCATTGATGTACGCTGATGAGGCAGCACCAATGGGCACTGATGGGTGGCAGTGATGGGCACTGATGGGTGGCAGTGATGGGCACTGATTGGTGGCAATAATGGGCACTGATCTGGTACATTGATCTGCAACACTGCTAGGTGGCACTGATTGGCACCACTGGTGGGCATTGTTAGGTGGCAATGGTGGGCATTGATAGGTGGCACTTGTAGGCATTGATAGGTGGCACTCTTGGGCATTGATACGTGGCACTGGTGGGCACTGTGGGCACTGTGATGTGGCAATGTCAGGTGGCACTGGCAGGGGGTACTGGTGGCACAATTAAGGCATTATTGCCTCCTCCTCTTCGAGACCGATGTCCCTTGCTGGTGAGCCGGTGATCGGCTTTTTTTTCTCCTCGCACTGTCAGCGCGAGGAGAAAAAAAAAACGATTACAGAGCTTTTGTTTTGATCATGTGATCAGCTGTCATTGACTGACAGCTGATCACATGGTAAGGGGCCGGGACCGGCCCCTTACTTGAATCGGTGATCACCCGAGTCTCAGTGACTCGGTGATCACAGCTGTAGGGCACGCGCGGGGCGTGTGCACAGGGGAGGCCGTCATATGACGGCCTCCCGGGAAAGCAGGTGCGCGCTGTAGCCGTCATTCGGCTATAGCGCGGATATCAAGTGGTTAAACATGTCTGCCTTTGTTCATCTTCATTCCATGGTGGACTGATGGGAATACCAGTTTACACAATGTAAATATGGATGTTTGTTCTTTATTTTAGATCACAGAAAGTGACAAGGACCCTGCATTCCTAGTAAAATAAATAGATATTTTCTGTACTTACTGAAAGTATTGCCAACCTGAAAGGTGAAAACTAATGCAGCCACCATGTATAAGGACATATACTGTATATTACGGTTTTGTTTTTGAGGTGTTTTTTTAAGCAAAACACCCATAATGTTGTTTTGATAGAACTAGACATCTCCCAACTCAAGCCACATCCTAGTTGCAGTGGCGTCACTAGGGGGGCCAGAGGGGGCCATGGCCCCCCCAATATTATACTGTGCCCCCCCCCCCCCAACTAAAAAAATGGACACTGGGAATGCAGGGGGCTGGTATGGACTGAGCCACTGTGTTGCTGGCTCCGGCTCCGCCTCCACCTCCTGAATCTACTTCCGGCCACTGGTTGCTATAACCGCCTCGCGTCTAGCAACCAGTGACGTCAGAGTCGGCACTGATGTCTCTCTCTCCCCTCCTTCCTCTCCCGCACTGAATGATACACAGCCGGATCCACTCCTTCCCCCCCTCCTCTCTCCTGTGTGTGTACTGCGGGAAGTGTGAGCTCCTTAGCTTCACACTTGACTTCCCTGGAGCACACACAGGAGAGGGGAGGGGGAGAAGGAGCGGATCGGCTGTGTATCATTCAGTGCGGGAGAGGAAGGAGGGGAGAGAGAGACATCAATGTCGGCTCTCAGGCTCTGAGCTGCTCCATGCAGGGACAACCGCCCCCCGCATCAGTCAGTTTCACAGCAGCCAGGCTAGTGTAGCGTATCAGCTGCAGGAGCCGAACTGCAGACGCTGAATACCGGCTCAAAATACATTTGTCCCTGATCTGCCTGCATTGTAAAGCAGGTCGGTTCTTGAGAGGTCCCGTATGATGTCGGGAGGGAGGAAGGCACTTATGTGCTTAAGCTACCTATTTGCTGGGAAGGCAGCAGGGGGCAGTGCTTCTGCCTCCTCAGCCAATGGGTGCACACAGTGCATTGTCCTTCCCTGCAAATTCATCCAGCGGGCTTCCAGAAGCTGCAGAAGTTCCTGCAATGATGGAGGTGAGAGAGGAGAAAAGTCACTCTGCATGTAGCACACCACGGACCCTGTACTCTGCATGTAGCACACCATGGACCCTGTACTCTGCACGTAACACACGATGGACCCTGTACTCTGCACGTAGCACACCATGGACCCTGTACTCTGCACGTAGCACACCATGGACCCTGTACTCTGCACGTAGCACACCATGGACCCTGTACTCTGCACGTAGCACACCATAGACCCTGTACTCTGCACGTAGCACACCATAGACCCTGTACTCTGCACGTAGCACACCATAGACCCTGTACTCTGCACGTAGCACACCATAGACCCTGTACTCTGCACGTAGCACACCATGGACCCTGTACTCTGCACGTAGCACACCATAGACCCTGTACTCTGCATGTAGCACACCCTGAATTCTGTACTCTGCACGTAGCACACCCTGAATTCTGTACTCTGCACATAGCACACCCTGAACTCAGTACTCTGCACGTAGTACACCCTGGACCCTGTACTCTGCACCTAGCACACCCTGAACTCAGTACTCTGCATGTAGCATACCCTGGGTATGGGTATGGACAGTGTTTGCACTGTATACTTTTACTCCAGGCTTTTTTTCAGCTGAAATGTGGCACTCCTGAAATCTGGACTCTGTACGTAGCACACCATGGACCCTGTATGTAGCACACCCTGTACTCTCCATGTAGCACACCACGGACCCTGTACTCTGCACGTAGCACACCATGGACCCTGTACTCTGCATGTAGCACACCACGGACCCTGTACTCTGCATGTAGCACACCACAGACCCTGTACTCTGCACGTAGCACACCATGGACCCTGTACTCTGCACGTAGCACACCATGGACCCTGTACTCTGCACGTAGCACACCATGGACCCTGTACTCTGCACGTAGCACACCATGGACCCTGTACTCTGCACGTAGCACACCATGGACCCTGTACTCTGCACGTAGCACACCATGGACCCTGTACTCTGCACGTAGCACACCATGGACCCTGTACTCTGCACGTAGCACACCCTGAAGTTTGTACTCTGCACATAGCACACCCTTAACTCAGTACTCTGCACATAGCACACCCTTAACTCAGTACTCTGCACGTAGCACACCCTTAACTCAGTACTCTGCACGTAGCACACCCTGAACTCAGTACTCTGCACGTAGCACACCCTGAACTCAGTACTCTGCACGTAGTACACCCTGGACCCTGTACTCTGCACCTAGCACACCCTGAACTCAGTACTCTGCATGTAGCACACCCTGGGTATGGGTATGGACAGTGTTTGCACTGTATACTTTTACTCCAGGCTTTTTTTCAGCTGAAATGTGGCACTCCTGAAATCTGGACTCTGTACGTAGCACACCATGGACCCTGTATGTAGCACACCCTGTACTCTCCATGTAGCACACCACGGACCCTGTACTCTGCACGTAGCACACCATGGACCCTGTACTCTGCATGTAGCACACCACGGACCCTGTACTCTGCATGTAGCACACCACAGACCCTGTACTCTGCACGTAGCACACCATGGACCTTGTACTCTGCACGTAGCACACCATGGACCCTGTACTCTGCACGTAGCACGCCCTGGACCCTGTACTCTGCACGTAGCACACCCTGGACCCTGTACTCTGCACTTAGCACACCCTGGACCCTGTACTCTGCACGTAGCACACCATGGACCCTGTACTCTGCACGTAGCACACCATGTACCCTGTACTCTGCACGTAGCACACCATGGACCCTGTACTCTGCACGTAGCACACCATGGACCCTGTACTCTGCACGTAGCACACCCTGAAGTTTGTACTCTGCACATAGCACACCCTTAACTCAGTACTCTGCACATAGCACACCCTTAACTCAGTACTCTGCACGTAGCACACCCTTAACTCAGTACTCTGCACGTAGCACACCATGAACTCAGTACTCTGCACGTAGCACATCCTGGACCCTGTACTCTGCACGTAGCACACCATGAACTCAGTACTCTGCACGTAGCACATCCTGGACCCTGTACTCTGCACCTAGCACACCCTGAACTCAGTACTCTGCATGTAGCACACCCTGGGTATGGGTATGGATATAGAATTGCATTTTATAGTTGGCCCCCCTATTTTTGTCGCTGTCCCCCCATGTGCCCCCCTAAATATGAAAGCTGGAGACGCCACTGATCTTCCTCGTAGGGGCCCCAGTGCATTACTTTGCCCAGGGATCCAAAGCTTGAAGTCTCCTGCCTCTCTGTCTACAAGCTTAGTTCCCCTCTGCAGGGGGCCTAATGCATTAATGATGCGTCATAAAGATGGCCTTGCGGCAGCCATCTTTTGTCCTGGGGCCCCATGATCTCCTATTGACCTCATTTTGCCAGGACACAATTTCTATTGTATATTGTTTATAAAGTTGTTTTAGTTTTGTACAGAATAGCAAAGAATTATACCCTGCTGTCAGTTTTTTTTTTTGCTACCCCTTTTGGCGGAGATCATCTCTCAGTTTATTTATTACATATTAAGAGGGATATGGGAATTCCGAAATTTTACAGTGGTCACCAAAATGGGAGGTGAGGGGAAATCTGACAATGGGGATACCAGTTGCTGTGACAACTAGACAGGAAGTTCTCCTTTGTAGAGATTTCCTGTCTTACCTGTCATGTCAGAACAGCGAAAACCTCTTCCATGGGGCATGATGCAAAAAAACCCCCCAAAAAAACCTAACATGGATTGGTAACTACATTTGCATTATTGTAATTTTGTAATGTAAAGACTAGCTTAGGCAACCTGGGGCCCTCCAGCTGTTGCAGAACTACAAGTCCCATCATGCCTCTTGGAGTAAAAGTGCCAGCCGTGCAATGCCTAATGGGAAATGTAGTTCCACAACAGCTGGAGGGCCCCAGGTTGCCAACCCCTGGTATAGACTATGTTAACTGGATAAATAACAGAAGTTCAATATAAATTAGGTCTCAAAGAGATTAGTTCTTGAAACAATAAAACAAAAAACATTTGCCCTACCTATTTCTGTCCACAGGACCAGCTATAAAGTATTGACTCCCACACAATAGTCCATTCTCTGTAAACCAATAAGAAATAACTGAGTGGGTTTTGTATGTTGCCATGGATTGGCACCAGGAAAAGAAAACTACAAGGCAAGTATGCATATACAATAATATTTTTTAATTTCCTGGTGCCAACATGGCAGCATACAAGTGGTAGATCAATAACTAGCTACCAGGGCGGGAAGCTTAAACAAATCCTATTTAATAAGAAAATGAGGAAGCTTCAGCCTTCCTGTCAAAATCAGCTATAATGAGGACTGTTGAGCCTATTAGTAGTGTTGAAGGAATGCACCATAAGGGCCGGTTGGCTGTCCTGCCTATCATTTTAGTTGAAAACCCCTGCACAAGGTGTCCACAATATCAAGATGCTTCTGCTTAAATGCGCAGCAATTACTTGTGGCGGCTTCACCCTGACCGTATTGTTGGCTCTTTGAATTAACTAGGCCTGGAAATATGGTTTCACAGCTCTCTGGGTGGCAGGCTCGGAAAACTCCAGACAAGGACAGAATTTCCAAGGAAGTTAGTCCTGGGTGCCCTGCTGTATGGGGGATTGAGGTTTCTCACCTCAAAAGATCCTCAGAAGGGGTTCCCTGCCTTAACCCTAGGTTCACCCTTTAGCGTTTCTGCAGGCTGCATTTGTGCGGGCACAGCAGCCTATTCATTTCAGTGGGCTGCCGTTCCTGTGTTTCCTGCATACACCTTTTTCAATAAGGACCATGTGATTCCCTGCAATTCCTGCACCCACACATGCACTGTGATTTTACATGCACGGGGCTGCCATTCAGCAGCCCCGTGCGCTTTCATTGCATTTAGCATCCATAAGGCATTTAAGCCTTATGGAGCATTTAGCATCCAAGGTCAGGGACTGCTGAACCTGCACAGACAACTACCAAAGTGGCATATAAAAGGCTTCACCTGTACACATTGGTTGTGGGTTCTGTGAGTACAAAAAAGAGGAGTGGACTGTTGTGTAGGCGTTAATAGTTTAAAGCTGTGTACTGGACCTGTGGGTGGAAGTAGGCAGGGCTACTACCACATGTATTCTGCCATGTTGGCACCAGGAAAAGAAGGGGTTGGGATTTAAAAGAGGCCCGTTACTTTGCCCTGAATGGACAAAGTCCAGGTCTGTTTTAAAGTGCATATCTGGTCAAAATTTTAAATCATGTATTTATTTCTACAGTGTATTTCTTTTATTTCTAGCCTACTCAGAATAAACTGAATGATCTTGAAGTTAGTAACTTACTTTGTGAAGATCCTCACACATTTAATTCCTTGAATTCTTTGGCTCATATTCACTATGTGAGTAGGCCCTGCTGTGCCACACATTTCACAGATCCTGCCTTCTGAACTACAGAAGTGCTGAGAGGAGGAGTTTCAGGAGGCGGAGTGAGTACAGGAATCACTGCCTCCAGATAGCAAGGCACCACGGGATATGTAGTCCTTAGAAATTGAAAGTAAACAGTGGAGGAGAAGCTGCAAAGCATGCAGGGAATCAAAGAAAGTGTGGAAAGATATGGCAAGCAGACAACAGCATTCATAACATGAAAGAAGATTTTTCAAGTAAGCTTATATTGTATTAAAAAACAACAACCAATTGTATTGCTATTGTACTGCCAATGTTTTAAAATGTAAGTGTTTGCTGTGACCATAGATCTCCTTTAAGTGAAATATACCCTTTTTATCAGTATTCTATCATATCAAGCTGGCATTTTGTTTTATATTCTCTGTAGGATGAAGCTGAAGTTAGCTCCTTATTCGGCCAGCTTCTTATTCAGGTTGGATCTTTATTCACAAAAGTGATTATTTACTAAACAATCATCTCCGTTTATAATAAAATTGTGAACTTTAACAACAATTCTGTATCCCTAACTGCCATGTATTTAAAGGGGTAATTCAGAATAAATAACCTTTTTCTATATGAAAACCATCTTGGCTCACCCAAATTCCACTTGTTTTATACTCATTGGGCAGCCTACTATATAGAAAAGTTCAATTTGGCCCAAGCCCAGTGATATGAATCATAAAATATAGCACCAAACTTGTCACCCTGTCACCCATGCATTTCAATGGGAAATTCTGAATAAGAAGATTACCTATTCCTATATGAAAACCATCTTGACTCATTGGGCATCCTACTATATAGAAAAACTGAAGATTTCCTATGAAATACTTACCGTAATTTTCCTTTCCTGATGGATTCCATTCCCATAAGTGTGAGCTCTCAGCCAGAGACTGCGTTCCCTAACTAGCCAACTCTTGAGCCATGGGTGGGAACTCCGTCTGCCAAGGAGTCCATCAGGAAAGTAAAATACGGTAAGTATTTGATAGGAAAATTTCAGTTTTCTTGACAGACTCCATGGCAGCCTACGTGTGGGAAATAACTAGCCAAACCACACGGGCGGGTATGCTGATCAAAAAAAAGAATTTTAATTTATCCCCTCAACAGACAGAATACCTAAACCAAAGTTTACAGAAGATAAGGATGCACAATAGTGCGCCATAAAGGTGTATATGGAGGCCCATGAGGCCGTCCGGCAGATGACATCTGGAACCACATGTCAGGCTGCCACCCAGGAAGTTGCGATGCCCCTGGTCCAATGTGCCGTCATCACCTCCAGAGGAGTCAAGCCCTTAGCCCTGTAGGTCTGCTGGATAGTCTGGATGATCCAGGATGCAATCGTTCTGGAAGAAGCACATTTGTCGTATTCTCTGGAAAAAATTAGGGGAAACAAGTGATCCGAATGCCTAAAGGATGACTTGTTTGTGTTGTTCTCAGGGTAGCTCAGGGTAATCTTTTAGTGTTTCCCCCACGTCTAGTGGATGAGCCTCTGTGGCCCCTGGAGTTTTGAACGTGGGCAGGACAATCCCTTGATTCTCATGGAAGACCGACATGACTTTGGCTTTGAAGGCTTTGAAATTGAGCATGGGTATGAGCACCACCCGGTTTGGAAAAAAAGTGAGAAACGGTTCATTGTGGCCAAGGGCCCCGATCTCCAAACCCTCTTAGCCAAAGTGATGGCCACAAGGAAAGCGACCTTCGCCGAGAGATCCTTAATGGAAAACAGGTTAGATCCCGTGGAAGTAGATTCTTTGAGTGAGTCCAGGACAAGGAGTAGATCCCATATGGGGACTCTTGGTTTTCTTTGGGGACTAAGTCTTGTCGCCCCTCTGAAGAACTGCCAGACCAGTGGGTGATCGGCCCAAGAAACACAGAGAAGACCGACAGGGCTGAGACCTGGACCCTCAGGGAGCTGACCGACAGAGCCAGATCTAGTTCCAACTGTAAAAATTCTAGGATGTCCTGTACTCCCGGGTCTCTGTATAATCTTCCCGTGAACGAGGAGAATTACACAAACTTGGCCCATATTCTTCCATAGACTTTATTCATGTTTGCCCTCCTGGAACTCATGTGGGTGGAAACGACCCCTGAGGCACAGCAAAGGGCCTTCACCCTCTCCTCTTCAAGAACCAGACCATCAGCTTCAATAGTGCTCGGCATGGGTGCAGAACTGCCCCCTGGGACAGGAGGTCCGGTCTGAGAGGGGGAGGTACCGGGTCCCAAAAGCTTACTTCTTGATTTTGAAGTTGTGGGGGAATGCAAACAGGTCTACTTCGGGATCGGCTCCCAAGGACAGGATCCATTTAAACGTCTCCGAGTGGAGTGACTACTCGTTGCTGTCTAGTTGCACAAAAGTCCACCTGGACATTCTGGGCTCCGGGGAAATAGACTGCCGAAATGTTGACCGAATTCTTCTGGGCCCAGGCCATGATTGGCTCGACCTCTTGGAGTAAGGTAGAGATCCGTATCCTGCCTTGTCTTTCTACGTAGGAGACTGCTATGGTGTTGTCCATTCTTATGCCGTGAATGTTCAGCAAATGTTCGATGGGAGCTTGTTGTCGGAAATTCCGACAGTGTGTAGGCTCCATCGGAATTTTTTTTGTCGGAATTTCTGACAACAAAAATTTGAGAGCTGGTTCTCAAATTTTCCGACAACAAAGTCCGTTATCGTAAATTCCGAGCGTGTGTACACAATTCCAACGCACATAATTCCACGCATGCTCTGAATCAAGTACGAGACGGAAGCACTCGGTCTGGTAAAACTAGCGTTCGTAATGGAGATAGCACATTCGTCACGCTGCACATTTTTTAATCTTTTAATGCAGCGCATTCTCTTCTTCTTTATAATGCTAGAATTATGAAGTTGTTTTGCTACTGATATTCACACAGAGCTCTGACAAACTGATTTCTTTATTATTTCTTGTGATCCCAAGAATAATCCTTTTTATTCTTTCGCCAGATCGCCAGAATAATGTTTATAATTTTTGTTTATAGTGATCTCCTGTTTTTTTGTTTTTTTTCTAGTAATCTCCATAATATTTTTTCTCGTTTTGTGTCAAGTTACCACAACACCACTATTATCTTGTATTTTTTAACCTCAAGGAGGTTGGTTGATGTTGGTGTCCCTTGTTAATTTGACATTGTATTTTTGAAATGTACCTGCCTACTCACAAACAAACTGTCCTTTTTTAATTATAACACATAGCCAATGATTTAAGAAAAAATATATACATTTATTAAGGGGTCATAACAAAATAAAGGGGAAGGCAACGCTGGATAAACTGGTGAAATTAGCGAAACCATTGTACCCCAGGGCACACATCAGCTATTTGACATGCAAAATTGGGAGCCCGAGGAGTCTATTTATTTAATAGGGAGCACAATCCGGTCCAGGAATCAGAGAGATCAGGAACAGCAGCAGGTGACATATATGTCCCCAGGCTGTGGTCTTACAACAGCCTGCGTCTTTTGCCAGACCAGACCGATCCCAGGCCATTACTCCCTTATCTTCCTTACATGCTTCCTTCCACACTTGCTTCCAGGCTGTGGTTCTGGTGTTGCAGTTGTGGCAGGAGGTGGAGGAGGAGGAGGAGGATGGCCTAACTCACACAAGTGGGGATTTTCTTGTGAGTTTGCCCCTCAACCCCTTATTTAGGGCTATATATCACTTCCTCACAAAAGAGGCGTTGGCCCACCTCCATTTCCTGCATTTTGTTGGCAGCCATGCAGGCATAGGCCTCAAGAAGACTGGGGGGGTTCTGAAGGCCACCGAAGCCTGCCGAATTAACCCAAGTGCTGTTTCCTCCACGCTCCTCCCCTTCCTGGGCCTATTTTGTTGAAGGCCGAGGAAGGGACCTGGGATTTGGTCAGGCTACTGGGCTCAGACACCTCCTGGCTGCCACTTACCCGCGCCACCTCCTGGCTGCCACTTTCCCCTGCCACCTCCTGGCTGCCACTTTTCACAGCCTCCTCCTGGCTGAGGCTTTCCTGTGTATGAAAAAGGGACATAGTTTTAGTTTATTGTTCATCAATCACACACATTTTTGAGAAATATGTTGAACAATGCTATACCTGACTCAAGCTGGGCTCCTCCACATCTTCTTCCTGGGTGGAAGGCCCAGGTTGGACTTCTGAAGCCTCATCTGAGGTGGAAGGAAGAGTGGAAGGAAGTGTGGAAGGAAGGGTTGAGAGTGATGGCCTGATTTGAGTCTGGTCTGACAGAAATTGCAGTCTGTCGTAGTACCACAGCCTGGGGACATAAACGTCATCTGCTGCTGCTCCTGATCTCATGGAATCCTGGACCTTCTTGCGCTCCCTATTATATGTGCTCCTCAGGCCACCAATTTTGCACTTCAAATAGTTGCCTGCCATGGGGATCTGCGGCTTCACAAATTCCAGCAACTTGTCCAGTGCTGCCTTCCTCTTTAGTCGATTTGTATAAAAGGGGTGTTTTGTCTGCCACAGACAGGACAGATCTCTGTACAAATCAATGAATTGGGGGAGGAAATGAGGATCGTTGAATCGATCCATTTTATCTGCAAGACACAACACAAGACAAACCCTAATGTCAGGCTAAACTCGCATAATCTTTTCCCAATATAGGCCTCAATCTATAGGCAGTATAGGCCACTGATGCCCCAAGTTAAAATTGTACCTTCGTTAGAATGATCGGTGCTTCCGCTACTCTATCCTCCGCTCACAGATCGTACGTACGAGGCACGCGTGTTCCGCTTTATATACACTGCGCATGCGTTAAACTCCGCCTGCCCCTGACCTTCTTTCTAGTATATTCCCCGCCCCTTCTCTTTCGGCGCAGTGAGAGAGCACATGGCGGAGAAAGAACAAGTGCATAAAGACAGGAGCAGCAATGATGAAAGCCCAGAGCCACGAACGTCCCGATCCCGGAGGAGATTTAAGGCCTCAAATATGTCCTTTGTAGAGATGGTGGAGATGGTGGAAATCTTGAAGAGGGCCGACTATGATGGAAAGCATGGACCTTACCCAAACCCAAATGTGAGAAAGGCCAAGATCATGGCTAAAGTTGTGAAAAGTCTGCACAGGAATTTTGGGGTACGGCGATCCAAGGATCAACTGTGGAAACGACGGTCAGACCTCAAATTGAGGGAGCAGGATCAGTACAGAAGAATCAAGAAAGTGCTGCAAAAAAGTAAGTAGTTGTCATGTGTTCCTATTATTATTATTAGTATTACTTGCATGCTGCTCCATGTGCTTTCCTCTGTTGGACAATTTAACCGGTTCCCAACCGGCGCACGCCTATGTACGTCGGCAGAATGGCACAGCTGCGCAAATGGGTGTACCTGTACGTCCCTTTAAATTTGCCGCCATGCCATTGCGTGCGTGCCGCCGGCGGCGCGTGCAGACGCCAGCCAGGAGCTCCGTGGGTAGGATCGCTGGTCCTGCGGACTCGATGTCCGCTGGGATACCCGCGATCGTCTCACGGAGAGGAAGAACAGGGAGATGCTAAAGTAAAAAAGCACAAGCATCTCCCCGTCCTGCCTAGTGACAGTGTCACTGATCATAGCTCCCTGTGATCGGGAGCTGTGATCAGTGATGTGCCACAGCTAGCCCATCCCCCCACAAGTTAGAACACATCCCTAGGACACACTTAACCTCTACAGCGCCACCTAGTGTTAACCCCTTCACTGCCAGTCACATTAACAGAGTAATCAATGCAATTTTAATCGCACTGATCGCTGTATAAATGTGAATGGTCCCAAAATCGCGCCAAAATTATCCGACGTGTCCGCCATAAAAATCGCTGATCGCCGCCATTACTAGTAAACAAGAAATATTAATAAAAATGCCATAAAACTATCCCCTATTTTGTAGACGCTATAACTTTTGCACAAACCAATCAATAAACTCTTATGCCCCGTACACACGGTCGGATTATCCGACAGAAAATGTGTGATAGGACCTTGTCGGAAATTCCGACCGTGTGTGGGCTCCATCACACATTTTCCATCGGATTTTCCGACACACAAAGTTTGAGAGCAGGCTATAAAATTTTCTGACAACAAAATCCGTTGTCGGAAATTCCGATCGTGTGTACACAAATCCAACGGACAAAGTGCCACGCATGCTCAGAATAAATAAAGAGATGAAAGCTATTGGCCACTGCCCCGTTTATAGTCCCGTCGTACGTGTCTTACGTCACCGCGTTTAGAACGATCGGATATTCCGACAACTTTGTGTGACCGTGTGTATGCAAGACAAGTTTGAGCCAACATCCGTCGGAAAAAATCCTAGGATTTTGTTGTCGGAATGTCCGAACAAAGTCCGACCGTGTGTACGGGGCATTATTGCGATTTTAATTTTTTTTACCAAAAATATGTAGAAGAATACGTATCGGCCTAAACTGAGGAAAAAAATGTTTTTTTATATATTTTTGGGGGATATTTATTATAGCAAAAAGCAAAAAATATTGCTTTTTTTCAAAATTAAATGTAATAAGGTATTAAAGATGATAAACCGCCCTTCACCAAAAAATACCTCCACCGCGCCCCCTATGCTCCACAAACTAAATGTGAATGTAAAATAAATAAATTGTATGATAAACCGCGTGAAGAGATAACTCCCCACAACCAGTGTGAAGCGGCCCCTTTAAAATATAATGTATGTACTAAATATTTAATCAAAGATGTCTGTAACTATCACAATCCTCCCACAGGCATCTAGGAAAAAATAAGAGGCGCTTTCAAACAGAGTTCAAGTGCCTTAAACACAATGATGGTGTGACCCCCTACAAGTGTATTACACACTAATGCAAAGTGGGATATTGCTCTGAACAAATCTACAAACTAAAAAAAATTATATATATAATGTGTACATGTACCAACCATATAAGTGTTCAAGTGTCTTTAACACAGTGATGGTGCGAACCTCTTAATGTGTATAAGACTTACATATAGTGTATTTTTACCAGAAAACTCATATCTCAATACATTTCCAGTGATATACTCTGTACAGTTTCTTCATACCATGCTGTACATGCAAAAAAAAACTATCAAAAATCTTCAAATTAAATCAGACCACAAAAAAAACGTGACCACACACTTGAAAAAAGAGTGTCCACAGTGAATGTTTTAAACCCGGTCCACATGAAAAAAATAATATGTGCTCCAATAGTGTAACACACATTTATTAAAACCACTGCAATCTTCAATCAGTACACTCACATTTAAAACTTTAAAATTGAGCCAAAGTAAAGTGGAGATCACATCAAACGCAATACAGTGGAACCAAATATAACAAGCGGTCACGGCGGACCCGAGGTGTGTTGGTGCTGAGCTTCCAATCTCACCCCTCCCTTGGATGTCCTCCGTTCCTCCATGTAAACAATGCTCCTCTCCTTCAGTGTGGCTCACAGCGCTAAGCGTCACGTCTCACAGCCACGCCAGCCACAGCCAGGGGGCGTGGCTGTGAGACGTGACACCAAACTTCTACTAACACGAGATAAACACCAGATTAGCAGAAGGAGCTCAAAGGGTGGCGCACTGGCTATTGAACTTCCTCTTTATAGTGCCGTACATGTTGTATGTCAGCGCGTTCTTGACGTTCGGAATTTCCGACAACATTTGTGCAACCGTGTGTATGCAAGACAAGTTTGAGCCAACATCCGTTGGAAATAAATCCCAGGATTTTGTTGTCATAATGTCCAATCATGTGTACACGGCATTAGCAATACTGATTCCCCTTTGAGGAGATGACCGAAAGCCTGCAGGGTGCAAGAGGCTGCTCGTAGTTCTAGGATGTTCGAGCCTGGATTGTGTAGGCAAAGAAAAAGAAAATTTTGAGAATACCCGTGGTGAGGTTGTCAGCCCTAAAAGGGAGGTATTTGCGAAATCCTTCCGCTACGGGCACATGGAAATAGGCATCTTTTAAGTCGATTAAAATGAGTCAGTCGCCTGACTGCACGGCTTGCTGGATGGTAGACAGGGTCTCCATTTTGAAACTTTCGTACTTTACGAACTTGTTCAGGTATGTTTAATCTATCACCGGGCGCCATGAGCCGTTTTTCTTCAGTACCAGAAAAACGGGGGAGTACACCCCTTGAAACTCTGTCTTTTGGGATGAGTATCACGGCTTCTTGTGCCACTAGCGAGTCCACATAGGACAGCAGCACCTGCTTCTGATCTTCTCTACGAAGTAGTAGTGCAGGGATAAACCTGAGGGGAGGAGTGTTGGTAAAGGACCACGTGTGACCCGAGGAGACTGTCTTGATGGTCCAGTAGCCCGAGAGCGAGACGTGCCGGAAGAGAAGCAAGCATGCCCCCACCGACCTGCCTGGTCTTGGAAGATTCGCATCCGCTGGACGCCTGGACCTTAGCGGATTTTTGCAAGGATGTCTGTCCCCTCCTGCAGTTCCTTCTGAAGTCTCGGCCCGGGCCGTAGGAACGAGTTTCCCTGGAGCGCTCTGTGCTGTGTCTCCTCTGCTGGGGCCTTTTCTAGACAAATAGGCGTTTGTTCTGGGGCAAGAAACCCGACTTCCCACTCATGGCCCCAGCTATGGCACTATCCAGCTTATTGCTGAATAATGAGGGCCCCTCAAAGGGGATCCTGCACCAGGCCTGTTTACCGGGTCGGTGAGCCAAGGGCGCAACCACAGGGCCCGCTTAGCCATGACCGAGGAAAGCATAGCCCGGGCCAACAGGCAGGTAATGTCAATGGAGGCTTCCCCCAGGAAGGCTGATGCCAGCTTCAGCTCTTGCACAGCCGAGCCCCTGGCCACTTCTTTTGAGATGCCCCTGAGTCCACATTTTCCGTCCAAACTTCCATAGCCTTGGACATAGTCGCAAGGGCCAGAGCAGGTTTACGGGCCGTACCGGCCAATCCATAGATTCTCTTGAGGTTTGAGGTCTTGGTCAATTCTTCTCTCTAGCCCATCCTTAAAGGACACAGTGTCCTCAAGAGGAAGCGTGACATGCTTTGCTATGCATTAAAGCTGCGTCCACTAGGGGAGCATTTCCCATATGCTTCACATCTTTTTAAAGCGGTAGAGCCTTGAAGTCTTGCCTGACAGAGAGGTTTTACTATCTGCTTTGCCCCATTCCTCCACGATAGCTGCTTTCAATTCCGTCAGAAGTGGAAAGTTGAAATGCTCCTTCCCCAGGTGCCTGAAGAATTTTCTCTGTTAGGCTGGGGGTGTGGTAGGTTTCCCCTATTTTAGGGCTTCCTTGACCACTTTAATGGTGAGTGGGGAGACCAAGTCAAAAACCACAGACAAATTCATCTCCTTCCACCTCGCTATCTGAAGACCTGGGAGATGTATCAGATGGCTGGGATGGGCCTGTATCCTCCTGGGCCTTGTCAGCCAGAGAGCCTGAGACAGTGGTGGTCTGGCTCTGCGTGTGGTTGTACCCCATTCCTTGAGGGACTGCTGCACCACACATTTCACTAGAGACTCCATCTGCTGATTTCCAGTCTTTTTCCCGACCGCCCAGGCATAGCATGGTTCACAGAATCACTTGTGTCCCACATCCCCAGCAGGCTCTGTGATCAGAGCGGCTGTCAGGGCGGTGGGTGCAGTGTCTGGAGGAGGAATGAGAACATCTCCCCTGATGATGGGTCCTAGACGGGGAGTCGTGGTGTCTGGACCTAGATGAAGAGTGCCGATGTTGCGGGCGGCCTGGCAGGGTCTCTTTCATCCTGGAGACGATCTGACCTGGAAGAGCTGACAGACAGGGAAAGAAAGAAAAGTCATATTGTTAACCTGCCGGATTATAGCAAGCCTACAAATTTAACTAATAAAAGGATGCCCAATGAGTATAAAACAAGTGGAATTTAGGTGACTCAAGATGGTTTTCATAAAGGAATAGCTTGGCTTCTTATACGGAATTTTCCATTGAAATGCATGGGTAACAGGGTGACAAGTTTAGTGCTATATTTTATGATTCATATTACTTGGCTCGGGCCAAATTGAACTTTCCTATATAGTAGGATGCTCAATGAGTATAAAACAAGTGGAATTTGGGTGAGCTAAGATGGTTTTCATAAAGAAAAAGTTATTTATTCAGAATTACCTCTTTAAATACATGGCAGTTAGGGAGACAGAATTGTTGTTAAAGTTCACAATTTTATTATAAACGTTGCAGATGATTGTTTAGTAAATAATCACTTTTGTAAATAAAGATCCAACCTGAATAAAAAGCTGGCCGAATAAGGAGCAAACTTCTGCATTCGAATAAGAAGCTAGCCAAATAAGGAGCTAACTTAAGCTTCATCTCTGAAGTCATATCATCTTAATACTAGTCATTTTTACAAACATCAACTTTCTTTATAGCTTCTGCTAATCACTTTGCATCATCTCACCTTTCTCATTGTTGCTTCTTTCATACCTTGGCTCTGCATTCCTGTTGCTCAAAGTCTTAATTTACTGGCTTCCACAAATTCACAATTTTGCCCTAACCCATGAGGGTGATTCATGGTGACCTATTATGAGAGGAATACATGTGCTGCCATTGCTGACCAATGAAAATGCAAGTTGTCTGGCTAACTTGATTATTCTCTTGCTTCATTATTTTCTGTCAGTGACCTTGAACAGCTATGCAAATAAAACATTTTGACTTTAGAAATATTGCATATGTGCTTCAAGTGAGGCACTCAAAGAATATTGAAACAAGAGGTTGCCAGTTTCTACATTTTTTCAAAAGGAGTTAAGCAATGGTTGTCTGAATGTTTTTCATATTTCTCTTATGACAACCATCCTTTCACATCAATAGTGCTAAGCCCCTTATTATAACTAGTTTATATTGCCACAAAGCAGGTAAAATAGCTTTGCGGACACACCCTCAACCCTATTTTCGTTGGATTTAATACTTCTTCCCATCTTAGTAGACAAACTTTACAGCCATAACCTTTAAGTATTTGTGCTATATGCCTTTCCTCACCTCCAAAGCCTGCCCAATCAGACAGAGATCTATGCAACATAAAAGACAGTATTTTCTTGAATTCTCTTTCTTTTCTCAACTCCAACCCCTGTATGCTGAACTCTTCTGACCCAGATGCTTCCCAGTACAACAGAAGATTATCACCTTAAATCCAGTCCTCAAAGTCACTCTAACAACATTCAAGCTTGACATGCTTGTTATAATATATGAATGCCAAAAGTTTGTATATAGGACTGAACCCTGGTGCGGAAAATATTATAACTTTTTTTGAGATGTGAGTCAGAACTCGATCATTAATTTTGTCTAGTTTTGCAGAGAGCAGGGTAGGAATAGAACACCTGTCACAATATACTGTATTCACTTGGGAGAGAATTCCCGTCATGTTGTTAAATTTTGTAGCTTTGATATAGATTCTAAACCTACCTCAATTAATCTAAAGCTGGTATGTATAAAATATGGGTTGAGTTAAACTACTCTATTACAAAATGGAGAATAAATGAACAAAGATGAGCATAAATAAGTAATGGGACTGTACACCTCATTAACACCCATAATACCATAAGAACATACCTAAATAATAAAATAAACACACAACAAAAAATGTGGAAAAGTTTGGGCCGCGGCCCCTTTATTGGGTTTAGAACCATTTTTTATTATGAAATTAACTTTAACCTTTAATACCAAACAGAACCGCTGTTAACCATTAACAGACCAACATGGTAAATCACTAAGACTCAAGTAGCAATGTCTTAAACCAACCAAATAATAGCTTTCCAACCACTGTCCACCCACAAAGTGGGCGATATTACCCAAAAAGATAAACTTTCAATATCAAACAGAACTGTTAACCATTAACAGACCAACATGCTTAGTCACTAAAACTCAAGCAGCAAAAGCTTATATCAACCAAATAACAGCTTACCAACCACTGTCCACCGACAGAGTGGGCGACATTACCCCACATAAAGGTGGACCACGACGAGGTGAAATAACAAAGGGGAGGGAGGGTGGGAGAGCAGGTCAAAAGATCAAGAAGGAAGGCTGAGGAGAATCCAGAGGCGAGTCCAGCTGACAGACCTGAGGTAAATGCTGACTCCGCCCAGTGACAGGAGAGGATATAAGTAAAAGGTTCCACTCACTAATTGTTAAAATTCAATAAACAAATTTGACAAAAAAAAAAAAAGGAGGTTACACTCATTGGCTAGATATTTCATGCCAAAAGATTTGTCACTAATCCAGTGCTCAGAAGCTGAGGTAAATCTTCCTAGCAACAGTAGGCAGCTTGTCACCTGAAACACAAAAACAGAAAGAACCAGCAAAGCAGCCATAGAGAGACATGTACTTAACACTCACCATAGCCCTCTATTAAGAATAAAATGTATTTATAAAACAAATGGGTGTTAGGGGTGACAAACCCATGGGGCCACTTCTCTATTTTATTCTTTCGTGGACCTGACATTCCAAAAACAGCTGCTTAACCGAGTACAGCAACACAATGGCTCTTAAAAAACTGGAGGAAAGGAAATGTTGCCAAGGTTCCTATTTTTAAGTGTAAATGAGGGAATGAAATTGGACATTTTAATTCAAATTTCTACTCTGGTTTCAGATTTGCATGGGTAAAACAGATTTTCGTTCTCCGTGTCTTATAGATATTGCTCTTTGTTAAATTGGATGTAAACCCAATGTCATCCTTTCTAAACTACTGCCATAGGGGTTATCTATAAGGATATACATGCCTCCTGCATGTATCTTTACCTGTCAAATGTCTCCCCTCTCTCTGTTATGTGAGCCGAAAAACTGCATATTCTGTGGGTGGGTCTGTTGTCTGGAGCTCGGTGGGTGGAGTCGTGATGTCAGTAGACTCCCCGCCCACCTCTACACTCCTTGTCAATATGCATTTTCTCCTGTGTATTTCTAACTGAACTTCTGCTATGATCTCTAACATCCAGTGAAAAGACAGGAAAGTAACCACATGACTTCAGCATGCCAAATCACGCTGAGGTGTGGAACAGCCAATCCTTGCAGAGCTGCTGAAGAAAGGAGTGGGGGTGGGAATTAGAAAACAATGCATGTCTTAGGCTAGTGCACGAGATATGTAAATCACCTGTCACTAAAAGCAAGGGGGAGGATTTGACAAAGTTTTTCTCTGTTTGTCAAGATTTATCTCACTGAACAATAAAAGAGGATTGCTCAGAGATGGATTAACTCTTTGTGGCAAGACTGGGCTCAAATGATAGGAAATCTTATACTCTACATTATGACATCAAAAGAAAAAAAAAATATTTTCAGGTTTACATCCACTTTAAGAGAGTCAAGGGGTATATGGCTTAAAAATCTGGCCTACAGATATAGAGAACTTCTGTCCACAGTTGAGATGAGGATCTTGTATAGCTTTCCACATGACCAGCATCTGATATGGCACAAAACGATGTACCATTAGAAGTTCTCTATAATAGCATGGGTCAAAAGAGTCTAATTTGTCAGATGGCACATGCACTCCTACTGTCCTCATTCCCATGTGAGAGGCTGGGACTAAGCCAGCCTTTTCCAGACACATGCCTAGATAAACATCATCAATAGGTATCAGTGGAATTTCCAAGGATTTATTGTAAATGATAAGAGCCGTGTATCTGGATAGAAGAATTCCCCCACCAGCACAATACATTGGGTAGGAATTGGAGCTGGTTACCTGTATGGGCACATAATATTTGCTACCAGAGTCACGAATAGGTCCGACATTGGCTATCAGCTGTCCAACAAAGAGGTGATCATCTGCCTTCAGTCCCCGTAGATAGGTGACAACATTGAAGGTGTTAACAAATACATCATCATCACCATTAAAAATAAAATGAGCTCCTGGGCAATTCTCCTCTAACCACTGATGGAAGAGGAACTGTTTCAATGTCAGGTTAAAAAAAGTGTCATGGAAGTTCCACTGTAAAATATCACCATAGGTTTCACTTTCAGTTTTGAGAAGCTGCCTGAAATATTTATCCTCTCTCGTATCTTTGGAAGTTCCAGAAAGAAAAATCCTTCTGACATGGGCACCGTTATAACTGTTTTCCTCCCCCCAAGTCTGGCGAATGATAGCTCTCCTTTCATAATTACCAGGGGAAGTCTTTATGACAAGAAGCAGAAATACCCCTTTAGATTCAGCTCTTCCACCGCACTTCTGTGGTGCGTTAAGGATCTGTGGAAAGCTTTTGCAGTGTTTATATCTCAAGAAGTCTTTAATGTGTTCAGGTAGTTTGGAAAATCCATCAATACTTTGCACTGAGGAGTTCTCCACACAGCGCGAGACCCGCTCAAGTTTTTTTATGATAGCAGGTTCATAGGCACCATGAGGAGCAAGAACAGGCCGATCTTCAATCTCTTCTATTTCATCTTTACTTCCTTGCATAAAAAACAAGAGATAAACAAACCCCACGCACAGCAGTAGTACGCCTCCCACTTTGACAATAGACCACCTCATGCTGACTCTGTAAAAAAACATAAAAAGTGTAAGAAAAACAGTTTTTCCCAACAAATGCAATGCAACATTGTATAAATCCGTTTTTTAAAGCTGTATTTGTGCAAAGAGCGAAAAACTGCAATTTTAGTGTTTAATAGACGCTGCAGAGTTAAAGAGTCTCTGAGTGAAAACAAAAAAAAATGTAGCATGTAAACAGTGCAAACACATACACTATATTACCAAAAGTACTGGGGCTCCTGCCTTTACACAAACTTGAACTTTAACCACTTACGGACCGCCCGCCGTCATTATAAGTTGGTACTTTGAAGAGGGATAGCCTTGTTATGGCAACAGCTAGCTGCCATAACCCCAGTATCGTCTTCTTCAGCGGGCAATCTACTTTCAGGTTAAAGTGGTCTCTGTGGCGGATTTGCCACAAGATCAAATTTATGGGTGGCGGGAGAGGGGCCCCTACTCCCTCCCCACTCCAGTGCCCTCCGCCGCTTACCGGAGCTGTTGGTAGCGGCGAAGGCGATCAAGTCCTGTCATATCTGTGGTATGAGTGAAGGGAAGATGACCCCACTCGTCTCCATACCACTGCAGGGTGGAAGCAACGTCAAAACGTCACTTCCTTCCATAGCTCTTAGAGACATTTTTTTTTAAATTACATTTCATTTTTTTTTTTATTGCATTTTAGTGTAAATATGAGATCTGTGTTTTTTTTGACCCAAGATTTTATAGTTAAGAGGTCCTGTCATGCTTTTTTTCTATTATAAGGGATATTTACAAAGTGACACATTTTTTTTTTTTTAAAGAGCAGTGTAAAAGTAAAAAAGGTAAAATAAATGAGAAAAAAAAAATATATTTTTTTAAACGCGCCCCGTCCCGCCAAGCTCACTTGCAGAAGCGAACGCATACGTGAGCAGTGCCCGCATATGAAAACGGTCTTCAAACCACACATGTGAGGTATTGCCGCGATCCTTAGAGCAAGAGCAATAATTCTAGCCCTAGACCTCTGTAACTCAAAACATGCAACCTGTAGAATTTTTTAAACATGGACTATGGAGATTTTTAAGGGTGTCTTATTTTTTTAATTCAAAAAAGTGTATTTTTTCCAAAAAAAGTGCGCTTGTAAGACCGCTGCGCAAATACGGTGTGACAGAAAGTATTGCAATGACCGCCATTTTATTGTCTAGGGTGTTAGAAAAAAAATATATAATGTTTGGGGGTTCTAAGTAATTTTCTAGCAAAAAAAAATAGTTTTTAACTTGTAAACACCAAATCTCAGAAAGAGGCTCGGTCCTTAACCGCTTCAGCCCCGGAAGATTTTACCCCCTTCCTGACCAGAGCGTTTTTTGCGATTCGGCACTGCCTCGCTTTAACTGACAATTGCGCGGTCGTGCGACGTGGCTCCCAAACAAAATTGACGTCCTTTTTTTACCACAAATAGAGCTTTCTTTTGGTGGTATTTGATCAATGACAATTTTGAAAAAAAAACACATTATTTTTTACATTTTGCTATAATAAATATCCCCCAAAAATATATAAAAAAAAATTTTTTTTCTCAGTTTAGGCCGATCGTATTCTTCTACATATTTTTGGTTAAAAAAAAATTGCAATAAGCGTTTATTGATTGGTTTCCGCAAAAGTTATAGCGTTTACTAAATAGGGAATAGTTTTATGGCATTTTTATTAATAATTCTTTTTTTACTACTAATGGCGGCGATCAGCGATTTTTATTGTGACTGCGACGTTATGGCGGACATGTCGGACATTTTTGACACATTTTTGGGACCATTGTCATTTATACAGCGATCAGTGCGATTAAAAATGCACTGATTACAGTGTAAATGACACTGGCAGTGAAGGGGTTAACCACTAGGGGTGGGGAGGGGTTAAGTGTGTCCTAGGGGAGTGATTACTAACTGTAGGGGGATGGGCTAGCAGTGTCATTACTCTGATCACAGCTCCCGATGACAGGGAGCAGTGATCAGTGACACTTGTCACTAGGCAGAACGGGGAGATGCTGTTTACATCAGCATCTCCCCGTTCGTCCTCTCCGTGAGGCAATAGCGGGTATCCCCGCGGCGATCGAGTCCGCAGGACCCGCGACCCGACTCACGGAGCCCCCGGCCAGCGCGCACGTGCGCCGCCACCGGCGCGCACGCAATGGCACGGTGGGGAATTCAAATGGATGTACAGGTACGCCTATTTGCCCAGCCGTGACATTCTGCCGACGTACATCTGCGTGCGCCGGTCGGGAACCGGTTAAGTGGTTAATGGCATCCCATCTTAGTCTGTAGGGTTCAAAATTAAGTTGGCCCACCCTTTGCAACTATAACAGCTTCAACTCTTCTGGGAACGCTGTCCATAAGGTTTAGGAGTGTGTCTATGGGAATGTTTGACCATTCTTACAAAAGCGCTATTGTGAGGTCAGGCACTGATGTGGACGAGAAGGCCTGGCTGACATTCTCCACTCTAATTCATCCCAAAGGTGTTCTATTGGATTGAGGTCAGGCCAGTCAAGTTCCTCCATCCCAAACTCGCTCATTCATGTCTTTATGGACCTTGCTTTCTGCACTGGTGTGCAGTCATGTTGGAACAGGAGGGGCCATCCCAAACTGTTCCCACAAAAGTGGGAGCATTAAATTGTCCAAAATGTCTTGGTATGCTGACACCTTAAGAGTTCCCTTTACTGGAACTAAGGTGCCAGGCCCAACCCCTGAAAAGCAACTCCAAACCATAACCCCCCTCCACCAAATGATTTGGACCAGTGCACAAAGCAAGGTCCATAAAGACATGGATGAGGGGTTTTGGGGTGGAGGAACTTGACTAGCCTGCACAAAGTCCTGACCTCAGCCCAGATAGAACACCTTTGGGATGAATTACAGCAGAGACTGCGAGCCAGGCCTTCTCGTCCACATCAGTCCCTCACAAATGCGCTTCTAGAAAAATGGTCAAACATTCCCATAGACACACTACTAAACCTTGTGGACAGCCTTCCCAGAAGAAAACACATAGGGTCCTGGTTGACTAAGCCAACTCCACATCCCGGAAAAGAGCAATTGTAAAAAATGGAAAAACTAGTGGGACTTTAGGCCTGGTTCACACACACAAATCTTTATTATGCATTTCTTAAAAGCTATAAACCTGGGGGTTTACATATCCCCCTTAAAAACATTAGAAACATGGTGATAACACATCATCAAAACATAAGGGACCCCCGAAGATAGAGACCCCTCCTTATGTATGTAAACAGTATAACTTTAGTGGTAATTTGGGATAACTTCATATATATGTAAACATATCCCACAAGGAGGTAATAACTCATCCCGACATGTTTCACCTTTGTCAGCTTCTTCAAGGGCTTGGAGGGGTGCAGTAGCGCAGTAATGGGTTACTAAAAAAGAAAAAAAAATATACATACATAATATATATTCACAAAACATATTTGTCATCAATTATTTTTCCCATTTAGTGCATATTTTCATGAACCCACGGCTCTAAAGCAGCTCACTGACAATTGACAGCTCATCAGGTTAGCAGATAAAGGGGGAGGGATTGTGGTTCAAAATCGTTCAGACTACCAGTCAGAATCAGCCAGACTACTCTGATAGTTCCACGTAACTAAAACTCCCTAGTGGTCCATTACCCAAGTTTTCCATTGAAGCCCATAAATATGGTTAATAGAGCTGCAGTGGAGGGTATTGTAACGGCACCCAAAGCTGCATTTCTCACACATGATTTTTATAAAAGGCTGTATTTCTATCATCTCCCTAAGATTCATAAGGACCCAGTTAATCCTGCTGGTAGACCGATTGTTGCAGCTATGGAAAGTGTTACGAGTTACTTTTCCATATATAGCGATCATTTTTTGCAACCTATAGTACAAAATCTCCCCTCATATAATAAAGACAGTATTCAACTACTAAATACGTTACAACATTATCCTTGGGATCCCATGTATCGTTGGCTCTTGTTAGACGTAGTCTCCCTGTACACCTCCATTCCGCATAACGTTGCGATACAGGCCGTACAGTATTTCCTTAACAAGGATCCACAATTCAATCCACGTCAGGTACACTTTCTGTTGGAGACCCTAGAATACTGTCTCACACATAATTACTTTGAATCCAATGTTGACTTTTATATTCAGTCCCAAGGCACAGCTATGGGGCAAATTTTGCCCCCAGCTATGCAAATCTATGGGTTATTGGGAACATCTCCATATTCGGCAGAATAACCCATATGCCTCTCACCTAGTTTTTTAGGGACGTTATATTGATGACGTGGTCTTCTATTTCTGCATTTGTACAACATTGTAATTCTAACACTATGAGTCTGTCATTCATGTCAGTATCTGATAGCAATAAGCTTACCTTCTTGGATCTGGAACTATTTAATCAAGATAAAATCATGTGTGCACAGAACTATATATAACCCACCTCTGGCATTTCTTATTTACATTTTAAGAGTTGGCATCATCTGCGCTGGATAAACAACATTCCCAGAAGTCAGTTTTGCTGTCTTAAACACAACAGTATCATATTACATGACTACAATACCCATGGTAATTTACTAAAGACTACATTTAATGAAAAAGGCTACCCGAAGATATTGTTGAAGATGCTTTTCAACATTATCTCCAAAGAGATGCTAAACCTGTTGACAGTTCGCAACCTGTTCGATTTGTCACGCAATTTCACAACCAATTCAGGAAGATGGAAAAGATCTTTATAAAACACTGGTCTATATTGAGTGAAGATCCCCATCTAAAATCAACACTAAGTGACCGACCTCTAGTCATGTATAGACAAGCAAAAAACATACAAAGCCCAAATAGCTCCCAGCAAAATAAAAACATTATGCCCCACCGCTAGTGCCCCCCTAACCTTCTTCAAGTTATAGCATCTACAAAATAGGGGATAGTTTTATGGCATTTTTATTATTTATTTTTTTTCAGTAGTAATGGCGGCTATCTGCTATTTTTATCAGGACTTGCGACATCATGATGGACACGTCGGACAATTTTGACACATTTTTGGGACCATTGGCATTTTTACAGCGATCAGTGCTATAAAAATGCATTGATTACTGTAAAAATGTCACTGGAAGGGAAGGGGTTAACACTAGGGGGCGATCAAGGGGTTAATGTGTTCCCTAGTGTGTGTTCTAACTGAAGGGGTGGGTGGACTGTGTAGGGGAAGAGATAGATTGCTGTTCATACTCTGTATGAACAGACGATCTGTCACTTCTCCCCTCAGAGAACCGGAAACTGTGTTTACACGCACAGATCCCGATTCTCCGTGTGCCCCAACGACATAACGTCGTTTTGCCCATCTGTGCCATTCTGCCGCAGTACAACTGCGGCGGCTGGTCGGCAAGTGGTTAAGGGGATGTATCAGTGTAAGAAACCCTTATGTCTCACATGTAAACAGGTGACACATAGACAGAAAGAATTTTCCTGTAAAGACAAACAGTACATTATACCTGACTTTTTTTACAAGTTCCTCCGAGTACGTAGTGTATTGCTTGACCTGCCCACGCGGGCTGCTTTATGTAGGTTGCACTATACGCACTCTTTGTAAACGGTTTGGGGGGCATCGGAATTTTGTGGGAAAAGGCTCAGACAGTGTCCCGTGACATTTTAAAGAGTTTCATAAACAGTCATCTCTTGGATTACGTGTTTGGATTATAGAAGCCATTCCCAATACATTTCTCAATACTTATCCTTTCGTTTCGCTGAACGCTACAAACGGTTATGTGAGAGAGAAAATTATTGGATTTACACGTATATCGCCTGGAGGCCTAAATGAGGGCATTGAAATCAAAATTCTATTATAATTCCATTGCCTTTATAGGACGCATTGATTAAAGATTACCTTATTTGAAACAGTCTCTTTGCCAATAATAATAATTCTGAACATCCCCTCATGAGCTTCATGTTTAAATTTGGTCATCACCTAGGAAAATCTACCTGGTCAATTTGATTTAATTTTAATTTTTATCTGTGGTTTATTTATTATTATCTTCATCCATATGTGTTACGATTTTTTCATTCTCTATTTATCTTATATGTGACTTTGGACATGTGTGTATGACATTTTTGCAGATTTATTAAAAAAGAAAAACTGAAATATCACATGGTCCTAAGTATTCAGACCCCTTGCTCAGTATTTAGTAGAAGTACCCTTTTGATCTAATACAGCAATGAGTCTTTTTCGGAAAGATGCAACAAGTTTTTCACACTTGGATTTGGGGATCCTCTGCCATTCCTCCTTGCAGATCCTCTCCAGTTCTGTCAAGTTGGATGGTAAACGTTGGTGGACAGCCATTTTTAGGTCTCTCCAAAGATGCTCAATTGGGTTTAAGTCAGGGCTCTGGCTGGGCCATTCAAGAACAGTCACGGAGTTGTTGTGAAGCCTTCATTATTTTAGTGTGCTTAGGGTCATTGTCTTGTTGGAAGGTAAACCTTCGGCCCAGTCTGAGGTCCTGAGCACTCTGGAGAAGGTTTTCCTCCAGGATATCCCTGTACTTGGCCGCATTCATCTTTCCCTTGATTGCAACCAGTTGTCCTGTCCGTGAAGCTAAAAAACACCCCCACAGCATGATGCTGCCACCACCATGCTTCACTGTTGGGACTGTATTGGACAGGTGATGAGCAGTGCCTGATTTTCTCCACACATACTGCTTAGAATTAAGGCCAAAAAAGTTCTATCTTGGTCTCATCAGACCAAAGAATCTTATTTATCACCATCTTGGAGTCCTTCAGGTGTTTTTTTAGCAAACTCCATGTGGGCTTTCATGTGTCTTGCACTGAGGAGAGGCTTCTGTCGGGCCACTCTGCCATAAAGCTCCGACTGGTGGAGGGCTGCAGTGATTGACTTTCTACAACTCTCTCCCATCTCCTGACTGCATCTCTGGAGCTCAACCACAGTGATCTTTGGGTTCTTCTTTACCTCACTCACCAAGGCTCTTCTTCCCCGATAGCTCAGTTTGGCCGGACGGCCAGCTCTAGGAAGGGTTCTGGTCATCCCAAACGTCCTCCATTTAAGGATTATGGAGGCCACTGTGCTCTTAGGAACCTTAAGTGCAGCAGAAATTTTTTTGTAACCTTGGCCATATCTGTGCCTTGCCACAATTCTGTCTCTGAGCTCTTCAGGCAGTTCTTTTGACCTCATGATTCTCATTTGCTCTGACATGCACTGTGAGCTGTAAGGTCTTATAAAGACAGGTGTGTGGCTTTCCTAATCAAGTCCAATCAGTATAATCAAACACAGCTGGACTCAAATGAAGGTGTAGAACCATCTCAAGGATGATCAGAAGAAATAGACAGCACCTGAGTTAAATATATAAGTGTCACAGCAAAGGGTCTGAATACTTAGGACCATGTGATATTTCAGTTTTTCTTTTTAAATAAATCTGCAAAAATGTCAACAATTCTGTGTTTTTCTGTCAATATGGGGTGCTGTGTGTACATTAATGAGGAAAAAATGAACTTAAATGATTTTAGCAAATGGCTGCAATATAACAAAGTGAAAAATTTAAGGGGGTCTGAATACTTTTCGTCCCCACTGTATATCTATATATACACATATATATATATATCTATCATGACTCTACTGATCGTCTCATGTAAGTACTGCAGCTTTATAAGTTAGTCAATTAGATGCTATAGTCATTTGCCCTCCCACTGTATTATGTCAGTTTCCATGGTTACCCTTTGAGCAAGCTTTTTAGTACCTCTTCCTGTATGGCAGGGGTTTCAAACTCAAAATTACCTGAGGGCCACAGGACAAATTTTCACATCCAATGGGGGGCCACATGCAAACTGTCCTTTCCCCCAGCATTGGTGTCAGCGAACGCACTAATAACCCCCAGCACTGGTGTCAGCGGACGCAATATTAACCCCTAGCACTGGTGTCAGCGGACGCAATATTAACCCCCAGCACTGGTGTCAGCGGACGCAATAGTAACCCCCTGCATTGGTGTCAGCGGACGCACTATTAACCCCCGGCATTGGTGTCAGCGGACGCAATAATAACCCCCAGCATTGGTGTCAGCGGATGCACTATTAACCCCCAGCATTGGTGTCAGCGGACGCACTATTAACCCCCAGCACTGGTGTCAGTGGACGCAATATTAACCCCCAGCATTGGTGTCAGCGGACGCAATATTAACCCCCAGCATTGGTGTCAGCGGATGCACTATTAACCCCCAGCATTGGTGTCAGCGGACGCACTATTAACCCCCAGCACTGGTGTCAGTGGACGCAATATTAACCCCCAGCATTGGTGTCAGCGGACGCACTATTAACCCCCGGCATTGGTGTCAGCGGACGCAACATTAACCCCCAACAATGGTGTCAGTGGACGCAATATTAACCCCCAGCACTGGTGTCAGCAGATGTATTATTAAACCCCAGCACTGGTGTTAGCGGACGCATTATTAACCCCCAGCACTGGTGTCAGTGGACGCAATATTAACCCCCAGCATCGGTGTTAGCGGACGCATTATTAACCCCCAGCACTGGTGTGAGCGGACGCACTATTAACCCCCAGCACTGGTGTCAGCGTATGCAATATTAACCCCCAGCATTGATGTAAGCAGACGCAATATTAACCCCAGCATTGGTGTCAGTGGACGCAATATTAACCCCCTGCATCGGTGTCAGTGGACGCAATATTAACCCACAGCACTGGTGTCAGCGGACGCATTATTAAACCCCAGCACTGGTTTTAGCGGACGCATTACTAACCCCCAGCACTGGTGTCAGTGGACGCAATATTAACCCCCAGCATTGGTGTCAGCGGACGCACTATTAACCCCCAGCACTCGTGTCAGCGGACGCACTATTAACCCCCAGCATTGGTGTCAGTGGACGCAATATTAACCCCCAGCACTGGTGTCAGCGGACGGATTATTAAACCCCAGCACTGGTTTTAGCGGACGCATTATTAACCCCCAGCATTGGTGTCAGTGGACGCAATATTAACCCCCAGCATTGGTGTCAGCGGACGCACTATTAACCCCCAGCACTGGTGTCAGCAGACGCACTATTAACCCCCAACACTGGTGTCAGCGGACGCAATATTAACCCCCAGCATTGGTGTAAGCAGACGCAATATTAACCCCCAGCATTGGTGTCAGTGGACACAATATTAACCCCAGCATTGGTGTCAGTGAACGCAATATTAACCCCCAGCATTGGTGTCAGTGGACACAATATTAACCCCAGCATTGGTGTCAGTGAACGCAATATTAACCCCCAGCATTGGTGTCAGCGGACGCACTATTAACCCCCGGCATTGGTGTCAGCGGACGCAATATTAACCCCCAGCATTGGTGTCAGCGGATGCACTATTAACCCCCAGCATTGGTGTCAGCGGACGCACTATTAACCCCCAGCACTGGTGTCAGCGGTCACAATATTAACCCCCAGCACTGGTGTCAGTGGACGCACTATTAACCCCCAGCACTAATGTCAGCGGACGCAATATTAACCCCCAGCACTGGTGTCAGTGGACGCACTATTAACCCCCAGCATTGGTGTCAGCGGATGCACTATTAACCCCCGGCATTGGTGTCAGCGGACGCAACATTAACCCCCAACAATGGTGTCAGTGGACGGAATATTAACCCCCAGCACTGGTGTCAGCAGACGTATTATTAAACCCCAGCACTGGTGTTAGCGGACGCATTATTAACCCCCAGCACTGGTGTCAGTGGACGCAATATTAACCCCCAGCATTGGTGTCAGCGGACGCATTATTAACCCCCAGCACTGGTGTCAGCGGACGCACTATTAACCCCCAGCACTGGTGTCAGCGGACGCAATATTAACCCCCAGCATTGATGTAAGCAGACGTAATATTAACCCCAGCATTGGTGTCAGTGGACGCAATATTAACCCCCAGCACTGGTGTCAGTGGACGCAATATTAACCCCCAGCATTGGTGTCAGCGGACGCATTATTAACCCCTAGCACTGGTGTGAGCGGACGCACTATTAACCCCCAGCACTGGTGTCAGCGGATGCAATATTAACCCCCAGCATTGATGTAAGCAGACGCAATATTAACCCCAGCATTGGTGTCAGTGGACGCAATATTAACCCCCAGCATTGGCGTCAGTGGACGCAATATTAACCCCCAGCACTGGTGTCAGCGGACGCATTATTAAACCCCAGCACTGGTTTTAGCGGACGCATTATTAACCCCCAGCACTGGTGTCAGTGGACGCAATGTTAACCCCCAGCATTGGTGTCAGCAGACGCACTATTAACCCCAGCATTGGTGTCAGTGAACGCAATATTAACCCCCAGCATTGGTGTCAGCGGACGCACTATTAACCCCCGGCATTGGTGTCAGCGGACGCAATATTAACCCCCAGCATTGGTGTCAGCGGATGCACTATTAACCCCCAGCATTGGTGTCAGCGGACGCACTATTAACCCCCAGCACTGGTGTCAGCGGTCACAATATTAACCCCCAGCACTGGTGTCAGTGGACGCACTATTAACCCCCAGCACTAATGTCAGCGGACACAATATTAACCCCCAGCACTGGTGTCAGTGGACGCACTATTAATCCCCAGCATTGGTGTCAGCGGATGCACTATTAACCCCCGACATTGGTGTCAGCGGACGCAACATTAACCCCCAACAATGGTGTCAGTGGACGGAATATTAACCCCCAGCACTGGTGTCAGCAGACGTATTATTAAACCCCAGCACTGGTGTTAGCGGACGCATTATTAACCCCCAGCACTGGTGTCAGTGGACGCAATATTAACCCCCAGCATTGGTGTCAGCGGACGCATTATTAACCCCCAGCACTGGTGTCAGCGGACGCACTATTAACCCCCAGCACTGGTGTCAGCGGACGCAATATTAACCCCCAGGCATTGATGTAAGCAGACGTAATATTAACCCCAGCATTGGTGTCAGTGGACGCAATATTAACCCCCAGCACTGGTGTCAGTGGACGCAATATTAACCCCCAGCATTGGTGTCAGCGGACGCATTATTAACCCCTAGCACTGGTGTGAGCGGACGCACTATTAACCCCCAGCACTGGTGTCAGCGGATGCAATATTAACCCCCAGCATTGATGTAAGCAGACGCAATATTAACCCCAGCATTGGTGTCAGTGGACGCAATATTAACCCCCAGCATTGGCGTCAGTGGACGCAATATTAACCCCCAGCACTGGTGTCAGCGGACGCATTATTAAACCCCAGCACTGGTTTTAGCGGACGCATTATTAACCCCCAGCATTGGTGTCAGCGGACGCACTATTAACCACCAGCACTGGTGTCAGCGGATGCACTATTAACCCCCAACACTGGTGTCAGCGGACGCAATATTAACCCCCAGCATTGGTGTAAGCAGACGCAATATTAACCCCAGCATTGGTGTCAGTGGACGCATTATTAAACCCCAGCACTGGTTTTAGCGGACGCATTATTAACCCCCAGCACTGGTCTCAGTGGACGCAATATTAACCCCCAGCATTGGTGTCAGCAGAAGCATTATTAAACCCCAGCACTGGTTTTAGCGGACGCATTATTAACCCCCAGCACTGGTCTCAGTGGACGCAATATTAACCTCCAGCACTGGTGTCAGCGGAAGCATTATTAAACCCCAGCCTTGGTTTTAGCGGACGCATTATTAACCCCCAGCATTGGTGTAAGCGGACGCAATATTAATCCCAGCATTGGTGTCAGTGGATGCAATATTAACCCCCAGCATTGGTGTCAGTGGACGCAATATTAACCCCCAGCACTGGTGTCTGCGGACGCATTATTAAACCCCAGCACTGGTTTTAGCGGACGCATTATTAACCCCCAGCACTGGTCTCAGTGGACGCAATATTAACCTCCAGCATTGGTGTCAGCGGAAGCATTATTAAACCCCAGCACTGGTTTTAGCGGACGCATTATTAACCCCCAGCATTGGTGTCAGCGGACACAATATTAACCCCCAGCATTGGTGTCAGTGGACGCAATATTAACCCCCAGCACTGGTGTCAGCGGACTTATTATTAGCAACCAGCACTGGTGTTAGTGGATGCATTATTAACCCCCAGCACTGGTGTCAGCGGACGCAATATTAAACCCCAGCATTACCCCCTACACTCCACAAATACCCCCCCCCACACTCCACTTCACACACACACACACTCCACAAATACCCCCTCTTCACAAATTTCAACCCCAGTCACGCAACGAAGGACTTTGCGCAACCTTTGTGTGATGGCTCACTTACCTCTCCTCCTGGCAGTCAGCTGGTGGCCTGGTTGGGAAAGGGAGGGAGGGGGAGGTACATCACAAACAAACAGTGGAAGATATCACAAACACAAGTTTTGTTATATATGTTTTTTATGCTCCACCGCCGATAGAGGGGAAAAAATAGCGAATTTATATAGATATGTACCCTATGCTGGTCTTTGGGGACAGGTGACACCCGGAAGGGCAAATGTGTCTTGACCTACTCTTTTTATTCTTATTTTTGGTTTTATTTAGCACAGTTCCTGCTTTGTTCCTCTTAATGGTTAATGTGAAGAGAAGGGGTATAGCATTAATGACATGGAACATGAGGGGATTGGGGGATAAGGACAAAAGAAATATCCAATACAGTTTCATTCAATGCACACTTCATATTCGAGGGGAGTTCGAGGGGAGTTAGTGTAATGGTTTCCACTGACGTCTCCTTTGAGTGTATTCAACAGAGGGTGAACAAGGAGGGAACATTTATTTTCCTGTTTTGCAAACTTAATGGACTAGTATGTATTATCACCTCAATCTATATCCCCCCACCGTTTTCAATAACCCCACTTAAAAGTTTAACGCAATTTATGGCCCTATATCCGGACGTTCCGGTATTAGCACTGGGAGATTATAATAATACCCTGGATAATTCCCAGGATAGAATGTCCTTAACACCCAGAGTGGTGAGACAGACAGCTGGTAAGACGGCTTTTGCCTCATTACTTTTGCTACTGGGACTTCATGATGTCTGGCGAGAGAGGCACGAAAAGGACAGATGTTATTCATGCTACTCTGCAACACATGACGTACACGACTCTCCCGTATTGACTTAGGTTTAGGGAATGAGGCACTTATGCAGCGGGTGGTGGACTCGGCCTGTGAGCCACGCCTATTATCCGATCACTCTCCATTTTGGATATGGCTGGATGTTACTGCAACATCGAATCGCCCATTGTGGAAAGTGAACCCCTAATAGCTGATCCATCTCAATCTAACCATGACTCCTGGAGGGAGGCACAAGCAATGTATAATTCGATTTTACTGTCCGCAGTGGAGAAGAGGAGATATTTTCAGCAACAGAGCTATTTTGAGGGGGAAAACACTGGCCGTCTTCTTGCTTTCATAGCTAGAGAGCAGAGGGAATCCACTAACATCTCAGCTGTGAGGGCAGAATCTGGGGAGAAGCAGACCCTTAGTTTGGATAATTTAAATAACTTTCAGCGGTTCTATAAAGATTTATACTCCTCTAAAACTAGCTATATTCCATCTGATTTGGCGCGGTTTTTACAAGCCCCGTTTCCACGGTTATCTGAAGCGGACAGGGAAATGTTGAGTTTCCCAATTACATTGGCAGAACTGACAGAGGCATTAGAGGGGGCACCACACCATAAATCTCCAGGCCCAGATGGGATACCGGTGGAGGTATATTCCCACTATAGAGAGGACCTTTTATCTCCACTGTTGCAGGCTTTAACGGAGGCAGAGGAAGTGGGCAGCTTACCAGATAGCATGCAAGAGGCAATAATAACAGTTCTCCCAAAACCAGGAAAAGATAAGCTTCTATTGGACTCCTATCGCCCAATATCTTTACTAAATGCGGACGTCAAGCTTTTTGCTAGAGTCCTGGCTAAAGGCTATGCCAAGTAATCGGTAAACTGGTTCATTGTGACCAGTCTGGCTTTATACCCACCCGTTCCATGGCCGATAACATAAGGAGATTATATATGAATCTACAGGTGTCGGTGGATAATCCGGGGGGTAGGGCCATTCTGTCACTGGATGCTGCAAAGGCGTTTGACAGTGTGCAGTGGCCCTACCTCTTGGAAATACTGGAGAGATTTGGAGTTGGGAATAGATTTATAGCGTGGGTAAAGGTGCTTTATTCTAAGCCTAGAGCCAGACTGCGTATTAACAATAACCTCTCCTCTCCATTTGAGTTAAATAGAGGCACCCGACAGGGATGCCCATTGTCACCATTACTGTTCGCCCTGGCGGTAGAGCCTCTGGCCATATTGATCCGCAATTCACCAGAGGTGGTAGGGTTCTGCAGGGGCTAGAGGGAAGAAAAGATATCTTTATATGCAGATGATGCGCTTATATATTTAGGCGATACAGCTGCCTCATTGCGAACAGTGATGGAGATAATAGGGGATTTTGGAAGCTTTTCAGGCTTTACCATCAACTGGTCAAAATCAACTTTAATGCCCATAGATCAGCTGAAGGAACAGCTACCAGAGGGGGCGGAACAAATAGTTATAGTCAACAGCTTTAAATATTTGGGAGTGATGATATCCATAGAGCTGGCTGAGTATCTTCAGCTAAATCTGGGTCCACTGTTGGTCAGACAGAAAGTGAAATGTAACAGCTGGTGTAAGCTTCTACTATCAGTAATAGGACGGGCAAATTTAATAAAAATGGTATGGGCTCCGCAGCAACTCTATATCTTCCATAACTCACCAATGTGGATTTCAAACAAATGGTTCAAGCAAATCGACACATTGATGAGAGAACTAATATGGAAAAAAAGGTAGCTAGGATCAGTTTAGCCACATTGCAATATGGAAAGGATAGAGGAGAACTGGCAGTACCCCATTCCAAAATGTATTTTTTGGCCTCACAGCTACAGCAGATGGCAGGGTGGAGGCGGGAAGGAAATGAGGACCCTATATGTAATTTGGTGACCATATCAGACCCCGCATTAAAGGCGGCCTCCCATATGGAGATGGATTTGCCAAGCATGAATGGTTCAGAACCTACGAGCATCCTTCTCAAAAGGGTATGGAGGGAGATCCGGAAAGCTCTGAAAATAACGGGTGTACTCCCATTTACTCCGATATGGCACAATAAAAGATACCCAGAGGTACAAGAATTGCAAGGTTTTACCCCCTGGAAAGAAAGGGGGATCTGGTTCTTTGCACAACTTTATGAGGAGGAGGTGCTAAAGACATATGAACAACTATGTAGGGAATTTCAGTTAAACCCCAGGAGCTTCTATCAATATCTCCAACTCCGTCATGCGTTGCAGGCACAACAAACAACGCACCCTCTGACAGTATCAACATCACCTTTGTTGAGAGAAGTTCTTGTAGCAGACACCAGGAAAGGATTACCATAAAAAAATTTATAGGGAATTGCTGTCCTCAGTTCAGGACTATGCCTCGTTAAAGTGTTGAAACAAATAGGTGGAAGATATAGGGGAGATAGAGGAAAACCAGTGGGAAATGGCACTTGAATCTTTTCCAGCGGTATCGGTATCCGCATCCCATAGATTGTCACAATTATTTATTTTGCATAGGGCTTATAGAACACCAAAGCAGCTATATAAATGGGGAGGAAGAGACTCCCCTCTGTGCCCTAAATGTAGAATATATAAGGGGGACTTTATACACCTAATTTGGAGGTGTCCTAAACTACATAGGTACTGGGAAGAAGTCTCCCAGTGTATTACTAGACTAGCACAAGTTCCTATCCCCCTAAACACGGTAGTGTACTTGCTTGGAGCCATAAATTCAGAAATGTTACCAAGAGGAATGTACTACATGTTAACTAGATTGATGTACCTAGCCAGAAAACTTATTGCAAAATACTGGATGGCACCAGCGGTACCCACGGGGAAGCAGTGGATCTCTTATGTAAATTCTCTGCTTCCTAGAGAGCGATTGACGTATAGTCGTAGGAGAGAAAAGGGTAAATTTGACTCTATATGGCAGTCATGGTTGGGGGATGAGGATTTAGCACCACATCAACTGGTAGTGGAAAGACTTCCGATGTAGAGCCATGGGGGAGGTATAGGAGAGGGAAGGGCAGAGAGGAGAGGAAAAGAAAGGCCTGAAAGAGTAAAGGTTGAATATTTAGATAGGAAAAAGCATCGGTAGGGGAAGAAAGGGAAAAACGAATGCGGTGAATAAATATTAGGAGACACAGGTGATGGATGTAGCCATGAGATTAGAGGGAAGGGAGAAAGGGAGGGAAAAGGGAAAAGAAGATAGAGTGATATGATATAGAAGTAAATACACAAGAACGACATAGAATAGTGCATGAGTGCAGGAATAGGCATGTATATTCTATGTTCAATGTTTTATTGAACAAAATGCACGAATGATATGTATAATGGGAATAATTTTCTAAAATAAAAAAAAAAATTTGAAAAAAAACTAGATCGCCTCAGGGGTTAAACCTGAGGTGGGATCTGGATTTGCACATACATTAAACATGCCTCTCCCCAGAGCCTCCTCTCTCTTTCTCTCTTTTCCTCCTTTGGTGTCTTTTTCACATACCTGAATTATTATTTTTATTTTATTTTTTGTATCTAATGTTTTTTGTATTTCATGGTGTGTTTTAATCATGTATATGTGCATGAGTGGAAAAAAGGAAAAGGGAGGGGAAAGAAATTGCGCTCGGTGTTCAATTTAAAGACTGAAAAAAACGTGAAGTGAGTACTGCAGCTGAAACACAATAACCCCAATACAAGGGCACACAAACTAAACAATATATAAAACAGTGTAGCGCTGGACTAATAAGAGTACGCATATATTGGTATATGCGAATAAGTAGGACCCATAAATGTGTAAATAAGTGAATAATGTACATAAAAACCATATACCACTTAATCTAAAATAATCCAGTGTCCATGTGCGTATATTGTAACACTGGAAATGAATCAAGTACACCTGCGTATATCTAAAAAACTAAAAGTGATATGAAAGTATATATATAGATGGTGAACTTTAAGTGAATTATGTGAAAGATGAATTACATCGACATAAGATCCCTTGGTGGTGGGCAACAGCTGCGGTGGAACATTGAACCTGAATTTGTGTTGGAGTGTCACTACGTTTTGGGACTTTTTGTTCATACATTTTGGGACTGTCCTAATTTTATTTTATTCCAATTTTTTTATTTTATTGTGATCACTAAGCATAAGGATCAATTAACACTATATAGGTGAATAGAGTTTCTCATCTTATGTCGATGTAATTCATCTTTCACATAATTCACTTAAAGTTCACCATCTATATATATACTTTCATATCACTTTTCGTTTTTTAGATATATGCAGGTGTACTTGATTAATTTCCAGTGTTACAATACACGCACATGGACACTGGATTATTTTAGATTAAGTGGTATATGGTTTTTATGTACATTATTCACTTATTTACACATTTATGGGTCCTACTTATTCGCATATACCAATATATGCGTACTCTTATTAGTCCAGCGCTACACTGTTTTATATATTGTTTAATATGTGCATGAGTGAATGCATGAGTGTGTGCACACATGCACTTATTATCACTCTAAGGTGTGTGACAAATAGTGGCATACATATGGATCACTCAATATGCAGTATAGCTGATTCCCCTTTTTTGGATAATTGCCTGTAGTCAATTAAGACAATTAATGGGTGGAGCCAGTGATCCTTGGAGCTACTATTTATTTTCAAAGTTTCATGTCTGTAATGTGGTTATGACTAAGGCCTTATAGGCTGAAACGCGTCAACTGTTCTTATTTGCGTTTGGTCACTGTGGCTTGTCAATAAATATTATACTTCTTAAGAGCAATCACCGAAGTGCAGATCATCTTTTCCTCATTTACCTACTCAGCCAGCGACTGTGGATCGAGCACCTGGGATCTCTGCTTTCTATGTGATGTATGGGTAGTAGCACTGACTTTTTTGTTTATATTATGAATGGAAATCATATGGGGCAACCTTTAATGCGACTCTGAGATCCAAAGCTGCATGAAAAGTCACTAAAGTGTGAAATTAACCTAATGAGGCTAATTGATAACACCTTTGACTTATGCCCTATTTGCACTTGTGCGACCTTAAAATTGCACAGCTTTGCCGTGACTTGAAGCAATGCCTTTGTAATCTTGTGGTGTATGGACCTTAAATCACATCAAAGTCAAACCAAGGTAGTGCAGGGACGACTTTGCCCCACTTTCAGGATTCACAAGTGACAATAGGACCAGATTCAAAGGTGTTATCCATGAATCTCATTCACACTGCTGCGACCTGAAAGTCACACTATTTTGCTGTCACTTTGCCACTGCAACTTGGCCCCAACTTCCGGGAATGCCTGTGTAATATAGCGACCTATGTACCTCAAGTCGCATACAAGTCACACCAAAGTAGTACAGAGAGTACTTTGAAGTTGTTGCAATTTGAAGAAGCACAGATATGAATGGTTAGCATTGAGAATCATGGGTTACAACTTGTCATACAACCCGGAGGTCCAAATTTGCATGAAAAGTCACCCAACTGTGAACCCAACTGTGAAACAAGCCATATATATATATATATATATATATATATATATATATATATATATTATAGATTTATTTTAATAAAAGGAGCTCTTGTTTATATTTGCATAGTCCTTACTGATTTACATCAGCAGAACAAATGCAGGAAGTGATGTGTGCACATGGCCCGGAAGAAAATGTGTGGTGATGCCAAACAAATCAATGAACCCCACCCACACCAAATCTAACTACCACATCCACCCCCACACTGAGTAAGCACATGTACCAGTGGCATAACTAGAACCTTCAGGGCCCCGATGCAAGAAACCATGAAGGGCCCCCCTGACCCCCGGACGGGGCCCTTTCCTCCGTGCCCGGTGGTGGAACAACAGGGCCAGGTCGCAAGTGGGTGGCTGCATATAAAGGAACCGATTTCTCCATTTCTCCCCCAGCTTCTCCTCCTCTCCCTCCCACAGGCATTCAGCGGCTGCAGGAGGAAAATGGAGAGATTGAATCCTCTATGCCAGTGTTTCTCAATATTTTTCCATTCAGGGCACCCTTGAAGTATACCCCTAGGTGAATGGGGCTACACTGCAACCACCCTGCAACTGTGTGCATTGCAGTTGCAGCATAGTGATGATGTATTTAAATAGGAGCTCCATCTTAAAAAAAAATATTAAAAGCCAGCAGCTACAAATACTGCAGCTGCTGACTTTTAATAAATGGACACTTATCTTTCCCAGGGTCCATCGATGTCGGCAGCCGAAGCCGATCAATCCCTCGGCTCTCGGCTGCCCCCGCCGCCATCCTCGGTCAGGGAATCGGGAAGTGAAGCGTTGCGGCTTCACTGCCTGGTTCCCTACTGCGCATGCGTGAGTTGCGCTGCGCCTCTGCACTGGTCCCCGTTGTGTTCTGGGAACTGTGTGTTTCGCAGAACACAACGGGTGGGGGGGGTGGGGGAGGCCATCTGCGGATATTCTGCGGCTATCTAAGCCAGGAAGTGGCTGCAGATACCTGTATTAGAAAGGTATCTACACCCCCCTGAAAGGTGGCAATTGTGGGGGGGAGGAATCCGATGAGCGGAAGTTCCACTTTAGGGTGGAACTCCGCTTTAAAGGGGTTGTAAACCCTCGTGTTTTTTCACCTTAATGCATCCTTCCGGGTGATTATAATGACTCCTTTCCGGGTCAGAAGGTGATACCACGCTCTTTTGATCGCAACCACGATTAGAATTTTTTATTTTTGTTTATTTGCAGATATGCAAATCTGTATTTCTATATATAACGATATTTGAAGGCAAACTTAAGGGAGTTTGATAAGAAGTGGTGTCACTGGGATTGCAGCAGGTGAATTACAAAGACAAACGCCCAGTTTGAGCCCTGGTTTACACTGTTCAGCTGTACTCACACAATTTCATTCCCGCATGTCAGTCACCCACACCCACCCACTGAAGAGTGATCTGTGACTTTCAGCAGACTGTGTTTGCAAATGATAAAGAGAATCTCTTTGACTTCAGCTGTCATGTGGACAGACTGGAGATGTCTTTGCAAGGGGACCTGTGTCCCGAAGTATGGTCCTTTGCACCATAACTTGGCTGCTTGTTGCCTGAGATGCAGCCATGCCTTTTTGCTCGAAGTTGCCTTTGGAAGAAGAAAAGGAAATGCTGGGAAATGTAGTCCATTTGAAGTAAAGTTAATGGACGGTAATCTGTCATGGACGCTGAGCATGTAGCTAGAATAGGCTGCGATAGGGAAATGATTGCGTATTTCTTCAAATAATGGACTCATACACATACGTCAGGACTGTTACTGATTAAAGCATTGCTGAAGTTTTACAGTTCTATGCTGATTCGGAAAGGGGGTGGCATTCTCAATGAGAATGGGGCCTGCTTTCAAAAACAACATTTTAATGCAGCCCTCGGCTGAGGATCAGTTCAAATCACTGTGTAATATATAATGTTCGTATAGGGTAGGATGCCTTTGCATTATTTGATTTCTCTCTTTCAGGTGTTGCTGTGTCGGTGCGTCGTCCTTGGCTAAGGAGAGACAGGGATCTAGCCGAATAACAACACAATCCCTCTCTATATTTTTTATGACTGTATATAATAGATAGATAGTTAGGTGATAGTATTCTCGCTTACTTACTTTTAAAATGTATATAACTATTTTTGATACTTGAATGCAATGCTGTATCCTGGCCTAGGCCGACAAGGCCCAGGCCTAGGGCAGCACTTTGCAGGGGGGCAGCACGGAAAGAGTCCCCGCCGCCTTGCGCTGTTAGTGTAGCGCCAGTCTAATGGGGCAGACTCGGCTGAAAGGCAAATTAGTCTAGCGTCCCCATAAGACGGCCGCACTGCTTCCGGTATGTGGGCGGCTGGCATTCCGCAACTGTGGGGGGGGGGGGGGGCGCCTCTTCGAATTTTGACTGTTCTATCATCCTGGACAACAAACCTTCCTCACTGTGCTATATGTTTTATATCTTCTTAGTCCTCTCCATCAAATTATCAGAAATTTGTGCTTATAATAGAACTATAGGCAACACTTTTTTTTAAAATTTTGGGTAGAATAAGGGAGGGTTATAGTCCCTGTCAGTTTATTTTTATCATCCCTGTCCCATTGTAGAGATTTCCCCTCACTTCCTGCCTGATAGCCAAACAGGAAGTGAGAGGAAATCTATGCAAATTAAGGGAATTCATTGCCTCCCCCCAGGCCCTCAGAACTAGTGCCCCCACTAGAAAATTTCTCCCGTTGGTGGTGTTGTCGGTCTCTTGGATCACAGTACCAGTGTCCACCAGCTGGTGTCTTCCAACACTCAGGATCTGTAGTGGAGGGATTCACCTGTCGGTGGCACTGTTGGAATCTTGGGCTGTAGTACCGATGTCCGCCAGCGGGGGCTTCCAGGCAGTGTGGAGCAGACAGCACCTCCTGCGTTCAGGTGTCATTTGAAGCTAATCACAGGCATATATATAAATACCTGGCAAGCACTCACATGTTTGCCTTGGTTTCGTCCTTGCGCCCTGACCTGCTAGCCTGTGACCTGAACCTGAACCTAAACCTGAACCTGTATCTGATCCCCCTCCTGAGCCTGTCCTGATCCTGTCCCTCCTGTGTTCCAGTTCCCTTTCATCCTTGCCTTGGGCCCTGATTCCCATTCACCTTTTCCCATCTGCTGACTCCCTGTGTATGACCCTGGCCTGGCTTACGTTCTTGATTACGGTATTCCCCAGCTACTATATATATTATTTGTATGTCACTGTGGGTTTATTGTTTGGTATTGGAGGTGTTGTGTACTTATATATAACTCTTCTTAATAAACATTTATTTACACTTTACATGCGTTTTGGTTCTCTCTTTGCAGTCCACACAGTCTGGTCACACTTGGTTCATGACAGTAAACCAAGGCCATCTCTGACCAGAAGTGGCTGTATAGAGGGACCATCTTGGTTCTGTTTACGCTGAGGAGATGAATTCGGATGTGATTATTTATTATGCTTTGCTGGCATCAGAGAGTAGTGAATATCTCTGCCAGACACTAAAACAGTGGACCAGGGATCAGCTGCTGGAGATTATTCGTTTAGCTCAATCTGTGGTTGATCAGGGCAGTATACTGTTTGAGGATGTTCGGCCTTTGATAAAGATATGTACAGAGCTGGCTCTGCCCTGTATTCCAAAGGGCCATGATGACTTCTCTCCCCCCTTCAGCATTAATCAGGTGGCGTCCTCTTTTTGAAGCTCTATTCGGTTTGTCCCAAACAGTTGTTGAAGGATTGTATAGATGAAGTGCAGTCCCTGGTCAGACAGTGGGTATGTGGGCCCACTTTTGTTCTGCCTGTACTTCAGGCATGGTCAGACGTGTTATGCCCAGCTTCTGTCAGCTCTCCACAGCCCAGACCTGCTACTAAACACCTGCCTGCTCAAACGCCCTTTCTCCTATCACTCATGGCAACCTCAGCTACAGTCCAATATACCCTGCTCCCCACCAAGTATCAATACCCTGTTTCTACTTCCTGCACCCATCCTGCCTTTAACCCTCCTGCCTCTTCTGTACTACCCACAACTTCCCCACAAAAACTTCCTCTGGCCGCTGTTCCCCCTTACTTGCCACGTCCCAGCCCTTCGTTTCAGTATGCCTCACCTCCTACCTACAGTCCTACAGCCACCTACAGATCTCCAGCAGTTAAGCCAAAGAAGAAACCAAAGTTCTTCCCCACTCACATGATCCTGCAAGTAACCCAACTTCCACACCAACCAATCTGCTCCAGTCTGCTGGCATGCCAGCTGAACCTGATAACCCACCTGATTCTGCCAAACCTCTGCCTGCTATCCAGCCAGTGTCTCGGCCTGAAGTTCCTGTGTCCATGTTCCAGTCCAATGTTTCAACACCTGCCGACCAGTCTGACGTGCCTACTGTTCAACTTGTTGTGCCAGTGTCTGCTGTTCAGCCTGTTGTGCTAGGGTTAGCTGCCCAGCCTGATGTATCCCTGTCTGCTGCCCAGCCTGATGAGCCCCTGTCTGCTGTCCAGACTGATGAGCCCTTGTCTGCTGTCCAGCCTGATGTGTTCCTGTCTGCTGCCCAGCCTGATGAGCCTATGTCTGCTGCTCAGCCTGACGTGCCTCTGTCTGCTGCCCAGCCTGACGTGCCTCTGTCTGTTGTCCAGCCTGATGTGCCTCTGTCTGCTGCCCAGCCTGACGTGCCTCTGTCTGCTGCCCAGCCTGACGTATCCCTGTCCTATTCCTGTCTGCTGCCCAGCCTGAGGTATTCCTGTCTGCTGCCCAGCCTGACGTGCCTCTGTCTGCTGCCCAGCCTGACGTGTTCCTGCCTGCTGCCCAGCCTGATGTGTTCCTGCCTGCTGCCCAGCCTGATGTGTTCCTGCCTGCTGCCCAGCCTGATGTGTTCCTCCCTGCTGCCCAGCCTGATGTATTCCTGTCTGCTGCCCAGCCTGATGTATTCTTGTCTGCTGCCCAGCCTGATGTATTCCTGTCTGCTGCCCAGCCTGATGTATTCCTATCTGCTGCCCAGCCTGACATGCCTCTGTCTGCTGCCCAGCCTGATGTGTTCCTGCCTGCTGCCCAGCCTGATGTGTTCCTGCCTGCTGCCCAGCCTGATAAGCCTCTGTCTGCTGCCCAGCCTGATGAGCTTCTGTCTGCTGTCCAGCCTGATGTGTCCCTGTCTGCTGCCCAGCTTGATGTGTCCCTGTCTGCTGCCCAGCTTAAAGTGCCTGTGCCTGCTGCCCAGCTTGAAGTGCCCGTGCCTGCTGCCCAGCTTGAAGTGCCCGTGCCTGCTGCCCAGCTTGATGTGCCCGTGCCTGCTGCCCAGCTTGATGTGCCCGTGCCTGCTGCCCAGCTTGATGTACCCGTGCCTGCTGCCCAGCTTGACGTGCCTGTTCCCCCGCTTAAAGTCCCGGTGTCCCAGTCTAAAGTCCCGGTGTCCCAGTCTGAAGATCCGATGTTCCAGCCATAAGATCAGGTGTCCCAGTCTCAGCCTGAAGTTTCGGTGCCCATGTCTCAGCCTGTCATGCCAGAGTCCGTCATCCGGCTTTCTGGACCAGTGCCCGGCATCCGGCTTGCTAATCCGGGGCTCGTTAACCAGCCTGGAAGCCTGCGGTCTGCCCTGATGTGCCCGCTGTCTGCCCTGATGTGCCCGCTGTCTGCCCTAATGTGCCCATTGCCCAGTTTGACGTACTAGATGCCCAGTCTGAAGTGTTCCTGCCTGCTGCCCAGCCTGATGTGTTCCTGCCTGCTGCCCAGCCTGATAAGCCTCTGTCTGCTGCCCAGCCTGATGAGCTTCTGTCTGCTGTCCAGCCTGATGTGTCCCTGTCTGCTGCCCAGCTTGATGTGTCCCTGTCTGCTGCCCAGCTTAAAGTGCCTGTGCCTGCTGCCCAGCTTGAAGTGCCCGTGCCTGCTGCCCAGCTTGAAGTGCCCGTGCCTGCTGCCCAGCTTGATGTGCCCGTGCCTGCTGCCCAGCTTGATGTGCCCATGCCTGCTGCCCAGCTTGATGTACCCATGCCTGCTGCCCAGCTTGACGTGCCTGTGCCCCCGCTTAAAGTCCCGGTGTCCCAGTCTGAAGATCCGATGTTCCAGCCATAAGATCAGGTGTCCCAGTCTCAGCCTGAAGTTTCGGTGCCCATTTCTCAGCCTGTCATGCCAGAGTCCGTCATCCGGCTTTCTGGACCAGTGACCGGCATCCGGCTTGCTGATCCGGGGCTTGTTAACCAGCCTGGAAGCCTGCGGTCTGCCCTGATGTGCCCGCTGTCTGCCCTGATGTGCCCGCTGTCTGCCCTAATGTGCCCATTGCCCAGTTTGACGTACTAGATGCCCAGTCTGAAGTGCCTGATGCCCAGCCTGAAGTGCCTTTTGCCCAGCCTGAAGTATCCCCATCTGTTGCTCAGCTTGATGCCATGGACTATGGACAATTACAACTAGTTGGAGCGTCCGGAGGCTGCTCCTTTGGGAGGGGGTACTGTCAGGAAAGGGTTCTCCCATTGGTGGCGTTGTCGGTCTCTTGAATCGCAGTACCAGTGTCCACCAGTGGGCGTCTTCCAACACTCAGGATCTGTAGTGGAGGGATTCACCTGTTGGTGGCACTGTTGGATCACAGGTATACATATAAATACCCGGCAAGCACTCACATGTTTGCCTTGGTTTCGTCTTTGCGCCCTGACCTGCTAGCCTGTGACCTGAACCTGTACCCGTACCCGATCCTGAGCCTGTATCTGATTCCCATCCCGAGCCTGTCCTGATCCTGTCCCTCCTGTGTTCCAGATCCCTTTCATCCTTGCCTTGGGCCCTGATTCCCATTCACCTTTCCCCATCTGCTGATTCCCTGTGTATGACCCGGCCTGGCTTACGTTCTTGATTACGGTATTCCCCAGCTACTGTATATATTATTTGTTATTTTATGTCACTGTGGGTTTATTGTCACTGTTTGGTATTGGAGGTGTTGTGTACTTATATATCACTCATCTTAATAAACATTTATTTACAATTTACATGCGTTTTGGTTCTGTCTTTGCAGTCCACTTGGTTCTGACACAAGCTAGGGACCTCGCCAGTTAGCTGGGGTGAAGCTTGAGAAGTATCTGGAGTGCCAAGCTAGGGACCCAGCAGGGAAGCGTGGATGACGCTTGAGGGGATACCACCACCAACCTTGGAGAAGCTCAAGGGATTCAGAGTCAGCGAATCAAAGGGTCTAGTGAGAGACCAGGAGCTTGGTGTTGAAGAACTACAAGAGGCAGTTGTAGTGGAGCTGAAAAGACTGTTATGTTTGAGTTAGGAACTGTTAAAGACTGTTACAATAGGAGACAGCATTCCTGCATGTGCAGAAGTGGCGCCTTGCTGGGGCCTTTCCGTGCACGGCTGTCCTATTGAAGTCTCGGAGTCTGCCAATTTAATTGGCAGCTATCTAAGGGTGTCCTGGCCCTAACCCTCTTTCCCCCCAAAATACAAAAAGGACTGTTAAGAGAAATAAAAAACCCTTTTACATCCAAGAAGTGTCTGGCCCCAATAATTTTGTTCACCTTGCACCCACTATGCCTCACAACCCACCACATACAGAAGGATGTCAGCTATCTTTGGCTTGGAAAGTTCCAATTAGACTGGACAAGGCCAGAGACTTTGCTACATTGCCTTATTAATAAATATATTTTTTAGATTCACTCTAGTATGATTCATCTGGTGCCATTGTAACCCTTTTCCTGGTGATCTATACCAGGTTATCCGGTGTTCTATATGTTTGGTTACAGTAACTACACCCCACATAGTGAGTGATCTATGAGTGACCCCTCTATTAGAGTGGGTTAATCTCTGATACACCCGGCCTTTTTGCTTTATTTCTACACTAGTCGAACACTGCTCTCTGTTAAGTGGAGAAACCAAAAGCTATCCTAGCACCTACCTAGGAGGGTGCTACATACTGTCTGTATATGTGATCTATGGTATTCTAAATATCTGTTTCTTAACAGTTTCTGCCAAAGAAAATAATCCCCACAATAGGTTACTACTACAGTCATGTTTTACTGGGTGGTGTTTTGGCTTTCCACTACACAAAATATTTTGTACCAAAAAAAATAAAAAATAGACTGTCTTTTTCCAAAGATCTCTGTGCCTCCCATATATCTTGTGATAAACTATAACTAAGGTGTTTTCAGCAACAACTCATCACTGCTCTATCAAGCCTAGCCTATGGTAGGTTTCTCTCATCTTAACTGCAATGCCCTGTACACACGATAGGATTTTCCGACAACAAAATCCATGTTTTTTTTCCGACGGATGTTGGCTCAAACTTGTCTTGCATACACACGGTCACACAAATCTTTTCTGAAATTCCGAACGTCAGGAACGCGGTGACGTACAACACGCACGACGAGCCGAGACAAATGAAGTTCAATGACCAGTGTGGCTCTTCTGCTTGATTCCAAGCATGCATGGAACTTTGTGTGTCGGAATTGTGTACACACGATCAGAATTTCCGACAACGGATTTTTTTGTCGGAAAATTTGAGAACCAGCTCTCAAATTTTGTGTGACGGAAATTCCGATGGAAAATGTCCGATGGAGCCTACACCTGGTCGGAATTTCCGACAACAAGCTCCCATAGAACATTTTCCATCGGCAAATCCTATCGTGTTTATGGGGCATAAGTCTATAAAAGCTCCTTACCAAGTCACTTAGCTTTAGTCTTTTCATTTTGTATTAATAAATTTAACTCTGCTCTGAGGAATGTTTGAGTTTTTTTTGTCCATAATTTAACTCCACTTGTCCTTCACTGGAACCTTATCTCAGTATTATTTAGATAACATATCTAAACCTAGAAAACATCATACAAAAACTTCTGGAGGCTTCCAGGAATAAGTGTATTTATTATGAGATCATGTGACACTTTAATTGCACACAGGTGGATGCCATTCCACTAATCATGTGAGTTTTGCAAATACAAGGTAGTTAGGGCTCATTCACAGGCAGAGTTTGGAGGGCCGTACACGGTCAACAACAGCAAAATATTATTGGAGCTGGCAGGACAGGTATTTGCATACAACCGCTTGTACAAATCAATGACAGCTGTACAATGGTGATCACACATCCAAACATTTACATGCCTACAGGAATGGATGAACTGTCCAGGGATGCACATTAGGGATGGGCCGAACACCCCCCGGTTCGGTTTGCACCAGAACACCGTGAACAGGCAAAAAGTTCTTGCGAACATGCAAAACCTATTAAAGTCTATGGGACACGAACATGAAAAATCAAAAGTGCACATTCTAAAGGCTTATATGCCTTTAGGGAGGACATGTATCAATGCAAGAAAAATTTTTTTAAAGCAATTGTTTTTTTCAGGAGCAGTGATTTTAATAATGCTTAAAGTGAAAAATAATAATAATGAAATATTCCTTTAAATATCATTCCTGGAGGGGGTCCCCTTAGTTTGCCTGTAAAGTGAAGCATTTGTTGCCATGTGTAAAACATGCCGCAGCAATAATGACATTTCTAAAGGAAAAAATGTGGGGGGCGTGGCTACGCAGAGCATGTAGACGATCGCACTTCTCTGCTCCGCCGAGAATCCGAACATTGATCTATCCTAGCCGGCAACAAGCCCACACCGAACCGCAACGGCACCACAACCCTAGCGACCAGTCTTACTGCTCAGTGACCGGCTGGGAACCATGCCAAAACGGGGTAAGGAGAATGGAGGCCTCCATAATTATCCGATCCAAGATGGCACCTTACCACAGCGCTTGTCTAAAGAAAAGTACAAGGAGGCAGCCCAGAAACTTCTGTATGGCAATAAAGCTTCAAAAGAGCTGCAGTCCTCCCTGTCTGATCCAGGTGAAGTGGTGGGGGGCCAACCGGATGCAGATGACACAGTCCCCTTGGAGGATGCCAATAAATCATCCCCGGACTGGAACGCAGTGAGTACACCCAGGGACTTGTTCGCTGGGCCCCAGTCCACCTCCCCACCATCAGACAGTGCGGAACCCACCCTGAGAGATATTTTCTTAGCAGGAAATACCTGCATTTTGTCCATCTCTACCTTAACAAATGAAATGAAAGGGATCAAAGCTGAGATTTCGTTCGTGAGACAGGACATGCAAAAACTGAGAGAACAAATGGCTGCCATAGAGGGTAGGGTGAGTGCGATCGAAGATGACATTGTTCCCATGCAGAGGGATCTACAATATAATTGTCACCTCACCGACCAGAATGCAGCTCCGCTCGATGATTTAGAAAACCGCATGAGGCGTAATAATATTCGTGCCCTGGGCGTCCCTGAACAAGCAGAGGGTAAAAACCCAGTCACATTCATCGAAAATTGGCTGATTGCTAGCTTCGGCAAAGAAGCCTTTTCCCCACTCTTCGCAGTTGAACGGGCGCACAGGGTCCCATTCCGGCCGCTACCTCCTGGTAACCACCCCCGTGCATTCCTCTTTAAATTACTTAATTACAAGGACAGAGATGCCATCCTATCTAAAGCCAGAAAAATGGGAGGTACAATGGCCATAGACAACTCCAAGATATTCTTATTCCCTGACTTTTCTGCTGAGCTGCAGAAGCAACGCGCAAAGTTCACTGATATAAAGAAGAGATTGAGGGAACTCAACTTGCCATATGCTATGTTGTATCCCACCCGACTTCGGGTGGCCGCACTTGGGGAAACCCACTTTTTTGACCGCCCTGCCTCCGCGGCACAGTGGCTGGATCGGGAGGAGAGGACACTTAAAGCTAATAGGCCGCAATGGGGTGCTCCGGCCTCAGAGTTGATTCACATGCTGTTTCCGAGTTGCCTCTGTTTGACCTCTTCTCATTGTTGCTGGCCTAAAATTTGGGCCACTGGATCCTTTTCTGTATGCTTTATTAACGACTGACTATTCAGTTAATTATATCTATTGTCAAGGCGGCTGAAGGAGAACAATTGAACTACTTCCTACCTACATAGCGGGGTACCCTGTACCCGCTGCGGATGTGAAACCCCTGTACGAACTAACCTCTAGGTTTATCGGGAGTTTCCACTGCCTCCCCCCCCCATAGCAGTTGTATGGGGACAGTTTGTTATACTGCCAACCTGGCGGGGAGTTATTTTATATAGAATGACCAACTGTAATTTTAAGGCTTACTGTCATAGATGTCTTTACTCTGACCCATTAGAACTTCGTTCTTTACCATCCATGAAGCTGGACTGTGTACAACTCACCATTTATATACCTGTCATGTTCAAGCCTTTATTCTCTGACCCACCGGGCCTCCGGCCATGGACTCCCATGAACACGGGTATTGTCACTACACTTATAAATGATACAGGACTGCACTCATGTTCTTTCCCACCTTAAATGGCGGAAAAACTGAAAATAGTGTCCTGGAACGTGAGAGGACTTAGCAACTCTGTGAAAAGACTTGCAGTCCTCAGACACCTCAAATCTACAGGGGCTAACACAGTGTGCCTGCAGGAGACTAATTTTTCATCAGACCCTGCACCTAGCTTTAGCCCTCAGGCATACTGTCTACAATTTCATTCCACCCACTCAGCTTATTCCAGGGGAGTGACTGTCCTGGTACGGCGGGACACTCAGTTCCACTGTGCCCGAAAGCTTGTGGACCGGGAGGGTATATATTTTAATGTTATGCACTGTCTCAAGGTTTGTCTTGTATAATAGCTGCAATATATATACCGCCGCCCTATTCATCTGAGGTCCTCAGGTGCCTAGCAAATTTCATGGCCCAGTACCCTAATGTACCACTTTTAGCAGTGGGTGATTATAACAATTATATTAATCATCGGCTGGATAAATTGCCGGTTCCCCTTAATTTGCCCTCAAGTAAAGAGGGAAAGACACCCTTTCCTGGCCTGCTTGAGGAGCTTGGATTGACAGATGTTTGGAGATTAAAATATCCTTTAACCAAACACTACTCATGCTGTTCAACCTCATATGGGAGCTTGTCAAGGATAGACCTGGGCCTGCGTAACAGTTTTATCATCCCATTATTGGTAGAATCCGGGTATAATGATAGACATGTCTCAGATCATTCTTCACTATGGGTAACGATATCTCTGCCCAGTGTAGCCAAATGCAAAATTTGGAAGCTTAACCCCTTCTGGCTCTCCCTGTTTCCTGAGCCAGATCCCATAGATGAACGCTTTAAAACTTTTTATTCAGGATAATGTTCTTTCAGCTCACTTAAATGTGGTATGGGATGCAGCTAAGGCATATATAAGAGGGCAGTTTATTACCACAATTAATCAGATCAAAATCAACACAAAAGCGTGGGAGACGGAGGTTTGCAAAACGCTTAAAGATTCTGAAGATAGATATAGTCCCAATCCCACAGAGGATACCAAAAGAGTTTGGTTGGGTGCTCAATCTATGTCCAGACAACTGGCATTACAGTTAGCCGAGAACAAACGTTTTTCTTGCAACAAACCCATTTTGAAGAGGGGGAATCTACTGGGCACATGCTGGCTATTCTAGCACGTGCACAGAGCTCCACGTCTATGATCTCGGCCATATGTGATGAGCAGGGTGTCACCCACACACAAACTTCCAAAACAATACCGATCTTCGGGAAATTTTATATAGATATTTACTCATCTAAAGTGCAACCTACAGAAACTGAAATAGAGGGCTTTTTGGAAAAATGTACATTACCTCATTTGTCGGCCTCGGACATGGCCTTACTTAATGCCCCACTAACGGAGGAAGAATTAGCCACTGCAATAGCACAAACTCATAACAACAAATCTCCAGGGGCTGATGGCCTTCCGTCCGAGGTCTACAAAAAATATGCAGGCACATTACTACCTACACTACTGAAGGTATATAACGAGGCACTAACGACAGGGACATTGCCCGATTCTTTGAATGAGGCTATCATTATTCTACTACTGAAACCAGGCAAGGAAGCTACATTACTCGACTCATACAGGCCTATTTCTCTTCTCACGACCGATGTCAAGCTATTGGCCCGGATGCCGGCCACTAGATTGGCACAAGTGATACACAAACTTGTACACAGGGACCAATCAGGGTTCATACCTAACAGGTCCACGGATCAAAATATCAGGAGACTTTTTCTAAATTTACACATTCCTGTTAATAACACGGGAAATAGAGCGATCTTCTCACTGGACGCAGCTACGGCCTTCGACATTGTCGAGTGGCCTTACCTGTGGAAGGTGTTAGATCATTTAGGAATGGGCACCAACTTTATTAACTGGATTCAATTGCAATACGCCCAACCATCGGCTCGGATTAGGGTGAATGGGGAATTATCTGAGTCCTTTCCACTGTTCCGGGGCACCAGACAGGGGTGCCCATTGTCACCCCTGCTGTTTGGCTTTGGAACCTCTCGCATCAAGAATAAGAGGGGACAGTGACATAGTGGGATTCCAGCGTGCCTCGGGTACTGATGTAGTGTCACTATATGCTGATGACACCTTGTTATATTTAAGTGACACGCATAACTCATTGAGTGCTGTGATGACTCTCATTAAGGCTTTGGGAGCATTATCTGGCTTTTCCATTAATTGGAATAAGTCAGTACTAATGCCAATAGACCCCATTACAAGCCCCCTTCCAGGGTGCGCGGCAATGGTGCAGGTAGTGTCCTCCTTTCGCTATCTAGGTATTCAAATATCTCCGGATGTTTCTCAATACAATTCCCTTAACTTACTTCCTTTGCTTGCTAAATTTCAGGATAAATCTAATGCATGGTGTAAACTGCCTTTATCCATAGTAGGTAGAATCAATTTAATAAAGATGGTATGCGCCCCCCAATTACTGTACATTTATAATAACGCCACAATCGGGATCCCCCGACGCTGGTTTGATAGAATAGACTTCCAGTTCAGAGAACTTATATGGCATAAAAAAATGGCAAGAATCAGCTTATCGACACTACAATATACTAAAGAAGAGGGGGGGTTAGCGGCACCTCACTCTAGAGTTTATTACCTTGCTTCCCAGCTGCAACAACTGGGAGGCTGGGGACTAATAGACACGTCAGATCCAATACACAGGCTCCTCCACCCCACAACTGATGATAATGTCATGGCGTTGGCGTGTCTGGAGGCGGGTTATCCATATTTAAATACTGGGGCTCCGACGGTACTCCTTTTAAAAACTCTGTGGTCCTACATTAAAAAGATGCTAGGGATAAAGGGCTATTTGTCCCATACTCCCATATGGAGAAACCTAAACTTTAAAGAGCTATACAAACTTCAAGGCTTCGGGTATTGGGAAAGGGCAGGCATAAGGTACATTGCACAAATGTTCAAGGGGACTATCCTTAAATTATTTATGGAGCTACAAGCGGAATTTTACATACCACGTACTAATTTTTACAAGTATCTGCAGCTACGACATGCACTACAGACACAGTCAAGACAAACAGAACTCAGATTGATAGACCACTCGCTAATACAAGGGATCCTAATGGAAGGTGAAAAGAAGGGCATGATCTCTGGATGTTATAATATGCTTCTTAACACAATTCAAGACCCAGCCAAGTTGCCATGTAGACACAAATGGGAGGCGGATGTGGGAGCCATGGATGAGGAGACCTGGGACCTTTTACAATTTTATTTTTCCTTGCACTAAATCTTTAATGGTTTAATTGGTTTGTTTCTTTACACTCATTATACCTTGTCTCAGGTATCATTATATATTATGTGTAAGTTTTGCCGTATGTTTGATTTGCATGTTTTAAAAAATCTGACAGTATAACATGTCAATTACTGCTTCATTTCATGCTTTGTACTACTCTGTATGATGTATATTTGACTCATTGAACAATCAAAATAAACAACTTTTTGTTTGATTAAAAAAAAAAAAAAGGAAAAAATGTAATTTAAACTTGCTTGTGGCTGTAATGTATAGCTCCCAGCAATATAGATGAAAAATCAAGGAAAAAATGGGTAGGGCCCCCTCCCTCCCCAGTCCATACCAGGCCCTTCGTGTCTGGTATGGATTTTAAGGGGAACGCCATGCCAAAAAATAAATAAATAAAAACCACAGAGGTGATCAAATACCACCACAAGAAAGCTCTATTTGCGGGGAAAAAAGAACATCAAATTTGTTTGGGTGCAACGTTGCACGACCGCGAAATTGTCAGTTAAATTTTCACCTGTACATCCTCCCTGCCATTATATAAACCTTAGATCATTGGAGTCAGCTCATTGTAGGAATGCAATCTCATTGGGCTTGGGTTTGGGTACCCTCCCCCCCCTTTTTATATCTGAGTGTCTCAGATAAAGAAAGGAAAGGGGTCACAGAAGAGTGGACCTTGCATTTCCTCACAAATATTGGGCATCTCTGCATGAGTTCTAACTGGGGAATTCAGCATTGGGCCTTCTTAGCCCCAGCGATCAGAGAAGCAACAAGTTGCACTAACTGAGTCATAGAACCCTGCATGACAGAAGAAAATGTCTTCAATGTGAAACAGGAAGAGAACTGAGAACCAGAGGAAGAAAGAATGTTTTAAAAAATGGTCATCAAAGTAGGCACTTCCAACTGGGACCCTTTAGGAAGTGCAAAAGGCACACATTTTTCTTGTGCCATGATCAGTGTTGCACATTGTACAAAACTGAAAAAGATACATCTGCAGCCGCAGGGTGACCACCCTTCTGCTTGGTGCCATAATGCACATAATGAGACATAATGATACCAAAAATGTGTGTACCTTTAAGAAAAAAGCTATCCAAAAGCCCCCTGGAATACCCACAAACCCGAGTATAGAGTAAGCTTATCCGACTTCTTTGTTGATTTCTGTCCAGGTTGGATGCCCTCTGATCTGCACCAGGATGGCATTCATGTCTTCAACACTGGAAAATTGGGTGTTTCATGGTTGTACTGTAAAAGGAGCTGTATGTGGACAACTTTGCAGACAACATATTTATTATTGTCTATAGGCAAGACTTTTAGAAACTTTGGCATAGCATGCACTTGCAAAAGACACACATGGCACACACAGGGCATGCTAAGAATATTTCAGACAGGATCCAGCCAGTGTGTTGCACACATATGCAGGATTTACACAGGACACTGTTGGATAGTCATTGTACGACTGATGGAAAACGGTCTGTGCATGCATGGTATTATTATTATACAGGATTTATATAGCGCTAAAAGTTTGTGCAGCACAACATTAGGGCAAACAGTGCTGTTACAAATCAATTCAATACAGGAGGAATCAGAGGACCCTGTTCGTTAGAGCTTACAATCTAAAAGGGAGGGTCAAGTGATACAAAAGGTAATAACTATGGGGGATGAGCTGATGGAGAAAATAAAAGTACAGTTGTTAGGTGGAGGCAGGATAGGCTTCTCTGAAGAGAAAAGTTTTCAAGGATTGCCTAAAAGTGGATAGAGTAGGAGATAACCAGACAGATTGGGGTAGGGAATTCCAAAATATGGGAGAGGCTCAGGAGAGGTCCTGGAGGCAAGCATGGGAGGAGAGGACAAGGGAACTAGAGAGCAGGGAACAACGAAGAGGTCGATTAGGTTGCTATTTTGAGACTAGGTTAGTAATGTAACTTGGGGCCAAGTTGTGGATGGCTTTGTAAGTTATTGTTAGTATTTTTAATTTAAATTGTTGGGTAAGTGGCAACCAAAGGCAGGATTGCCAGAGAGGGGTAGGAGGCACTGAGCGGATTGTAAGGTGGATGAGTCTGGCAGCAGCATTCATGATGGACTGAATAGGGGATAGCCTAGTTAAAGGTAAGCCAATGAGGAGGTATCATTGTTTAGGAGGGGGCATATTTTGGAGATGTTGCGCAGGTTGGGGCGGCAAGCTTTGGAAAGTGATTGGATGTGGGGCCGTGTTCTGGGTGCACATGCAGGAATCACACAGGGGGTCTCTTGGATGCTCACTGTATGAGTGACAAGAAAAACAGTCACGAAGACCTTTATTTACATAACAAGTCCCGGCCAAATTTGAAACGTCAGAAAGTTTGAAAGGGAAGTTTTGACCTTAGAGAACTCATCAAAAACAGCAATAAACAGCTTCCATATGTAATAAAGAGGAGGGTTCCCCAAAAAAGTAAAATACAATGCAGTGTTTAAAATTAAAAGCGTATATAAGTGAACCCAGTAAAGAAGGAGATATCTTACCAGATACAGTACTACCACAGCTGTTTGTTTCACCATATCCTTTCCAAACTCTTCTCCTGTATGAGAGAGTCTGCACTTCTACTGGGGAATTAATGAAGCTTCTTGCACTAGAAATTGTCAGAAGTGGTGTTCGGCAGATTAGGAGAGCAGATAAATTCAGAGTCAAATAGAAGCTAGCAGAGGTCTGCACTTGGTTAACAGAGGAAATGCATCAGTTTTCCCATATAGAAAACTGTTGCAGATTCCTGCTAGTTGTGACCTGACACCAAACAGCTCACATCCCTCTCTCTGCCCGTGCAGTGATTACACAGCACAAGCGGAGCCAGCAGTGTCAGGCAGAGAGGTAGGAGCATGCAGATCCATCTCCCCATTCTCTGTCTGCCACAGAACAGATTACGCCTAATTAACAAAGTGACTTGCATCCCTTTTCTAGTTAGGAGCAGCATCTGGTCCATGTTCTAAATTTAGAAGAGCCGAGCAAGCATTGTGCTTGTATAGCTCTTTGTTGGTCCTTCCTTTATAACCACTGCGTGCACTCCAAGTGTTCTAATGAGGAAAGCTGCAGTATCTGTATTCTTTTAGTAGACATGCCCTAAGGTAGCACAACAAAAAAAAGGAATTTCCTATTGCAAGGGGTACCTAAAAATGTACTTTTATCTTGGTGTAGACAAAATCGAGTAGAGTAGAGAAAATCAGCAAGCCAAAAACAAAAGCAGGAAATTACATTTCCAGGGGCATTATGTACACCAACTGTATAGAATCCCTCCATGTCTCAATATTTTGATTGAACTTTGACTTCTATTGGCCTCCTCCTAATAGAAAGAGCTGAAGCTCCGAGCGCATCCTGTGACCCGTGACGTCACTTCCGTGTGTTCCTCGCTGGTTCCGGCTCTTCTCCTGTGGCCACAGGACGTGCTGCGGACCTGCCATCAACACACCACGCACCAGGAACCCTTTCCAGACTCGAGGAGCCCTCGGGGCTACTTATACAGATGAGCCTGTATCTTCCTTACTTGTGTTTATGTATACTTTGCCATTAAAAATCAGCTTTTAATATTGCACTTAGGTGGCGCTTCCTTTGTTCTCCCCTTCTATGAACAATGCTTCAGACTGGTAGAGCTCTCCTTAATCATCTGTTTGTAAGATACCTGTGGTTATATGCGAGAAACTTGTGTAGAAATAGTGAAACTTACTCAAGTAAAGAAAGAGGAACTTGTCTAGTCTTGTCTACTGGAGAATTGTATGCTGCAAATATATACTCGTTTTCAATATTTTTATTGAAAGGATTGCAGAATGTACATAGCGCTCAATGTGCATGTGGTCATAAAAGATATGCAAAGACCATAAATATTGAAACAACAATTGAAAATAAAGGCTAACAGAACAATGTTATCTTATAAAGAAGCAGTCTTAAATAGGGACAGGACAAGGGCCCAAGCCCAAGCCCATTACATGCGTTACAGACAAACAACTGCAAATATATACAGTCAGGTCCATAAATATTGGGACATCGACACAATTCTAATCTTTTTGGCTCTATACACCACCACAATGGATTTGAAATGAAACGAACAAGATGTGCTTTAACTGCAGACTTTCAGCTTTAATTTGAGGGTATTTACATCCAAATCTGGTGAACGGTGTAGGAATTACAACAGTTTGTATATGTGCCTCCCACTTTTTTAAGTTATGAGACAATTGGCTGCTCAGCTGTTCCATGGCTGTGTTATTCCCTCATTATCCCATTTACAAGGAGCAGATAAAAGGTCCAGAGTACATTTCAAGTGTGCTATTTACATTTGGAATCTGTTGCTGTCAACTCTCAATATGAGATCCAAAGAGCTGTCACTATCAGTGACGCAAGCCATTATTAAGCTGAAAAAACAAAACAAACCCATCAGAGAGATAGCAAAATCATAAGGTGTGGCCAAATCAACTGTTTGGAACATCCTTAAAAAGAAAGAACGACTGGTGAGCTCAGCAACACCAAAAGACAGAGAAGACCACGGAATACAACTGTGGTGGATGACTGAAGAATTCTTTCCCTGGTGAAGAAAACACCCTTCACAATAGTTGGCCAGATCAAGAACACTCTCCAGGAGGTAGGTGTATGTGTGTCAAAGTCAACAAGAGAAGACTTCACCACAGTGAATACAGAGGGTTCATCGCAAGATGTAAACCATTGGTGAGCCTCAAAAACAGGAAGGCCAGATTAGAGTTTGCCTAACAATATCTAAAAAAGCCTTCACAGTTCTGGAACAACATCCTATGAATGGATAAGACCAAGATCAACTTGTACCAGAGTGATGGGAAGAGAAGGGTATGGAGAAGGAAAGGAACTGCTCATGATCCAAAGCATACCACCTCATCAGTGAAGCATGGTGGTAGTAGTGTCATGGCGTGGGCATGTATGGCTGCCAATGGAACTGGTTCTCTTGTATTTATTGATGATGTGACTGCTGACAAAAGCAGCAGGATGAATTCTGAAGTGTTTCGGGCAATATTATCTGCTCATATTCAGCAAAATGCTTCAGAACTCATTGGACGGCGCTTCACGGTGCAGATGGACAATGACCCGAAGCATACTGCAAAAGCAACCAAAGAGTTTTTTAAGGGAAAGAAGTGGAATGTTATGCAATGGCCAAGTCAATCACCTGACCTGAATCCGATTGAGGATGCATTTCACTTGCTGAAGACAAAACTGAAGGGAAAATGCCCCAAGAACAAGCAGGAACTGAAGACAGTTGCAGTAGAGGCCTGGTAGAGCATCACCTGGGATGAAACCCAGCATCTTGTGATGTCTATACGTTCCAGACTTCAGGCTGTAATTACTGCAAAGGATTTGCAACCAAGTATTAAAAAGTGAAAGTTTGATGGATGATTGTTAATTGTCCCATTACTTTTAGTCCCTTTAAAAAGTGGGAGGCACATATACAAACTCTTGTAATTCCTACACTGTTCACCTGATTTGGCTGTAAATACCCTCAAATTAAAGCTGAAAGCCTGCAGTTAAAGCACATCTTGTTTGTTTCATTTCAAATCCATTGTGGTGGTGTATAGAGCCAAAAAGATTAGAGTTGTGTCAATGTCCCAATATTTATGGACCTGACTGTATTAAAAGGGTTGTAAAGGTATTTTTTTTTTCTTAAATAACAAATATGTTATACTTACCTTCACTGTGCAGCTCGTTTTGCAGAGTGGCCCCAAACCTGGTCTTCTGGGGTCCCTCGGCGGCTGTTTCAGCTCCTCCCTGCAAGGACTCAACACCTTAATGCGAGCTCCCTCGCATGGTGGTTAGTTCTTGCGGGCGCGCTCCCGTGATACAGCCGGCGGGTATAGCCGCTCACTGTATCACTCGGCCCCGCCCCCCGGCAACCCGCATCATTGGATGTGATTGACAGCAGCGCGAGTAAATGGCTGCGCTGCTTTCCATCCATTCACTGTAGCCAATCAGTGGCCAGGCTGAGCGGCGAAGAGGATGTCCGGAGCAAGCGCGGGACTTTCGAGGGGTCAGGTAAGTAAAACGGGGGGGCTGGGGGCGGCGGTATTGTCGGAAGTTTTTTCACCGCAATGCATAGAATGCATTAAGGTGAAAAAACGTTTACCTTTACAACCCCTTTAAGCAAACTTTTTCATATCTCATGTATAATTCAATGTATTCTAATAAGTTTATTTTATGATTAGATAATGATAATAAATATGGGATTCTCTCCTCATGGTAAAGGAAATATGTCATCTAACATGTACCCCTTATTGGTGGAAATTAATTAATAACACCCATCTTATCCTGTGTACTTAAGATGAAGTACAAATCAAAATAAATGCGCTTCTGCTTTTTATGATCCAGTGTGTTGGTGTGTCTGAATGGCAGAACTTCCAGGGCCCAGAGTCAAAGTAAGGTGAGATGGAGGCTTTATGGTAAGAATTAACCCTTTTAGTCCTTACCCCCAAATCACACCCACCAATATGTAAACTACATTAAAACCCCAATAAATCTTTAATCTAACTCATATACACCTAGGATTAAAACCAAAAACTCAAATTATAAAAAAAAATAAAAAATGTATATGTATATGTGTGTGTGTATATATATATATATATATATATATATATATATATATATATATATATATATACATACACAGTTGTGCTCATAAGATTACATACCCTGGCAGAATTTATGATTATCATTTTTCAGAGAATATGAATGATAACACAAAAAACATTTCTTTTATTCACGGTTAGTGTTTGGCTGAAGCCATTTATTATCAATCAACTGTGTTTACTCTTTTTAAATCATAATCACAAAGTTTAACATACCCTGGTGATTTTGGCCTGATAACATGCACACAAGTTGACACAAAGGGGTTTGAATGGGTATTAAAGGTAACCATCCTCACCTGTGATCTGTTTCCTTGTAATTAGTGTGTGTGTGTAAAAGGTCAAAGCGTTTATGGATTCCTGACAGACCCTTGCATCTTTTACCCAGTGCTGCGCTGATGATTTTGGATTGTGAGTCATGGGGAAAGCAAAAGAATTGTCAAAGGATCTGCGGGAAAAAGGTAGTTGAACTGTATAAAACAGGAAAGGGATATAAAAGGATACCCAAGGAATTGAGAATGCCAATCAGCAGTGTTGAAACTCTAATCAAGAAGTGGAAAATTAGAGGTTCTGTTGAAACCAAACCATGGCTAGGTAGACCAACTAAAATTTCAGCCACAACTACCAAGAAAATTATTCGGGTTGCAAAGAAAAACCCACAAATAACTTCAGGTGAAATACAGGACTCATTGAAAACATGTGGTGTGGCTGTTTCAAGATGCACACTAAGGAGGCACTTGAGGAAAGATGGGCAGCATGGTCGAGTTGCCAGAAGAAAGTCATTACTACTCAAATGCCACAAAATATCCTGCTTACAATACACCAAACAGTACAGAGACAAGCCTCAAACCTTCTGGCACAAAGTGATTTGGAGTGATGAGACCAAAATTGAGCTTTTTCGCCACAATTATAAACGCTACATTTGGAGAGGAGTCAACAAGGCCTATGATGAAAGGAACGGAGGTGGATCGCTGATGTTTTGGGGATGTGTGAGCTACAAAGGCACAGGAAATGTGGTCAAATTTGTTGGCAAGATGAATGAAGTATGTTATCAAAAAATACTGGAGGAACATTTGCATTCATCAGTCCGGAAGCTGTGTATGGGACGTAGTTGGACATTCCAACATGACAATGATCCAAAACACAAGGCTAAGTCGACCTGTCATTGGCTACAGCAGAATAAAGTGAAGGTTCTGGATTGGCCATCTCTCCTGACCTCAATATCATTGAGCCACTCTGGGGAGATCTCAAATGTGCAGTTCATGCAAGACGGCCCAAGAATTTACAGGAACTGGAGGCTTTTTGCCAAGAGGAATGGGCAGCTTTACCATCTGAGAAGATAAAGAGCCTCACCCCCAAATACCACAAAAGACTTCAAGCTGTCATTTATGTTAAAGGGGGCAATACACGGTATTAAGAACTGGGGCATGTAAACTTTTGATCGGGGTCATTTGGGTAGTTTCCGTTGCCAGCGTAAACACAGTTGATTGATAATAAATGGCTTCAGCCAAACACTAACCATGAGTGAAAGAAAAGTTTTTATGTTATCATTCATATTCTCTGAAAAATGGCCAAGAAATCATAGATTCTACCAGGGTATGTAAACTTATGAGCACAACTGTATATATGCACACATACATAATAATTATATATATATATTATATTGCCAAAAGTATTGGGACACCTGCCTTTACACGCACAAACTTTAATGGCATCACAGTCTTAGTCCGTAGGGTTCAATATTGAGTTGGCCCACTCTTTGCAGCTATAACAACTACTCTGGGACGGCTGTCCACAAGTTTTAGGAGTGTGTCTATGGGAAAGTTTGACCATTCTTCCAGAAGCACATTTGTGAGGTCAAAACATAAAATATAAAATTGACGCGCTCTAAAAATTGACCAATGTGCAAAAAAACTAGATCAAGAAAAATAAAATATGCTCAAATATATAAATCAATTATGCATATAAATATATAAATACCTATAAAATAAAGGTATAAATAATCTCGGTGCTAATGCATATAGACATATCCCCAAAAAAATTGATATTGTGACGGTGTGTAAAAATAAAAAGATAATTAGTGCCGATCTGATAAATAAGCAATCATAAAAAATATATAAAATTCCAGTGGAGATAAGTTAGTTCAAAAAAATATATGAAAATATATGAGGTTGTGGTCACTCCCAGTGAGTAAGTTACCTTCATTCAAGATGGATACCAATGGCTCTACATTTTCATACACTCAGGAAGAGACCACACACATTATGTCTCAGATCTCAGGATCCAGAAATTTCCTAACGGGTAATACTCCTGTTTACAATTCCCGTACATGGGAGAAATTGAGAAGGAAACATATGTCCTTGGAATTACATGGACTAACGCTAGCTGAGTACCATCGGGTACAACGGATTCCGAGAGGTCTAAGGGTAAGTTTGGCCCCGACCTTATTCAGTGATAATGATGAATTTAAGAGCACATTCATGCAAATTTTGAATAAATGTTCATTTGATATAATGACCTTAACCATCTCATTTATACATAAAGAACTATCTTCACTGTCTGAACAATTGACCAAGATTGAATCAGAATTACGCTCAGCAATGAGTTTGGAGGAATTCAACAGATGCAAAGAGCTGGCTGATGAGAATATCAATAAATATCGGTCTGAATTGGAAACCAGGAAACGCAATAAATTTGATCGGGACATTGAGGATTATGAAAGAAATCAGGTATACCGATGGCCCCGTCCTTACAACCGACGAGGTCGTAACGAGTATGGTAACCACAGGAGAGACATGTCCGACAACTTTTCAGCTAATACCGACACTGATTCCTCATCCAATTTTTTGCAAGGAGATCGGAGAGAGTTGTCCACTACCCGGATGCAAACCAGATCCCGTTACAACAGAGAAGGAAGTCAAGATGGGCATCGTTACACACGAGGCAACCGTGGCCGATCAAGGGAGACTTAGTACATAATATCTCCAGGCGGGTCTTGTCATCAGAAGAGGTAGGACTTTTTAATCGTGGTTTATCATACTGTCCTAAAAGCCATTTAGACCCTTTCCAGTTAGACCAAGATCTGTATCGCCTTTTTCGCAATATTAGATGGAAAGTTCATTTTCTCCATAAACCATTTATTCAGAATGAAACAACTGAAGGGAGGTTGGATAATAAATCCTTGGGACTGATAACGAAATCTAAATCCGTCCCCCCCACTACTTATGTACCGGTTGAAATGTTTGTACAAGAAGTTACTCGAGATATTAAACGTATGATTCAACAGGTAGACTTTAAAGATCATGTACCTAATAATTTGTCTCCTCATGAAAAATCAGCTTTGCGAGAGTTAACCAAGCGGAGAGATATCATTTGTAAGCCCGCGGATAAAGGGGGTTCGGTGGTCATTATGGATCCTCAGGCATATGAAAATGAAATCAAGCGCCAACTGGATGATGACACAGTATATAAACCCTTACACTCTGATCCTACATGGAGTATTAAAAAGACTCTAGAATGTATTGTCAAGCCAGCATTTAAGGAAGGGCTCATTTCACATGACTTTCAAGAGTTCTTGTTACCATCACATACTCGTGTCCCGGTTTTATACATACTTCCCAAGATCCATAAGGACAAACAGTCCCCACCAGGACGCCCGATTGTATCAGGGAACGATTCGATTTTTGTACCTATAGCCAAACTATTGGACAGAGTATTATCGCCGTTGGTGAAAAATACTCCATCCTTTATCAAGGACTCTGGTGATTTTCTCTCCAAAATTAGGGACTTACCACCTATCAATGAGGACTTTATTCTTGTTACATGGGATGTAACTAGCTTGTACATGTCCATTCCACATGAAGCTGGTATCAAAGCAGCGATTAACCTGATTAGGGAATGTCGGGAATACTCGGATGCACAAATTCTTTTTTTTGAAAAATTGTTCAAATTGATTTTGCATAACAATTATTTTCTCTTTAGGGACAAATTCTATGTACAACTCACGGGGGTTGCTATGGGCTCCAATGTTTCCCCGCCATATGCATGTTCTTTCATGCATGGTTTTGAACAGAGGAATATTTTTTCTAATGAGAGTTTTCGGGAACATTGCGCCACCTGGTGGCGATATATAGATGACGTTTTTGCTATATGGCGGGGCAGCATTGAATCTCTTGAAGCCTTTAATGAGACCATTAATAGTTTTTCATCAAATATTCAGTTTCAAATACATATTGGCGGGGACTCGGTCCCCTTCCTAGATACACGGGTATATGTCAAGCAGGGAATGATTGAAACGGATATATACACTAAGCCTACGGATAGGAATCAGTTACTTAGGTATGACAGTTACCATCCTCCTCATGTGTTTGGGTCTATTGTTAGAAGCCAATTGCTTAGAGTTACACGTATTGTGAGTGATATTTCAATAAGAGACCAGAGATTGGATGAGATGTGCTGCAAATTTAAAGAGCGGGGCTATCCGGAGGGTCTGATTAGACGGGAACTAAATAGAATTTTGAAACCATCTGACAACTACCAATAGAACAAAAAATATCATCCTGACAGACCCAGGATCCCATTTGTCTTCCAATTTAATAGCTATAGTGATAAAATATTTAATGTATTAAGAAAGCATTGGGCGATCCTGAGACGATCATACCCACAGATAGAAGAATTCCAACAGATTCCCATGAAGGCTTATCGGCGCAATAAAACCCTGCGTGATTTTTTGGTGCGATCTGAATTCAAACCTGAAAATCAGGAGGAGAGAAGGGTCACCTTTCTTGGTAGTAAAAAGAAGGGTTGTTATCCTTGTCTTGGTTGCGTCCAATGTAAGCTGATGCTCAAAGGTGATCATCTCTTTCATCCTGTAATGAAGACTAGGATAACAATAAATGGTTTCTACACATGTCAGTCCTCTTATGTGATTTACATTCTTATGTGCCCCTGCAACTTGATTTATGTAGGCGAGACGACCCAGAAAATAAAAGATCGCATTGCACAGCATCGCAGTACTATTCGACATCCTCAGTCGAGTCTCCCTGTGTCGCGTCACTTTGCTGAGATGGGACACAGAGACACGGACTTAAGATTTATGATATTGGAAGAAATTCCTTGTGATAAAAGAGGGGGGGACAGGATTTTGAAACTGAAGAGACGTGAAGTCTGGTGGATTAATAAATTACAGTCCTTGCATCCCGATGGTATGAACAAGGACTATGATTTATATCTATTTGTATAGGATATGGCAATTGACACATGGGGATTATAGTCATGCTTTATATATATTATACTCCCATAGATCGTTTTGGAAGGAATTCCTGTTGGGAATGTGAAACAAAAGAATACTAGCTGGAATCTTTGATGAGATCTGAGAAACGACCAAGAATGTCATTACTAATATGATAATATATTGAATGTGATGTATATTTGAAAGATCTTATTTGCGAAATAATATTGTACTGATGGAAGATGAGAGAGAAATGCGCATATTAGGATGACCAGTGTATATAGTAGAATGTATATTGAGGGATAGGAAATATTTTTATTTGGTTGAAATAATAAGGGTTAATTACCTCATTAGGTGGTGTTGTTCTGTTTTTTAGTAATTAAGTTGATAGACATGTGTGAGGTGGACTGGGTGTGAATAAGAGGAAATCTGTGCTTTGGCTTTTCACACACAGCCAAAACAGCCTGACGAAGAGCGATGTGCGCTCGGAACTGTACAGTGGCTTGCTTGTACTAATTGAAATATTTTCAGTAAAGATACTTTTGCATCAAGCATCGATCCACGTCTTTTTTTCTATATATATACATATATATATATTTATACACACAGTTGTGCTCTTAAGTTTACATACCCTGGCAGAATTTATCACTATCATTTTTTCAGAGAATATAAATGATAACAACACAAAAAACATTTCTTTCATTCACGGTTAGTGTTTGGCTGAAGCCATTTATTATCAATCAACTGTGTTTACTCTTTTTTTGAGGTTGGAGGGAGGGACCGGATGTGGACGCTGTGTTGGAGCGGCGGCTGATCCCGTGAAGCCCGCGAACATCCCCCCTGGGATGGCTGTCTAGGGAAGGGCCGTCTCGCATCTCCTGTTCTGGCCGGCACCCCCCCGCCTGCCCTTTCCCCACATGATCTCGCTGCGGGCACCATAGTGGTAATCGTCCTTGCGACGAGAAGAAGATCCCCGTCCTCCAGAGTGCTGGGCGTGCGCCCGTCTCCTTGTGCTCCTAGCATGCTAGGATAGCCGTGCGGAGCTACAGATCCAGCCGACGGGACGTGGCACTCGAGGCTGGGAGCCTACAGAAGCAGAGGAAAGAGGGAGAAGGCGGCTCGTGATGGGAAACTGACATGTCAAAAACCGCAAGTAACATTGGCACTGATAACATGCTAAGGGACCAAATATTAAAGCTAAAGCAGTAATGTGATGTGAATACGGGTCTGACAGATATAAGTTTGTGGTGTATGGTGAACCCAGGATACCAAGGTGTTTGACATGTGATCAGAAGGTCACAGATTTCCCTACTGACACTCTGACATACTCACTAAGCAAACCTGGTGATAATATAATAACCTTAACTAGATACACCTGCCACGAAAAATGCGAACTGTGTTGGGAAAACCAAGATGAAATAAAAAAGGAGAGAAAAGAGTAAAGGCGCTTTTGTAGCAACACAGAGAATTGCTTATACCGGAAAACCCAGAGACTAGTGCACACTCGAAAATAGCGAGACTAGCATTTATCTGAAAATCTTTTTTTCCAGGCAGTGGTGTATAGAGACAATAAACAGCGATGAATGTATAGACTTGCCGACATTAGTGGATGCTTATAGGTTAGTCTTACTCACATAGAGTCTAAAGTAAAGTATTTTGATGGTACAGAGGCCCTAACAGGAGGGGGAGAATGAATCGGGAGCTACCTGATTGAACCATCTCAATTGAAGCACCCGTAACAAAGAGAAATGAGAGGTAAATCAGTGAAAGGGGCTGCGGGGAACCCTCCCCCATCCTCCCAGGTTAAGCGCAAGTCCAGGAACTATTAAAAAATATATGGTACAAGAAGGGAGTAAAGAAAGCCCGGGCAAACAAGTGGCGGCTAAAAATAAAACAACAGAGGGCAGCCAAAAGACTGGCGTAAAAAAACAGTTTGAAGATGCAGATACCAGCCTAGCGGGAAGCAAGGTACCCTTGGCAGCAGAGGAAGAGGCCAGAACGGAACCCAAACAAAAAAAAAACAGCTACCAACCAAGAGTGAAATGGCAGAAATGTTTGCAAGATTGGAAACAGTCATAAAAGGAGAGATAGCAACCCTCCATGAAGATATGAATCATATAGTAAAAAGGGTGGAAGACACTGAAGTCAGGTTGGACTCGCAGGGAGAGGAGATAAAAAACTTCAAGGCACAACTAAATGAGATGCAGAAAGATCAGAGACATATATTATACAGGATTGAAGATCAAGAGAACCGGAACAGAAGGAAGAATCTCAGGAGAAAAGGAGGACCTGCAGGAAAAATGGACAAGATCTTTGGGCATATGATAAAGACATCGAGCACAACCAGTAAAATCAAGTTTGAAAGAATACATCGGATCAGAAAACCTGCTGAGATTGCTGGGGATGTTCCAAGAGATGTCATTGCAAGATTCCATAATTTCCAAGATAAAGAACAGATTAGGGTATGCCTGAAAAATAACCAACCGGTGATATACGGAGAGACAACCCTGCAGGTCTTCCCAGACCTAGCCGCTGAGACCTTGACCAGAAGAGGAATCCTGCAACCCCTGCTGGTCCAGCTTAAAGCACATAATGTCCATTACTCTTGAGGTTTTCCTGCCTGTTAAACAGGACACAAAGAAGGCTGCTCTGAAGTGTTAAGGTTCCCAGAGGATGCACCAAAATTTTGTAATCGCTTAAACGTGCCATTAATGGAAATCCCGGGCTGGTAGGAAAGAACTGTAAACATAGAGGGCCATGAAGCATCGCAAGCATGGCAACCTGTCCTCAAACCGAAAAGACCAGAAGGGAGGAAGATGTAAAAGTTTAAGGACTTTAAAAATTAGTTTAGAGGCAGAAAAGTGTATCTGAAGAGGCTGGGGGGAGGGGGGTTTTTGGTTGGTATGGGGGGGGCAGGGGTGCGGGGAGGGGGGCTGAGGGGGAGGGTAACGGGCAGGGGAACCCCCCAAAAAAATCCAGGGGGAGTAGTGGCTCTGATGGTGGCTAATCCGAGTTCAACCTCTAGGGGGCTAACCGTGGGACCGGAAGGAGAAAGTGGGGCCTCGGTTTGTTGGGTCATTAGGAGACCTTTTTCCCTCAAGTGGGAGGGATGGGATGAGGGAGGGTGGGGGAGGGAGGGGGAGGCGAAGGGGATTGCGGTGGGAGGGAGGGGGGAGATGGGGTAGAAGAGCATTCACTATATCGACTCCTACTCCTTTGGTTGGCTTGGAACTGTAAATCCATCTCTACTGTAAGAAAAGATGTCTAGCTTAAATACAATATCATATAATGTAAGAGGCCTGAACTCCCCCATAAAACGTGCTAACATAATGGGAGAATTGAAATTTTTGAAAGCAGAGGTGGTATTGTTACAGGAGACACACCTTTTTCTTGGTAAGAGTCAAAAAAAATTTTCTAAAGATTTTCCAGTTTGGTTCTACAGAGACTCTCCGACTAGTGGCGCAAAAGGAGTCGCTATAGGGTTTGCCAAGGAGGTAAAGTTCGAGCTAGAAGAGAGAATGACTGACCCTGAGGGGCGCTATCTTTTCCTAAGAGGTAAACTAAATGGATCAGAATGCTCACTGGCAAACATTTATGGCCCGAATAAGAATACAAACAGATATCTATTGGGCATTTTGGCGAAGCTTGAGGAATTTAAGAAGGGGGGGGCATAATAGCAGGAGACTTTAACCTCTGTGTGGTACCAGGGAAAGATAGTACGTCCCATGCACGGGGGACAGGAGGGGTTTGGATGAATAAATTGAAAAAAAAGTTACATCAGTATCAACTTGTAGACGTATGGAGGATGCAACATAATAATGTAAGAGATTACACATTCTACTCCCCCGTGTATGCGACATACTCGAGACTGGATTTTTTTCTAGTGGAGCACTGCCTACTTGAGGCGGTTATTAGTACAAACATTGGAACAATGACCTTCTCAGATCATGCGCCTGTGAGCCTACAACTGAAAATAGGGGAGCGTCAAAATCAGGGCAATAGTTGGAGGCCAAATGTGGACCTTCTTCACGACAAAGAAATTGATAAGCGAATAAAAAGAACTAGAACTGTATTTTAAAATAAATGTGCCAGGGGAGATCTCAGAAGCCACAGTCCGGGAGGCTCATAAAGCGTATATTAGGGGCATTCTAATGATGGTGAGATCTGAGAAAAAAAAAAGAAATGAGAAAGATAAGTTAGCCCTGACAAAAGAAATCTATGATTTAGAACAGCAACATAAGATAACGGGTGATGGGGAGGTATTGGCAAGGCTATATAGGAAAAGAGAGGCCATGCGGGAATTAGTGGAACAAGAAACTCGTAAGGTATACAACCTAATGAAAAAAGAAAGATACATAGGTGAAAATAAACCGGGCAAATTTCTGGCAAGGGCTTTGAGTAAAAAGAAAAATATCAACTATATTGAAAAAATAAAAACAATGACAGGGGATATCAGACATAAAACTAGAGACAATATTTATCGAAAATATTTCAAGAGTACTATGGGGGGTTATACGCAATTAATAAGAATGATACCCAAGAGGTTAGGGAAAAAAAAATAGAGCAAATAAAAGATTATCTCAAAGATTTGGACTATTTAAAATTGCGGAAACTGAACAGAGTGTTTTAGAGGCCCCCATATCAGAGGAGGAGTTAAGAAAAGCACTCCAGGAAACACCAGTTGGCAAAAGCCCTGGCCCCGATGAGCTGACAGTTCTATATTATAAAAAATACCAGGATCAATTAATTCCCAAAATGTGTTTTTATATGAATGGGATTGGGGATAAATGGGTGATGAGGAGGGAAGCGTTGGAAGCCAACATTTTCATTATTTTGAAGGAAGGTAAGGACAGTACGCTCTGCTACAGCTACAGGCCCATATCTCTCCTAAATATAGATACAAAACTATTTGCCAAAGTCCTAGCCGAAAGGATGAAACAGATAATTAATGAGATCATACAAACAGATCAGGTGGGGTTCATACCAGGAAGAGAGGGGAGGGATAACGGTATTAAAACACTATTGGCAGTGCAGAAAATCAAAGACAGTGGAGCCCCAGGACTATTTCTGTCAATTGACGCTGAAAAAGCTTTTGACAGGGTGGACTGAGGCTTTATGCTGTGCACATTAGAGGAGATTGGACTTGGGGACAGAATCCTCAGTTGGATAAAGGCATTATAGTCTCGACCCACAGCGAGAGTGAAGGTAAACAGTTTACTCTCGGAACCATTTGAAATGGTCAATGGCACAAGACAGGGGTGCCCACTTTCCCCATGGTTGTTTGTGCTGGCCCTTGAACCCCTCCTTACTAAGATGAGGCAAAACCCAGATATTAGTGGGTTAAAAATTGGCAAAGATGTGTACAAACTAGCTGCCTTCGCGGACAAAATTTTATTTTATGTCACTCGCCCGAGGATTACCCTTCCGAATCTGATATCTACCCTAAAAGAATATGGGAAGCTCTCTAATTTTAAGGTCAACCCGGCCAAATCGGAAACGTTAGGCATTAATAAAAGCAAACTAGGGGATTACACATATCAAAAACATTTTCCATTTACACGGGGGAAAAAAGAACTCAATTATTTAGGAGTTAAAATAACTACATCAAAAGAGACATTATTCCAGGTTGATTTTATGCCACTCCTTAACGAGATCAAGAAAGAGCTGAATAGAATTTCACAAGGTCAGTTATCATGGGGAGGAAGAATTAACCGATATAGGATGGTAATTCTGAAGGATAATGTGATAATATGAAGGATCGAGATTGAACTGTAAAGTTGAAACATGATCACCGGAAAAATACTTAGCTTGAAGTGGCAAAAAAAAAAAACTGTTTACTCTTTTTAAATCATAATGACAACAGAAACTACCCAAATGACCCTGATCAAAAGTTTACATACCCTGGTGATTTTGGCCTGTTAACATGCACACAAGTTGACACAAAGGGGTTTGAATGGCTATTAAAGGTAACCATCCTCACCTGTGATCTGTTTTCTTGTAATTAGGGTGTGTGTAAAAGGTCAATGCGTTTCTGGATTCCTGACAGACCCTTGCATCTTTTATCCAGTGCTGCACTGCACTTTTGGATTCTGAATCATGGGGAAAGCAAAAGAATTGTCAAAGGATCTGCAGGAAGGGTAGTTGAACTGTATAAAACAGGAAAGGGATATAAAAAGATACCCAAGGAATTGAGAATGCCAATCAGCAGTGTTCAAACTCTAATCAAGAAGTGGAAAATGAGGGGTTCTGTTGAAACCAAACCATGGCCAGGTAGACCAACTAAAATTTCAGCCACAACTACCAGGAAAATTGTTAAATGGCACACGTTTAGGAGATATTTCCACTACCTATAGGTAAGCCTTATTCTAGGCTTACCTATAGTTAAGAGTCACTAGAGAGGTTTTACAGCCACTTTAAGGCGTTATCATACTAAGACAATTTGATGCTCTCAACATTGTACAGTTTGGCGATGACTCCTTCCTGTTCCAACATGACTGTGCACAAGTGCACAAAGCAAGGTCCATAAAGACATTGATGAGCAAGTTTGGGGTGGAGGAACTTGACTGGCCTGCACAGAGTCCTGACTTCAACCCGATAGAACACCTTTGGGATGAATTAGAGCAGAGACTGCAAGCCAGGCCTTCTCGTCCACATCATTGCCAGACCTCACAAATGCCCTTCTGGAAGAATGGTCAAACATTTCCTTAGACAGACTCCTAAACCTTGTGGACAGGCTTCCCAGAAGAGTTGAAGCTGTTAAAGGCTGCAAAGGGTGGGCCAACTCAATATTGAACCCTAGGATTTTGTTGTCGGAATGTCCGAACAAAGTCCGACCATGTGTACGGGGCATAAGACTGGGATACCATTAAAGTTCATGTGCATGTAAATGCAGGCGTCACAATACTTTTGGTAATATAGTGTATATATGCAGTATATGTATGGGAATATTAGCTTAATAAAAACAACTCCCTCAAGAAGTAAAAATATGATCAATTAAACATATCCACACTGCATAAATAAAAAATAAAAATAACAAAATACATATTTTATGACGCTAAGAAGGTCTTTTTTGAGATACTGCTCATATAATTTTTATTTTTTTACTTTTATTTATTTTGTGCGGTCTCCAACAGGGACATGATTCCTATGACAACTCTTTAAGATGGGAACTAAGATTTTCTCTAATTTCCTGTTGCAGCTTCAAGTCGAGAAGTAAAGGAAAATCTCCCCAGTGGGGCGAAGAAAACAAAAACCACATTCACAGGGGTTTTAACCTTTCCCTGCTCTATATGAAAAAAAAAAGTTTAGGTTTTACATACACTTTAATCACTCACAGACATTATGCATTCTACATATAACAATGACAGAGTGCCCAGGGCATCTTTTTGAGTTTGTCAAAAAAAAAAAAATCCACCTGAATACTTTGGGTGTTAAAAGTACTGTATGCCCAGCACTTCTCCAACACAGCTCTCCAGCGCCATTTACAGGCAATAGCTGGGACTAGTTGTATTTATACAGAAGCAGGAGAAATTGTTGAATAAAACATGCACTTTTTATCGTCAGGAACACTTGTTTTAAAGCTAACACTGGTCAAACTAGAAAAAAATACATTTAAATTTTGTTTTTCTACTTTTTTTCTAAAGAGTACATAAAAAATATTTTCAAGACAATATTGACAAGAGAAAGCCTTATTTTTACCGAAAAAAAAAAATGTCATTGCTTAATATAACAAAGTTATCATCGAATCAGTGGGCCCATAGCTAAAATTATAAATTGCTCTTTTCGGTAGTATACAGACGTGAGAATTTGAGGTGGTTAAAGCGTTTGTTAACCCCTAAAAGAAAAAATATTGATCCTGTTTCTTTAAAGCATATTATACAGCACAGTACTTGTGCTGTGTGATTTGGCTCCCTGTATCACCTGTAATACCTGGTTGATCCTGACAGTTTCTGCCCTTCCCTGTGTAAACTGACCATGGTTTATCATGGCTGCTAAGCCCTGACACCGTGGTCAGTTTACGTGCCTCAGTCATCCGCAGCCTGCTCTCTGCAGCTCTCCTCTCTGCAGGGCCGGCGTTACCCATAGGCAAGGTAGGCAGCCGCCTAGAGCGCGCCAGAGGTGCCCCCGACTGGTGCCTCCTTGGCTGTGCGAGTTAGGCACAGCCCAAGAATGGAAGGGGACTTCCTGTCATTCCGAACAGCACAGTGCAGGCTGGAATGGCTTTTGGATTTTGCTCCCCTCCTTTCTCCAGCTGCGGGACTGGATCTTCAGCCAGGCTTTCATTGTGTGGGCGGGATGGGGATGCAGCTAACTTTGGAGATCCCGCCCCGGCTGAACTGCCTGGTCGCTCACCGCCCACATGCCGTCCGCTCACATGTCTGAGCCTCCTGCCGCCCGCCCACATCTGGACCCCTGATGCCGCCCACCTGCCTGTCTGCCAGCCACCTGCCAGCACTCGGAGGAAGATGTTAGCCTACCAGGAGCAAGTGTGTGTTGAGGTAAGCTAGTTGCCAGAGCACCAGGGAAATGGGACTGCAGCAGGCTGTGAGTGAGGAAGAGGTTAACATTGCTGTGTCCATCAATGCAGGTGGGGGATGGGGTGAGTCAGTGACAGTGAAAGTTACCCCATCCCCTACCTTGCATTGTCCTCATGGCAGTGACATTTTAACTCACCTCCCCCTTCTGCATTTGTGGTAATGTCAGTATTATTAACCCCCTCCCCCCACATTGGTGGTCATGGAAGGGGGGGGGGGCAAAATTAGGTTTTGCCTAGGGTGTCAAAATGCCTCCCATCTCCCTCGGACGTCTGCCAGGCGGTCACTTGACCTCCCTCTGTAATACATACAGTGGAGAAGGACAGCGCTGGGCGGTCACATGACCGCTGATCGGGGATAAGCAAAACGGTATTTCTAAGAATTTTAGACAATGGCATATAGTATATACATCATGTAATACTAGCAGAGGGGCTGGCAGTGGCTGTGTGCACTGCCTTAACAAACCCTTTAAGTATCTCACTTAAGCTGTCCATACATGGAATAAAATTTGGCTGGTTCAAGAGGGACTGGCTGAATTTTGATCCACATGTGGCCACCAATTTGAGCAGAAGTTGATCCACCGATTCTGCTCAACCGCCCTGTTGGTATTTTTCTGCTTGACCAGCGCTGCAGGCTTTAGATTGCAGCTCTGATCTGTGTATTCTGATGGTGGGGGTGTATCCCCACTGTCAGAATACAATGACTCAGCGGGGAGAATTTCTGCATTCACATCTAGTGTGTGGATGAGGTAAATGAATCAGTTTTTTTTTCGTTCAAGCTGCTGGTTGAAGGAAAAAAATTGATCCATGTATGACAAACTTAACATTAAAAGAGTAGGCTCTGCAGGATTTTCTGGCTTGAAGTGATCTAAGGATCTTCTGACCTTACCGGTTCACACCACAAACTCTGCTTATCAGCTAACAAAAAAATAATAATAATAATAATTTGCTTTAGGGAAGTTCACATATCTTTCAAGATTTCCCTGGTTACAATACCTTTGCAATAGCCACTGACTTGCTTGGCTTCAATAAAGTAGAACTATAGGCAAAACTTTATTTTTCATTTTGGATAAAGCAAGGGAGGGTTATAACCCCTGTCAGATGTTTTTTTGCGGCTGAGGAGGGGGAGGAGGAGTTGCTGACTCAGATGGCCGCTCCGTAATGACCAGGAGCCTGTCATGCTGTAGCTGAGCGAGGAGTACCTGAACAGCTGACTGAGAGGAAATTCAGCCAGGAGAACCACACCTAGCCTACGATACATGATACAGTGCTCTATATACCTCCTACACAACCTGGATCATGTGCTTGGCAAGGGCAGGTTCTGAAGACCGGGAACCTAGAATCCTTAAACCGAGTATACCTGTGGGGTGCCGTGGACCAGAGCCGAGGACGAAGCCAGGAGATCAGGAGCGGGTACGGGCGTGTGCTTCAGTTCGGCGGCGGAAGCCAGTAACAGAAGCCGTTCGCCTGTTGATCCACCCTCCGTGGCTTCGGTAATTCACGGCAGCGACCAGCGTTAAGGAAGATCCCGGAGAGCCTTGGCAGATATCAGAAAGGCCCGAACAGAAGGGTGTACAGAGAAACACCAGCAATCCATATAGTAAATTGCCCTGCCCTGAGAACAATAGGAGAGTTTTTGGAGGACAAAATGGAGCAGTGGAGTTGAACCCTGAGACAGACCAGAGCGGAAAAAAAAGGGAAAAAGAAAAAAAAAGAAAGTAATACTCGGGAAACTAAAGGGAGGTGAGTCAGTATTCATGGTGCAATACCTAATTCATAATAGAAGCTTAAACTAGCTGCTTGGCTTCATAAATATAAGATTTTGATCGATGTATGATGAATATGTCTATTGCATATAATACATATAAGGACTGTTGCTTGAGTGGAATGAAATGAAAGAGCAATAAGAGTTGGATATATGATTGAGATGGATAAGGGGATGACACACTATTAGTCGGAAAAAGTCTTTTTATTGCACTGAAATAACTAATAATAAGGGACAGCAAGAAATAGACTGCTTTTGACTATAGTAGTAAGATCCATCAGCCCCAATACCTCGAGCTTTCACCCCTCTCGCTTCCAAATATAGAATATATAAGGAGCTACTGGAGAATATAGATTGCCATTCACGGTATAGTTAAGGACTTTTACAGATACTAGGGCGCAGTCATGGCGCCCAAGAAGGGTAACAAAACACCACAACCTCAAAAAAATAAAAAGGATAAAAAGGAAAATATAAATAAAAACACTACAGGGGCTCAAGTAACTCAAAATACAGATATTAAAGAATTTTTTCAACTACAACTACAATCCCCCCAAACAATACAGACATTACAGATATCGCAGGAACTGCTAATTATCGCGGAATCATCTACAGCATCAAGATCATTGGGGAAGAACAAATAAATGAACCTAGAAACGGTTCACCAATAGATTCAATGAGTTCGTCATTAGAACAGAAGGAAGCAGATAAAGAAGAATGGGATATGAGAACATATATCCGCTCTCTCCCAACTAGGGCAGATATGGACCAATATGTACATAGACTGGAAAAATCATATAAAATAGAAATACAGGAACTTAAAATATCCACACAAAAAACACAAGAAAAAATGGATAGAATAGATATAAGTGACAAATATGGAGCAAGAGATGACACAAGTAAAGGAGAAAATTCAAGATAAACAATTAAAGCAAACCATAAATACCTTAGATGAACAAGAAAATAGAAATAGAAGAAACAATATAGGAATTAGAGGATTAACTGAAAATGTGTGCTCAAAAGATTTGATAACAACATTACAGAGGTTATTTCAAGAAATTATCCAGAACCAAGATCCAGCTGACTTAACAATCGATCGTGCACATAGAGTTATGGGCCCAAGAAGACCAGATCTTGGCAAACCAAGAGACGTTATTTGTAGGATGCATTATGCTCAAACAAAAGATAAAATTATGACTGCCGCATGACAAAATAAAAATATCCAATTTGAAGGGACAAAACTAATATTTTTTCAGGATTTATCTAAATACACACTAGACAGAAGAAGAGCCTTAAAACCCCTTCTGGAGCAGCTAACAAAAACAAATCTTCAATATCGATGGAAATTTCCATTTCAGCTGCAAGTTCAACATGAAGGTTTAACCACTTCAGCCCCGGAAGGATTTACCCCCTTCCTGACCAGAGCACTTTTTACAATTTGGCACTGCGTCGCTTTAACTGCTAATTGCGCGGTCATGCAATGCTGTAGCCAAATGAAATTTGCGTCCTTTTCTTCCCACAAATAGAGCTTTCTTTTGATGGTATTTGATCACCTCCGCCCGTTTTATTTTTTGCGCTATACACGGAAAAAGACCGAAAATTTTGAAAAAAATGATATTTTCTACTTTTTGTTCTAAAAAAAATCCAATAAACTCAATTTTAGTCATACATTTAGGCCAAAATGTATTCGGCCACATGTCTTTGGTAAAAAAATGTCAATAAGTATATATTTATTGGTTTGCGCAAAAGTTATAGCGCCTACAAACTAGGGTACATTTTGTTGAATTTACACAGCCTTTAATTTATGACTGCCTATGTCGTTTCTTGAGGTGCTAAAATTGCAGGGCAGTACAAAACCCCCACAAATGCCCCATTTTGGAAAGTAGACACCCCAAGCAAATTGCTGAGAGGCATGTTGAGCCCATTGAATATTCATTTTTTTTGTCCCAAGTGATTGAATAATGACAAAAAAAAAAAAAATTACAAAAAGTTGTCACTAAATGATATATTGCTCACACAGGCCATGGGCATAGTAGACACCCCAAGCTATTTGCTGAGAGGCATATTGAGTCCATGGAATATTTTATATTTTGACACAAGTTGCGGGAAAGTGACAATTTTTTTTTTTGCACAAAGTTGTCACTAAATGATATATTGCTAACACAGGCCATGGGCATATGTGGAATTGCACCCCAAAATACATTTAGCTGCTTCTCCTGAGTATGGGGATACCACATGTGTGGGACTTTTTAGGAGCCTAGCCGCATACGGGGCCCCGAAAACCAAGCACCACCTTCAGGATTTCTAAGGGTGTAAATTTTTGATTTCCCTCTTCACTGCCTATCACAGTTTCGGAGGCCATGGAATGCCCAGGTGGCACAAACCCCCCCCCAAATGACCCCATTTTGGAAAGTAGACACCCCAAGCTATTTGCTGAGAGGCATGGTGAGTATTTTGCAGCTCTCATTTGTTTTTGAAAATGAAGAAAAACAAAAAAAAAAATTTTTTTTTTCTATTTTTATTTTCAAAACTTTGTGACAAAAACTGAGGTCTGCAACATACTCACTATACCGCTCAGCAAATAGCTTGGGGTGTCTACTTTCCAAAATGGGGTCATTTGGGGGGGGGTTTGTGCCACCTGGGCATTCCATGGCCTCCGAAACTGTGATAGGCAGTGAAGAGTGAAATCAAAAATTTACGCCCTTAGAAAGCCTGAAGGCGGTGCTTGGTTTTCGGGGTCCCGTGCGCGGCTAGGCTCCCAAAAAGTCCCACACATGTGGTATCCCCGTACTCAGGAGAAGCAACAGAATGTATTCTGGGGTGTAATTTCACATATTCCCATGGCATGTTTGAGCAATATATCATTTAGAGACAACTTTGTGCAAAAAAAAAAAGAAAAAAAATTTGTCTCTTTCCCGCAACTTGTGTCACAATATAAAATATTCCATGGACTCGACAGGCCTCTCAGCAAATAGCTTGGGGTGTCTACTTTCCAAAATGGGGTCATTTGGGGGGGGGGGGGTTGAACTGTCCTGGCATTTTATGCACAACATTTAGAAGCTTATGTCACGCATCACCCACTCTTCTAACCACTTGAAGACAAAGCCCTTTCTGACACTTTTTGATTACATGAAAATTTTTTTTTTTTTTTCCGGGAAAATTACTTTGAACCCCCAAACATTATATATTTTTTTAAAGCAAATGCCCTACAGATTAAAATGGTGGGTGTTTCATTTTTTTTTTTCGCACAGTATTTGCGCAGCGATTTTTCAAACGCATTTTTTGGGGAAAAAACACACTTTTTATAATTTTAATGCACTAAAACACACTATATTGCCCAAATGTTTGATGGAATAAAAAAGATGATCTTAGGCCGAGTACATGGATACCAAACATGACATGCTTTAAAATTGCGCACAAACGTGCAGTGGCAACAAAATAAATACATTTTTAAAAGCCTTTAAAAGCCTTTACAGGTTACCACTTTAGATTTACAGAGGAGGTCTACTGCTAAAATTACTGCCCTATATCTGACCTTCGCGGTGATACCTCACATGCATGGTGCAATTGCTGTTTACATTTGACGCCAGACCGACGCTTGCGTTCACCTTAGCGCGAGAGCAGGGGGGACAGGGGTGCTTTTTTTTTTTTTGCTTTTTTATCTTATTTTTAAACTGTTCCTTTTCATTTTTTTTTTTTAAATCATTTTTATTGTTATCTTAGGGAATGTAAATATCCCCTATGATAGCAATAGGTAGTGACAGGTACTCTTTTTTGAAAAAATTGGGGTCTTTTATTATTAGACCCTAGATTTCTCCTCTGCCCTCAAAGCATCTAACCACACCAAGATCGGTGTGATAAAATGCTTCCCCAATGGCGCTATTTACATCCGGCGAAATCGAAGACATAAAATGCTCGTAGCTTCCGGTTTCTTAGGCCATAGAGATTTTTGGAGCCACTCTGGTCTCTGATCAGCTCTATGGTCAGCTGGCTGAATCACCGGCTGCATTCTCAGGTTCCCTGTTGAGACAGGAGAGCCAGAGAAAAACACGGAAGACGGTGGGGGGAGGCATTCCCTCCCACTGCTTGTAAAAGCAGTCTAGAGGCTAATTAGCCGCTAGGATTACTTTTACATGAAAGCCGACCGCTGGCTGAAAAGAATGATACCAAGATGATACCTAAACCTGCAGGCATCATTCTGGTATAACCACTCAAAGTCGTGAATGGCGTACCTGAAGACAAAAAAATGGTTAACAATAAAGCACAGTAAACGGTAAAGTATAAAAAATTGCATACCTGAAAAGCAAACATGATAAAACATAATAACAATAAAACATTGCAGAATAGAATACAGTAAAAAAGAGCAGAACAATAGAGAGAGAATAGAGAGAGAGAGAACAATGAAACGACAACTATTTTTTTTTATTTTATATTTTTGTTTGTGGTTTTTTTTTTTTTTTTACACTTTTTTTATAACTGTAACCGGTTCCAGGTTCGGGTCTCTCAAAACGCGATGGCATTTTGGGAGACCCTGTGAAAGTGCGCCTAGTCTGTGGAATGCTGAACCCTACGCTAATACTCAACTAGTGCATGGTAGCATTCAAAACATTCACCAATGCAAAGACCAGGATTGTCAGGACAGGAGGGACAATAATAGCGGGTGTCACGTCTATAGCCGCGCTTGCTGCAGACACAACATCTTTTTTGGGGGGGTTCGTTGGGTAGTGGTACTCGGGAGGACATAAAGAAAATGAATCTCATGCAGCCGACTGATTTGGGGATGTGAATGGGGGAAGTACGGGTGCTGCAGAAGCGGTGGGTTCCCAATTAGGATTGGCGAATGCAGCAGGAAGGGCATTATGGGCACGACAGGCCTGTGTTTGTCTTCTTCTTGGTGGCAGCGGGACACTACTTGTGCTTGCCACCTCACCAGCTTGAACTGCACTTATGGGACTCGCCACGTCACCAAGTGTTACTGCAGTGCTGGTTTGACTACGACCGTGGGTGTACTAGGCCGCTGGTGCTTGCCAGTTCAATAAATAGCTACCAAAAAAACTGTTAGCGATCGCAGGGATCAGGCCTGACTCTGCGAACGCTGCAGTTATGTGTTTAGTGTTTTGTAAGTGACAGTGATCAATCGATACTGCACTTGGGTTGGCTGGGCCGAGCAGAGGGGCAAAACGCAGGTGCTAGCAGGTATCTGGGCTGATCCCGCTAACACTGCGTTTTTGGGAACCCTAAACTGCTGGGGACGCTAGTATAGATCTGATCGGATCAGATATTGATCCGATCAGATACTATAACACTAAGGGAGGTGTACGGTGTGTGCGTGGGTGTTAGCGCTACTGGCGCTAACCTGACGCTGCTTGGGGTTGGTGCTTGCCAGTTCACCAAAATGCTACCAAAAAAACTGTTAGCGATCGCAGGGATCAGGCCTGACTCTGCGAACGCTGCAGTTATGCGTTTAGTGTTTTGTAAGTGACAGGGATCGATCGATACTGCACTTGGGGGGGCTGGGCTGGGCCGGGCGGAGGGGCAAAGCGCAGGTGCTAGCAGGTATCTGGGCTGATCTTGCTAACACTGCGTTTTTGGGAACCCTAAACTGCTGGGGACGCTAGTATAGATCTGATCGGATCAGATATTGATCCGTTCATATACTATACCACTAAGGGAGGCGTATGCTGTGTGCGTGGGTGTTAGCGGTACTGGCGCTAATCTGACGCTGCCTGGGGCGACGCATATCACCGCCGGGCGATCAGGGGGCTAAACCTTTATTCGTTAATAAACGGTGAGTGCCCTGACACTATAAAAAATAAACGAACTAACCAGCGTCACCCGTAACAGTTATAAGGTGATCAGTGATGAAAGGGTTAACTAGGGGCAATCAAGGGGTTAAAACATTTATTAGATAGTATATGGGGGTCCTGCTTGGTGTCAGTGTGACAGGGAGGGGTGATTGGGGGGGGATAATCGGGGGGGGGATCGGGGGTGTAATGTGTGCCTGGCATGTTCTACTGTGTGTGTGTGTGTTGTGCACTCACATTACAGTCTTCTCTCCTCGGCGCCGGAACGGAAAATGCCGAGCCGAGGAGAGATGACATAATTTCCTCTGCCTCTGTGCACAATACAGAGGCAGGGAAATGATTTGATTGGCCAGGAGCGATCGCGAGGGGGGGGGGCCACGAATGGATGGCCTCCCCTTACCACCGATCGCCGGGGAGGATTTGCCGACCGCCGCAGGCACCGGGGGGGGTCCGATCAGACCCCCCACCCGCGGGCAGGCAAGGACGTACCTGTAAGTCTTTTTGCCTGCCCGTGCCGCTCTGAGGACGTATATAGTCGTGCGACGATCGGCAACTGGTTAATAGTAGCATACAGGGACTTGGAGGACCTACCGGAATTCCTGGAAACCCTTCGATTCCCGGAAGTAAAATTACCAGAGTGGCCCAAGACATATATGAAATCAATTAGAAAAACTTAAGGATCCATGGAAAGAGACTGGGTGGTTGAAGTGGGGGGGAGGATTGGAGAGGAGGGAAAGGGGTTTTAAGGGTTAGGGGGAGATTACATCACATGTATACACTAGATCATAAACGTATATTATAAAGGCACATAGTAATAATAATTTATATCTATATTTAGGATATGCACATATATATCGCGTAGTAAGATTTATTTGGTTAATGGGGAGTAGTAACAAGTGGGTACACCTTTTTTTTTTCTTTTTTTTTTTTTAGGAGATCACTATGTACATGGTTTTGAAACACTTACAATTAGTGGGATGGAGGGAAGAGAGGGGGGAGGGAGCGTTGGGAAGGGGGAGGGAGGGGAGGGAAGGCTGATGGACATATGAATTTTTGTTGTGCAAAAAATATATATTTTTTTTTTCAATACAATAACATCAACTTTTATTAATATGCACTGAGAAATATGTTGTAACACTGGGAGATCATTATGTACATGTTTTTGGAACACTTACATTTAGTGGGATGGAGGGAAGGGAGGGGGGAGGGAGTGTTGGGAAGGGGGAGGGAGGGCTGATGGACATATGAATTTTTGTTGTGCAAAAAATATTTTTTTATTTTTTTTTCTTCTTTGTGTGGGTGCAATGCGGTAATACTAGAAATGATATACACTAATATGTAATACCTTTTATCGAGGATGGGTTAAATAGGGGATGTGGGAGGGAGATGGGATTATGCACTGTGTGTTTTTTTTTTCTCATATAATGTCGTAATATTAGTAATTATATACACTATTATGGAACACCTAAGTATTGTGGGTGATAAGGGTGATGGAAGTAAATGGGACTGGGGAGGATGGGAGATGGGAGATCGAGTTGAATTTGGGTGGTTTCTTTTTTCCTCTTTCCCCTTCCTCTATTCCTGGACTTTATTCCCCCGGTTATTCTGTGTGTTTTAGTGATAGATGGATAAAAGAGCACAAATTAATAATAGGGATTTATGTGTTTACATTTTCATATCAATAGAAGAATAAAGGAAAAGAATAAAGAAAATAGAGGAAAAATAGCAAACAGTTCAGGTTCATAGAGAAAAAATAAGGAGATCGTAATAGCGGCATGCAGGTAAACGGACGGGCGGCAGATCGGAAGCAGAAGCCCCGATTTCCCCCTCAGTAGGGACCTTACGTTAGTAAGACAGACTTTATAGAAGTCAAGATAGATATAGTTTAGAGTGAGTCGGGAGATTGATGGAGTGAATATTGAGTAATTGATTTGGGTGGGAAGGGTGGTGACTGAGTGAAATTTTTATTTAAGCTCTTTTTTTTTTAATGGGGGGATAAAACTCTGTTCTTTCAATGTAAGATGTCTTAATTCTCCTTCTAAAAGAAACCAAATCTTGAACTCATTTACTAAGCAAAATATAGATATCATTTTGTTTCAGGAAACACATTTTCGTTCAGATCACATTCCAAAAATAACTAACAGGAACTATGTTACCTGGATCCACGATACATTTTCATATTCCAAATCAAAGGGTGTATCTATTGCATTCCACAAAGACATACTCCACCAAATATTACAAAATTATAAGGGTGGAGATGGTAGAACATTAATGGTAAGGGTAATGATATATGGGAAAATCTTTACAATTATAAATCTTTACTTACCAAATTATGAACAAATTAAGAACGGGATGAAAGCTTTGTCGAGCGCAATGGAAAAAGCGGAAGGAATAATAATTTTGGCTGGTGACTTTAATTTTATATTGGATGCAAAAATGAATACTACTAGTACTCATACACATAGAAATAAAAGTCAATTAAAGGAATTTAAAAGTCTACTGGGAAATTACCAGCTGTTAGACATTTGGAGGGCTCAACATCAAACGGAAAATAATTATTCATACTATTCAAACATACATGACTCATATCATAAAATAGACTACTTTTTTATTAATCGTGCCGGTATGATGATGACCCCTTCAACAGATATAGGTGGATTTTTGTGGTCGGACTATGCCCCGTTATATTTGTAGCTTAAGATAATGGAACACAAAAAAACGAGGGAGACATGAAGGTTGAATGATAATTTAATGAAAAATAAAAAAATGTGAAAGTGATATCCGAAAAGAAATTAGAGAATTTTTATTAATTCATGAAAAAGATGAAACTTCAATTCCCATGCAATGGGAAACATTAAAATGTGTGTTACGGGGGCTATTAAATGTTGATAGAAATTGAGAATCTGGAAAAAAAACATAAACAGAATCCTAACTCAATAACAAAATTATTTAGAAAAATAAACAAATGGAATTACAAGCTGTGCTTGATGAGGAGTCCCTTCGATTAAGGGATAAAAATAAAACTCAATGGTATCAATATGGAAATAAAACAGGGAAAATGTTAGCTAAAACACTAAAAAATCAACAGCCCATGACATCCATTATAAAAATCTTAAAAACAAACGGAGAGATGACCTATGATCCAATAGAAATATCTAAAACTTTTCATACATATTATTCTAATTTGTACAATATAGATATACAACATGGGAATAAAGAAAAGGAAACAAAGGGGGAAGAGATTAGTGAATATATAAAGGAAACTGCTTTACCCATGTTCCCTAGGGAAATAGTTGAAGATCTGGAAAAAGAAATCTCAGTAGAGGAGATTCAACAAGCTATTTCAGAACTGGTCCCTGGGAAAAGCCCAGGACCGGATGGATACACTTCCAGATTCTACAAGACATTTCAGGATTTAATCATACCTATTCTTAAAAAAACATATAACTCTGTATCCAGTAGACAAACGTTTCCACCACATAGTACAGAAGTTCATATAGTACTAATCCCAAAACCAGAGAAAGATCACACACTATGTAACAATTACTGACCAATTTCCTTAACTAATATAGATATAAGATTATATTCAAAAATTACCTCTAATAGATTAGCACCTATTCTACCTGAACATATAGAATTAGATCAGACGGGTTTCACGAAAGGAAGAGAAACTAGGGATAATATTATAAAAACATCCACATTGGTGGAATATGCTCAGAGAGCCGCCATCCCGACGTGTCTTCTGGCCGTCGATGCAGAAAAAGCATTTGACAGAGTGGGATGGTGGTTCTTAGAGGAAACATTAATCCAGATAGGATTTGGTCCTAAAATGCTTGGTAGGATCGTCGCATTGTACTCCAACTCTAGAGCTAAGGTAAGAATAAATGGAATATTGTCAGAGTATATAAAAATATCAAATGGTACCTGGCAGGGTTGCCCACTTTCTCCTTTACTATATAAACTGATAATGGAACATCTAATCACGGCAATAAGAAAAAATAAAGATATTAAAGGGATAAAAGTTAAAGATAAAGAATATAAAACAGCTGTATATGCAGATGATCTGTTAATATATGTAACTAACCCTATTATAACAATTCCAAACTTAATCAAAGAATTTAAAAGATTTGGAGAATTAAGTAACTTTAAAGTCAATTATGAGAAATCTGAAATGTTGAACATATCATTAACAGAAAAAACATACACACTTTTGCAAAAAGATTTTCCATTTAAATGGAAGCAAGAAGCAATTAAGTATTTGGGAATATTTATCCCAAAAGACCTGAATCAATTGCAGGAGTTGAATTACAATGCGGCGGTCCGAAGAACAATTAAATCGTTACAAAAATATGATAAAATAACATACTCGTGGATGGGAAGAATTAATGTTATAAAAATGGATATATTGCCAAAATTATTATGTTTTTCAAACAGTACCCCTTGTCCCTCCTAGAAAACTGATGCTGGAACTAAGAAAAGCAGTAATAAGTTTTATTTGGCCTCAAAAAACTCCTCGAATAAAAAGAGACATTTTAATTAGAACAAAAAAAAAAATGGAGGTTTAGCACTACCAGATTTTTTGAAATACTTACAAGCAGCATCATTAACTAGAATTATTGATTGGTATCACAACAAGGAAACTAAAAAATGGGTTAAACTAGAAGAAGAAATATTAAGACCACAGCTTAGATTTTTGCCCTGGATAAAACCTCATTTAAGACCAAAAAAAGAAAAACTAACAATTTTTGTACATGCTACACTTAAAATATGGGACACTATAATAAAAAAGGGGAAGCTCTCCACCATGATCGGACCTATGACACTATTGTTCTCTAATCCTGATTTCCCGCTAGCTCTAGAAACTACAAACTTTTTAAAATGGAATATATTGGAGAATGTAAGGGTAGGGCAAATCCTGGTGGATGGTAAATTACCAAAACTGCAAGAAATGGGACCTGATTATAAAAACAAATGGTTTCAATACCATCAAATAAAGACATTCATGGAGGCAAAAATATCTTTGATAAATAGACCAATAACTAAATTTGAGAAATTATTAGTAGAAGAACAGGAACCGATTAAAAAGCTATAAAAAATATACGGTATGCTCTATTACTCCCTTCTGGTTCATGCAGAGAATTAACAGGAATGAAAAAATGGGAAGAGGAAATAGGAAACCCTATATCAAATGAAGAATGGCAAGAAACTTTTCAAAATAATACATAAAACATCTACAGCGATTAAATACCAAAAGCGAAATTATAAGATTGTAATGAGGTGGTATTGGAGTTCAGTAGCCTTGAATGTAATTAATGAAAGTAATACTGAGAACTGTTGGAGATGCAAGGTAGGATGAGGTACTATGGACCATATATGGTATGGATGTCATGTGGTGAGGAGCTTTTAGAATAAGATATTTGAGATCCATCAGATAGTGTCGGGAATAGAAACAAACCCAAGTATAAACAGCTCAATATTTTCTCTTACATCAGACTCAATGAAAACAATTAAAGCGGGCATTCTTCACCACATGATAACTGCAGCTAGAACATTAATAGCACGTAGGTGGAAAGAAACAAATAGTCCAACAATGACAGAATGGATATGTGAAATGAACGAAATTCAATATATGGAAAAACAGATAAGAGAAGAAGAGTATATAAAAAGTCAACTACCAGTAATATGGCAAAAATGGGATGAATTTTGGTCCTCAAAAAAATTAATAGAGTATCTATAAATAGAAGGAAGAAGGGAATTTTTTTTTTTTTTTTAGAGAGCATGGTGAGGCGTAAGGTGAGTGAATGCAATAGTAGTATATAAGGAAGTAGGAACAAATGCATAAACATTAAGATATGAAGGAATTAAATCGGAAAATAGAGTGTTATTTTTAAGATCCTCTATTGTAATTTAAACAAAATTTAATGTATGTATTAACGAATTGAGATATGACATATTGATGTATGATTGTAAACATTTTTGTTTTTTTAAAAATTTAATAAAAAGAGATTTGATACAGATGTTTTTTTGCCATCTGTGTCCCATTGCAGAGATTTCCCTACACTTCCTGTCCCATAGCCAAACAGGAAGTAAGAGGAAATCCCTGCAAATTAAGGGAATTCCTTGGGGACCCCCAGGCCATCAGAACTAGTATCTCCATTGGAAGAGTTCCCCTCTATTGTGTGTGTCTGTGAAATGGTAACAAATGTCAGTACCCAAAATTGTCCAGAGCTGTGTGTAATGTGCATGGGTCCAGAGCTGAGGGGGGAAAGGTAATATGCAAGGGTCCAGAGCTGGGGGGGCTGTGTGGAATGTACAGGGGTCCAGAGCTGGGGGGGATGTGTAATGTGCAGGGGTTCAGAGCTGTGGGGGGGGGCTGTGTAGAGTGCAGGGGTTCAGAGCTGTGGGGGGGCTGTGTAATGTGCAGGGGTTCAGAGCTGGGGTGGGGGGCTGTGTAATGTGCAGGGATCCAGAGATAGTATGGGTGGGGGGCTTTATAATGTGCAGGGGCCCAGACCTGGGGGGGGGCTGTGTAATGTAAAGGGGTCCAGAGCTGCGGGGGGCTGTGTAATGTAAAGTGGTCCAGAGGTGCAGTTGTGGAGAGGGGGTAAACGGTAGTGATAAAGAGATATTGGGGGTGCAGAGGTATGCAGGGGGCACAGTGGGGTGTTTTTACATATAAAAGTTGGGGGGGTGCCAGATATATGATTAGCCCCGGGTGCCAAATGCTCTAGGTATGCCCCAGTCCTCGGTCACCCTTGCAAAGTCAACACCATATTTCCCCTTGGCTGGCTGCTTTAGCACCCTACACTGCTCTGGTTACACATAGCAATGACAATATAGCCCTCAAGGCTACCATGAGGATTGGGAGAGCTTTCCGGCCACAAAACAGTCCAAAAAATGTAAGTTCAATAATAATAATGTGTCACACTCTGTACTGTTATGTTTGGCTAAAACCAAAGTTGCAAAACATCAAAGCCATGAAAGTTGCATTAAAGTCACAATGCAAAATCACACTGGAAGTCGCAACAGTGTAAACCGTGCCCTAAACCCAAAAGCAAACACATAATACAAAAAATGTTGTGATATTAATATTAGTGTACCAACAAATAATCAATTCCACAGTAGCACAACCATTGTTACTATGCAGTGGACAATCGTATATCTGCAAGTGATATAATCAAATGTGAAAATAATACTGTACAAAATATTCAAACATTTCAAAATCATACAAGTAAGTTCATACAACTGTCAAAATAACGGTGTATAAATCAAAAATAAATCTTCAAAGTGATTCAATGCAGGAAAGTTTGTGATTAACAGTCAACTCTCTATGTGAGTAGAGCCTTTCCTGAATTAAATCACTTTGAAGATTTATTTTACTATTATGTATTATTTATTTTATTATTTTTTTAACAGTTGTATGGACTTATTTGTATGATTTTAAACTTTTTGAATATTTTGTATTATTTTCACGTTTGATTATATCACTTGCAGATACATGATTGTCCACTGCATAGTAGCAATGGTTGTGCTACTGTGGAATTTATTATTGGTTGGTACACTAATATTATTGACACAACATTTTTTGGAATTATTATTTAAGTAGCAGCACTGAAATATATAACACTATAGGTGAATTTTGGAATCCTAAGCACAGTGAAACACACAAAATGTTCTGATTTTATCTGAACAAAACACATAATGCAGCTTACCAATTCTTAGATGTGATGGCTACATTTGTTTTCTTTTTTAGGCTTCTTTCACACAGGCGTTCCGTATATCCACTTTTCATCCATCTGTTGATGGATGAAAAGCGGACAGTAATGCCGCGTACACACGAGCGGACTTTACAGCAGACTTTGCCCGGCGGACTTTTCGACTGACTTTCTGAATGAACGGACTTGCCTACACACAATCCACCAAAGTCCACCGAAATTCGTACGTGATGACATACGACCGGACTAAAATAAGGAAGTTCATAGCCAGTAGCCAATAGCTGCCCTAGCGTGGCTTTTTGTCCATCGAACTAGCACACAGACGAGCGGACTTTTCGACCGGACTTGAGTTCGATGGATAGATTTAAAACATGTTTCAAATCTAAGTCCGTCCAACTTTTGAGCAAAGTCCGCTGGAGCCCACACACGATCGAATTGTCTGACGAAATCCCGTCCGCCGGGCAAAGTCTGCCGTAAAGTCCGCTCGTGTGTACGCGGCATAATGCATTCCTGGGCAGTAATGCATTCCTATGGGCAAGTGGATGTTTCCATCCGCATTCGTCCACATCTGTTTTTTTTTTTTTTTTTTTTTAACGGATCAAAGACCTGTTTTTGTTCCATTTAAAAACATGATAAATGGATGTAAACAGACAAACGGTCCATTTTTGCATCCATCTTTGCATTGGTTGTTAGAAGCCGGACTCATCTCTGCTGTCAGCAGGGGTTTCAGCTGACAGCAGAAAGTAAACAGACTGAATTCATACTACGGGATGGGGGGAGTGGGGGCTGTGTGTACTGCAGACAAGGGGGGAGGGGCAATGTGCGCAAGAAGAAAAGCAAGAAAAGCAGGAGAGGAGCAGTGTATACACTGAGGTGGCAGTGTGCACAGGCAGACTCCCTCATTTGCCGGCACTGACTGCCATTCCCGGCTTTAAATGAAATTGCCGTTTTATTTGTTCTTTATAGTGCTGGAGAAGGAGCTGTCATTCAGCCCCGCCACTGATGTAAACAAAGGGACAGGATCACTTTAGCGGCAGGGCTGAATGACAGGGGGGGGGGGAGGGAGCACTTATATAAGCTGAATTAATTCCATTACTTGAGGAGTGGGGAAGTATTTTCGATTTTTTGCTTCAGCCTTCGGTATCTAAGAAACCAGCCTTTCTAAAAAAAATTACACTCAAGTTATCAATAAGTTCAAAGAGTTAAGATATGAAGGTGAATGCTTGTTGGTGACCGCCAATGAATTTTCATTTTATACTAATATTCCTCATAGAATGGGTCTTGAGGCGGTTGAACATTACTTGAATGTGGACAGATCTGTATCTCCTAAACAAAATGTTTGTTTTATTGTGGATTTATACATTTTTACAATGAAACCTAATTATGGTTCACAGATACATTTTTTTTTTTTACAATAAAATGGCGTTGCATTCAGTGCTCCAAGTTTAGCGCATTTGTGCTCTATAAAGTGCTATTCTAACTTTTGACCACTAGATGGAGAGGGTTAATTATTTCACATGTGTCAAACACAAGATCCACAGATCATTTCATGTGACCCTCCCCCCTGTCTCCGCCCATACCTTGTCTCAGCAGTCAGCAGCAGAGATGATGACAGAACTCCTCCGCCAGATCTTGCACTTTTCTGTGCAGCCGCGGAGAAGCTCATCAGAAGTCTCCTCCCCCATCTCTGCAGTCAGCAGCAGTGAGGAGGACAGAACTCCTCCTACAGATATTGCACCTCTCTGTGCACCCAAGCACCCTTCCTTAGTCTCAGCATTCTGCAGACTCCAGCAGCTGACTCCAAACCTCCTCTGGCCCTTCTCCAGACCCTGCACTATCTGCTTCCTAGCTCCCCCCTACTTCTTCTTGACAGCAGCACAAAGTAAGGGGGGCACACTGTAATGTAAGGGAGGGTGGGGGGCTTGATTTTGGGAGGGGGCTCTGAGGACCCTGATGTAAGAATGGGAACCCTGATGTCAGGGCAGGGGGCTCTGGGAACCCTGATGAAATGAAGGGGGGCTCTAGGGACCCTGATGAAAGGAAGGGGAGCTCTGGGGACCCTGATTTAAGAAGGGGTTGGGGACCTTGATGTAAAAGAGAGGGGCTCTGGGGACCCTGATATAATAAACGGGGCTCTGGGGACCCTGATTTAAACAGGGTGCCTTTGGGGACCCTGATGTAAAGGGGGTCCCTGATGTAAAATGGGGGTGGCTCTGGGGACCCTAGGGGGGTAATTTAGGGGCTCTGATGTAAGGAGGGGGGGGCTCTTAGGACCCTGATGTAAAGGGTGACTCTGGGGACTTTGGTGTAAGGAGGGGGGATCCTATTGTAATAGGGGAGCTCTGGGGACCCAGAAGTCAGAAGGAAGAATCCTGGGGACTCTGATGTTGGGGAGGGGCTCTGGGGTCCCTGATGAAATGATGTAAGCCGGGACTATGGGAACCCTGAAGTAAGTGAGAACTTTGGGAACCTGGATGTAAGTGGGGGACTCCAGAGATCCTGATGTAAAGGGAGGCTCTTGAAACCCTGATGTAAGGAAGGCTCTGGGGACCTGATGTGACTAGGGAAACTCTGGGACCCTTCTTTAAGGGAGTGACTCTAGGTAGGGACCCTAATGTAAGGAGGGGGGCTCTGGGGAGGGACCCTGATGTAACAGAGGGGGACTCTGGAGAGCCTGACATAATGGGGGTGACTCTAGGGACCCTCATGTTAGGGGGGACTATGGGAACCCTGATGTAAGGGGGGATGACTCTGGGGACCCTGGCATAAGGTGGGTAACTCTGGGGACCCTGATGTTGGGGTGGAGACTCTGGCACCCTGATGTAAGGGGAAGGACTCTGATGTAGAGGGGGGACTCTGTTTTTGGGGGAAATTTAAAGTGGAAACTTGATGAAAGGAGGGAATCTGATGTAAAGAGGTGGACTCATCCTGGCTGCTGTACTATATGTTGTTTTGTATAATACTTACTCCTGACCCCTGCGAGCTTTACAATATGTTGTACATTACATTATCCTGACTAACAGTTGCTGGTCTGCCCTAAAAACTAATGGTTTTATTGAAGTTGTTCTTTAAGGTAGGCTCAGACAGACAAAGTGATCACTTTTTGCGTGAAGAAAAGTGATGGAAACATTAAAATTTAAAAAATGATCCTTCATTCTGAGATATAAGTGTATCTTTGAGACTGTTACTTATGACATTTAGTAAGTAGGAGTATTTTGTGGGTACAATGACTGTGGTATACAGTATGTGTGCAGTGTACACAGTGGCTAGGCACAGATTCTGTTAAATAAATTCCCCCTTTAAGTCCCTCCCACTGTTAGGCAAAATCTGTCCTCTGCGTCACTTATTACTGATCTCTGAACTCTGCCTCACTTACTATTGGCCCCTGTCCTCTCCACTCTGCTGACCCTGCCTTACAAACTAATAGCTAGACATGTACAATTTGTTTAGTTCCGAATTCGTTTTTTAATGAATTTAGACAAATTTGTTTATTCGGAAATATCCACATTTTTGAAATTCCGAATTTCCGAATTTTTCTGAATATGCGGAAATTTTTTAATTTGAAAATTTGGAAAATCTGAAATTCAAAAATCCGAATTTTCGGAAATCCAAAAAAAGGAATGAAAATTCGAAAATTCAAAAGAACGAAAGTCCTAAGATAAGAACGAAAATCCAAAAATTCAAAAACCTGAAAATTCAAAAATCTGAAATAATAACTCAACTAATAATAACCTAACTATGACTAACTATTAAACTATAGGTATTGGAATTTCCTTTCAAATTGTCTGTTAGTGGACGTAAGGAATACAAATTTATCCGAAGTTACAAATTATCCGTAATAATGAATGTCGTCTTTAAACAAATGGAACGTAAAGAATTAATAATAATACACAACAATAATAATAATAATAAAAATAATAATTAAAATGTATTATTATTATTATTATTGTGTTCCTTTCCATTTGTTTAGATGCGGCATTCCTTATTTCCAATGATTCGTAACTTTAGATAAATTTGTATTTGTTACGTTTACTAACAGACAAATTTGAAAGAAAATTCCAATACCTATAATTGAATAATTAGTTATCATTAGTTAGTTAGTTATTATTTAGAATATTTGGATTTTCGTTCTTTCGAAATTTCCTTTCTTATTTTCGGATTTGCAAATTTTCAGTTTTTCGAATTCCGAATTTTCGAATTTACAAATTCTGAATTTTCGAATTTACAAATTCTGAATTTTCGAATTTTCAAATTTACGAATTTTCAACGTTTACGAAAAAAAAAAAATGAATTAAACGAAAACAAACACATTTTTCAGCAGTGCACATGTCTACTAAGAGCCTCTGTACATTGCCCTACAAACTGCTGACTTCCTGTCCTGCTGACCTCCCATCCTCTGCACCCCTGACATTTTTTTACTGCACCCCTCACATCAGACAGGCTGAATCCTGCCCTGCTTCTGAGGCTGAGGGGGTCTTGACATCTGATGTAAGGGGGATGGTATGCTCTGGATATCTGCATAATACAATTCTATGCCAGTTGAAAAGGAGGGTCACACACTACTGGTATCATCCACAAGAAACTTATAACATATAACCAGTGAAGTGACTGGCCTCAGGTTATACACAGAGATTAAACAAATCCTCCTAAATAAGTGGTACCTCTTTATTTGCAGTCTTCTCTACATCCGTTTAAAGTCCAGAATTTATAAAGCTTGTCCTTTCAGAAAAAAGGGCATGGAGTGCTAAAATTACACTCTGCAGAGCTCAGTGAGGAGAGCTCTGAGAGCTGGTTGAAGGGAATAGACACACCCCCTTCACTCAGCATACAGGAACAGAGCTGGGGCTGTTAATCAGCTGGAGCTCCTTTTACATCACATTTTTTTTCTTGTTGTCAGGAAAACTTGTCAGAAGTGACAAGCAGAGGAACGAAGCAGCGGACAGAAATTACACTATAGCTAGATACACACTATCCAATTTTCTGTAGATTTTTCCATCAGATTTACCAAAACCATATAATATGAGGTCAAACCTTAATGCCCCGTACACACGAGCGGAATTTCAGGCAGAAAAATCTTGGATGGTTTTTCCGGCGGAATTCCCCTCAAGCTTGCCTTGCATACACACGGTCACACAAAAGTTCTCTGAACTTTCGACCATCAATAACGCGATGACTTACAACACTACGATGAGCCGAGAAAATTAAGTTCAATGCTTACGAGCATGTGTCGAATTGTTTCCGAGCATGCGTTTTTTTGCGCGTCGAAATTGCATACAGACGATTGCATTTTCGGATAGGAACTTTTTCCGACCAAAAAATAGAGAACCTGCTCTTAATCTTTTGCTGGCTGGAATTCTGCCAGCAAAAGTCTGATGGAGCATACACATGATCGCATTTTCCAACCAAAAGCTCTCATTGGAGTTTTGCTGGCGACACAATCGTGTGTACGGGGCATTAAAGTTTCAATTTGTATGCAATCAGGCAGGCCCTTGCACTACGTGGTTTTGGTAAACCTAAAGGAAATCTGGCAACAAAAGTTGTATAGTGTGTATGGGGTCTTAGTGATCTTAATCACTTCACCCCCGGAAGGATTTACCCCCTTCCTGACCAGGCCATTTTTTGCGATATGGCACTGTGTCGCTTTAACTGACAATTGCGTGGTCATGCTACGCTGTACCTAAACAAAATTGATGTCCCTTTTTCCCCACAAATAGAGCTTTCTTTTGGTGGTATTTGATCTCCTCTGTGGTTTTTATTTTTTGCGCTATAAACAAAAATATTTTTTACTTTTTGCTATAATAAATATCTCCAAATTAAAAAAATAAATAAATACATTTTTCCTCAGTTTAGGACGATATGCAATCTTCTACATATTTTTGGTAAAGAAAAAAAAAAAATCGCAAAAAGCGTATATTGATTGATTTGTGCAAAAGTTATAGTGTCTACAAAATAGGGGATAGATTTATGGCATTTTTTTTTTTTTTTAATAGTAATGGTATCTGCGATTTTTATTTGGACTGCAACATTGCGGCAGACAGATCGGCCACTTTTGACACTTTTTTGCAACTACTGACATTTATACAGCGATCAGAGCTATAAATAGCCACTGATTACTGTATAAGTGTAACTGGCAGGGAAGGGGTTAACACTAAGGGGCGATCAAGGGGTTAAATGTGTTCCCTCAGTGGGTTCTAACTGTTGGGGGATGGGACTGCCAAGGGGAGGAGACCGATCGATGTTCCTATATACTAGGAACACACGATCTGTCTCCTCTCCCCTGACAGAACGTGGCTGTTTGTTTACACACATGGATCCTTGCTCTGGCTCTGTCAGACGGGATCGCGTGTGCCCATCGAACATCACGGCTGCCGGGCACACGCATCGGCTCCTCAGTACCGCGGCGGGCGCGTGCCCCGTATACCCTTTAAAGCGGCCCTGTACAGATACGGCGATTCGTGAAGGGGAACCATTCTGCCACCGTCAAATGGTGGGCGGTCGGCAAGCGGTTAATTGAGACAAGTACACACTGTAGAAGCATATGTCTGAGGTTTACAACCACTTTGAGTTTGAGACCCCTGGACTATAATTGGTTATTGCATGCATATTTAAAGTATACAGTATGTGGGCAAAATCAATTACTATCCTTTTAATTAATTTTTATTATGTTTGTTATTCAGGGCATGTAATGTGGGTCTAAATTGTTGCCCCCAAGAGAGCTTGTTTATGGATTGAGTGCGGTTGGTGTAAAGTTTTTAATAACAACACATTATTTGATATGAATAAAAAAAAAACAAATAAACAATTGTATAAGATAAAAATAATAAAATTACATACACTTTCACCACCATAAAATTTTTCCAAGTTCCATATTAAGGCCCCCTATCAACATATTCACTTAGGCCCCTTTCACACTGGGGCGGTAGGGGGCGTCGGCGGTAAAACAGCGCTATTTTTAGCGATGTTTTACCGCGGTATTCGGCCGCTAGCGGTGCGGTTTTAACCCCCCGCTGGCGGCCGAAAAAGGGTTAAAACCCCTCGTATAGCGCGGCTATAGTTGCGGTATTACCGCGGTATAGCCGCGCTGTCCCATTGATTTCAATGGGCAGGAGCGGTTTAGGAGCGGTGAATATACCGCTCCTTCACCGCTCCAAAGATGCGGCTGACAGGAGATTTTTTCTTCTGCCAGCGCACTGCTTCAGTGTGAAAGCCCTCGGGCTTTCACACTGAACAATCAGCGGAGGCTGTTTAGGGGCGGTTTGCAGGCGCTATTTTTAGCGCAATAACGCCTGCAAACCGCCCCAGTGTGAAAGGGGCCTTACTTTTATTTAAACTTTTTTACTATTCTCTCTTTCTCCAGTATTTTTTTTTTTCTTTCAATGTGACTTTTAAATTTTTAATCATCATTCTTTATTTTAGCCATAATATATATATATATATATATTAATATATATATATATATATATATATATATATATATATATATATATATATATATATATATATATATATATATATATATATATATATATATATATATATTTTATTATTATTATTATTATTATTATTTATTTCAGTCACTTTTTCTGTATTCTTTAACACATCATCTTAATTTTTCTCTCATAAGGGTTCATTTGCATTCTTTATTCATTTTTTCACCTTTTCAATTATTTATTTTTTCTCATTATTGTTTGCTTTTTCTATTTTTTGTTTTCATTATACTTTTCATTTAATTATTTTCACCATCTATTTATTATTTTTTTTCATTGTGTTTCATGGTTTGTAACGACACTCTGCTATATATATTTCTTACATGTTGTGCTTTTTATTTTATTTTACAGTCCTATGTAGTACCTTTGATTTATCCAAGCTACCTTAGCCCACTGTTAGTGGTTCATTGATACACCACTTGTTTCAAGTTAAAAACTACAGTAGTACCTTGGATTACAAGCATAATTCGTTCCAGAAGCATGCTTGTAAACTAAAGCACTCGTATATGGGTGGCACGGTGGTGTAGTGGATAGCACTTTCGCCTAGCAGTAGGAAGGGTCGCTGGTTTAAATCCCAACCACAACACTATCTGCCTGGAGTTTGCATGTTCTCCCTGTGCCTGTGTGGGTTTCCTCCGGGTACTCCGGTTTCCTCCCACACTCCAAAGACATGCTGGTAGGTTAATTGGATCCTGTCTAAATCGTCCCTAGTATGTATAAATGTGAGTTAGGGACCTTAGATTGTAAGCTCCTTGAGGGTAGGGACTGATGTGAATGTACAATGTATATGTAAAGCGCTGTGTAAATTGATGACGCTATATAAGTAACTGAAAAAAAAAAATTATAATAATATATCAAAGCGAGTTTCCCCATAGGAATCAATGGAAACTCAGATAATTTGTTCCAGTGTCACTGCTAGTGTATGCAGTACCGCATGTGGCCAGAGGTGGGGGGCACTAGAGTCAATCAGAGATGCTCAGAGACACTCAGAGGGAACCTCTGGCCAAATGTGGTACTGCACACCCCAGAGGCTTGAATCTTGCGAGACAACGCTCGCAAACTGAGTCAGGATTTAAAAAAAAAATAGCTTGCATTGTGAAACGCTCGTAAACTGCGTTACTCACAATCCAAGGTTTTACTGTATTCTTTTTTTTTTCTAAACGGTGGTGTTTCCATTCTATCCTCTACAAAGGTCTTTTGATTAACAAAAAAACTTTTTCCACAGCCAGTGAGCCCCTAATTTTCATACATTACCTTGAAGCTTGAAGGGGTTCACTATGGCACAGTCTCCTCTACTACCTCAACCTTTGGGAGATAGAAACAGAGTGGCAGACAGAAATACCAAGAGCATTTTCTGTAGAATGTGCAGATGATAAGAGATTTCTGAGACCTTATTTCAAAAACTTCAAAGATTATTGTCCACTGAGATCCACCTATTGTGGAATATCACTTCCCTGGAAGAATATCTCAAACTAAAGAGGATACCTCGAGGTCTAAGAATAAAAAGTTCCCATCATTTAAAGTAGAGGATGAGAATTTTAGTACACATTGGGTGAATGTACTAGATGAGGCAGTCGAACAGTCTTATTAGGCTGATCTTTAATCATAAAAAAACACACTTGGAGGCTTTGCATAACAACATCACTCAGGTTCAACATGACCTGGATAAATTCCGGAATCAGTCAGATTTCCTATAAACAGAAGAAAAACATACAAAATCTCTGGATTCGCTTGAAGATGAAATCATGTATGTCAAAAGATCAAAATTCTTGAGAGACAAATCTGACTGATGCAGAAGGGACAGTCTACAAATGGAGAATGTTTGATTCACATCAAAGAATTATAAACCAAGGTAAATCAAAATATTCTATACTCAGAACCTCATCAACACCTGTGTGTACCCCCAAAAGAAATAAATTTCAGATACTGAGGGAGAAGCCGTTTCTCTTTCATCCTCTGCCTCAACATCCAGTACTAGAAATAGGAAGGGGAAATTACATTACATTGCAATCAAAGAAGCAGATAAGGGTGGAGCAGTCGTAGTTCTCAACACCATTGATAAAGAGGCACTTTGTCAAATATCATATCTTCAAACCTATACACGTTTATCAAAAGATCCAAACACAAATGTAAAAGGGATCTAGAAACTATCACGAGAGAAGCTATGTGTTTGGGTATTATAGATGATAATGAAGCTAAGAAATTGGGTCCGGTCAGTGCTGGATTTATAAGGGGGCAAAAGGAGAAATTGTCCCATGCCCCCCAGCCAGAGGGGTCCCAGACTTCCTTTATGAAAAAAAAAGAGAATGTATTTTCCCTTGAGACTTCAGTAGTGTGTCTGTTGAAGAAATTGTCCAGTTTGCAGCCACTACCAAGTTCCGATCATGTCTCACGCCATCTCAACAGGCAGTTTTATTACATGATGAAGGGCTTGCTGATACCTTGTCAGGTGTTAATATAGCTCTTAGAATATATTTGAGCATGATGGTCACTAGTTGTTCAGGGGAAAAGTCACTCAGCAAATTGGCACTGATAAAGAATTATCTGAGAACCACGATGACCCGTGAAAGACTAAGCGCACTGTGCTTACTGGCTGTCAAGAGCAGTGTCCTCAAGAATATCAGTTTGATGAGTTAGGCAGCCCACAGATTTTGAGATTTTCTTTCCTTCCACCACGGTTAAAATGAAAGTAAATCGCTTGATTCCCTCATCATCACAGTCAGTGTTCATGGGGTAATGCCTCAGACAGCACTAATGTGTTCTGCCAGGGGGGAGGGGTGCGGGAAGCCATCCTGGCCAGCAGAACACGATGATCGCTTCTAGCGGCTATAGCCACTGGCAGTAATCACATGTTAAAAATCTGACAGCCTGCCCATAGATGGATCAAATCGCAACCAGTCCCTGCTGAACATCTATGGCCAGCTTAAGTTACAGATTTTGTAGATGCAGGAAGAAAGACTTTTTTGTAAATATTGTAGTGTAATTCATATTGTAACTGTGATATTTGACTTTCCAGTTCCTTGTGTAATGTGTATTCTCACAATCAATAAAATTGAGTTAAAAAAAAATAAAAAAAATCTGAGAAGTGTCTTCTTCAGGATCCTAACATATTTTTTTTTTTTTTTAGAACAAATGTGGTTTATTATTCATTTTTTTGTTGTTATATAATTTCATTTCTACGTTGAGGGACCCACCGAAAATGAAGTGCCCTGGGCCCCCCAAGGTCTAAATCCAATCTTCCACCATCTCCCTAAAGTACATAAATCAGAGAAGCCTGTAGGGAGGAGACCTATAGTAGCCAGCATACTTGGAGAACCAATGGAAACCTGGGAAAGCCTATAGATGAATTGTTACAGCCATTAGTCATCAGACTACTATCTCATCTTCATGACACTAAATACACAAGGTGAACAATTTTCCATGGACAACATTTTTAAATTGTCCACATGTGATGTTTAATTGGTATATTTTTGTATACTGCATACCTTAGGTGTACAAGCCCTACAATATCACATGAACCTATACACTGAATTTACAGAGGAATTAAAGTCCTTTTGCTATTAGAACACAATTACTTTCTCTTCAACAAAAAATGGTACCTATAAAAACAAGGGGTTTCGATGGGAGCTAGGTTTTCACCCACATATGACAACTTGTACTTGATGGTGGGAGGAACAATTTATCTATAGCATTCAGAACCCATACAGACAACAAACAAAATTATTCTTTCGATACATAGACAATCCACATTTTAAAGTGGACAACGACTATTTATTGGTGTATTTTCTGACTTATTTGAATGATAACTCTCTTCATTTAAAATTTTACAGGAGGAGAACAACTCACAGATATACATTATTTAGATTTAACTTTGACAGGATCAGCCCAACACCAAAGAGTGACAGTACATTCTTATAGGAAGCCAACATCAAAAAACACTTTACTCCTGTTAGGATCTGAGTTCACCTGCTGGTGGCAATGTGGTGCTCTGGACTGATTGCTGCAGTTTTAGTGTCCACCAGCAGGTGTCTCCTAAAGGCCAACAGGCCCCAGTAATCAGTTCCAAATGTTCTTAGCTGCTAGCAAGACTTGTAATGCTTCTCCCACTAGAACATGGCACCTCAGTGTTATGTTAGGAGATTACAGCTGGGAAATGACCATATATAGATAGCCATAGAAAGAAACTGGGACCAGATCATATGTATATAGCTTCAAAGTTTTTTTAAAGTGAATGAAAGATAATCACACACCAGCAAACAATAAATATGAGAATGCATGAGAATCAAAACTAAATAACAAAATGCCTAACCAGCAACCCAAAACAAAACTAACAATATATACTATAGTGCCTTGAAAAAGTATACATACCCCTTGAAATTTTCCACATTTTGTCATGTTACAACGAAAAACGTAAATGTATTTTATTGGGATTTTATATGATAGACTAACACAAAGTGGCGCATAATCGTGAAGTGGAAGGAAAATGATAAATGGTTTACAAAATTGTTTACAAATAAATATCTGAAAAGTGTGGCATGCATTTGTATTCAGCCCCCTTTACTCTGATCTCCCTAAATCTAGTGGAACCAATTGCCTTCAGAAGTCACCTAATTAGTAAATAGAGTCCACCTGTGTGTAATTTAATCTCAGTATAAATACAGCTGTTCTGTGAGACCCTCAGATGTATGTTAGAGAATCGTAGTGAACAAACAGCATCATGAAAGCCAAGGAACACACCAGACAGGTCAGGAGAAAAGCTGTGGAGAAGTTTAAAGCAGGTTTAGGTTAAAATATCCCAAGCTTAGAACATCTCACAGAGCACTGTTCAATCCATCATCCGAAAATGGAAAGAGTATGGCACTACTGCAAACCTACCAAGACATGACTGTCCACCTAAACTGACAGGCCAGACAAGGAGAGCATTATTCAGAGAAGCAGCCAAGAGGTCCATGGTAACTCTGGAGGAGCTGCAGAGATCCATAGCTTAGGTGGGAGAATCTGTCCACAAGACAACTATAGGTCGTGCACACCACAAATCTGGCCTTCATGTAAGAGTGGCAAGAAGAAAGCCGTTGTTGAAAGAAAGCCATAGGAAGTTCCATTTGCAGTTTGTGAGAAGCCATGTGGGGGACACAGCAAACATATGGAAGAAGGTGCTCTGGTCAGATGAGACCAAAATTTAAATTTTTGGTTTAGAAGCAAAACGCTATGTGTGGCAGAAAACTGCACATCACCCTGAACACACGGTCCCCACCGTGAAACATGGTGGTGGCAGCAGCATCATGTTGTGGGGATTCTTCAGCAGGGACAGGTGGGAAGGTGGATGGAACCAAATACAGGGCAATCTTAGAAGAATTAGGCCTCATGACACAGGGCGTTTTTAAAGCTGCTTTTAGCAGCGTCAGACTTTTTTTGCAGCTTAAAAACACCTCTCCATGTTATTGCATGGCCTCAAGCACACACAGAGGATCTGAGGATCTTGAAGGGGAACCCTACACCAAAATTAAGAAAAACAAAACAGTGTGAGGTCCCCCCCCCAAGATTCATACAAGACCCTTCGGTCTGGTATGGATTTTGAAGGGAACCCCAAATACCCATACCAGACCCTTATCCGAGCATGCAGCCCAGGAGGTCAGGAAAAAGGGTGCGCGCCCTCCCTCGTGGCTATACCAGGCCACACGTCCTCAACGTGGGGGGGGTGGGAGCTCTGCGCCCCCCACCCCAAAGCACCTTGTACCCATGTTGATGGGGACAAGGGCTTCTTCCCCACAACCCTTGCCAGTGGTTGTGGGGGTCTGCTGGTGGGCGGTTTATCAGAATCTGGAAGCCCCCTTAGAGAAGAGGGCCCCCCACCCTATGTGAATGAGTAAGGGGTACATTGTACCCCTACCCATTTATCCAAATAGGTATTAAATATAAATAAAAACAGTACACAGATTTTTAAGTCCTTTATTAAAGCAGCTTTGACATATCTTCTCCCCGCTCCGGTGATGTCTTCTCCCCTCTGCGTCCCTTCTCCCTCCTCTGTTGATGTCTTCTCCTGCTGTCTTCTTCCTCTTGATCTTCTGCTGCCTCCGGTTCTTCTTCTTCTGATGTTCTCCTGACGCTTGCTTCCTCTGTAATGCTAGGTCCGCCATGTGCCAGTACTTATATAGCCATGGGGCGTAGCCACCCGTTGACATCATCCGGAGACCCTGCCCTCTTGTGACGTCACCGCCCATCATGCCCCGGGCGGTGACGTCACAAGAGGGCAGGGTTTCCGGATGATGTCGCCAGGTGTCCATGCCCCATGGCTATATAAGTAATGGCACACGGCGGAACTAGCATTACAGCGGGAGCGAGCATTGGGAGAAGTTCGGAGGAAGAAGAACCAGAGGCAGTAGAAGAACCAGAGGAAGAAGACAGCGGAAGAAGACAGCGGAGAGGGGAGAAGACATCAGCAGAGGAGGGAGAAGAGCCAGAGGGGGGAAAAGACATCAGCGGAGGAGGGTGAAGAGCCGGAGAGGGAAGAAGACATCAGCAGAGCATGATGGGTGGTGACGTCACAAGGGGGTGGGGTCTGCAGATGATGTCACTGGGTGTCCACGGGGATCACTTAAAAAAAAAAATTCTCTTATTTATTTTATTTCTTTTTTCTTTTTTTATACTGTCCCTTTAAAGATTTTTTTTTTTAATCTGATCGCTTTTATTGATGTCACAAGGAATGTAAACATCCCTTGTGACAGTAATAGGCAGTGACTGGTACTCTTTATGCCTCCTTTGCACTTAAAAGTATTCAAAACGCCAAAATCTGCATTTTTGAATACTAGGGATTTTTTTTAGAAATTTTGTAATTCTGTTTTATGCAGAATTAAGTTATTAAAATAATTATTCACAACAACTTTATCCGTGCCCATCAGTGCAGCCTCACCTGTGCACAACAATACAGCCTACCTGTGTCCATCAATAATGCTTCACCTGTGTCCACCAATGCAGCCTGTCTGTGTCCACCAATGCAGCCTGCCCGTGTCCACCAATGCAGCCTGCCTGTGTCCACCAATGCAGCCTGCTCGTGTCCACCAATGCAGCCTGCCCATGTCCACCAATGCAGCCTGCCCATGTCCACCAATGCAGCCTGCTCATGTCCACAAATGCAGCCTGCACGTGTCCACCAATGCAGCCTGCACATGTCCACCAATGCAGCCTGCCCGTGTCCACCAATGCAGCCTGTGTCCACCAATGCAGCCTGTGTCTAACAATGCAGCCTGTGTCTACCAATGCAGCCTGTGTCCATCAGTGCAGCCTGTGTCCACCAGTGCAGCCTGTGTCCACCAATGCAGCCTGTGTCTAACAATGCAGCCTGTGTCTAACAATGCAGCCTGTGTCCACCAATGCCTACCTGTGCAAGGGAAGCGAGGAAAGGAATTGTGGGCTGGATGATCAGAGCGCCGAGGAACATCACAGCTTTCATTTCAATTACTGTATGTTCCCGTCGTTCGCCGTCACATACAGCCCTGCCTCCTGGCTGGGGAACTTTGAAATATGCCACGTGTCCCGGGATTGGAAGGGTGATTTGTCTATCAAAGTCCCTGGACAAGGAGGAGGGGCTGTATGTGACGGGCCGTGCGAAGAACATACAGCAATTGAAATGAAAGCTGTGATGTTCCTTGGCGCTCTGATTATCCGGCCGCCTGCTCTCCTCTCTCTTCCCCTCCGCAATCACTGGGAGAACGGCTCCCATACAACCCTGCCTGTCGGCAGTGCTTGCCCCCCTGCTCCCAGGCAGCCATAGCTCGCCAGCCCTCAAAATCTACTCGCAAAATGCGAGCAGGCAAATGGAATTTTTGAGGGCTGCTTCATACCATAACTTTCATACGATATCATTAAAGTTCTTTTGCATGTATAACTTTCTCCACATAAAATTTTTTGTGCAAAGTATAGTTCTTCAAAAAAAAGTTCTTAAACATTTAAAACTATATAGTGCAGTTCATTTAATGGTTATCAACAATGTGATCCAGTTGACAGGTGCTAGTGCTTGCATTATTAAGTGACTCTACAGAAATAGGATCCAAATAAAAAGTGCTGGTGCTTCAGTGATTCCCAACCACCTTCCAAACTATGCGCTCACCTTGACTTATAACCTCTCTTCCTAGGTCAAATCACGCAGTCCCCTATGCTGGGGTTAGCAATCGTAGACTCCTCTGTCTTCTTCCACCTCTTTCTCTCTCTTTCCTTGTGTTCTGACCCTCTGTTGTGTATGGCCCTTTAAATTTGCGCTCTCTTTTCCTTATAGTAGTGCAGCCAGGAAAACTTCAAGGTAACAAAAGTCCAAAACACAGAGGCACTAGAGGGCACAACCCCCAGTGAAACCTTTCAGGCTTGAGTGCCCAAACTTACACAGGTGCAGCCATGGCTGCCCTGAGTGTCAAAACTCCTATGCCCCATTACCATAGCCCACTGGTGCCATTGCTGGTGATCGAGGTCACTTTTGACCGAATCGCTATGGATAGGATAGGACTAGTAGTAAAATCTGCTAAAGGCCATCAGTACACCCTGGTCGTCATGGACTATGGCACCCGATATCCTGAGGCTGTTCTCTTAAAGTGATTGTAAACGATCACCTTGTAAAACAACCTATTCAGTTTAAAATAGAAATGAAAGTCAAAACATCTTATCAAATTTTCTGGCCAAAAATCATTCAGGCTAATAGATATTCGTTAGATCCACTAAGATCAAGTGGTAGATCTCACATAATTTCGGAGATATTCCACATAACAATAGAGATATTAGGTGGTACATAAGGAGGGGTTGGCCCTCCCACATGCAATTTTCTGACCAAAAATCATTCAGGCTAATAGATATTCGTTAGATCCGGTAAGATCAAGTGATTTTAACTTTAGATCTCACATAATTTCAGAGATATTCCACATAAGAGTAGAGATATTATGTGGTACAGAAGGTACATCCATCTTCAACCGTCTTTGGATGGTTCTTCAGCGGGTGCCTGTAGTCTCTCCTGACACCTCCGTTCACCTCCCTGCCTCATGGTGATCTCTCCTCAGACCAACAAGCTTAAGTCTTTAGCTAGCCCCCCCTTCTTGCAAAGCAGGCTGGGCTTGGTAGTTCCACCCCCTGTAGAAATCAATGGGACTGTATTGTGATGAGACTTCAAGTCCCATGGCCCTCTGCTGCTGCTTGATTGGCTCCCTCTCCCTGCCAATAGGGACACAGGAAGAGGAGAGGGAGGGGGAGAAATCCCCCACAGGGACTGACAGGCCTGCTCGCCCTCAGTGAGTGCCTGTGTCAGTGTCTATTCAGTCCGGTGGTCGCTGGCGGGAATGGTGGGAGGTGCAGGACCACGGGTGATAGAGTAGCCACCGCTACACACTCCCCCCAAGAAAGAACCTTTGGTCCGCCAAAGGAGGAAAAGAGTCTATGACCTGTTACATGTTTTTGATATACACACGGAAAAAAAAACAGGTTAGTGTGCACAGGAAACCATACAATTTACATCTGCATAAAACCCTGGCAGAGGAACATCCCACCAATTAGCATAGGAGGGGAGGTTGTCCTGCCTACAGGCCACCTCAACTAGAATGGCCCAGCTAGATGTGCCAGGGGGTGAGTGTCAGAAACCAAGAAATCAGGCCGAGACAGAAGTACAGTTAAATCACACTTGTTTAATAATAAAAGTAAAAAGAACAAACGTAGTCAAAACATAGCCAAAGTTCAGTAACCGGAACAGATAGTCAGCCAAGCCAGAAGTCAGGGATCAATGTAGTGGAACAGCAAGCAGGATCTGGAGCCAGAAGGGATATCAGCAAAGCAAGTCTTGAACAGGATCGCAGGAGATTGTTTCTGTGATGTTGACCAAGGCGAAGGCAAAGATCCTCTGGACTGGACTGCTTAAGTAGGCAGGACTGATGAGCAGGATATCATTAACAGCTGTGTAACTGAGTAGGGATAAGCCGAACACCCCCCTGTTCGGTTCGCACCAGAACATGCGAACAGGCAAAAAATTTGTTCGAACACACAAACACCGTTTGGACACGAACATGAATAGTCAAAAGTGCTAATTTTAAAGGCTTATATGCAAGTTATTGTCATAAAAAGTGTTTGGGGACCTGGGTCCTGCCCCAGGGGACATGGATCAATGCAAAAAAAAGTTTTTAAAAGGCCGTTTTTTCAGGAGCAGTGATTTTAATAATGCTTAAAGTGAAACAAGAAAAGTGTAATATTCCTTTAAATTTCATACCTGGGGGGTGTCTATAGTATGCCTCTAAAGGGGCGCATGTTTCCTGTGTTTAGAACAGTCTGACAGCAAAATGACATTTCAAAGGAAAAAAGTTATTTAAAACTACTCGCGGCTATTAATGAATTGCCGGTCCGACAATACACATAAACAACGGTAAGCGGCATGGGAATTCCCCACAGGGGAACCCCGAACCAAAATTTAAAACAAAATGACGTGGGGGGTCCCCCTAAATTCCATACCAGGCCCTTCAGGTCTGGTATGGATATTAAGGGGAACCCCGGCCAAAATTAAAAAAAAAATGGCTTGGGGTCCCCCTCAAAATCTATACCAGACCCTTCAGGTCTGGTATGGATTTTAAGGGGAACCCCGCGCCAAATCTAAAAAAAAATGGCATGGGGTCCCCCCAAAAATCCATACCAGACCCTTATCCGAGAACGCAACCAGGTAGGCCGCAGGAAAAGAGGGGGGGATGAGAGAGCAGCCCCCCCTCCTGAACCGTACCTGGCCACATGCCCTGAACATTGGGAGGGTGCTTTGGGGTAGCCCCCCGAAACACCTTGTCCCCATGTTGATGGGGACAAGGGCCTCATCCCCACAGCCCTTGCCCGGTGGTTGTGGGGGTCTGCGGGTGGGGGGCTTATCGGAATCTGGAAGCCCCCTTTAACAAGGGGACCCCCAGATCCCGGCCCTCCCCCCTGTGTGAAATGGTAGGGGGGTACAAAAGTACCCCTACCATTTCACAAAAAAAAGTGTCAAAAATGTTAAAAATGATAAGAGACAGTTTTTGACAATTCCTTTATTTAAATGCTTCTTCTATCTTTTATCTTCTTTCTTCTATCTTCTATCTTCCTTCGGTTTCTTCCTCCATCTTCTTCTTCTTCTGGTTCTTCTGGTTCTTCCTCCGGTGTTCTCATCCAGCATCTTCCTCCGCCTCGTCTTCTTCCCTTTGTCTTCTGGGCGGCTCCGCATCCAGCATGATGGGAGGCTCCCGCTGTGTGACGCTTCTCCTCTTCTGACGGTTCTTAAATAACGGAGGGCGGGGTCATCCGGTGACCCCGCCCCCTTCTGACGCACGGGGACTTGACGGGGACTTCCCTGTGGCATTCCCCGTGACGTCAGAGGGGGCGGACAGGGAAGTCACCGTGCGTCAGAGGGGGGCGGGGTCACCGGGTCGCCCTCCGTTATTTAAGAACCGTCAGAAGAGGAGAAGCGTCACACAGCGAAGCGTCACACAGCGAAGCGTCACACAGCGGGAGCCTCCCATCATGCTGGATGCGGAGCGAGCCAGAAGATGAAGGGAAGAAGACGCCGCGGAGGAAGATGCCAGACAAGAACACTGGAGGAAGAACCAAAAGAACCAGAAGAACCAGAAGAAGAAGGAGGAAGAAACCGAAGGAAGATAGAAGATAGAGGAAGCATTTAAATAAAGGAATTGTCAAAAACTGTCTCTTGTCATTTTTAACATTTTTGACACTTTTTTTGTGAAATGGTAGGGGTACTTTTGTACCCCCTTACCATTTCACACAGGGGGGAGGGCCGGGATCTGGGGGTCCCCTTGTTAAAGGGGGCTTCCAGATTCCGATAAGCCCCCCGCCCACAGACCCCCACAACCACCAGGCAAGGGTTGCTGGGATGAGGCCCTTGTCCCCATCAACATGGGGACAAGGTGTTTTGGGGGGCTACCCCAAAGCACCCTCCCAATGTTGAGGGCATGTGGCCTGGTACGGTTCAGGAGGGGGGGCGCTCTCTCGTCTCCCTCCTCTTTTCCTGCGGCCTGCCAGGTTGCGTGCTCGGATAAGGGTCTGGTATAGATTTTGAGGGGGACCCCACGCCATTTTTTTAATTATTTTGGCCAGGGTTCTCCTTAATATCCATACCAGACCTGAAGGGCCTGGTATGGAATTTAGGGGGACCCCCACGTCATTTTTTTTAAATTTTGGTTAGGGGTTCCCCTGTGGGGAATTCCCATGCCATTTTTATCAATGAACTTTTATGTATATTGTCGGACCGGCAATTCATTATTAGCCGCGAGTAGTTTTAAATGACTTTTTTTCCTTTGAAATGTCATTTTGCTGTCAGACTGTTCTAAACACGGGAAACATGCGCCCCTTTACAGGCATACTATAGACACCCCCCAGGTACAAAATTTAAAGGAATATTACACTTTTATTGTTTCACTTTAAGCATTATTAAAATCACTGCTCCTTAAAAAAAACGGCCGTTTTTTAAAACTTTTTTTTGCATTGATCCATGTCCCCTGGAGCAGGACCCAGGTCCCCAAACACTTTTTATGACAATACCATGCATATAAGCCTTTAAAATTAGCACTTTTGATTTCTCCCATAGACTTTTAAAGGGTGTTCCGCGGCTTTCGAATTTGCCGTGAACACCCCAAATTGTTCGCTGTTCGGAGAACTGGCGAACAGCGGATGTTCGAGTCTAACAGCCTTCTGACAAGATCAGTATTGGTCCCTATGATGATAGAACTCTTACTGACCCCTGGTGGGCGAGGACAGACCACTGCCTGAGTGTCAAAAGTCTCGGCTTTCCCAGCCATGGAGGGATCGAAGGTGAGCTTGACCAATAGATAGCCATCATAGGGGAAGTTCTGAGTCACAATGCCCCATATCTGCAGCTCTTCCAACTTCTGCAAAGGCAGGTGCTTGAGGTGCCTGTCATAGAAGTCTCTGTAGAGAAGGGTCATTTAAGCTTCAGTATCCAGAAGGGCCTTGGTGTAGACTCCCTTTACTTGGATGGGAACAACAGGAGAAGGTCCCACCAGCTTGTCAGGGAGCATGGAGGAAGTGGTGGTCCTGGCCTGTTCGGTGATTTGTATCCGCGCTTCTCTCTGTGGAGATTCTGATCGGGCTTAAGTCTGCGCTAAGTTCTGGGAGTCTGGTGTGCATTGACTCTCCGACACCAGGCAGCATGTGTCAAAGGAAACGAGACACTGGGTTGCTTGGAGGCAACAACGGGGGGCCCTCTGCAAGGGTTTGGACTTTTGCTGCTGTCTCTTCGTGTCATTGGTTTTGAGCCAGCTACCGTAGATGGGCACTCGGTTGGCTCCTTCACCAGAGCCCTCCGAAGTTTCCCTCTGGCTTCTGCCACTGTGCTTCAGGCTTCACTGGGCATGGACACACCTGTTGATTAATGTCCCACATCATTTCAGCATACCTCGGTATGCTCAATGGCACTCCTCACTGGTACACGTGAAAATGCTCATTATTTGCTCCGATATAGACACTACTATGGATATCTTTGCATCGCTACCAAATATTCATAATATCCCTGTAATTATGGATAATCAAACATTAAAATCACTTGATCATACCAGATCTAATGAATATCAATTAGCCGAGGTGATTTTTTGGCCAGAAAATCTGATAAGAGGGGGCCAGCCCCCCTCATTAATCATTTAATAAGTCTCTAATTAGGTGAGATCTAATCTCATCCTTATGTACCACCACCTAATATCTCTAACGTTAAAACCACTTGATCTTACCAGAATATCTATTAGCCTGAATGATTTTTGGCCAGAAAATTGCATGTGGGGGGGACAGCCCGTCCTTATGTACCACCTAATATCGCTATTATTATGTGGAATATCCCTGAAATTATGTGGGATCTAACGTTAAAACCACTTGATCTTACCGGATCTAATGAATATCTATTAGCCTGAATGATTTTTGGCCAGAAAATTTGATAAGGGGGGTCAACCCGTCCTTATGTACCACCTAATATCTTTATTATTATGTGGAATATCTCTGAAATCATGTGAGATCTAACGTTAAAACCACTTGAACTTACCAGATCTAACTAATATTTATTAGCCTGATTGATTTTTGGCCAGAAAATTTGATAAGTGGGGGGGGTAACTCGTCCTTACGTACCACCTAATATCTCTATTTTTATGTGGAATATCTCGGAAATTATGTGAGATTTAACATTAAAACCACTTGATCTTACTGGATCTAACGAATATCTATTAGCCTGAATGATTTTTGGCCAGAAAATTTGATAAGGGGGGTCAACCCGTCCTTATGTACCACCTAATATCTTTATTATTATGTGGAATATCTCTGAAATCATGTGAGATCTAACGTTAAAACCACTTGAACTTACCAGATCTAACTAATATTTATTAGCCTGATTGATTTTTGGCCAGAAAATTTGATAAGTAGGGGGGTAACTCGTCCTTACGTACCACCTAATATCTCTATTTTTATGTGGAATATCTCTGAAATTATGTGAGATCTAACGTTAAAACCACTTGCTCTTATTGGATCTAATGAATATCTATTAGCCTGAATGATTTTTGGTCAGAAAATTGCATGTGGGGGGCCAACCCGTCCTTATATAGCTAGTATTATGTCTATGTGTATGTGGAAAATCTCTGAAATGATGTGAGATCTAACGTTAAAACCACTTGATCTTACCGGGTCAAGGTCTTATCTATTAGCCTGAATGATTTTTGGCCAGAAATTTGCATGTGGGGGGGGCAACCCGTCCTTATGTACCACCTAATATCGCTATTGTTATGTGGAATATCTCTGAAATTATGTGAGATCTAACGTTAAAACCACTTGATCTTACCGGATCTAACGAATATCTATTAGTCTAGATGATTTTTGGCCAGAAAATTTGATAAGGTGTTGATTAAGGATGGGAGAGACTGGGATTGTCTTCTGCCTTATTTGTTGTTTGCAATGTAGCACCCTGGTGTTTAGGCAGGGGTGCTAACAAATTTAGTTTGCCAGGAGGTAATTTCCTGGTTAATTGTTAGAAGGTCAACTGATTCCTCTCTAATTCTGGAATTGCTGCACCTTTTCTCTTCTGTCAATAGGTGGCACTGTGGCTGGTGACATTAGAATGACAGGGGGCTTAGCAAGGTCAGATCATGAATGGATGGGGTGTCTCTTCCAATTGGCAGGGGTTTCTTTAGTCCCCTGGCCTGCTGGGAGAGCCTATTATTTGGGTGGAGTCAGGTGATCGGGGTTCTGTGCCACCTGGATGGCTGTCTAGGTCGAGGTGTGTTATGTCACCCCGGGCTGCTAGGCCAGAAGCCTGAGGCCTATCTAGGGGACAACTGGCTGCTAGGCTGCCTGAGGTCTATCCAGGAGCAGGAAAAGCAGCGTAGGGTTGGGACTGCAGGATTGGAGTCCAACCGAGTTGAAAAGGTTTTCTGGCGCTCCGCAACATGTGATGTCTAAGGTACATAGTACAATGGTAGCTATAATAGCACATTAAAATAAGGCAGGTAAACTCTAGAATGAGGAGGCAGCCATCCTCAGAGGGTGTCCATTACCTCTGTTGATAATCTATGTTGAAAAAAGGAGGGGTGTGGAGGCGCCAACTGTGGTAGCTTGTTTATGAAAAAATAAAAGTTAGTGTAACAATTACACTTACTGGTTCGCAGGGTGGAGGTGTTTCTTTGAGATGGAAAAGTGTCCTGGGATGTGCTGTTATCTTGTTTCCGGCTCAGATTTCATTCCTTCAGGCGTCTGGGTGTGGAGTCTGTACACAGGCTGAACTGCTGCATCCAGTGCATGGAAAGCTCCACGCTGACCACTCTGGAGTGCAGAAGAGGAAATGACATCACTGATGCATGGCAAACGTCCAGGCTGGTGTTGGGGATAATGCAGGGATAGTACAGGCTACGCGCTCGGGGCTCACAGCTCCGTCTACTGGTCTACTCCTTTTTTCAATCTTACTACCGGAGACTACAGTGAGTAAGCTTGAGCAAGTACCAGAGCAGTCTTCTCACCAACCGGGGGCTGTGAAGGAGTGGGAAATCAGCAGCAAGTGCCAAGCCAGGAGGAGGCCTTCCACTGTATAGCTGTCTACCTTTAGAAATCTCAGGGTCTGCCAATTAACATTGCATCTACTCAAGGGAGTCCAGGCCCTAACCCTCTCTCCCACAGTTCTGTTAAGAGACAATAAATCTCTTGTTCACATTCAAAAAGTGACTGGCGCCTATAATTTCTTCTTGCATCACACCCACCATGCCTGGTAACCCACTTTACAAAGGAAGATGTCAGCTCTCCCTGACTCTGGAGGTCACCATTAGGTCTCTAGAGGTCGGGCCCTTGCTACATTTGGCGCCCAAAGGCGTTATTCCCGCAGTGGTCGTCCCCAGCAACCGACTACAGCTACATTGGGATTTCGTCTGGCTCTGTGGGAGGATGGCAAGTAACGTCTTTACTGTGTTATTGTGCATTCCACTGTTTTGCTTACGTCTATCTAGCAAGGTTACTTTGTGGTATAAGCAAGGAAGCTGAGACCTCTGCAGTGTGTAAATGTGCTTTTACTATACAAAGATGCTGTACATACAAAACTTTTACAATATTAGGAATACAATACAAGACTGACAGATATCTATAACAAGCAAAATGCCTAGCAAATAAACAGCCTATGGTCTGAAACAGAAGAAATACACTTAAAAGTTACTTAACTCTGGTTACTGTGTAATCATGACTCCGTTGCTCCTGGAGACCAGGCACCTTCTTCTATGCTTATTACAGAGTCTTCCCAGGGCCATCTTAATGTCATCATGGGCCCCTGGGCAAAGCAATGCACTAGGGCCCCTACCAGGGAGATAGTGACCTACGGCATGCTATGTGCGCTGTGGCATGGAGTGGGTGTGGCTTAATAATGATACATATTGGGCGTGGCTTTTTAGTCTGGCTAGAAACAAATTCAGACAACTAGGGAAATATCTCAAATTAAATTCACCCCTATACACACTGTCCCGTCCTCTATACACCCCCCCCCCCATATATGCTGACTCTTTTTCCCTGTACACACTGCTCCCACTCCTTTTTGAAACTATCCTGCTCCCTGTACACACTGCCCCCGTCATAAATGCCACTCCCAGCCTATTAGCGGCCTGTATTTATGTATGACTGTACACAGGGGTGTAAGGGCAGGAGTGCACAGTACAGTTGGAGGGTTGGAGGACACAGTAGAGGGGAGGTCAGAAGTGTACAGTATCAGGTGTAGTTATGTATGGTGTCAAGTTTGGGTAGTATAGGGAAGTATAGTGGTAGGTTTGGGTAGTATTGGGAGGTATAGTGACAGGATTGGATAGCAAAGGGAGGTATGGTGACTGGATTGGATATTATAGGGAGCTATAGTGACAGGATTGGATGGTATAGGGAGATACAGTGACAGGACTGGAAGGCATAGAGAGCTATAGGGACAGGATTGGATGGTATAGGGAGCTATAGTGACAGGATTGGATAGTATAGAGAGGTATAGTGACAGGATTGGATAGTATAGGGAGCTATAGTGACAGGACTGGATTGTATAGGGAGCTATAATGACAGGATTGGATGGTATAGGGAGCTATAGTGACAGTATCGGATGGTATAGGGAGCTATAGTGACAGGATTGGGTCATATAGGGAGGTATAGAGACAGGATTGGATAGTATAGGGAGGTATAGTGACAGGATAGGATAGTATAGGGAGCTATAGTGACATGATTGGATGGTATAAGGAGCTATAGTGACAGGATTGGATAGTATAGGGTGAAATACAGTGGCGGCTGGTGCTCAAAATTTTTGGGGGGGCGCAAACAAACTGAAAAATTCTGAAAAAAAAACATCAATTGCAGCCTCACTGTGCCATCAAACGCAGCCACTGTGCCATCAAACGCAGCCACTGTGCCCATCAATTGATGCCACTGTGCCATCAAATGCAGCCACTGTGCCCAAAGGCAGCCACTGTGCCCCATAAAATGCAGCCACTGTGCCCATCAATTGCTGCCACTGTGCCCATCAAACGCAGCCACTGTGCCCATCAATTGCCGCTACTGTGCCCCATTTAATGCAACCACTGTGCCCATCAATTGCCACCACTGTGCCCATCAAACGCAGCCACTGTGCCCATCAATTGCCTCCACTGTGCCCCATAAAATGCAGCCACTGTGCCCATCAATTGCTCCCACTGTGCCCATAAATTGCCGCCACTGTGCCCATCAATCACTGCGCCCACCACTGTGCCCATCTATTGCAGCCACTGTGCCCATCAATTGCTCCCACTATGCCCCATCAAATGCAGCCACTGTGCCATATAAAATGATGCCAGTGTGCCCCCCGCCGGCCCGCTGTCTGCACTTACCTGTCTCGGTGGGACAGCTCCTTGATGTCTTTTCCCGTCCTATGATTGGACACCTGATAGTCATCCAATCATAGCGCCTGTCGTTTCAGCCAATCAGGTGATGGGTAACAGATCCAAGCACCTGATTGGCGAATATTCATTCGCTTTTCTAACATAGCTGAGTGACCTGCGAGCGCCCAGCATGGTGCACGCAGGTCACCTTTTTTGACGCCTATCAGAGCCTATGGCTCTAATCGGGTGCTTCAAAACCACCCCCCACCGCTGTAATTCAGGTGCCCTGTGCCCGAAAAGGGGCCGGGCGCCTGAATAGGGGGTGGCAGCAGTGGCCATAGATAGATTCATGCATTGCATGAATCTATCTATTGGTGCTAGAGGGGGTGGCACACCCTTAATTGTCAGACCCCTGATCAGCCCCTCTTCAGACCTCAGATCAGCCCCTTATTAGACCTCAGATAGGCCCCTCTTCAGATCTGAGTTCGGACCCCTTTAAACTTTTTTTTCAAACCCCCCATTTAGCCCCTCTTCAGACTCCTGATCAGACTACAGATCAGACCACTTTCAACAAAGTAGTTTCGTTTTAGACCCCTGATCAACCCCTCTTCACTATTCACTGAAATAGTGGCAGCTTAGTTCTGTATGCAGTGACATGTGCTCACTTACTGCATTCCTGCATACAGAAACTCCTGGGGCTGCTGTAGTCTCTCCTCCGCAGCATGTGTGAACAAGTGTTTGGAAGGAGTGGAAGAGGCAGCCACACCCCCAGCTCCGCCCAACATCTCGGGCTGCCTCAGGATCTATTGAATATCCCCGAGGGCAGTGGTGGCTGGTGAAGTTTTAGGATGATGGGGCCAGACCCCGCCCTTCCTTTTTGACCCCTCCCACTTGGTGAAGATGGGCATGGTTTCAGCCAAATAGTGGCATGGCTCTAAGGTGGTGTGGTTAGCATCTGAGATGAACAAGGGATGGAGGGAGAGAGAGGGAGGGACAGCAGGCCCAGATCCTACACAACAATAGAAATATGTGTATTCTAGAAAGTTTAACAATCAGCAGATAAAGATACTCCAAACACCCGGTGTTAGCACTTAAATTATCCCGGCACTATGGTTGTTATGGTTTCAGGATGATTGAAGCGCAATATTTCTATTATTACATTGTAATATAAAATGAAATAATTTAACTCACCATAATGCAGAATCAGCGGGAGCCCTGAGCATGTCACTTGCTACGTCGCCTGCCACCAGATGCCCCCAGCGGAGTCCATCCTTACATCAGGTGCCCCCTAATGGAGTCCGTCCTTACATCAGGTGCCCCCAGCGGAGTCCGTCATTACATCAGGTGCCCCCAGCGGACTCCATCCTTACATCAGGTCCCCCAGCGGAGTCCGTCCTTACATCAGGTGCCCCCAGCGGAGTCCCTCCTTACATCAGGTGCCACCAGCGGAGTCCCTCCTTACATCCGGTGCCCCCAGCAGAGTCCCTCCTTACATCAGGTGCCCCAGCTGAGTCCCTCCTTACGTCAGGTGCCCCCAGCGGAGTCCCTCCTTACATCAGGTGCCCCCAGCGGAGTCCCTCCTTACATCAGGTGCCCCCAGTGGAGTCCGTCCTTACATCAGGTGCCCCCAGCGGAGTCCCTCCCTACATCTGTGTCCCCATCAGTGGAGTCCCTCCTTACATCTGTGTCCCTGTCAGCGGAGTCCGTCCTTACATCTGTGTCCCCAGCGGAGCCCCTCCATACATCTGTGTCCACAGCAGAGTCCGTCCTTATATCTGTGTCCCCAGCGGAGTCCCTCCTTACATCTGTGTCCCCAGCAGAGCCCCTCCATACATCTGTGTCCACAGCAGAGTCCGTCCTTACATCTGTGTCCCCGTCAGTGGAGTCCCTCCTTACATCTGTGTCCCACCAGCGGAGCCCCTCCTTACATCTGTGTCCCCAGCGGAATCTGTCCTTACATCTGTGTCCCCAGCAGATCCCCTCTTTACATCTGTGTCCCCAATGGAGTCTGTCCTTACATCTGTGTCCCCAGCGGAGCCCCTCCATACATCTGTTTCCCCAGCGGAGTCCATCCTTACATCTGTGTCCCCAGTGGAGCCCCTTCTTATATCTGTGTCCCCAGCGGAGTCTGTCCTTACAGCTGTGTCCCCGGCGAAGCCCCTCCATACATCTCTGTCCCCAGCGGAGTCCCTCCTTACATCTGTGTCCCTGTCAGTGGAGTCACTCCTTACATCTGTGTCCCCATCAGTGGAGTCCCTCCTTACATCTGTGTCCCCATCGGAGCCCCTCCTTACACTTGTGTCCCCAGCGGAGTCCGTCCTTTCATCTTTGTCCCCAGCAGAGCTCCTCCTTACATCTGTGTCCCCAGCAGAGTCAATCTTTACATCTGTGTCCCACGTCAGTGGAGTCACTCCTTACATTTGTGTCCCCGTCAGTGGAGTCCCTCCTTACATCTGTGTCCCCATCAGTGGAGTCCCTCCTTACATCTGTGTCCCATCAGCAGAGTTCGTCCTTACATCTGTGTCCCCAGCGGAGTCCATCCTTACATCTGTGCCCCCAGCGGAGCCCCTCCTTACAGTTGTGTCCCCTGCGGAGTCCGTCCTTACATCTGTTTCCCCAGCAGAGCCCCTCCTTACATCTGTGTCCCCAGCGGAGTCCGTCCTTACATCTGTGTCCCCAGCAGGGCCCCTCCATACATCTGTGTCCCCAGCGGACTCCGTCCTTACATCTGTGTCCCCAGCGGAGCCCCTCATTACATCTGTGTCCCCAGCGGAATCCGTCTTTACATCTGTGTCCCCAGCAGATCCCCTCTTTACATCTGTGTCCCCAATGGAGTCTGTCCTTACATCTGTGTCCCCAGCGGAGCCCCTCCATACATCTGTTTCCCCAGTGGAGTCCATCCTTACATCTGTGTCCCCAGTGGAGCCCCTTCTTACATCTGTGTCCCCAGCGGAGTCTGTCCTTACAGCTGTGTCCCCGGCAAAGCCCCTCCATACATCTCTGTCCCCAGCGGAGTCCCTCCTAACATCTGTGCCCCTGTCAGTGGAGTCACTCCTTACATCTGTGTCCCCATCAGTGGAGTCCCTCTTACATCTGTGTCCCCATCGGAGCCCCTCCTTACACTTGTGTCCCCAGCGGAGTCCGTCCTTTTATCTTTGTCCCCAGCAGAGCTCCTCCTTACATTTGTGTCCCCAGCAGAGTCAATCTTTACATCTGTGTCCCACGTCAGTGGAGTCACTCCTTACATTTGTGTCCCCGTCAGTGGAGTCCCTCTTTACATCTGTGTCCCCATCAGTGGAGTCCCTCCTTACATCTGTGTCCCATCAGCAGAGTTCGTCCTTACATCTGTGTCCCCAGCGGAGTCCATCCTTACATCTGTGCCCCCAGCGGAGCCCCTCCTTACAGTTGTGTCCCCAGCGGAGTCCGTCCTTACATCTGTTTCCCCAGCAGAGCCCCTCCTTACATCTGTGTCCCCAGCGGAGTCCGTCCTTACATCTGTGTCCCCAGCGGAGCCCCTCCATACATCTGTGTCCCCAGCGGACTCCGTCCTTACATCTGTGTCCCCAGCGGAGCCCCTCCTTACATCTGTGTCCCCAGCGGAGTCCGTCCTTACATCTGTGTCCCCAGTGGAGCCCCTCCATAAATCTGTGTCCCCAGCGGAACCCCTCCTTACATCTGTGTCTCCAGCGGAACCCCTCCTTACATCTGTGTCTGCAGCGGAGCCCCTCCATACATCTGTGTCCCCAGCGGAGTACCTCCTTACATCTGTGTCCCCAGCGGAGTCCCTCCTTACATCTGTGTGCCCATCAGCAGAGTCACTCCTTACATCGGTATCCCCGTCAGCGGAGTCCCTCCTTACATCTGTGTCCCCATCAGTGAAGTTCCTCCTTACATCTGTGTCCCCATCAGCGGAGTCCCTCCTTACATCTGTGTCCCATCAGCGGAGTCTGTCCTTACATCTGTGTCCCCAGCAGAGTTCGGCCTTACATCTGTGTCCCCAGCGGAGTCCATCCTTACATCAGTGTCCCCAGCGGAGCCCCTCCCTACATTTGTGTCCCCAGCGGAGTCCGTCCTTACATCTGTGTCCCCAGCAGACTCTGTGCTTACATCTGTGTCCCCAGCAGAGCCCCTCCTTACATCTGTGTCCCCAGCGGAGCCCCTCCTTACATCTGTGTCTCCAGCGGAGCCCCTCCTTACATCTGTGTCTGCATTGGAGCCCCTCCATACATCTGTGTTCCCAATGGAGCCCCTCCATACATCTGTGTCCCCAGCAGACTCTGTGCTTACATCTGTGTCCCCAGCGGAGCCCCTCCATACATCTGTGTCCCCAGCGGAGCCCCTCCTTACATCTGTGTCCCCAGCGGAGTCCCTCCTTACATCTGTGTCCCCAGCTGAGTCCCTCCTTACATCTGTGTCCCCGTCAGCGGAGTCACTCCTTACATCTGTGTCCCCGTCAGCAGAGTCCCTCCTTACATCTGTGTCCCCGTCAGCGAAGTCCCTCCTTACATCTGTGTCCCCATCAGCGGAGTCCCTCCTTACATCTGTGTCCCATCAGCGTAGTCGGTCCTTACATCTGTGTCCCCAGCGGAGTTCCACCTTACATCTGTGTCGCCAGTGTAGTCCATCCTTATATTTGTGTCCCCAGCGGAGCCCCTCCTTACATTTGTGTCCCCAGCGGAGTCCGTCCTTACATCTGTGTCCCCAGCAGAGCCCCTCCTTACTTCTGTGTCCCATACGGAGTCCGTCCTTACATCTGTGTCTCGCTAACGGAGCCCCTCCTTACATCTGTGTCCCCAGCGGAGTCCGTCCGTACAACTGTGTCCCCAGCGGAATCCGTCCTTACATCTGTGTCCCCAGCAGATCCCCTCCTTACATTTGTGTCCCCAGCGGAGTCCGTCCTTACATCTGTGTCCCCAGCAGAGCCCCTCCTTACTTCTGTGTCCCCAACGGAGTCCGTCCGTACATCTGTGTCCCCAGTGGAGCCCCTCCATAGATCTGTGTCCCCAGCGGACTCTGTCCTTACATCTGTGTCCCCAGCGGAGCCCCTCCTTACATCTGTGTCCCCAGCAGAGTCCATCTTTACATCTGTGTCCCCAGCGGAGCCCCTCCATACATCTGTGTCCCCAGCGGAGCCCCTCCTTACATTTGTGTCCCCAGCAGAGTCTGTCCTTACATCTGTGTCCCCAGAGGAGTCCATCCTTACATCTGTGTCCCCAGTGGAGCCCCTCCTTACAGCTGTGTCCCCAGCAGAGTCCATCCTTACATCTGTGTCCCCAGCGGAGCCCCTCCATACATCTGTGTCCCCAGCGGAGCCCCTCCTTACATTTGTGTCCCCAGCAGAGTCTGTCCTTACATCTGTGTCCCCAGAGGAGTCCATCCTTACATCTGTGTCCCCAGTGGAGCCCCTCCTTACATCTGTGTCCCCAGCAGAGCCCCTCCTTACATCTGTGTCCCCCAGCGGAGCCCCTCCATACATCTATGTCCTCAGCGGAGTCCCTTCTTACATCTGTGTCCCAAGCGGAGCCCCTCCTTACATCTCTGTCCCCAGCGGAGCCCCTCCTTACATCTGTGTCCCCAGCAGAGCAGCAAGGTCCTCCTCACATCTGTGTCCCCAGCGGAGCAGCAGGGTCCTCCTCACATCTGTGTCCCCAGCGGAGCAGCAGGGTCCTCCTCACATCTGTGTCCCCAGCGGAGCAGCAGGGTCCTCTATAATCCTGCCCTAGTAATTCTCCCTATCTATCACCTTTCTGTGTGTTGTCTGTGTCCCCGACAGCACAGCAGTCCTTCAAGCTGCGTCTGTGCTAGTTCCTGTTTTTCTCTGTGTGTTCAGTGGAGAGGGGAGGGGCCTCTCCTCTCCACTGAACACAAGGGGATTAGTCCTCACGGCAGCCATCTTTTTGTAGCTCACACTGAGAACAAAGCACCTGTCTGGGCGCTGGGTGGATGCTGCTCAGCGCGATCGATTGCAGCGCAAAGCAGCTCCAAACCTCACCAATGAAGCGCCGCGTCTGCAATCTCGTGTTTGCATTGACATGGCGCTTCCCATAGTGCACTGTGTCCGGCGCCCGAACACAGTGCACTTAGGACATTTTTTTTCTTAAAGAGGCCTTTTTTTAAAAAAAATAATTTTGTTGTGACTACAGCAGGGGGGCGGCGCCCGGCGCCCCCTATGGACGGGCCGCCACTGCCTGAGGAACAGTCTATTGTGATTAAATGAAAGGGGAGTATTACAGGCAGAGGCAGCCTCCCCAATGCAGCTGATGCTCCTGCTGACCCGATCTGCTTGAAAGCAGTACGTTTACAAGGTTTACAAAGCTGCAAGGGGCCAGGGAAAGTGCAGGGGCCCCCAATGCAGTTGGGACCCCTGGGCAGTGCCCAGGGTTGCCAACTCATTATGACGGCCCTGAGTCTTCCTCTTGCTCTGGTCTTAATCCATGATGAGTGGGCTCTATCACTCTCTACTGCTCCTTTTATTTGGGCTTTTGTTTACCAGTTTGTTGACAATGGTTACAAAACTAATTTACCTTAACAACCAAACTGCCAACTGTCAACAGTTCCCATTGTTACCAAGGCATTTGTTTGAGAAACATCCTCAGACAAACCTGATCTCTGCAATCACACTAGTCTGATTGTTATTCTATCACAGTTTTATAGAAAAATTGTATATTTTATATCATACACAACACATTCACCAATGTGGGGAGGAACCAACGTGTCTCATTGCTCATGGGAGAGTGTCTGCTTGGTGGGGTTAAAATGGACTCCATTAAAGTTTTGGCGCGCTGCGAAGAGAAAGAGGCGGGCACTGAAGTTTCCAGAAAGTGTGTGGACCAATCCCTTGGCAGGGGGAGAAGATATCGCTCTACGGGGGGGGGACACACGGTCGGACGTGTCGCAATCTTGGGACCACATGCTGAAATACCATTACCTAGAAGATAGCATGGCGCATCACGGAGCCTCCATACCTGAAATTATCCATCCTGTTTCAGCTGAGAATGACCCAAGGGCCATTGCCAGTTTCTTTGCCTCTGGTGAGACTATTACTGATACGGGCCTCCGGCTAGTGCCTCTTGGGGAGAAAGCACTGTACATCTCTCAAAGTTCCGCGGCTATAGGGATTGTTTGCCAACGATGTTCCAGCTTTGCTGTGTTCCTGTGCCCTTGGAGTCGGTGTTACCACTGTGGAGAACTGCTGCTGGTGGCTGCTCGCCCACCACTATCGTCATAAGTAATGAAAGCAGATTGGGCTCATGGGTAGGCAACGGTGGAAGAAACCAAATCTACCACTGCCGCCGCTGACTCCAGTGGACCTATCCTTGCCGGGGCGGGTTCTTCTCCAATGGAAACCACTATACTTAGTGACACTACCGTGCCTGCAGTGGACGTGTTAGTTCCCACTGCCACCGGTCATCCCGAGTTTTCTGCAGCAGCTGTTAGTCTGGATCAAGTAGTACCAGCACCTCTTCTTCCTTCTAAGGAACTTCAAGTGTCTGCATCAGCCGCTACTATGGATAAAGCCGCCTCTGAGGATTGTAACCCTCCGATTACCACTCGTCGAGCTAAGTATTCCCGTTCATCTCATTCCGGAGAAGCGGTCGATCCCATGTTCAGCCCCAATGGTACCTGAAACTGGTAAGCCAAATGGGGGTGGAAGATATGTGGGGCGAGTAATGCCTGTAACGTAAGTTTGTTAAGATGTGCCAGGTCGCAAAACGCTTGAACTGCTACGATTATTACCTTCATGCCAAAGAAAGGAAAGGAAATTTGATATTAGAAAGCTATCACCAAAGTATGCTGCAAGGTACTCTTCTATTTCACAAACTTGGGACTATGGCCGGCATATTACCCCAGACTGTGTGGTCATTCATAGTTACATAGTTAGTCAGGTTGAAAAAAGACACAAGTCCATCTAGTTCAACCAAAAAACTAAATTAAAAAACAAAAAACAATCCTATATCCACAGTTGATCCAGAGGAAGGCAAAAAACCCAGCAAAGCATGATCCAATTTGCTACTGCAGGGGAAAAATTCCTTCCTTATCCCCCGAGAGGCAATCAGATTTTCCCCGGATCAACTTTACCTATAAATGTTAGTACCCAGTTATATTATGTACATTTAGGCAGCACTGTGTTGCTTTCTCAGCACCTGCTTTAACCCCTTGGACCCTGCAGAAGCATGCAGTTGCGGGGCACTTGCAGAGTGGCCCCATTTATTGAATGCGTCATGATTGGCAGGCGGTAGCACCCACCAAAAGCAACAGGGGGCTTAATTCCTGCTGCAGCATGTGTACACCTTTTGTCTGCTGCTTCAGCAGCTAAAGGGGGTAGGGATTTGGGGCGGTAAAACCGTGACTTAACCACAGGGTTTAACCACCCCCTAACTTTACATGTGAACGAGCCCTAAGGGTGCAGTTGCCGATTGCAACTAAGGGCTCATTCACAAGTGTGGCAGGCACTGCTGCTCTCCTGAAAAGCGATCTGAATGTGTTAGACAGGTCGCGAGGCGATATTTTGCCTCCTCACCACCTGATTTAAAGCCATGATTGGCGTACATGCAATGCACGTGATTGCGAAATGGTAGTACAGCAATTAGAGGTTTAAATCAGGTGTGAGGAGGTGACACTGTGCCAGGTGATCTTTGACTTCTTCTAGTTGTTCAGGTAGATCTCCACCTCTTTAAGGTTGCTTTCCCCTGCCTTAAAGGGTAAACAATTGGAGGAATTCATAGAGTGTTGTATATATTCTAAATATGTATAGGTAGAGGACACCTTATAAATTGTCAGATAAAGAGATGTGTTTAGTAGCTTTATAAAAGTGATGAACAGGGCCGGACTTACCATTGGGCTTGACTGGGCTCAAGCCCATGGGCCCCGACCAATAGGGGGCTCCACTGGCCCCGCCCGTTTCGAAAGCCGCCGAGAGCCGCCGAAAGCCCCCGAGATACAAAGGACATCCGGCTCTGTATCTCGGCAGCGCCATTTTTAAACTGAAAGGCTGCAATGACAAGGCAGCAATGACACTGGAGCAAGGCTACACTGACAAGTCTGCAAATGACACTGGGGCAAGCCTACACTGACAAGGCTACACTGACAAGGCTGCAATGACACTGGAGCAAGGCTACACTGACAAGGCTACACTGACACTGACAAGGCTACACTGGCACTGACAAGGCTGCAATGACACTGGAGCAAGGCTACACTGACAAGTCTGCAAATGACACTGGGGCAAGGCTACACTCATAGTTGCCAACTGTCCCGGATTTCCCGGGACATTCCCGGGACTTACACTCCATTCCCAAATTTTTGGTGTCCTGGGAAATGTCCCGAGAAATCCGGTTCTCGATTTTCGCCGCTGCAGCCGCTAGAGGTCTGCGGCCGGCGGAGACATTGTCTCCGCCGGCCGCCATCTTAAAGAAGCTCAGGAAGACGGCTGGGGGGGCTAGGCGGAGCTCCTCCGTCGCCGCCCACCCTCCGCCCCGCTCAGCCTCGCCCCGCCTACCCCCGCCCCGCTGCCAGTCTGTTATGGAAAGGGGCGGTGGTTCTAGCCATGCGGCCGGCGGACACACTAGGGCACCTCTGAGGTAGGGTAGGGGGGCGCACCGCACCGCTGTGGGAATTTGTAAGGGGGGCTCCACTGGGGACACACTTGATGTAAGGGGGCCTCCACTGGGGACACCTGATGTGAGGGGGGGCTCCACTGGGGACACCTGATGTTAGGGGGGCTCCACTGGGGACACCTGATGTGAGGGGGGCCTCCACTGGGGACACCTGATGTGAGGGGGGCTCCACTGGGGACACCTGATGTGAGGGGGGCTCCACCGGGGACACCTGATGTGAGGGGGGGCTCCACTGGGGACACCTAATGTGAGGAAGGGCTCTGCCGGGGACACCTAATGTGAGGGGGGGCTCTGCCGGGGACACCTGATGTGAGGGGGGGCTCTGCCGGGGACACCTGATGTGAGGGGGAGTTCCACTGGGACACCTGATGTGAGGGGGGCTCTGCCGGGGACACCTGATGTGAGGGGGAGCTCCACTGGGGACACCTAATGTGAGGGGGGGCTCCGCCAGGGACACCTGATGTGAAGGGGGGCTCCACTGGGGACACCTAATGTGAGGGGGGGCTCCACTGGGGACACCTAATGTGAGGGGGGCTCTGCCGGGGACACCTGATGTGAGGGGGGCTCTGCCGGGGACACCTGATGTGAGGGGGGCTCTGCCGGGGACACCTGATGTGAGGGGGGCTCTCCCGGGGACACCTGATGTGAGGGGGGGCTCTGCCGGGGACACCTGATGTGAGGGGGAGTTCCACTGGGACACCTGATGTGAGGGGGGCTCTGCCGGGGACACCTGATGTGAGGGGGAGCTCCACTGGGGACACCTAATGTGAGGGGGGCTCCGCCAGGGACACCTGATGTGAAGGGGGGCTCCACTGGGGACACCTAATGTGAGGGGGGGCTCCACTGGGGACACCTAATGTGAGGGGGAGCTCTGCCGGGGACACCTGATGTGAGGGGGGGCTCTGCCAGGGACACCTGATGTGAGGGGGGGTCTGCCGCGGACTCCTGATGTGAGGGGGGCTCTGCCGGGGACACCTGATGTGAGGGGGGGCTCCACCGGGGACACCTGATGTGAGGGAGGGCTCTGCCGGGGACACCTGATGTGAGAGGGGGTTCCGCTGGGGACTCCTGGTGTGAGGGGGGTCTCCGCTGGGAACTCCTGGTGTGAGGGGGGCTTCGCTGGGACATCTGATGTAAGGGGGGCTCCACTGGGGGCACCTGATGCAAGGACGGACTCTGCTGGGACACCTGATGCAAGGACGGACGGCTGGTGGCAGGCGACGTGGCTAGTGACACACTCAGGGATCCCACTGATTCTGCATTATGGTGAGTTGAATGATTTCATTTTATATTACAATGTAATAATAGAAATAATGCACTTCAATCATCCTGGCACCTCTGAGGTAGGGTAGGGGGGCGCACCGCACCGCTGTGGGAATTTGTAAGGGGGGCTCCACTGGGGACACACTTGATGTAAGGGGGCCTCCACTGGGGACACCTGATGTGAGGGGGGGCTCCACTGGGGACACCTGATGTTAGGGGGGCTCCACTGGGGACACCTGATGTGAGGGGGGCCTCCACTGGGGACACCTGATGTGAGGGGGGCTCCACTGGGGACACCTGATGTGAGGGGGGCTCCGCCGGGGACACCTGATGTGAGGGGGGGCTCCACTGGGGACACCTAATGTGAGGAAGGGCTCTGCCGGGGACACCTAATGTGAGGGGGGGCTCTGCCAGGGACACCTGATGTGAGGGGGGGCTCTGCCGGGGACACCTGATGTGAGGGGGAGTTCCACTGGGACACCTGATGTGAGGGGGGCTCTGCCGGGGACACCTGATGTGAGGGGGAGCTCCACTGGGGACACCTAATGTGAGGGGGGGCTCCGCCAGGGACACCTGATGTGAAGGGGGGCTCCACTGGGGACACCTAATGTGAGGGGGGGCTCCACTGGGGACACCTAATGTGAGGGGGGCTCTGCCGGGGACACCTGATGTGAGGGGGGCTCTGCCGGGGACACCTGATGTGAGGGGGGCTCTCCCGGGGACACCTGATGTGAGGGGGGGCTCTGCCGGGGACACCTGATGTGAGGGGGAGTTCCACTGGGACACCTGATGTGAGGGGGGCTCTGCCGGGGACACCTGATGTGAGGGGGAGCTCCACTGGGGACACCTAATGTGAGGGGGGGCTCCGCCAGGGACACCTGATGTGAAGGGGGGCTCCACTGGGGACACCTAATGTGAGGGGGGGCTCCACTGGGGACACCTAATGTGAGGGGGAGCTCTGCCGGGGACACCTGATGTGAGGGGGGGCTCTGCCGGGGACACCTGATGTGAGGGGGGGCTCTGCCAGGGACACCTGATGTGAGGGGGGGTCTGCCGCAGACTCCTGATGTGAGGGGGGCTCTGCCGGGGACACCTGATGTGAGGGGGGGCTCCACCGGGGACACCTGATGTGAGGGAGGGCTCTGCCGGGGACACCTGATGTGAGAGGGGGTTCCGCTGGGGACTCCTGGTGTGAGGGGGGTCTCCGCTGGGAACTCCTGGTGTGAAGGGGGCTTCGCTGGGGACATCTGATGTAAGGGGGGCTCCACTGGGGGCACCTGATGCAAGGACGGACTCTGCTGGGACACCTGATGCAAGGACGGACGGCTGGTGGCAGGCGACGTGGCTAGTGACACACTCAGGGATCCCACTGATTCTGCATTATGGTGAGTTGAATGATTTCATTTTATATTACAATGTAATAATAGAAATAATGCACTTCAATCATCCTGACACCATAACAACCATGGTGCCGGGATGATTGAAGTGCTAACACCAGGTGTTTGGAGTATCTTTATCTGCTGATTGTTAAACTTCCTAGAATACACATATTTTTATTGTGTAGGAGCTGGGGCTGCTGTCCCATCATTCCCCCTCTCCCCCTCTCCCCCTTTCCCTCTCCATCCCTCATTCATCTAAGACTCTAACCACACCCTCTTGAGCCACGCCAATTTAAGCCATGCCCACAATGTCGCGTAAACCACGCCCACCTTTCGCCACGGCGCGCTTTGCGCGCCGCACTTGTATGTTTCTCCTAAGCCACGCCTACAAACGAGTGCCCCGCCCCCTAATTATTGTACGGCTCCGCCTATAGCCACAAAAGTGTCCCACATTATTTTTTTACAATGTTGGCAACTATGTACACTTACAAGGCTACACTGACAAGGCTGCAATGACACTGGGGCAAGGCTACACTGACAAGGCTACACTGACACTGACAAGGCTACACTGACACTGACAAGGCTGCAATGACACTGACAAGGCTGCAGATGGACACTGATAAGGCTGCATTGATGGGCATTTAAAAGTTTTTTTCCTTAAATTTCCCTCCTAAAAGTTTTTTTCCTTAAAATTCACTCCTAAACTTGGGATGCGTGTTATACGCCGGCGCTTGTTATACACCAATAAATATGGCAATTATCATTTTATCCATTTTTATTGCTTTTATTAATCGTGGACCCAGGACGAATACCAGTACAGTATCCCCCACTTATACGCTTATATATTATGAGTAGCCATTTGGCTGTTTTGTCTTGTCCAATAAAACAGAAGTTCTTTAATACTGTACTGAGTCTGGCGCACCTTGTCCTTTTCTATTTCTGTTTTATAGAGCTGTGCATATGTATAAAAGGGTAGGGTCCGAAAGTGACTCAATCCCAGGGGCCCCCACCACCCTAAGTCCTGCCCTGCTTACCTGCATAAGGCAGCATGTTTTTGTGTGTGAAAACATGCAGTTTTGCACGTGTTCCAACACCATATCTAGTGTGAACAATCCCTTAAGGTTTACAAGCATTCATGCATTACCTAGTAGTTGTAATATCTGAAGGAGTATGTACAGTCAGATTTTTAAAGTGTATGGTTTATTTAACATGCAGACAGGAGGAAAATGTGAAGATCTGCTTGTACCTATTTGGGTCCTGTATAAGCTCAAGTGCCATTCATTCTTAAAGATATCCCCATGTGTCTAGCAAAAGTGTGTGTCCTTTGCGCCCGCCAAAAGCAGGGTATCGCAGTATCATGCATTTTTGTGTGGCAGAATTTTAAAAATGATGTTGGCTCCTTTTTTGCACATTTCACATGCAAAGGGCAGATCATTTAAATTAAAGGGCTGCCCTAAAATGTGATGTGTGGGCGTGTACGGGATTTCACAAAAAAGCATGCGTGCTGGGACACATCTGTGTGTGATCGAGCCCTGAGCCTAATTTTCAGTATGTTTGGTATCATGCCTTACTGTAGCACTGTGGATACTGCCGGTAACAGTACTTGTGTTGGACAACACTAATGCATGGTACACATCAGGGACATGCGGTGAGGTCAGTGGCTGGTGAGGCACTGGCTAGTATCAGAGCCAGATACACACAAGTTACATACGACACAAACATTAGAGTTAGAGCAATAACTCTGTAACTATAAATAGGTAACCTGTAAAAAATTTTAAAGCATTACCTTTGGAGATTTTTAAGTACTGAAGTTTGGTGCCATTCCACAAGTGTGCTCAATTTTAAAGTGTGACATGTTAGGTATGTAGGTATGTTGCTAACATTACCTTTTTTTTGTTTTTTTTCTTTCATGAAACACTATTTTTCCCAAAAAAACACGTTTGAAAAATTTCTGCGCAAATATTGTGTGACATAAAAAGTTGCAACAACCTTGTGAACTAGCTTCCTCAAAGTATTCAATACTTATTAATGAATAGGATCCCTTACTATACACTTATGTTATTACATCTTTTGCAGGATTTGCCTTTCGGCCTCAGTGGAGCCTCAAGTATCTATTTTAGGCCCATTTTTTGGGGGCTTTCTTTTCTTCTTGAAGAGAATACTATGCATATATATTTGTGGAGTAAACTCCATTTCCACCTCCATACAGATTTATACCATCCCTAATACATAGATGCCTGTTTGTGTTGGAGCCAAGAGCATATTGGGTAGACAGACTATGTCATTGTCACTGTTTTTAACCAAAAACTGTATGGAATGTCAAGTCAGCTAACACAGTGTTTAATGTAAGTGGACTTAATTTTCTGACTGAATTTCCACTTTAAACTGCAGTGAATGCTGAATGGAACTGAAAATTGTGGTAGAGGTAGTTCCACACAGACTAAGGCAGCCCATTCATTAATCATTCCACTGGTTGAACAAAACAAAATGATCAGATTCAGGGCCGGTTTACACTGCTGCGATGCGGGAACCCTGCAAATCCACTGCAGGTTCCTGCATTGCATGCCTCAGGACGGCAGTTCACATTGCCCTATGCAAACTGCTGGGAGTGTCAGTTAAAAGTTAATGACACCCCCAAATCAGTTTGCATAACGCAGTGCGATCTGCAAACTCAGACAGGAATCGGATCCTATGGGTGTTCATCCGATTCTGCTGCGGACCAAAAAAAGGGTCCTGTGCGAGTTTGATGCAAATTCAGCCATGGCTGTATGGCTGAAATCACATCGCACAGTGATCACATGTGTTTTGCACTGCAGTGCGGTTTGAATCACATCCTATCTCAGACATCGCAGCTGTGTGAACCTACCCTCAAGGTGGATAGGAAAATATCTCCTGACTTGTGCCTGTCCATAACTTTATCTTTTGACAGTGCCGTGCCACCCATAATTGATTGTTTGCTTCAGTTGCACTACAAGGGAAAGCTCTTTTCATTCTGAGCTAATCAAAATGACCACAGCTGATCACAGTTGAAAGTCAAATGGCTTTGTGTGCCATTGAGAAGGTGATTAGCTATACCTGATTGAGTTTACAGGTCATCTTTAAGAGGGTGGCAATCCTTTTTCCAAGTCAGCGATTCTGTTTTTGACTTTTTTAAAATATTTTCTGACATGTTTGTGTTATATCTTTCACTTAGATGTTATAAGTTGCACTGAGTAAATACAGCTGAATAAAACAAAAACTGTATCTGTCTTCATTTCAGGCCACAAAGCAACAAAATGTGATTATTTTAAAGGGGGGTGATTCTTTTCAATACCGTGTGTGTGTGTGTGTGTGTGTGTGTGTGTGTGTGTGTGTGTGTGTGTGTGTGTGTGTGTGTGTGTGTGTGTGTGTGTATACAGGGCTTTTTTCCAGGGGGAACTTGGTGGAACTCAGTTCCACAACCTCTGGCTCAGACCCTTTGGTGCCTGCTCATCACAATCACTTGTAAACACAGAAGTCTGGTTTCTGTGTTTACAAGTGACAGCTCTGCACTCTGTGTGTAACCCCCATGAACACTGCACTCTGTATGTAATGCAATCCTGATATTTAATGCCCCCTTAAGACCCTTTTACTGTTTGTGAAATATGACCACACCCACTATTTGATGTGATTTGGAGGGTGTGTGTGGGGGGAGGGGTTTTGGGGGGGTTGTGGTTGAGTTCCTGCACTTATTGTTTGAGAAAAAAAGCCATATATATATATATATATATACACACAGTGGGGACGGAAAGTATTCAGACCCCCTTAAATTTTTCACTCTTTGTTATATTGCAGCCATTTGCTAAAATCATTTAAGTTCATTTTTTTCCTCATTAACCACTTCAGCCCCAGACCATTTGGCTGCCTAAAGACCAGAGGACTTTTTCCAATTTGGCACTGCGTCGCTTTAACTGCTAATTGCGCGGTCATGCAATGCTGTACCCAAACAAAATTTGCGTCCTTTTCTTCCCACAAATAGAGCTTTCTTTTGATGGTATTTGATCACCTCTGCGGTTTTTATTTTTTGCGCTATAAACGGAAAAAGATCGAAAATTTTGAAAAAAAAGTCATACATTTAGGCCAAAATGTATTCGGCCAAATGTCTTTGGTAAAAAAAATGTCAATAAGCGTATATTTCAAATTGGAGAAATTCTGTGAGCCACAATGATCTTATGCCTTGCTTGTGCTACCTCCAGCTGCATGCGCTAATCACGCTTCATATTACGTGTATAGGATAAATTTACAAGTTATGCGCTGCGCTTGGGTGACCCCAAAAACAAAATTAATAATAACCAGCTCTGTGCTTACTAGTGCGATAATATTAAATACAAATAATATGAATGTTGAATAAATAAACAAGGTGTGAAAAAACATAATAAGCGTATATTTATTGGTTTGCGCAAAAGTTATAGCGTCTACAAGCTAGGGTACATTTTCTGGAATTTTCACAGCTTTTAGTTTGTGACTGCCTATGTCATTTCTTGAGGTGCTAAAATGGCAGGGCAGTACAAAACCCCCCAAATGACCCCATTTTGAAAAGTAGACACCCCAAGGAAATTGCTGAGAGGCATGTTGAACCCATTGAATATTAATTTTTTTGTCCCAAGTGATTGAATAATGACAAAAAAAAAAAATTACAAAAAGTTGTCACTAAATGATATATTGCTCACACTGGCCATGGGCATATGTGGAATTGCACCCCAAAATACATTCAGCTGCTTCTCCTGAGTACAGCGATACCACATGTGTGGGACTTTTTGGGAGCCTAGCCGCGTACGGGGCCCCGAAAACCAATCACCGCCTTCAGGATTTTCTAAGGGTACTCTTTTTTGAAAAAATTGGGGTCTATTAGACCCTAGATCTCTCCTCTGCACTCAAAGCATCTGACCACACCAAGATCGGTGTGATAAAATGCTTTCCCAATTTCCCAATGGCGCTGTTTACATCTGGCAAAATCTAAGTCATGAAATGCTTGTAGCTTCCGGTTTCTTAGGCCATAGAGATGTTTGGAGCCACTCTGGTCTCTGATCAGCTCTATGGTCAGCTGGCTGAATCACCGGCTGCATTCTCAGGTTCCCTGTTGAGACAGGAGAGCCAGAGAAAAACACGGAAGACGGTGGGGGGGCATTCCCTCCCACTGCTTGTAAAAGCAGTCTAGAGGCTAATTAGCCGCTAGGATTGCTTTTACATGAAAGCCGACCGCTGGTTGAAAAGAATGATACCAAGATGATACCTAAACCTGCAGGCATCATTCTGGTATAACCACTCAAAGTCGTGAATGGCGTACCTGCAGACAAAAAAATAGTTAACAATAAAACACAGTAAATGGTAAAGTATAAAAAATTGCATACCTGAAAAGCAAACATAATAAAACATAATAACAATAAAACATTGCAGAATAGAATACAGTAAAAAAGAGCAGAACAATAGAGAGAGAATAGAGAGAGAGAGAGAACAATAAAACGACAACTATTTTTTTTTATTTTATATATTTTTTTTTTTTTTTTTTACACTTTTTTTTGTAACTAACTTTTATAACTGTAACCGGTTCCAGGTTCGGGTCTCTCAAAATGCAATGGCATCTTGGGAGACCCTGTGAAAGTGTGCCTAGTCTGTGCAATGCTGTACCCTACGCTAATACTCAACTAGTGAATGGTAGCGTTCAAAACATTCACCAATGCAAAGACCAGGATTGTCAGGACAGGAGGGACAATAATAGCGGGTGTCACGCCTATATCCACGCTTGCTGCAGACACAACATCTTTTTTGGGGGGGTTCATTGGGTAGGGGTACTCGGGAGGACATAAAGAAAATGCCTCTCATGCAGCCGACTGCATTTGGTTGGGGATGTGAATGGGGGAAGTACCGGCGCTGCAGAAGTGGTGGGTTCCCAATTAGGATTGGCGAATGCAGCAGGAAGGGCATTATGGGCACGACAGGCCTGTTTGTCTTCTTCTTGGTGGCAGCGGGACACTACTTGTGCTTGCCACCTCACCAGCTTGAACTGCACTTATGGGACTCGCCACGTCACCAAGTGTTACTGCAGTGCTGGTTTGACTACGACCGGGGTGTACTAGGCCGCTGGTGCTTGCCAGTTCACCAAAACGCTACCAAAAAAACTGTTAGCGATCGCAGGGATCAGGCCTGACTCTGCGAACGCTGCAGTTATGCGTTTAGTGTTTTGTAAGTGACAGTGATCGATCGATACTGCACTTGGGTGGGCTGGGCTGGGCCAGGCGGAGGGGCAAAACGCAGGTGCTAGCAGGTATCTGGGCTGATCCCGCTAACACTGCGTTTTTGGGAACCCTAAACTGCTGGGGAAGCTAGTATAGATCTGATCGGATCAGATATTGATCCGTTCAGATACTATCCCACTAAGGGAGGCGTATGCTGCGTGCGTGGGTGTTAGCGGTACTGGCGCTAATCTGATGCTGCCTGGGGTGACGCATATCACCGCCGGGCGATCAAGGGGCTAAACCTTTATTCGGTAATAAACGGCGGGTGCCCTGACACTATAAAAAATAGACGAACTAACCAGCGTCACCCGTAACGGTTATACGGTGATCAGTGGTGAAAGGGTTAACTAGGGGGCAATCAAGGGGTTAAAACATTTATTAGGTAGTATATGGGGGTCCCTGATGGCGAACCTAAATATTTACCTCCCTAACTAGCGTCACCAGTGACACTAATACAGCGATCAGAAAAAGGATCGCTTAGCGACACTGGCGACGGGGGGTGATCAAGGGGTTACTTTATTAGGGGGGGTTAGGGGGGTACCCTAGACCTAAAGGGGGCTAACAATAACTGCCCTACCACACTAACTGTCACAAACTGACACCATGCAGTAATCAGAAAAAAAAAACAAAAAAACTGCTTGGTGTCAGTGTGACGGGGGGGGGGGTGATTGGGGGCAGATCGGGGGGTAAAGGGGGGTGTTTTGTGTGCCTGGCATGTTCTACTGTGTGTGTGTTTTACACTCACAGTGCAGTCTTCTCTCCTCGGCGCCGGAATGGAAAATACCGAGCCGAGGAGAGATGACATCATTTCCTTTGCTGCTGTTTAGCATACAGTAGCAGAGGAATGATCTGATTGGCCGGCGGCGATCGCGAGGGGGGGGCCACGAATGGATGGCCTCCCCCTCACCTCCGCTGGACAAAAGCCGACCGCCTCGGGCACCGGGGGGGGGGGTCCGATTGGACCCCCCGGCCGCGGGAAGCAGATCACGTATATGTACGTGATTCTGCCTGCCCGTGCCACTTTGCCGACGTACATCGGCGTGAGGCGGTCGCCAAGTGGTTAATTTACACACAGCACCCCATATTGATAGAAAAACACAGAATTGTTGACATTTTTGCAGATTTATTAAAAAAGAAAAACTGAAATATCACATGGTCCTAAGTATTCAGACCCTTTGCTGAGACACTCATATATTTAACTCAGGTGCTGTCCATTTCTTCTGATCATCCTTGAGATGGTTCTACACCTTCATTTGAGTCCAGCTGTGTTTGATTATACTGATTGGACTTGACTAGGAAAGTCACACACCTGTTTATATAAGACCTTACAGCTCACAGTGCATGTCAGAGCAAATGAGAATCATGAGTTCAAAGGAACTGCCTGAAGAGCTCAGAGACAGAATTGTGGCAAGGCACAGATCTGGCCAAGGTTACAAAAAAATCTGCTGCACTTAAGGTTCCTAAGAGCACAGTGGCCTCCATAATCCTTAAATGGAAGACGTTTGGGATGACCAGAACCCTTCCTAGAGCTGGCCGTCCGGCCAAACTGAGCTATCGGGGGAGAAGAGCCTTGGTGAGAGAGGTAAAAAGAACCCAAAGATCACTGTGGCTGAGCTCCAGAAATGCAGTCGGGAGATGGGAGAAAGTTGTTGAAAGTCAACCATCACTGCAGCCCTCCACCAGTCAGGGCTTGATGGCAGAGTGGCCCGACAGACGCTTCTCCTCAGTGCAAGACACATGAAAGCCCGCATGGAGTTTGCTAAGAAAAAACACCTGAAGGACTCCAAGATGGTGAGAAATAAGATTCTCTGGTCTGATGAGACCAAGATTGAACTTTTTGGCCTTAATTCTAAGCGGTATGTGTGGGGAAAACCAGGCACTGCTCATCACCTGTCCAATGCAGTCCCAACAGTGAAGCGTGGTGGTGACAGCATCATGCTGTGGGGGTGTTTTTCAGCTGTAGGGACAGGATGACTGGTTGCAATCGAGGGAAAGATGAATGTGGCCAAGTACAGGGATATCCTGGACAAAAACCTTCTCCAGAGTGCTCAGGACCTCAGACTGGGCCGAAGGTTTACCTTCCAACAAGACAATGACCCTAAGCACACAGCTAAAATAACGAAGAAGTGGCTTCACAACAACTCCGTGACTGTTCTTGAATGGCCCAGCCAGTGCCCTGACTTAAACCCAATTGAGCATCTCTGGAGAGACCTAAAAATGGCTGTCCACCAACATTTACCATCCAACCTGACAGAACTGGAGAGGATCTGCAAGAAGGAATGGCAGAGGAACCCCAAATCCAGGTGTGAAAAAATCTTTCACAAAAAGACTCATGGCTGTATTAGATCAAAAGGGTGCTTTTACTAAATCCTGAGCAAAGGGTCTGAATACTTAGGATCATGTGATATTTCAGTTTTTCTTTTTTAATAAATCTGCAAAAATGTCAACAATTCTGTGTTTTTCTGTCAATATGGGGTGCTGTGTGTACATTAATGAGGAAAAAAATTAACTTAAATGATTTTAGCAAATGGCTGCAATATAACAGAGTGAAAAAAATATAAAAAGTGTAGCGCTATAACTAGCAAGCATGTAAATCAAAAATTGAGTGCATATACACATTAAATGGGTCTAAAACAAACTAAATGTGATCATAATTGTACATTACACTCCATAAGTTTGCAGTGTCAATCTGCAAACATGATTAAATAAACAGTGAACAGTAAATTCAATCATCAATAAATTCAATCATCAATAGATAACTGAACAGTGACTGAAAGTGAGAACAGTAACAATTCCAAAAAACCTAAATCAATATAAAAAACTTGAACAGCAATACTCCATAATAGGTTAATGTAGAAAATCGTAGAAAATCGTGAAGACCACCACCAAAAGTCTATGGGGGTAGAATGTAACCCCTAATGGCAATATGACTCTCAAATTCACAGGTGAATGAATCATTTTCAAAGTCACACAGGCAGATCACAGGTTCACAGTTGAATGGGTAATGAGTTATCAGAGTCTGACAGGTAGAGCGATACTGGAGGAACCACAGGTGAACAGAGGGTCTACATCAGTGCCAGGACCATCACCAGGGGCATCAGGAGGCTTACCGGAATTCAATGACTTAAATGACATACGTCACCCAAGTCACAAAAAGCTGGCTGACCACCCGGTCCGAATTTTCAAACTTGTTTGATGTCGTCAGCATACAATGGAAAGGGAGGGTGACATCACAACTTCCACATCAATAAGAACTCCGGCAAGGCCAAACGATCGTGTCACATATCATGCGAGAAGTAGAAAAACCCACATAGTGTGATAACGTTTAAAACACTGGTTTATTAAAATTCAGAAAACAATGTAAGGGGGTCTGAATACTTTCCGTCCCCACTGTATATATATATAACATAGGAACACTTGCCTAATAATCCCTGCTTCTGGTCTGGATTAGCAACAATTCTTTCATGGGGATGTTTATTCTTTCTCTCTCCCTCTCCCCTTCTCCCCTTCTCCTAACTCAGCCACACAGAGACAGGAAAAGATATACATAAATAACTCTGTTTAATTAAGCAGCAGAGCCACTCACAAATACAGACAGTGGAGGGCAGCAGATCCAGATCCCAAAGTCATGAGAGTTCTGGGGAGAGAAAAAGGAGGAGGCTGGTTTCTGGGCTCAGAGAGATGCAAAGAGGACATTAAGGGAGAGAAACTGTGCACTTAATTGCTGGCTAGATGCTTACCACTGCATCTGAGCAGTGTAAATTTTGTCAACGAAAAGTACACCACGTTTTTGTCCACTGATGAAAACTATGACGAAAATCAATTTAGTTTTCATTAACGAACGAAAGCAAAACAAAAATGAGAGGCAGGAAAGTTTATCCTCCTGGACTAACTTCTGGATTTCTGCGTATTACAGGCCTCCTGAGTCCCAAGAAGAGTCCCACTCCCGACTCACAAGTCACGATGATGACCGTCCAGAGCAGAGAGCACCCACTGCGAGTGTGTGCATTACAATTACAGGCCTGGGGCCTCCCCTCAGACCACCGTCCCTCCAGAGCACTGTGTGTGCATTACAGGCCCCCTCTGCCCACCGGCATCCAGGGCACTGTGCATTACAGGTTATCCCTCAGACCTGAGATCACCATCCAGCACTGTCCAGCATTACAGGCCTCCTCTGAGCACCGGTATCCAGAGCACTGTGCATTACAGGATATCCCTCAGACCAGAGACCACCATCCAGCAATGCGCATTCGGCACCATCCAATGTCTGGGACTTAGGCCTATCGCGCATGTCCTCCGATGCAGTGGAACTATAAAGGGAGGTGATGTGACACGCAGCCCGTGCCCCTGGACGACGTAACTCTATTACAAAATGTCGCATAGGGCAGAGCGACGTGTTCGCGTCACCTCCCATCGCTGCTGTGGTTACCAGTAGGACGGACTGTCTGTGAGCTTCCAGACGGCGCTCCAGACTCTTTCTAGGCGCTTACTATTGACTACTAGCATGCAAATGCATTCTTTTTGATTATTTTAAATAAAGTTAAAGATTTTACACTATTGGAGCTTTTCTATTTTTCATGCCACATCCATTCTGCTGTGGGCTGATGTCCCAATACCTGTCAGTGTGAATACCTCCATCACAGCACCAAGGTCCTTGATGTCCCATCCCAGTGCAAGGCTTCTGGTCCACTGGTTGTGATCCAGATCATTATTTACAAACAAGCTTTCTCTGATCCTCTGTAGCGGGGGATCATGGGTTTCTGGTAAGCGGCCAGTCTTTATTTACGGTGGTGGATCAAGCACTTTGTCTTCATACAGCAGGAATTCCAGTTCATTTTGATTTTTTATTTATCACTCAGGTGATCTACACATACTGTATACACATGGACTTTTGTTCTTACTGTTGCATATAAGTTATGCACACTTGATGGACTATCATTTTGTTATTATGTTTCAGTTTCTAGTTGTGTTTTTATTTTATCATTCCTTGTTTATTCACATATTTAATAATATTGTGGATTGGTGATCATATGTATGGTCACTAGTCCCTTCTAGCGCGATTCGTTTTTTTTCCATTTTTAATTTTTACCGTGTTTGTGTTGCATAGAGGAATTGCAGCTTCATATTTCACATTGTTTGTATACTCCACCTATGCGCAGTTTCTTTCCTTTCTTTTTTTGATTTTTCATGATGTGCCTGCTTTTATCCATTTTCGAGTGAGTGCATAACTACTTGATTAAATATGTTACAATATTGCTGCACTTAGATTGGCGTTGCTTGTCTGTTTTTATTGTATTCCCCCCAGATGTTCTTGTACTCTCCAGCGTGCTGCCTTCCCTGTGCCAGCTATACTCCCTGTGGTAATCACCCAGACTATGGATTTTCCTTAAAAACCCTGCACCTCTATCAGGAGTCATTCCTAAAATAATTTTTATTTATTGACTCTCTGCTGCTCATTTGTCAGAACTTTGGACTATATGTTCAGGATCCTGCCTTTTAACCATTCCCTCACCACCCCAGACAACACAGCTTTGCCTGCTGGAAATACCTTAGCGCAACAATCATTGTATGTTTAACTTTACTAAGTCACCAACAGGGAACGGGGAGAGGTCACTTGTTGAGAAACTTTATCCTGAGCGCTCCAAAATCAGGTTTTGGCCCCAACATGCCATCCAGTGTGGAAAGCGGTATAATATAGATTGCTGAACTATTATTGTGGTACTACCCTTTAGGCAGGATTAGCCCTAGTATAGGATTTAGGGACTACTCCCTATTCCAATTGTTTTGTTACCAACTGTATATCTTAATTGCCATTGCCATTAACTATTTGTTGATCAATTACTAATGTTTCTTCTTCTTCTTTAAAAAAGTTAGGGCACTGTATAAATTTGCAATAAATATTCCCCTTCAGCCCAGGTTTGTCAAAGTGTGTGGTGCTAATTGTAGAGTTTGTGAGCACAGGAAACAGGGGACCTAGGAAACAGCAGCTTCTTTAGGGGTAAGCTTTACACATACACTTTAAGTACACAATTGTTCATAAATGGGATTGCACAGGGATTGCACAGATTGTACTGTATATAGGCAGCTCCATTCCTCCATCTCCTTCTAATGATCACCACGTGTTATATTTTTTCTCTACAATCTCCTTTAGATCTACAAGCAGTTATGTTGTACATGGGCCTTCCTGACTGAATACAGATTGATTGGATAATTTAGGTAGGTTTTTATATTAGATAGTTTTGGTAAATGTAAAGTTGATGGTACAAAAGATTGCAACATGTAAAGGTGACCTTAACTATCACCACTTCTAGGTTTCTCACCACATACATAATATAATTGTATAATCTCCGTTAGATAAACCAACAACTATAGAGTTAAAGGACCCTCCTAATTGGATACAGATTGATTGGATAGTTCAGGTAGGTCCTTATATTACATAGTTTTAATAGATCTAAAGTTGATAGTACAGAGATTGTATAATCATATTGTAACATGTATGGTGAGCCTGATTGTACATTTTTCTTTAGATCTATTAACAACTGTGCAGTGGAAGGACATGTTTGAATACAAATTTATTGAATACTTTAGGTTTATTCTCATACTAGATAGTTTTAATTAAACTAAAGTTGATTATACAAAGACTGTGCGGTGAGATTGTAACCTGTATGGTGACCCTTGAAGCCAACAATGATAAATTTGTCTACTTACTTCCTTAATAAAGCAGCCCTGTTCCAGCAATGGTCCCAGTGAGAATGCTCAGTTACCAGCCATATGCAGTGTGCTGTCCTTGTACAACTACTTGTCACAGTTCACAGTTTCAAGAAGCAGCACCTCTTGCACAATCAGTAGCCTGGCCCTTCCCCTAGAGATCTTCCCCACTTGTTATTTCAGTCCTAGGACAGCTACATCCCCTACTGGATTTACCAGCTTGTTATGAAGGGCAAAAGAAGGTGGGACTGAGGGAGATGAACTGAAGTCAGTTTTTTTCTACAACTTAAACCACTTAAAGTGATTGTAAAGTCTTGTGTTTTTTTTTTAGTTAAAAAGAACAAACATATTATACTTACCTATGCTGTGCAGTGGTTTTGCACAGAGCAGCCCAGATCCTCCTTTTCTTGAGTCCCTCTTTGGTGCTCCTGGCCCCTCCCTCCTGTTCAGTGCCCCCACATAAAGCACCTTCTGCCTGTTGTCGAATAAACAATGCCTTATTCTCATCTTTTGAGCTGAGCAGGGTAATGAGACAAGGATGCCCTTTATCCCCACTGCTAATTGCTCTGGCAATTGAGCCTTTGGCAGCAGTTATCAGGGGAGACCACAGTATAATTGGATTAAGACTAAAATAGTAAAAGCCTAGTGCTCAAGGCACGGTGTAACCCCTCTGGATTTTTGAGGCAGACCAGGTGTTGAGTAAACAATATATTTTTATTGGCGACATACAATACAATTTGCAGTGAAAAAAGTAGGACGGGCTGTCTGTGAGCTTCCGGACGGCGCTCCAAACTCTTTCTAGGCACTTACTATTGACTACTAGCATGCAAATGCATTCTTTTTGATTATTTTAAATAAAGTTAATGATTTTACACTATTGGAGCCTTTCGATTTTTCATGCCACATCCATTCTGCTGTGGGCTGATGTCCCAATACCTGTCAGTGTGAATACCTCCATCACAGCACCAAGGTCCTTGATGTCCCATCCCAGTGCAAGGCTTCTGGTCCATTGGTTGTGATCCAGATCACTATTTACAAACAAGCTTTCTCTGATCCTCTGTAGCTGGGGATCATGGGTTTTTGGTAAGCGGCCAGTCTTTATTTACAGTGGTGGATCAAGCACTTTGTCTTCATACAGCAGGAATTCCAGTTCATTTTGATTTTTTATTTATCACTCGGGTGATCTACACATACGGTATACACATGGACTTTTGTTCTTACTGTTGCATATAAATTATGCACACTTGATGGACTATCATTTTGTTATTATGTTTCAGTTTCTAGTTGTGTTTTTATTTTATCATTCCTTGTTTATTCACATATTTAATAATATTGTGGATTGGTGATCATATGTATGGTCACTAGTCCCTTCTAGCGCGATTCCGTTTTTTACCATTTTTAATTTTTACTGTGTTTGTGTTGCATAGAGGAATTGCAGCTTTATATTTCATATTGTTTGTATACTCCACCTATGCGCAGTTTCTTTCCTTTCTTTTTTTGATTTTTCATGATGTGCCCGCTTTTATCCATTTTCGAGTGAGTGCATAACTACTTGATTAAATATGTTACAATATTGCTGCACTTAGATTGGCGTTGCTTGTCTGTTTTTATTGTTTTCCCCCCAGATGTTCTTGTACTCTCCAGCGTGCTGCCTTCCCTGTGCCAGCTATACTCCCTGTGGTAATCACCCAGGCTATGGATTTTCCTTAAAAACCCTGCACCTCTATCAGGAGTCATTCCTAAAATAATTTTTATTTATTGACTCTCTGCTGCTCATTTGTCAGAACTTTGGACTATATGTTCAGGATCCTGCCTTTTAACCATTCTCTCACCACCCCTGACAACACAGCTTTGCCTGCTGGAAATACCTTAGCGCAACAATCATTGTATGTTTAACTTTACTAAGTCACCAACGGGGAACGGGGAGAGGTCACTTGTTGAGAAACTTTATCCTGAGCGCTCCAAAATTAGGTTTTGGCCCCAACATGCCATCCAGTGGGGAAAGGGGTATAATATAGATTGCTGAACTATTATTGTGGTACTACCCTTTAGACAGGATTAGCCCTAGTATAGGATTTAGGGACTACTCCCTATTCCAATTGTTTTGTCACCAACTGTATATCTTAATTGCCATTGCCATCAACTATTTGTTGATCAATTACTAATGTTTCTTCTTCTTCTTTAAAAAAGTTAGGGCACTGTATAAATTTGCAATAAATATTCCCCTTCAGCCCAGGTTTGTCAGAGTGTGTGGTGCTAATTGTAGAGTTTGTGAGTACAGGAAACAGGGGACCTAGGAAACAGCAGCTTCTTTAGGGGTAAGCTTTACACATACACTTTAAGTACACAATTGTTCATAGATTAAATGGGATTGCACAGATTGTACTGTATATAGGCAGCTCCATTCCTCCATCTCCTTCTAATGATCACCACGTGTTATATTTTTTCTCTACAATCTCCTTTAGATCTACAAGCAGTTATGTTGTACATGGGCCTTCCTGACTGGATACAGATTGATTGGATAATTTAGGTAGGTTTTTATATTAGATAGTTTTGGTAAATGTAAAGTTGATTGTACAAAAGATTGCAACATGTAAAGGTGACCTTAACTATCACCACTTCTAGGTTTCTCACCACATACATAATATAATTGTATAATCTCCGTTAGATAAACCAACAACTATAGAGTTAAAGGACCCTCCTAATTGGATACAGATTGATTGGATAGTTCAGGTAGGTCCTTATATTACATAGTTTTAATAGATCTAAAGTTGATAGTACAGAGATTGTATAATCATATTGTAACATGTATGGTGAGCCTGATTGTACATTTTTCTTTAGATCTATTAACAACTGTGCAGTGGAAGGACATGTTTGAATACAAATTTATTGAATACTTTAGGTTTATTCTCATACTAGATAGTTTTAATTAAACTAAAGTTGATTATACAAAGACTGTGCGGTGAGATTGTAACCTGTATGGTGACCCTTGAAGCCAACAATGATAAATTTGTCTACTTACTTCCTTAATAAAGCAGCCCTGTTCCAGCAATGGTCCCAGTGAGAATGCTCAGTTACCAGTCATATGCACTGTGCTGTCCTTGTACAACTACTTGTCACAGTTCACAGTTTCAAGAAGTAGCACCTCTTGCACAATCAGTAGCCTGGCCCTTCCCCTAGAGATCTTCCCCACTTGTTATTTCAGTCCTAGGACAGCTACATCCCCTACTGGATTTACCAGCTTGTTAGGAAGGGCAAAAGAAGGTGAGACTGAGGGAGATGAACTGATTCAGTTTTTTTCTACAACTTAAACCACTTAAAGTGATTGTAAAGTCTTGTGTTTTTTTTTTAGTTAAAAAGAACAAACATATTATACTTACCTATGCTGTGCAGTGGTTTTGCACAGAGCAGCCCAGATCCTCATTTTCTTGAGTCCCTCTTTGGTGCTCCTGGCCCCTCCCTCCTGTTCAGTGCCCCCACATAAAGCACCTTCTGCCTGTCGTCGAATAAACAATGCCTTATTCTCAATTCTTTTGAGCTGAGTAGGGTAATGAGACAAGGATGCCATTTATCCCCACTGCTAATTGCTCTGGCAATTGAGCCTTTGGCAGCAGTTATCAGGGGAGACCACAGTATAATTGGATTTAGACTAAAATAGTAAAAGCCTAGTGTAACCCCTCTGGATTTTTGAGGCAGACCAGGTGTTGAGTAAACAATATATTTTTATTGGCGACATACAATAAAATTTGCAGTGAAAAAAGAGTAACATATAAAAATGCAGTATTAATAACCAATAAGCTCAGTACAAAAAGCATAGGCATGGAACTTAGCTGCCTCAAGGCCGTAGAGAGCCTAGCAAGAATACATGCTGGAAAATGACGCCTAAAATGTTTCGGACTGTGTCGTCCTTCCTCAGAGGCTTAATGTCATTTGAGAACAATCATATGGTGTTCTATAAATATAAATGTGGTAATCATTAGTAGAAATATAAATAACAAACAAAGTAACTCTCTATAGATTTGTAGTTAGTATCGTACTTTCAAGGAGAAACTGCATGTCTGAATACATGATGACTAGGTGATAATGAAATCTGTACTTACACAGGTGAGCCAGTCACTGATGTATAACCAGGGAAGATAGAATTAGCTAGACCCTCCTGGAATCACAGAGAAAGCCCAAGCAAGATCAAAAGAGCGACGACCACAAGACAGGACCTACCACGGGAGGCGGGACACGGGGGGGCAAGGCAGCTGACCCAACTGCAAGAGCACCCAGCTGGTGGGAGTGATGGACTCGCACCTAAGCTGGCTGGAAATGCAATATAATATATAGCAGAAGGTGATGATATTTATATCTCTGGAAGTAAAAGAGAGACAACAGGGAGCGGTAAAGATACTGGGAAATAATCTCATATCTGTCAAACACAGAGCCAGCCAGAACTGGCTGGCCACTGTGTGAACAACAAAGTATATAGAAGGGAAAAAATAGTTCAACATATAAGGGTATATGTGCAAAAGTCTGAAGAGGTAATGTTGCTAGAGTATGCTCACAGAGTACCTGTACACTGTCTGCCTGGATTGATATGGAACCGCCAGCCTGACACCATCAGTGTGGATGTCTGGGCTGGCACTGGAGTTTTAATGCCTAGTATTGGCATTTAGCCAGCTGAAATTGATTGCTGACAAGCAAACAGAATCAACTGAGGACCGGTGTGAGAGAGCATTGCGCCAATATGATGGCAGCGATGCTCTCGCACAGTGTTCTCTGACGGAACGAGTGCACGTTGGTCTGCACGTGCACGTTGGTCAGTGAGTGCACGTTGGTCTGTGAGTGTACATTGGTCAGCAAGTGCATGTTGGTCTACGAGTACCTGTGTATTGTCTTGTTGAGTACCTGTGTATTGTCTTGTTGAGTATTAGTGTCAGGAAGCTAGCTGTTAGGTAATATGGACAGGGTATAATCCCCAATCCTCATTAAATTAGTAGGTACGATGCCCGGTGGGTGTGGAGATGCGACTCAGTGTACATCTTGCGGCATGTATGCGTTCCTTGATCATCCGATCGAGGGCGAATACTGCTGTGCAAAATGTAAGCACATTGTTTCTCTGGAAGCCCAGGTTCTGAATCTGGGGAAGCAACTGTCAACACTGAGAAGACCCTCCATACTAAAAGAGAGCCAGGAACGTACACGGCATATGCTGGCAGGGGCCAGCACAGAGGCGGGTGGAGACAAAGAGGTGCAGGCACTAGGAAAGAGTAGATGGGTGACAGTGAGGAAGGGTAGAGGGGGAAGTGCCAGGGAGGCCGATCCAGGGCTGGAGCATGCCATTAAGTACGCTCCATTGAGTGACATTGGTGAAACCGGTCAGGGACCAGCACTGCTGGAGCTGAGAGACTCTCCTAGCTGCCGGGGGAAGAACTGGGGGGGAAGCGAAGGGAAAAGAAAGACAGATTCTGGTGGTAGGGGACTCAATTCTTAGAAGGACAGAGAGGGTAATCTGTAACAAAGACCTGAAGCGCCGAACTGTATGTTGTCTACTGGTCGCTCGGGTTCGGCACATCACAGATCTGGTGGACAGATTACTGGGAGGGGCTGGGGAAGACCCAGCTGTCATGGTGCACGTTGGCACCAATGACAAAGTCAGAGGCAGATGGAGTGTCCTAAAGAATGATTTTAGGGACTTGGGAGCTAAATTGAGGAAAAGGACTTCCAAGGTAGTATTCTCAGGAATACTACCGATACATCGAGCCACGCCAGAAAGGCAGAGGGAGAGGAAGTAAGCAAGTGGCTGAGGAGCTGGTGTAGTAAGGAGGGGTTTGGGTTCCTGGAGGACTGGGCCGACTTCTCAGTCGATCAGCAGTACTATAGAAGGGTCAAACTGCACCTAAAAGAGGAGGGTGCAGATCACCTGGGAGTAAAGATGGCCAAAAAGTTAGAGGGGTTTTTAAACAAGGTGGTGGGGGGAGGGCCCAGAGGTAGACATAGTCAGCGTGGAACATATTCCAGAGGGTAGTATTGGGGGCATTAGTGGTAGGTTGACTAAAGCACATAAATCCAAGGTAAGCATAGTAACAAGTCCTAGTTGCAATCTCGGAACACCTAATAAGAGGATAGTATGCGACCGGTCTATATATATATATATATATATATATATATATATATATATATATATATATATATATCAAGAATAATGTACAAGTCAATGTGAGAGATGACATCACTAAGGGAGCTGGGGGGGGTGGAATCCTTATGGGTAGAGCGCCAAAAGGATGAAGCTAATGGGAAAATAATACTGGGAGTATGCTATACACCCCCTAACCTGAGGGAGGAGGGGGAGGCGGATCTCCTATCACAAGTCTGATTAGCAGCAAGGATGGGAAGTGTTATCATAATGGGGGATTTTAATTATCCAGACATAGACTGGGTAGAGGGAACAACGCACTTGTCTAAGGCTCGCCAGTTAATAAATGTCAGAACAATTTCATGGTTCAGATGGTAGATGCACTAACTAGAAATAAAGCGTTACTTGATCTACTGATTACCAATAATACAGACCTGATCACGGATGTGGAAATACTGGGCAATTTAGGAAACAGTAATCAGGTCAATTGGCTTCAGTATAAATCACACAAATAGGAAACATAAGGGGAATACAAAGACACTGAATTTCAAAAGAGCCAACTTCCCTAAACTTCAACCTTGCTAGAAGGCATGAATTGGGATATGGGTTTGCTTTAAGAGCATATTAAATAAGGGCATTAGCCAATGCATCACATTGGGTAATAAATTTAAAGAGCGAACAAAAGTCCTGGATGGCTTAACTCCAATGTAAAAATGCATATAAAAGCAAAAGAGAAGGCCTTCAAAAAATACGAGGTTGAGGGATCATTGTCAATATTCAGACTTTATAAAGAATGCAACAAGAAATGTAAGGGTGCAATTAGGGAGGCTAAAATAGAACACAAAAGACACATAGCGGAGGAGAGCAAAAAAAATCCCCAAAAATTCTTTAAGTATGTAAACAGTAAAAAAGGGAGGAGAGACCATATTGGCCCCATAAAGAATGAGGAAGGACATCTGGTTACAAAGGATGGGGAGGTATTGAATTTATTCTTCTCCTCAGTCTTCACGAGGGAATCGGGGGCTTCAATAACCAAAACTGCAGTGTTTATCCTTATGACACATCACAGGAAGCACCTCCATGGTTAACAGAGGACAGAATTAAAATTAGACTTGGGAAACTTAACATTAACCGCTTCAGCCCCAGAGGATTTTACACCCTTCCTGACCAGAGCACTTTTTGCGATTTGGAAATGCATCGCTTTAACTGACAATTGCACGGCCGTGCGACGTTACACCAAAACAAAATTGACGTCCTTTTTTTCCCACAAATAGAGCTTTCTTTTGGTGGTATTTGATTACCTCTGTGGTTATTTTTTTTGTGCTATAAACAAAAAAAAGAGCGACAATTTTGGAAAAAAAGCAATATTTTTTACTTTTTGCTATAATAAATATCCCCCAAAATATATAAAAAATACTATTTTTTGGGACCATTGCCATTTATACAGCGATCAGTGCTACAAAAATGCACTGATTACTGTGTAAATGACAACTTCGGCATGCTATCTCCTCCCAAGCCAAAAAATCCAACCGGGTATTAGTTGATCCTAAAATACTCACACAACTAATAACTTCTACTTCTAGGAAGGGACAAATTTCATCTTTATATAGCTCGTTTATGTCTAAAGTATCGACTGCTATGTCCTCTACTTGTAGAACGCGATGGTCAGAGGACATAGGTCATATTTCACATGAGGAATGGTCCACTATGCTTGATAATATACCTAAAGTCTCCTTATCACCAGCTCAGAAGCTCACCCAAATTTTAATCCTACATCGTACTTATTGTGCTCCCCAAAATCTACGTAAATGGCAAAGAAGAGACTCTCCCCTTTGTCCTAGAAGTGAAATAGACAATGGCACTATGCTATGGAAATGTCCAAAATTGACAAGATACTGGACAAACGTTATTAGATCTATTAACAATATATGGAAACTCACTCTTCCCTTAGACCCTAAACTTTGTCTACTAGGCTGGTTAGACGAGGAATTATACACTCCTAATACATATTTGGCTATCATTGGAGCCCCTTTTTATTGCTCTGAAATTCATAGCACAAAAATGGCTCTTTACAACACCACCTTCCCATAAAGAGTGGGTCACTAGTGTTAACAAGGTCTTGATAAAGGAGAAGCTGGTATATCAACATAGAGGAAGACCAACCAAATTTACACACGTATGAGAAGAGTGGTTGGGCACCCCTGGTCTTGCCCCGTTCCAACTAGTCAAAGATAAATTCTAAGCGGTGGTTAGGGATGAGCCGAACACCTCCCTGTTCGGTTCGCACCAGAACACGCGAACAGGAGAAAAATTCGTTCGAACACGCGAACGCCGTTAAAGTCTATGGGACACGAACATGAATAATCAAAAGTGCTAATTTTAAAGGCTAATATGCAAGTTATTGTCAATAAAAGTGTTTGGGGACCCGGGTCCTCCCCCAGGGGACATGAATCAATGCAAAAAAAAGTTTTAAAAACGGCCGTTTTTTCAGGAGCAGTGATTTTAATAATGCTTAAAGTCAAACAATAAAAGTGTAATATCCCTTTAAATTTCATACCTGGGGGGTGTCTATAGTATGCCTGTAAAGGGGCGCATGTTTCCCGTGTTTAGAACAGTCTGACAGCAAAATGACATTTTGAAGGAAAAAACACATTTAAAACTACCGCGGCTATTGCATTGCCGACAATACACATAGAAGTTCATTGATAAAAACGGCATGGGAATTCCCCACAGGGCAACCCCGAACCAAAATTAAAAAAAAAAATTGACGTGGGGTTCCCCCTAAATTCCATACCAGACCCTTCAGGTCTGGTATGGATTTTAAGGGGAACCCCGCGCCAAAAAAAAAAAACAAAACGGCGTGGGGTCCCCCCAAAAATCCATACCAGACCCTTATCCGAGCACGCAACCTGGCAGGCCGCAGGAAAAGAGGGGGGGACGAGAGTGCGGCCCCCCCCCCTCCTGAACCGTACCAGGCCACCAGCCCTCAACATTGGGAGGGTGCTTTGGGGTAGCCCCCCAAAACACCTTGTCCCCATGTTGATGAAGACAAGGGCCTCATCCCCACAACCCTGGTCGGTGGTTGTGGGGGTCTGCGGGCGGGGGGCTTATCGGAATCTGGAAGCCCCCTTTAACAAGGGGACCCCCAGATCCCGGCCCCCCCCCTGTGTGAAATGGTAAGGGGGTACTTACCCCTACCATTTCACTAAAAAACTGTCAAAAATGTTAAAAATGACAAGAGACAGTTTTTGACAATTCCTTTATTTAAATGCTTCTTCTTTCTTCCTTCATCTTCTTCTTCTTCTGGTTCTTCTGGCTCTTCTGGTTCTTCCTCCGGCGTTCTCGTCCAGCATCTTCTCCGCGGCGTCTTCTATCTTCTTCTCCTCGGGCCGCTCCGCACCCATGGCATGGGGGGGGGGAGGCTCCCGCTCTTCTCTTCATCTTCTTCTCTTCTTCATCTTCTTCTTCTCTTCTTCCTTCTTCTCTTCTTCATGTCTTCTCCGGGCCGCTCCGCAGCCATGCTGTGGCATGGAGGGAGGCTCCCGCTGTGTGACTGCGTCTCTTCGTCTGACGGTTCTTAAATAACGGGGGGCGGGGCCATCCGGTGACCCCGCCCCCCTCTGACGCACGGTGACTTGACGGGACTTCCCTGTGACGTCACGGGGAATGCCACAGGGAAGTCCCGTCATGTCACCGTGCGTCAGAGGGGGGCGGGGTCACCGGGTGGCCCCGCCCCCCGTTATTTAAGAACCGTCAGACGAAGAGACGCCGTCACACAGCGGGAGCCTCCCTCCATGCCACAGCATGGCTGCGGAGCGGCCCGGAGAAGACATGAAGAAGAGAAGAAGGAATAAGAGAAGAAGAAGAAGAAGATGAAGAAGAAGATGAAGAAGAGAAGAAGATGAAGAGAAGAGCGGGAGCCTCCCCCCCCATGCCATGGGTGCGGAGCAGCCCGAGGAGAAGAAGATAGAAGACGCCGCGGAGAAGATGCTGGACGAGAACGCCGGAGGAAGAACCAGAAGAGCCAGAAGAACCAGAAGAAGAAGAAGATGAAGGAAGAAAGAAGAAGCATTTAAATAAAGGAATTGTCAAAAACTGTCTCTTGTCATTTTTAACATTTTTGACAGTTTTTTAGTGAAATGGTAGGGGTAAGTACCCCCTTACCATTTCACACAGGGGGGGGGTCGGGATCTGGGGGTCCCCTTGTTAAAGGGGGCTTCCAGATTCCGATAAGCCCCCCGCCCGCAGACCCCCACAACCACCGGCCAGGGTTGTGGGGATGAGGCCCTTGTCTTCATCAACATGGGGACAAGGTGTTTTGGGGGGCTACCCCAAAGCACCCTCCCAATGTTGAGGGCATGTGGCCTGGTACGGTTCAGGAGGGGGGGGGGGCCGCACTCTCGTCCCCCCCTCTTTTCCTGCGGCCTGCCAGGTTGCGTGCTCGGATAAGGGTCTGGTATGGATGTTTGGGGGGACCCCACGCCGTTTTTTTTTTTTTTTTTTTTGGCGCGGGGTTCCCCTTAAAATCCATACCAGACCTGAAGGGTCCGGTATGGAATTTAGGGGGAACCCCACGTCAATTTTTTTTTTTAATTTTGGCTGGGGTTCCCCTTAATATCCATACCAGACCTGAAGGGCCTTGTATGGAATTTAGGGGGACTCCCACATGATTTTTTTTTTTTTTATTTTGGTTCGGGGTTGCCCTGTGGGGAATTCCCATGCCGTTTTTATCAATGAACTTCTATGTGTATTGTCGGCAATGCAATAGCTGCGGGTAGTTTTAAATGAGTTTTTTCCTTCCAAATGTCATTTTGCTGTCAGACTGTTCTAAACACGGGAAACATGCGCCCCTTTACAGGCATACTATAGACACCCCCAGGTACGAAATTTAAAGGGATATTACACTTTTATTGTTTGACTTTAAGCATTAATAAAATCACTGCTCCTGAAAAAACGTCCGTTTTTAAAACTTTTTTTTGCATTGATCCATGTCCCCTGGGGCAGGACCCGGGTCCCCAAACACTTTTTATGACAATAACTTGCATATAAGCCTTTAAAATTAGCACTTTTGATTTCTCCCATAGACTTTTAAAGGGTGTTCCGCGGCATTCGAATTTGCCGCGAACACCCCAAATTGTTCGCTGTTCGGCGAACTTGCGAACAGCCAATGTTCGAGTAGAACATGAGTTCGACTCGAACTCGAAGCTCATCCCTAGCGGTGGTATATCTTCTGGCTTGATTTAGGTTATCTGCAAATAAAGAGGCATTAAGTGGTTTAGGATGCTACAAATATGCAGTCTTTCCAACTTCTCAACAATCTGTCGACAACGATCACAAATAATAATATACAGTGATGTACAGAGGCTGCATACAAGTTTTATATTGTGCTGTAGTTTTAAACAGTGCATTTGTTCTTTTGCTTGTGTATAAGTTTGCTCTTTTTGTATTTTTCTCTTTTTTTCTTTTGTGTCACTGCTTTTCTTTTTTTCTCCCTATTGCTGGGAAACAAGACAAGGGTTGTGATCTATAACCATGTCGTATATATATCCCTGATGATATATTCTCATTCCTGATCTATTGTATACTAGGCAGCATGCTCATAACAAAGGAGTATTTATGCTATATGTTGATCTGACTATATTGTTGTTTGTCGGAAGCAGTCCCTCTCCTTGATTTATTTTATTCCAGTATTACATTGCATGTATAATTGTGAATGCATGTGCAGGCCATTTCTGTGTATTGTTTTCTCTTTTCTTTTTTTTTTCATTGTTGTATATGAAAAATGTAATAAAAAATTATGTGATTTAAAAAAAAATGTCACACGTTCATAAGTCTTAAAGGGGTTGTAAAGGTAAATTTTAAAAAAATAAAATAAATAGCAAAACATGTCTATACTTGCCTACTCTGTGCAATGGAATCGCACAGAGCGGGCGGGAACCCCCTCTCTGGCCAGTGCACTCGTGCGTTCTAACACCTGAGTCCCTCTGCTGCGTCCATTGACACAGACAGCGGGACTCGGCCCCACCCCCCACTTCCTCGTCACTGGCTTTGATTGAAAGCACTAGGAGCCAATGGCTCCCGGTGCCCCAGCAAAGCCAGCGAGACACGGAGAGGGGGGGGGGGGATATCCACACGTGCGTGGCACTGGATCAAATGAGTGCTCAGGTAAGTAAAGGGGGGGCTGACACCTAAACGTTTTTTACTTTAATGCAAGGAATGCATTAGGGTAAACAATCTTTAGACTTTACAACCCTGTTAATATAAAATCTAATTGCTACATGCAGCATACCCATTTACAATACACCTATATGTACTTGGTGTGCCTGCTCAGCTCATGGCCCTTAAGAAAATAAACAATAAATTACTATTATATTTCTACTTAATAACATTACCTATACGCCATTTACAGGGATGAATCACAGAGCCCCGCATAATTTTTCTCTTTTTTTTCTTCCCCCCCCCCCCCCAAAAAAAAAAAATTTCCTTCCATATTGTTATCGACCACAAAACTAATCTTTTCTCTGAACTATCTTTAGCAAGGTGCTGGCTGTGTTACTATCTTTGTTCAGACACACTTCTTTTAATGCTATACAGAGAGCACTTTTTTCTCTCTAGTGCTCAACAAGGAGATGATCACATCACATCCTGAATGCAAAGGAAAAGCTATTCACTAACAGCATATGATTGTGGTCATCTGAGTCCATAGACTTTATAAGGGGCTATTACCCGCTATCAGCTAATGGGACAGAACAGAGCCAGGCTTTGGAAGGTTTCCGACAAAATTGTCGGGATCCACCCCGCTGCCTGACCGACAGCTGGTCCCACCTTTCAGCACATGGATGAGAGCTGGAGCCAGCTTCTTCTGTCCCCTCTCCAGCAAGGCACATCAGCGAGCACTGGAGGAGCAGAGCAGAGAACAGTGACTCACAGTCACCACTTTCCACATGGAGAACTGAGCGGTCAGCTGCAGCTGCAGCATGGAGGTAAGTTTGAAGGTTTGTTTAACTTATCCCATACTTCGCCTTTAATATAACTCTGTATTTGTTAATACATCATTAAATGTATTTTATAATTGAAGTGTAAGTACCTGAATTCATCCAAGTATCAGCCTTATGCAGACCACTATACAGCAGAGTGCAGATCGAAAGATGGAGAAACAGCACAAGGAGCCATTAAGTTGTCCTGCAGTGGGCATGTACTGACAAGGAGCATGCTGATAGGAGGAGAGAACAGAGAGACATAGAGATAAACTCATCAGTTTGCTGTGCTGCTTCTTCTTTCCCTGTCCAGTAACAGGCTAGGGTAGAGGCAATATCTGAAATGTGTAACTTTCCTGAAACAGAAAAAAAGCAGGTCTCTTCACCTGTTAGACAGAGTTGTGCTATGTGAAAGGGCCATGTATATCTCAGGAGTGGATGGACAGGAATAAAATTTGTTGGTAGGTAAAACAGCCTTCTCATACATGTATTTCATTTGTGTAAATAACTGTTTTCGTGGAGCAAAACATATTGCCAGAGGTTGGGTGGTAAGATACTTTCAGATCAACCAAAAAAACGCGCCCTCATTCTTTTGATGATCATGGGTAACATCAATCAGCTGGTATTTAGTATTGTTCTTCTGACAAAATGTGTTTACCTTGGATGTTTAGGAATGCTAAGGTAATACAAAAATACAAAAAAAAACAAAAAGCTTTTATGTATTTGTAAGACTGTTTTGTATAGTAACTGTAATGTATACATAAAACTGGTTTCTCACCCAGGGATTAGTTGCCTACGTGATATGTATGATACACATGACTGCGGAGGCGCAAAGGCTCAAGAAAACAGACTATTAGTATAATGAACAACCCCCCCCCCCCCCCCCCCCCGTACAAGAAACCACACTTACAACCATTAAGTTGGAAAAGGGCAAGGCCACAGCTTTATTTGACTTCCAACACAGAACATGTAAACACATTTAGCCAGTGCCAGTCAGAGTTGTTCTGTGAGCACACTTTAACATGAACTAGGCGAATTCCAAAGGCGGCCTGTCCTTACCATAAGCGCTGGACAGACAGACTAATTCCAACTTCCAATCAAGAGCATAGCCCATTACAGCAACTTTAAATGCTGTCAAGGTAAAAAAAAAACCCCACCCGCACGTCAGAATTTAGCTGACGAACGCCCCACCTCAGCCAGCGCCTGTTCCACACCAAACTGAAGGCCAAGGTTAAAATATCCAGACATATATACCGTATATACTCAAGTGTAGGTCGATCCGAGTATAAGTCGAGGCCCTAATTTACCACAAAAAAAAAATGGGAAAAACTTATTGACCCATGTATAAGACGAGGGTGAGAAAAGCAGCAGATACTGTAAGTGGAAAAAGAGGGTCAACAATGCCCATCTGCAGCTGTATACCTCCCTGTGTCCCTGTGTATGTGCCCTGTGTATATGTGCATGTGTCACCTACCTGTGTCCTGCGCATGTGTCCCTGCATATGTGTCCTGTGCATGTGTCCTGTGCACGTGTCCTGTGCATGTGTCCCTGTGCATGTGTATGTGTGCATGTGTATGTGTGCATGTGTATGTGTGCATGTGTGCATGTGTATGTGTGCATGTGTATGTGTGCATGTGTATGTGTGCATGTGTATATGTGTATGTGTGCATGTGTATGTGTGCATGTGTTCTGTGTATGTGTGCATGTGTTCTGTGTATGTGTGCATCCTACCTGTGTCCTGTGCATGCCTCCGTGTGCTGCTCTGCACTGATCAGCATGTCATAATACAATTCGGCCATTCTCCTGTTCAAAAGCCGCGCCTTCTCCTCGTCTGTTATAGGCAGAACACTCCATTTCCCAGCAGTCAGCGGTCACCCTATCACGGACATTCTCTCATCCTCATACCACGGACGAGGATGAGAGACTGTCTGTGATAGGCTGACCGCTGACTGCTGGGAAATGGAGTTTTCTGCCCATCACAGACGAGGAGGAGGCGCGGCTTTTGAACAGTGGATTGGCCCCCGAATGGTAATAGCACTGGCCGCCGTCTGCCTGCATGACACGCTGATCATGTAGGCAGATGGCGGTGACTCGAGTACAAGTCGAGGGGGGCACTTTCAGCCCAAAAAAAAAGGGCTGAAAATCTTGACTTATACTCGAGTATATACGGTAGGTGAACACCATCTGGTCTAAACAGATCATCATTCACACCCTCCAAATCCCTGTGCCGGACAACAAACCCCCCTAAGCTCCAAACAAACTTAGAAAACCAGTGGAGGGACCCGCCAAGAAAAACCCCCGCAGTGGTGGGCAGAAGACCGGGGAGCCGCGGGGGAAGGAGAGACAGCACCATCAGTGTCAGGTGAGCAGCCCCTGCTCTGTATCTTACCCGGGAAGGACTGTGGCTCAGACAGGACGGGGGACAATAACGCCTCCGGGCCCACATCTGGGGTCTCAGGTGGTGGAGCAGCTGGAGGAGAAGCCAGATCAGGGAGAGGAGAGAGAGGAGTCCACACTGACTTGCTGTCTGGGAACCACTCATCTTCCACTTCAAGGGACCCAAATTCAGCCTCCAGTCTGGGAGACTACCAATCTATTTCACCACCACTGCCACTCCCCTCTGGCTCACCTGAAGACTCATGGTCCTCAATCTCTGGCTCTTTCCAGGTGTGACTGACAGGGTGGACTTCCGCAGCCAGCTTCTCCTCTGGGACATCCTGAGCTGGGTTTGGATCTCTCACCTCCTGCTGTGGCTCTTCCTCCCCTGCGCTCTGAACCGCTGCGATTCTCTCTACCACAGGGGACAGGGCCCGCATCTCACCTGGGGACAGGGCCCCCATCTCACCTGAAGACAGGAACCTCATCTCCCCTAGGAACGGGGACCCCATCTTGCTTAATGAGAGGGACCCCTGACAATGGGGACCCCATCTTCCCTGGGGACCAGGAGCCTATCTCCCCAAAGGACAGGAACCCAATCTCCAGACCATGCTGTTTGGCATCAGCCACCTTAGGGTGCCAGGATGGGGGAGGAGGCAGTAAAATCTGAATCCCAGCCACTTAGGGATTTGGGGGGTGTATGCCAGGGGGTAGGTACAGCAGTACCAGCGTAGGGAGGCTGAAGGACAGACAAGGGTCTAGCAGTACCAGTGTGGGGTGGCTGGAGGGGGGTACAGCAGTACCAGCGTGGGGTCACTGGAGATGGGGGTGGGTACAGCAGTACCAGCACAGTGTGCTCTTTCCCAGACTCCCCTCATCCCCTGCAGCTCTGCCGGGTTCCCCCCTCCCCTCTCCCGCTGGCTGCTGCGGGGATCTGTCAGGATGGGGAATGGGTCCCTTCTTTTTCTGAATGGAGAGTCAGTGATCTGTACCGATCACCGATTGTCCATTCATAACTGTGGCATAGTGAGCTGTGTTTGCTATGCTTCAGTCTATGAATGGACAGGAAGCTCAGTAGAGAGCTATTTCTATCCATTCATTCTTGTGTAGCTTAAGCTGCAGAGAAGGAGATTGGGGACTGTGTACTCAGTCTTCTTCTCTGTCTTCAAGGTGGAACATCATAGGTCTGTTTAGATCCTTGATGTCTCCCCAAACCCCCCAATGGGGCTCCTAAAATAATTGTAGAAAATAATAAAAAAAACTACTGATACCAGTAGCAGAACTACAGGGCTCACAAAGGTTGTACTTACGACCGGGCCCTGGAGTTCCACCACCAGGCTCGGAGGGAAGAGCCCCAGCTGGGGTTCAGGGGTGGCCTTTCATGGTTTCTTGCACCAGGGCCCTGAAGGTTCTAGTTACGCCACTGCTTCTACATATGCTAGGTTGCGGGAGCTCAGAATAGGCTTAGTTTAGCATAGATATGCCTGCAAAGTTTACCTCCGCACACACTTCTCGAAGAGCCCTTTCACACTGGGGCGGGCGTCGGCGGTAAATTATTAGCGGCGTTTTACCTTCGGTATTCGGCCGCTAGCGGGGCGGTTTTACCCCCCGCTAGCGGCCGAGAAAGGGTTAAATACCACCGCAAAGCGCCTCTGCAGAGGCGCTTTGCCGGCGGTATAGCCACGCCGTCCCATTGATTTCAATGTTCAGGAGCGGTAAAGGAGCGGTATATACTCCGCTCCTTCACCGCTTCGAAGATGCTGCTAGCAGGACTTTTTTTACCGTCCTGCCAGCGCATCGCTCCAGTGTGAAAGCCCTCGGGGCTTTCACACTGGAATTAAGGCAGCGGCACTTTCGGGTCGGTTTGCAGGCGCTATTATTAGCGCAATAGCGCCTGCAAACCGCCCCAGTGTGAAAGGGCTCAAAGCAAGAACTCCGCTCACACCCCCTTCCAGGTGGGGTCTCCGAATACAAGAAAGAGAAGGGCACACGAACGGCTAACTCTTTTGCTGTGAAAGTTATAGAGTTTACAAACTATGGTATCAATTCTATACAAAACCTCTTTTGGGATTTTGTAGGCAACTAAAGGCAAAAAATATCCATATGTGTTTAGTTAAAAAAGTTTGCAGTCATAGAGGTGAACCCCCACAGTAAACTAATCATTCTATGCATGATGGTAAAAAACAACCTTCTCTGTGCTCCAGTCCCTTCCCCCAGTTCTCTGGGGACTCTCATTCCTCTCATTCCTCATTGGCTGAGGCCTTCAGTCACTGCCAATGAGGAGATAGAGGGGCGGGGCCAAGCCACGGCTCTGTGTGTGAATGGACAGACAATGGCTTTTTGCCCTGAGGGCAGGAGGGAGGGGCCTGGAGCACTGGCGGGGACATGAGAAGAGGAGGATCTGGGCTGCTCTGTGCATAACCACTGTACAGAGCAGGTGAGCATGACATGTTTGTTATTTTAAAAAAAACAAAAAAACAACAAGCCTTTAATATCACTTTAGCCGCTTCCCGACCGGTGCACGACGATATACGTCGGCAGAATGGCACAGGTGGGCAAAAGGGTGTACAGGTACGCCCCCTCTACCGCGGGTAAAGGGGACGGGTCCCGCGGACTAGATGTCCGCCGGGTGCCCGCAATCCTGTCACGGAGAGGTAGAACGGGGAGATGCCTTTGTAAATAAGGAATTTCTCCGTTCTGTCTAGTGACATGACAGAGAGCAGTGATCGATGTCATGTGCGTTGAAGCCCATTCCTCCCACAGTTAGAATCACTCCCTAGGACACACTTTACACAGAAATCTGTGCAGTTTATAGCACTGATCGCTGTATAAATGACAATGGTCCCAAAATAGTGTCAAAAGTGTCCGATGTGTCCGCCATAATGTCGCAGTCACGATAAAAATCACAGATCGCCGCCATTACTAATAAAAAAAATGTTTTAATAAAAATGCCATAAATCTATCCCTTATTTTGTAGACGCTATCAATTTTGCGCAAACCAATCAATACACGCTTATTGCAATTTTATTTTACCAAAAATATGTAGAAGAATACATATCGGCCTAAACTGAGGAAAAAAAAAATTTTTATATACATTTATGGGGGATATTTATTATAACAAAAAGTAAAAAATATTGCGTTTTTTTCAAAATTGTCGCTCTTTTTTTGTTTATAGCGCTAAAAATAAAAACCGCAGAGGTGATCAAATACCACCCAAAGAAAGCTCTATTTATGGGAAAAAAAGGACGTCAATTTTGTTTGGGTACACCATTGCACGACCGCGCAATTGTCAGTTGTAAGTGACGCAGTGTTGAATCGCAAAAAGTGCTCTGGTCAGGAAGGGAGCAAATCCTTCCGGGGCTGAAGTGGTTAATGTGAATGCATATTGTTACTCTATATATTTTCTATAAGACAGAGGGTGTTTCAAAACAAGCTTTATTGCACTGTGTATTCCCCTGACACATACACTGATCCCTCTCCTGACACGTACACTTATCCTCCCTGACACATACACTGATCCCCCTCCTGACACATACACTGATCCCCCACCTGACACATAGACTAATCCCCCCTGATATATACACTGATCCCCCCTGACACCCACTTCCTTTCACAATCCCCTCCTTTCTGGTATCTCGGTCCCCTCTACAGCCATCTTCTTTCTTTGCAACAAACACAGTTCCCTTTATGTCAGTGCCCCCTCCCAGGGCTGGTGCAAGGATTTTTGACACCCCAAGTGAAGCCTCATTTTGCCGCCCCCTCTGGCTCCACCCCTGAATCCACCCCCTTTGCCAGAGCATCAGTGTGACAGGAGCAGGTGCTAGAGGAAGCATGCGGCTATAGTAGAGCACTGATCGTAGAGGTGCGCAGGGGATGTTTGCTTCCGTTCCATCAGGACATGTTCTCCAGTGCTGCGCCTCTATAATGACACTACAGAGTGGCTGCCTGAGTAACATGCAGCAGAGGCATCCCCTGCATCCCCCTAGATGTGCACGCTATATCCCAGCAGTGCCCACTAGAGGTTATAACGTTTATTACAAAGGTATTTATAATACAGCACCGAAAACATACATAGCGCGGAGACAGAGTAGGGAAACCAGCGGCCGGGCGCTCTAGGCAGCACTGTACCCTAGGCGGCCGCCTAGTTTGCCTAGTGGTAGCACTGGCCCTGCCCCCTCCCTTACACAGCAGGGAGAAGACAGAGGATGCGGCATGTCCGAGCAGAAGGCGGAAGCTGTTCAACCTTCCATGTAACAGAGAGACGATTGGTTGCTAGGACCTCCCCTAGCAACAAGTCACAGGCTTTTTAACTTGAAAAGTTGGACAGCTCTCGCCTTCTGCTCGGACATTCTGTCTTCTACCTGCCTATTGTAAGGATGAAAGCGGCGGTGGGGGAAGGAGGAGTTACATGGGAGAGAAGAGGAAACCCAGGCAGGATGTTCAACAGTTTCACTGTTGTCACCCTGCACATGCACTCCACCCTCCATGCACCCCCTCCAGCAGCGATACTCTGCAGCATGCACTGGAACCGTGCACATGCAGTAGTTGCAATGGGTCCCGCCACCTTCCTCCCCAGCCAGCAGTCACAGTGTATACAGGCAGTTTTCTGTGTACTGGACGAAGGGGCCCCGCATATCGGTATCAGGGCGTGCGGCTGCAGTGAGAATGTCAAATCTAAGCACTGATGTCGGGGATGGGCGGGGCATCAGTGCTTAGATTTGAGAGCTTCATTCTCACTGCGGCCGCACGCCCCCGGCTTGCCCACAAATCACAGGATGTTTACACTCTGGGCTAATAATTCTACATGAGAAATACGAGACCCGTGGCTTTTTGGGGACCCATTCGGGGCTCAAGCCCCCCCTCCCAAAGCCCCAGGTCGCTGGGCAGGTGTGGCCCCCCAGGCAAGTGGGGCCCCCGGGCAACTGCCCAGCATGCCCATGCGAAAAGGCGGCCCTGTTTCCAGTCCGAAATCGAGACTCTGAACTGTGCCATACTCTCCGCTTGATAAAAGTATAGCAACATGTGTACGGGTAATGGCAGTGTACACAGAAGTGTCTCCTTCTCCTCCCCTGCAGAACGACAGCTCCTCCCCCTGCCAAGGGATTGGCCCACATGCTCCCCAGAAACTTCAGCGCCCGCCTCTTCCTCTCATGGCACCAAAACTTTAATGGAGCCTGCCTTAACCCCTGCAGCGTTGGCGTAAAGTGACAAAAGACCAGGCTGACACTCTCCCATGAGCATTGAGACACATTGGTTCTTCCCCCATAGTTCAAATGGATAATAACACAGTCTATGCATAAAGATGCTACTTGCCACCTTCCCACAGAGCCAGACGAAATCCCAATGTAGCTGTAGCTGGTTGCTAGGGATGACCACTGCAAGAATAACGCCTTTGCCCCACCTTGGGCACCAAATGTAGCAAGGGCTCCGACCCCTAGAGGCCTAATGGTGACCTCCAGAGTCAGGGAGAGCTGACATCCTTCTTTGTAGAGTGGTTTACTAGGCATAGTGGGTGTAATGCAAGATAGAATGATTGGGCGCCAGTCAATTTTTGAATGCGAACAAAAGAGATTTATGGTCTCTTAACAAGAACTGGGGGGAGAGAGGGTTAAGGCCTGAACACCCTTAGGCAGATGCAATAGCAATCGGTAGACTCTGAGACAAAATAGGCAGACAGCTATACAGGTTGAGGGCCTTTAAGCTGGTTGCAGCACTGTATTTGTAGAACTGCTGTCTCCTATGGCAACTGAATTTGTAGGTTGGCTTCAACACAGATCTGTACACATACCAGACTTGGTACCCCTGTTGTGTAGGACCTGGCCTCCATCTCCCACTGTAGCTTTTCTCATTGAGCTCCCAGTCTTCTCACAAGACCTTCAGATCCCAGCCGCCCGCTGGATCCCCTGAGCTCTTCCACAGCTAACCCGCTGTACACTCCAAGTGTCACCCACGCTAACCCGTTGGGTTCCTGGCTTGGCTCTCAGCTAACATGCTAAATCTTCTTCAAGTGTCACCCACGCTCACCCGCTGGGTCCCTGACTTTAACGCAATAGCTTTCCCAACTTGTTCATCGTCCCCGGCTAGTGAAAAAGGCTGCTCTGGTACTTCTTCAGACTTCACAAACCTGGCCTCTGATAACAGGAGTAGTTGTCTCTTACTGGCGATGGTGTCCCCTTTAACTCTGACCTCTGGTTCTTATTTGCCTCTGGTAACAGGAGTGGTCAACCCATGTGGAAACCTGGCAACACTCGGTTCACCATCCAGCTGAACCACTGCAACGATCAGGCTCCCCTCGGGCTGAGCCTCTACACACGTGGCTAGGTCTCAGGCTTAGGCCTAACCTTTAGCTGCTGCTTCACATACAGCCCCCAGGCCTCATCCTGGGGCTAAAAAACACTGATCACCTGAATCATTCCCCTTAAATAGACCTTACCAGCATGCTTAGCCACAAATATGATTGGCTGAGAAATTATGTGTGCTCCCAACCTGAACTCACTGTGGTCTTGTCATTCTAATGCCAAAGGCAGCAGTGCCACCTATTGACAGAAGAGAGAAATGCACCAGATTCAGGCTTAGGGCAAAAAAGTCAGTGGATACAACTACCAATAAGCCAGGCTAATTACCGCCTAGCATAACTAAATTTGTTAGCAACCCTGCCTAATACCAGGGTGCTACACAAAAATACCAACTCTGAGGTTTTACGGTATGCCCAGTCAAGTTCTAGATGGGGTGGGAAGGGGACAGTTTTACAACTTCTGTGTTTGTGATTTTGTTGCTGTCTGTGTCCCATTGAGAAGATTTCCTAGGTGCCTCTTTATATAAAAGAGAAAAATATCCTGGACGGCCGCACACCATAGAAGACATCTTTATTGATATGAAGAAATAAAATCCAAATGCAGTCACCTCATGTACAGGGAGGAACAGGAAAGATAGCTAACATGTTTCACGCCCCATCATGGCGCTTATTCATAGCTATGAATAAGCGCCATGATGGGGCGTGAAACATGTTAGCTATCTTTCCTGTTCCTCCCTGTACATGAGGTGACTGCATTTGGATTTTATTTCTTCATATCAATAAAGATGTCTTCTATGGTGTGCGGCCGTCCAGGATATTTTTCTCTTTCCACAAGCTTGTGCAGAGCCAGCACCTGTGAGTTCCATTAGGGCGGGTGTCTTGATACGGATTTGAGAGATTGGAGCGGCAATCTTTTGCTTATGCCTCTTTATATAACACTATCTGCCAGTTGCTTTTGATAAGTAAAACAAATAAAAATCTTTAAAAGAAAGAAAAAAACATCCCATTCTAACCCTTAAGCTCCTTTTACACAAGGCGCGTCTGTTTGACGGACTCTGCTTTGCTCCGTGGGGGATCGATCCGTTGATCCCCGCTGAGCGGGCGGATGACGGGTCTGTCTCCGCTCACTGTGCTGAGACAGACCTGTCAGAGTCCCGCTCTCCTCTATGGGGAGATCAGATGAAAACGGGCTGCCTGTCCATTTTCATCCAATTCCATCCGATTCGATCCTCCAGACGGATGGAAAATAGGGTCACCATCCATCTGGATTTGGTGGACAGGATCGAATCGGATAGCAGCAGGTGTCAGCGGACATGTCATAGCTGACAACCGCTGCCCCATAGGGGTGAATGGAGCATCCGAAAAACTGACAGGCAGACCTGATCGGACCTGATCGGAAAGGCCGCGTGAAAGGGCCCTTACAACTAAAAAAATGAAAAGCAATTTTTGTCTGGAATTTTTGTCTGGAATCCTAGACTTCCATAAATACTGATTAAAGAGCTGACCAGGTTCCACTAAAGGAAAACAGTCACTCACACTGATATTGGCATGATTAAAGCATTTGTAATGCATTGTTTGTAGTCTACTCACGCAACAATCTATGACATATACTGCACAGCCCCACAGATTGCAGTTAGTTTGATCATGCCATCTGGAGATGTAGGTTTAGGTCCATCATAGAAAACAAGATAACACGCAAGACTGCCAAATGACAATTATAACTCACATGGTGCTGACAAATATGTGAGGCTGATTTATATACAGAAAGAATTTTGAATCTCTTTGTACCAATAGATCATACTACTACTATGATCATACATAAAATAAAAAAGAACTCAAACCATACAGTATATACTTGTAAAATAACAAAACCTGTGCAGTGCCACGCAAACAAAAAAGTGATATACAAAGTAAAATTCCAAGTAAACAATGATATCACAAGTGCTGCTGGATAATATAAAACAGTTCTTCTTGTCACTCGGTGGAAAAAATATCCAGTGATTCACACCATTCCTCCTCCACCGCAGTGCTTCACTCAAAATGTGCTCTCATCATAAAGAAATGACCTGCACGTTATAGAGGTAATATAACTCCTTTTTCATGAATTGTAAATTCCCCCTTCCTGATGTCCCCCCCCAATCCATGTGCCCGGCCCCTAATCTCCATGCAGGGTGCCGGACGCATGGATTTCGATAGGGTTTTTTTTTTTTTGAAGCATGTGATTAGAGCCGGAGATTTGAATTGGCTTCAAAAAGGGTCAGCTTGGGGTTTAGAGCACTGCGCTGTGAGCCCACCCACTTGTTTGGCATTAGCATATTAATATTCGCTAATGTCTTCCTGCTTGTGGGAGGATCGTGGCCTATCAAGAGCCAGGAGGGGGGTGGGAGGAGTGTGTAGTGCGAGTGGATTGATCGAGAGCCGCGTGAGGGGGGCATGCTAGTATGAGTGAGGGGGCCAGGTCTGCTTGCGCCCCCCCCCCCCAAAAAAATTTTTTTTTGACCTTTAGCAACATAGTGTTTTCTGTCTTTTAAAAGATTTTACCCCCTTCATGACCAGGCAATTTTTTGCTATTTAATCTAGTTAATTTAACCCCTTTCCATCTGCGCCATAGCCAAATGACGGCTACAGCGCAGACCTACTTTGCCAGGAGGCAATCATATGACGTCCTCCCCTGCTCGAGCGGCCTGCGCGGCGCGCTCTGTGATAAGCGAGTCTATGAGACTTGGCTGATCACAGATCGGAGTAAGGGGGTCAGCCAATGACAGCTGATCATGTGATGTAAACAGAGCTGGTAATCGGCTATTTTTTCTCCTCACGCTATCAGGAAAAAAAAGCCGATCACCAGCGCCTGTCAGAGGGACATCGGTCTTGATCGCGGAGAGCTGCTGCCGAGTGATCTGTGCTAACCGGTGCCACCTACCAGTGCCACCTACCAGTGCACAACAGTGTCGCCTACCAGTGCCCACCAGCGCCACCTACCAGTGCCCACAGCATCACCTACCAGTGCCCACAGTGCCACCTATCAGTGCCACCAATCAGTGACTCATCACCAGTGCTGCCTATCAGTGTTACCTACCAGTGCCCATCAGTGCCATCTATCAGTGCTACCTATCAGCGACACCTATCAGTGCCCTTCAGTGTCACCCATCAGTGCCCTTCAGTGCCACCCATCAATGCCACCTATCAGGGCCCATCAGTGCCCATTAGTGCTGCCTTATCTGTGCCTATCAGTGCAGCCTATCAGTGCACATCATTGCAGGCCATCAGTGCAGCCTATCAGTGCCCATCAGTGCAGCCTCATCAGCGCATATCAATGAAGGAGAAAAATCACCTGTTTGCAAAATGTTATAACAAACTATGAAAAATGTTTTGTTTTTTTTCAAAATTTCTGTCTTTTTTTGTTTGTTTAGCAAAACATAAAAACCGCCAAAAATGTAATACCACCAAAAGAAAAAAAATGATAAAAATTTAATTTGAAGACAGTGTAGCATGACTACGCAATTGTCATTCAAAGTGCGACAGTGCTGAAAGCTGAAAATTGGTTTGGGCAGGAGGGGGGTTTAAGTGTCCAGTAAGCAAGTGGTTAACTGGTAATTGTGTGGTCATGCAACACTGTGCCCAAACTGAATTTATATAATTTGTTCACATAAATAGAGCTTTCTTTTGGTGGTATTTGGTTACCACTATGTTTTGGGGTTTTTTTGCGATACAAACGAAAAAAATACAGAAAATTTTGAAGAAAAATATTTTTTTACTTTCTGCTATAAAACATATCAAATCAAAAAATAAAAGAATTCTTCATAAATTTTTGGCCAAAATGTATTCTGCTACATGTCTTTGGTAAAAAAAAATCCCAATAAGTGTATATTGATTGGTTTGCGTAAAAGTTATAGAGTCTACAAACTATAGGATATGTATTGGGATTTTTTCTTTTTTTTTTTATACTATTAATGGTGGTGATCAGCGACTTAATAATGGTGAGCAATCTGACACTAACTGATGCTGGTGGGGAACTAACTGCCACTGGCATCGCTGGCAACACTAATACAGTGATCAATGCTGGTAATATGCACTGTAATAATAGTCACTAGTTATCAAGGGGTTAATTACGTGCCTAATAATGTTTACTGTGTGTAGTGTGTACTTTTTTTACTAAGCAATATGCCAGTTTTTAATCCTTGCTTTGCAGGGGGAAAAAAAGGACACATTGCTGCTGACAGTGGAGAGCCCTGTGATGTTTACCTACACAGGCAGGGGCATAACTACCACCATAGCGACCCATGCGGGCGCTATGGGGCCCGCAGCCGAGTGGGGCCCAGTGAGGATAAGAGCACCGCCGGCACAGTCTCCCAGCCAGGGGAAGAGAGAGGAAAGGAAGAGGCGAGCTGTCCGTATCAGCAGAGAGCTGAATTGCCCGATGTAAGAGCTTTCATTAGAACTTCCAGTGTTCCCGGGGCTCACGTCACATAGCTCCACCTTTTGGCCCGGTGCCTTTGATAGACAGAACGCCGGTCCAATGTGGGACATGTGACATCATCAAAGGCGTCGGGCCAAGAGGTGGGGCTATGTGACCATGAGCCCCGGGAAGACAGGAAATTCAAATGAAAGCTATTACAGCGGGCAATCCTGCTCTCTGCTGATCCGGGTGGCTTGCCTCTTCCTCTGCATAAGTGGGGTTGTATGGGGCACAGGCAGACCAGGCTGTATTGGGCACAGGTCACGCTGTATTTGGCACAGGTCACGCTGTATTGGGCACAGGTCACGCTGTATTGGGCACAGGTCACGCTGCATTGGGCACAGGTCACGCTGTATGTGGCACAGGTCATGCTGCATTGACACTAGGGCAGCTGTGGGGGGGGCTGTTTGCAGGGGGGCCCCATACAACATTTTGCTATGGGGCCCTGCTATTTCTAGTTACGCCCCTGGTCTACCTCCTTCATTTGTTGTGGACATTCATATGGGACTACATGGACTATACTAAGGATTACACATTTTATTTAGTGTTTATATCATTTAGCGCGGTTTTCTGTTTATTATTTTGTCTTTGGTGTGCCACACTTATAACCGCAGCTTTCACAATTTTTTCTAAGCGCAGTTTTCTCTTTTTTATTTTGTCTGAATACTTAGGACCATGTGATATTTCAGTTTTTCTTTTTTAATAAATCTGAAAAAATGTCAACAATTCTGTGTTTTTCTGTTAATATGGGGTGCTGCGTGTACATTAATGAGGAAAAAAAATGAACTTAAATGATTTTAGCAAATGGCTGCAATATAACAAAGAGTGAAACATTTAAGGGGGTCTGAATACTTTCCGTCCCCACTGTATAAACCTTTTCAGCAATGAATGGACAGGAAAGGCATGCACAGCTTGAGGAGGCTTTAGTGAACCCAAACAAGAAGTGGGCTTATCAACCGACTCAATGAAGAATAGCAAAAAAAGTGGAGTGGACAAATTCAGTAAGAATTGCACTATCAATCTTTCAGATTGTGAAGCTGATCCCTCCGCATTTGACCCCTCAGAAGAGGAGTCATCAGCCTTCTCATGGTCCCCTGAGGGAAATTGCATTTTATCCCATTCTGGGATGCGATTTAAGCTGCTAGCCAATCCCATCATGGCTTGAGGAAAACCCTCTTCAGTAATATAGACAGGGGCTGCAGTGTTGAAAACAATTGCAATACTTGTTAGCCCTGATCACTTACTCTGACCGGCCACCCCAGAACTCTCAGGGGAGGATACCAATGTAGAGTGTTTAGAGCTTGCAGGAGTCCCTTTTAAGCCCTTTTTTGGGGTGTTTCTACCCCCCTTCTGACCATATCCCAATGTATAAATGCAGAGGGACTATCAGAAGAGATCGCATCCACTGCTTGAGCAAATAGTAGAGCAACTGCCGCTGCTATTTAACGCTCAGCCTGATGCTTTTAGTAAATGTGCCAAATAAAAAACCTGTGTCACCACTTACATGCCTCTTTTTAGCTTTTGTGTCTGTCCGACAGCTGCAGTCAGCAAAAAAAAGAGTCTTTTAAAAGTAACCCCGCGCTGGACGTTGCTGCACGCCAACGTCGTGCTAAACCACGCTTACTCCGTGTTCCCACTGTGCCCCACTTCTCTTTTTAAAAAAGAGCATTTTCCTGCGCGAGCGTGGGCCTCCGATCCGATGGGATCGGACTGTGTGTGGTGCAAGGGCGGCGAGGAGGAGGGCTGTGACAAACTGCCATACAGAGGCGGTGAAGAACGGAGCGGCATCCATCAATCGCTCTGCTTCTCCCTCTACTCAGAGAGAGGGGGAGAGCTTTTGTCCGGGTGGGGGGTGTTTTTTAGAAGAAAATCCCCCCCCCCCAACATCTTACCAGAGTCCTGTGACTGCTAGCTGGAGAGAGATCTGTCAGCATCTGTTGACACAGCATATGAGAAAGCATGACAAGGTACATGCTCTATACAGCCCCCAGTGGTGACCTTTAGGCATGACAACATTTACTTTTTAAAGGAGACAATTCACAAGAAACTTTGAAATTCTTTAGAAGTCTCCACTTACCTTTCCCACCACAGGGTTTTCTGTGGTAAAACCAACAGACCCAATCTTCACCTCTTACGGTGGGCTCCTGAAAACCTTCAGGAACTGGGGCCCCCTTTTTCATCAGGGGATTTGCACTCCTGGACCCGTAAAACACCCCGCCAGAAAAGACTTAAGGCTGAAAAAAACAAAAGCACTGGATCCTGGGGTCTAGCTCTCTAGAAGAAGCGTTACAGGCTAAACCTCATTTCTTCCAGCACGAGGCCTGGGTACCATTCAATTCGGCCTAAAAAGACACTTTGAATGGATCCGGCTGCATAGCTAGCCCCAGCAAGGATTGCACCAGTGGAGCTCAGCACAGCACATCTTTACTCGTGGCCAACACCTTAGACACTGGCGAAAAAACTGAGGTACTCCCAGTAGTGGGAGGGTTTTATAGGGAGTGGACTTGCTGTCCTAGGGTGTGCCAGTGTCCATCACCTGAAGGTGGCCTATAACCCGCATAGTAATTACTATGGCTCTGTGTCCTGTAATGTAAGATTAGGAAAAAAAAAATTGCATCGATACATGTCCCCTGGGGCAGGACCCAGGTCCCCAAACACTTTTTATGACAATAGGCCTTTAAAATTAGCACTTTTAATTTTTCATGTTCATGTCCAATAGACTTTAACAGTGTTCGTGTGTTCTGCCGAATTGTTTGCCTTTTCGGATGTTCTGGTGCAAAACGGAACCGGGGGTGTTCGGCTCATCCTTAATAGATAGATAGATGGATAGATAGATAGATAGATAGATAGATAGATAGATAGATAGATAGATAGATAGATAGATAGATAGATAGATAGATAGATAGATAGATAGATAGATAGATAGATAGATAGATAGATAGATAGATAGATAGATAGATAGGGTGTGGCCTAGCGATGGCTGAGTGAAGACGTGCTTCTTCTCGACCAAACGACGACTATTCACCCATGTGAATACGGCATGAGCAACTCCAAACGATACAGAACCAGATCGGTGACCTGTGGGAATCGTCCCAAGACCTCCCAGACTAGGATCCAGAGATTCCTCCTAGGTCCGCAGCAGACCTCACCAGCCGTCACTGCAGTAACCCCACGTGCACCTTGTATAGAGGACAGCGCTCATACTACCCTGCTTGACTCTCCCATTCCACTCACGGAGCCTGGAATCCTCTCGAAGCCTTTAGATTTGACATGTCCGGTCCATCGCAAACCCCGGGACGCCTGGAAGAAGACGTCCACAGTATGCTCTAGGCTCTCCCCACGAGGAGGCACATAGCAGAGAAATGGCGGCGGTGAGAACAGACCTGCAATCTCTCACAGAGCGCGTGGACACAGAGGAAGCCTCGACCTCCTCCCTGGAACTCAGGGTATCAGCACTGGTGCGCTCCCAGGCTTCCCAAGCCATCACGGCCAGAGAGATGCAGCTACACCTGGAAGTAATGTAAGACCGCAGCCGTCATAACAATCTACGGCTGCGGGGGCTCCCAGGGGCTACAGGTGCGGAACATTTGGCTGCCAATGTTACAGCTATATTTCATAGCATTCTGGAGGCCCCCCCACTGACATGAGAGATAGATCAGGTGCACAGAGCCCTCGGACCTAAATTTACAGACCCAGACAGACCCCGGGACGTTCCATTTAGACTGCATCAAAACTCACAGAAAGACATCATCCTCCATAAGTCCTGGGACCATGGCCGATCGAATTTGATGGAGTAAGTATTCAAATCCTCCCTGACTTATCGAGAATGACTCTGCAGAGAAGAGCCCTTTTGAAGTCAGTACTGGAAACAGCAAGAAGACATGACTGCACCTACAGATGGGGGTACCCTTTGTCAGTGACATTCCGAAAGGCACAGGCGTCATTCACGCTCCGCTCCCCTGCAGATCTGCCGGCACTTTTCACATTTATGGATGCTGAACCCGTGCGTGTACAGAACTGGCTACAGATCATTCATCGGCCATCCGGCTGCACAGGCCTCTCCACGACCCGACATACCCAGCCTGCCCGCTCTCAGAGATCCAGGAGGCATTCACGGGGACCACCGGCGGAGCAGACACGTGAGTCATAAAGTACCCTCTCTCCCCGAGCACTGACTTCCAATCCCCCGCTGGTTGACTGCTCACTTCCCCACTTGTTGTCCCCCTTCACAATACCGCACTTTATCATGCACTCACTCACATCTGAGAAGCCTGTGACTGCCCAGAAACTCCCATGCCGAGTCCGCGGAGGTTACCTTTGTTTCCCTATCTTGAGAAGCGCTCAGGTCCCTCCTTCTGGGGCTGATACCTGAATCCCTATCATAGCTTGAATCAGAAGGGACTCATTAGCTCTGGTGGCGCAATGCCAGGAGAACAAGTATTTACTTGACCCCTTTTGTCACCCCCATCCTGGGATCTGGATTCGGAATGCATTACCCAGATAGAAATACCAGACATGGGGGGAACAGCTGAGCCTACGCTCCTAAGACAGGCAGAATGGATATCATCTCACATAAATGGCGGACGAATATGTAATGAACAATATCATTTAAAGATGTATTCCTTCCCAGGTACGAGTTGCAGTAGGAACTGTCCTCACAACCTCAATATATCTGGGTGTCTCAGTGCCTCAATTGTTTCCCTCCCCGTACTGGCGCCTCCCATAGGGGGGTGGACGTGGACCGGGGGGTATACTGGATGGTCCCGCCCCCACCGGGACAGCTATGGAGACTCCCCATTAATACTCAACCTTCCCAACAGATAGCCTTGGAGCATTAATGTTTTTACAGGCCTACTGAAGACAGAGCTGAGGGATGGCGCCGGGCCCCCATGGATTATCTCTCCCCCTCCCCGGGAGACAACTTCCTCCCTCGGTGGGGGAGACACAGGAGAGGAGTTAATAAATAATAAATACAACTGTGGGGGAAGTTCCTGGTGGGATTGTGATTTTGATTTTGCGTTGAATGGTATTATGTACTGTGTAGGTACTAGAGAAACTACCGTATATACTCGAGTATAAGTCGAATTTTTCAGCACATTTTTTTGTGCTGAAAGTGCCCCCCTCGACTTATACTCGAGTCAAGCACTTTTCTGCAGCAAAAAATTTCATTTTCCAAACCGATTTTGGGGCCCCGTATCTCAGGGTCACTTGGTGCTAGGAACGCCAAATTTGGTGTGCAAACCTAGTGGAACTGGTTCCACAACATATCCAAAGCTGGGGTTCCTAGCACTAAGTGGCCCTGAGATACGGGGCCCCAAAACCGGTTTGGAAAATGTCATTCTCTGCTGCAGAAAAGTGCTTGACATTTTCTGAACTGATTTTTGGGGCCCTGTATCTCGGGGCCACTTGGTGCTAGAAACCCCATCTTTGGAAATTTGGGGTTCCTAGCACTAAGTGGCCCCAAGATACGGGGCCCCAAATTCGGTCAACTGTGTCCATCTGCAGCAATGTCATTTCGGGACCCTTTGGGTTCAGAGACCCCAAATTTTGGCTGCAGCTAGGGGGCATCTAGGAACCCTTAACTACCGAGTTTGAAGTTCAGGGGACCTATGGCTGCAAATGGGCACAATGAGGCATGCAAATGGGCACAGTGATGCTGCAAATGGGCATTGTTGACCCTCTTTTCCACTTACAGTAGCTGTGCATTTCTCACCCTCGTCTTATACTCGGGTCAATAAGTTTTTCCCATTTTTTTTGTGGTAAATTAGGGCCTCGACTTATACTCGGAACGACTTGTACTCGAGTATATACAGTACTTGAATTCCATAAACACATGCTCTAGATTAGTACATGTATGTATGCTCATGTTCGCATTTTCTAGATAAATACATGGATGTTAGCACTGTTTGCTCATGTTTGAATAACAGCTTTTATACTTATTTTGGTCTGGGGGGTCAGCGTGAGCTGCTTTTTGCCCTCCGCTGACCACACTCCCAAATTGGCCAATGCTTAACCCCCAGTCTGTTGCTGGGAAGCGTTTAAGCAGTATTTTGCTGCAAGATAGTTTACAGCCTTTCCTTTTTCCTTTCCAAAGGAGGTGGTGCCCAGTTTTAAGGTAACCACCTTCCTTTAACACTCTCCTCTTTGGAACCTCCACAGGTGAACTTCCTTTTCTCCTTCTCAGCTTTACTCTTTCCTCTCTCCCAGCTGCTCCCTCTTCTCCCCCCTTCCTACCCTCTCCACTCCCTCCACACCCTATCCCCTCCCATGGAGGTTCTGAATGTGATCTCACTTAACGCCAAGGGCCTCAACACACCCGAGAAAAGACAGATGCTTTTACAGGATCTGCATCGTTTTAAATCAGATGTGGCCTTTATACAGGAGACACAGTTTAGGGATGACAAATTACCCATTGTTAAAAACAAGTCATTCCCGACAGTGTACCATTCCACCAACCAGACAGCTAAGTCAAGGGGGGTTTCCAATCTCCTTTCAGGCAGAGTACCATGGTCGCTTATAGACTCAATTATTGACCTGTTTGTGAAGGACATGGTCGGCGATGTCAGGATTACATTAGCAAATTTATACGCCCCTAACGAACAACAAGAAGCTTTTTTAAGTAGGACACTTATGAAACTGACCAATTTTACAGAAAGCCACCTGATTGTAGGAGGAGACCTGAATGTCCCGTTAATTCCAGCAGAAGACACATCCTCTGGTCTGTCTATCTCCCTTGGTTCTTGTAAAAGTATTGCTCATTCCCTGCGCAAAAGCCAACTAATTGACGTATGGCGTCTTATAATCCCACAGAAAGAGATTTCACCTTCTATTCTCTCCCCCATAATACATACTCGCGCACTGACTATTTCCTTGTCCCCCATGCCCAACTACATGCAGTACGCTCCTCAAGCATAGGCTCCATTACCTGGTCCGATCACGCCCCTATTTTTCTGTCCTACGCTCTCCATGACTCCACGACCACCAGGACCAACCAGTGGAGACTGACCGAAAGTCTCTTACAGGTCAAAGACGTTCTAGCAGACATTACTAGAGAACTGAACTGCTACTTTATAATCAATGACACCCCAGACTGTGACCCTGGCATATATGGGGGGCACACAAGGTGGTTATTCCCGGCGTGTTGATTAAGTATGGAGCCAGGATCAAACGGAAACAAACTGAACAGTTAAGACCCTACTTACAGATCTTGTCACCCTAGAGATCCGTCATATACAGACACAATCCCCATCCCTAGAGAAAGACCTCCTTGTCAAACGTACACAAATCACGGATCTCCTACAATTTAAAGCCAAGGCAACACTGCAGATATGCAGGAAATTTTCATATGAGTCGGGAGATAAATGTGGGAAGCTACTGGCCAGAACTTTGCGAGAAGAGAGACTAGCAACATATATCTGTCAGGTCACCTTGAGGCTAGGTGACAGATGCACACCGTTGGGATCAGAAGTGCACCGCAAGGCAGTGGACCCTACGGCTGACTGCTGGGAGTCCGGGTATAAGGAAGGCAGGGTCGCTGGAACACCAACATGGATCCCACCGGGGTTAGAGCGTAGGATTCCCTGGGGCGCGGAGTCTAAGAGCCAGCAGGTGTTCACCAGAGCCTCTAGAGGTGAGGATGGACCGGGCTGCAACTGGCTCCAGGTCGTGACCCCCAGGGTCCCCCAGCTCACACCCACAGTAGGCAACAGAAGGATAAGGATAGTAAAGGAATAAGCCATGGTCAGGGCCACAAGCAGACAAGGACAACAGGGTACATGCCAAGGTTCAGAGTCACAGGCAAACAAGGATAGTCGGGGACACGCCAAAAGGTCAGGGTCACGAGCAGACAGGAATAGTAGAGAACACGCCAAGGTCGGTAACAGAAATAAATGTAGAGCACACGGCAGGCAGGAACAGGAAGCCAAACACACAAAGGTTGATCAGCAGGGCTGACCTGCAGTGCAGAGGTTAATATAGAGTTCTCTGATAGGAGCTGGGGTGGAGCCATGCTAGAGGAGAGTTAATAAAAGCAGTCAGACAGCTGGTCTTTGGAGGTGAACACATGGAAACAGGTAGGCTGACAAACAGACTCTATTGCATAACCATGACAGTACCCCCCCCTCTCTTACGAGGCCTCCCCCTTCCCCGCCTGGGACCAGGTTTAGAGGGGAACTTCAAATGAAACTTCCTCAACAGACGAGGTTCAAAGACCTCAGAAGCCTTGATCCACGACCTCTCCTCAGGACCAAACCCCTGGATGTACTGGAGAATGCCTCTACAGAGTCGGGAATCCAAAATTTGGCTAACCTCGTACTCCTGATTATCCTCAGAGACCGGCGCTGCGGTAGAGAGAGGACAAGAGAACTTATTGAGGACTAAAGGCTTCAGAAGGGCAACATGGAAGGAGTTAGAGATTTTGAGGCTTTTGGGAATCTGGAGCTTGAAACAAACCGGATTCAGTTTAGAAGTTATGGACCAATGAATCTTGGGGCAAATTTGAGAGAAGGAACCCGGAGTTTGATGTTCCTGGTGGAGAGCCAGACTTTGTCTCCTGGCTGAAGAGAAGGCGGCTTACGCCTGCGACGGTCAGCAAAACTCTTGAATTTGTTGGCAGCTTTCTGGAGGGAATCATGAACGTCAGCCCACATGGAATTGAATGATTCCTAAACAGTAGCCAAGGCTGGAATGTCGGAAGAACAGGTCATAGGAAGAGGGAGTTGAGGATGTCTTCCATAAACAGTGATAAAGGGTGTTTTCTGAGAACTGACGTTGACATGATTATTGTGGGAGAACTCTGCCCACGGAAGTAGTGATGCCCAATCATCGTGATGAGCCGAGACCAAGGTACGGAGAAAAACCTCCAACTCCTGATTAACCCTCTCAATCTGGCCATTGGATTGGGGATGGTAAGAAGAGGTAAAATCCAAGGTAATGTTGAGGGATTTGCAAAAGGCTCTCCAAAAACGGGACGTAAACTGAACACCCCTGCCCGAAACGACATGGGAAGGAACACCATGAAGGCGGAAAATCTTTCGTACGAAAATGAGAACCAAGGCAGAGGCAGAAGGGAGACCAGGAAGAGGAACAAAATGAGCCATCTTGGAGAACCGATCGATTACCACCCAAATGGCTGTATTATTCTCCGACAGTGGAAGATCGGTGATAAAATCCAATGGCGATGTGAGACCAGGGCTCCTTAGGAATGGACAAGGGCATGAGAAGACCAGCAGGGGCTAGTGTGGAAGATTTAGACTGAGCACAGACATGACAAGCCTTAACGTACTCTTTAACATCCGAGCAGAGGTTAGGCCACCAGTAGAGACGACTGATGAGCAGGAAGGATTGGAGGAAGCTAGCATGACCTGCCACCTTGGAATCATGTCCCCAACTAAGGATTTTAGCTCTTAGCTCTGTGGGAACAAAGGTCTTGCCAGGGGGAATTTTTGATTCCAGGGTGGTAGAATGAGCAACAATGCATGAGGTTGGAATGATCGGCTCAGGATCAGGGGTGGACTCCTCGTCAAAAGTGTCAAATGACCTAGAGAGCGCATCAGCCCGACCGTTGCAGGAACCAGGTTTGTACGTAATCGTGAATTTAAAACGAGAAAAGAAGAGACTCCACCTGGCCTGTCTGGGGTTCAGACGTTTAGCATTCTGTAGGTATTGTAGATTCTTGTGATCAGTAAAGATCGTAATGGAGTGAGGGGAACCCTCCAAGAGATGACGCCACTCTTCCAACGCCAATTTAATTGCAAGAAGTTCCCGATCACCAATGGCATAATTTCTCTCTGCCTGAGAAAATTTTTTGGAGAAGAACTCACATGGTTGACGACTCTTCTCAAAGAACTGAAGAAGCACAGCTCCCACCCCCATGGAAGAAGTGTCTATTGTCCCACTGAACAAGATTCTTGGCGAAGGCGTAAAAGAGCACTAGCCGCTGAAGAAACCCGAGCTGGCTCCTCGAAGATATTACGAAAGAGCTTCAAGAAGTCGGACAGGCTGGAAACCACCGGGTCATTCTTCTCCCATAGGGGGGCAGCCCAAGCTAAAGCTTCACCACAGAGGAGGGAAATGATATAGCCTACCTTAGCCCAATCAGACAGAAAGTTTTGAGGCTGGAGCTCAAAATGAATGGTGCATTGACTGAGAAAGCCCCTGCAGGCCTTGGAGTCCCCAGAGAAACGGGACGGAGCTGGCAGTAAATATGAATGTGTGGCTGCGACTGGTGCGATAGGTGCAGCTGCTAATTGTACTTGAGGCTGCAATTTCGGGTCTCCCAAGGAGGCCTGGAGCTGCTCGAAGCGGGAAGCCAGATCCTTAAGGAATAGCATCACCTGAGTCTGATTAGATTCATGGGTCTCGAGTCTGCGAAATATGCTCTGCAATGAATCGGCTGCAGGAAGCGGCACGTCAGCCGGGTCCATGGCTGATCAAACTGTCAGGTCACCTTGAGGCTAGGTGACAGATGCACACCATTGGGATCAGGAGTGCACCGCAAGGGAGTGGACCCTACGGCTGACTGCTGAGGATGGGAGTCCGGGTATAAGGAAGGCAGGGTCGCTGGAACACCAACACGGATCCCACCGGGGTTAGAGCATAGGATTCCCTGGGGCGCGGAGTCTAAGAGCCAGCAGGTGTTCACCAGAGCCTCTAGAGGGGAGGATGGACTAGGCTGCAACGGGCTCCAGGTCGTGACCCCCAGCTCACACCCACAGTAGGCAACAGAAAGATAAGGATAGTAAAGGAATAAGCCAAGGTCAGGGCCACAAGCAGACAAGGACAACAGGGTACACGCCAAGGTTCAGGGTCACAGGCAAACAAGTATAGTCGGGGACACGCCAAAAGGTCAGGGTCACGAGCAGACAGGAATAGTATAGAACACGCCAAGGTCGGTAACAGAGATAAATGTAGAGCACACGGCAGGCAGGAACAGGAAGCCAAACACACAAAGGTTGATCAGCAGGGCTGACCTGCAGTGCAGAGGTTAATATAGAGTTCTCTGATAGGAGCTGGGGTGGAGCCATGCTAGAGGAGAGTTAATAAAAGCAGTCAGGTGAGAGACAGCTGGTCTTTGGAGATGAACACATGGAAACAGGTAGGCTGACAAACAGACTCTATTGCATAACCATGACAATATCCCACATCTAGTACCCCCCAACAGACCAAAGGTTATGAAACCATACGATATAACAAGAGAATTCCGGGAATTCTATAATTCATTATACAATCTGACGACCAAGCCCCCCACTCAAGACCAGATAGATTCCTATCTATCATCATTACTGATGCCCCCACTATCAGACGCAGACAAGGACATCCTTGAAGACCCCATCACTATAGAGGAACTCCAGGGGGTGGTCAGTGCCACTAAACAAGGTAAAGCACTCGGCCCAGGTGGCCTTACGGCCCAATACTACAAGACCCTACTTCCCTCTCTTGCCCCCATACATGGTCAAGTTGTTTAATGCACTGGGTTTGACTGTAACATTCGCGGCCAACACTTTTTTAATCTCAATCATTTTTTATTGCACATATGCCAATAAATTTGTAGTAATATAAAGCAAGCGCCAGATCATCCCACGCAGGGGGTATGTCTGGCGATACAGAGAAAAGATAAAGAGAAAAAACATAAGTTCAATCATACATAAGCTATAATAATACAAAAACATAACATAGAATGTATGGTTTGTACCGGCCTAGTCTTGTGTTCCTACCCTTCTTCTCTACAAAATCATATCTCTATTACTAATTCAATACTTCATTTCCTTACAATTTATTCCACCCCACCCCTCCTCCCCTCCCTACCCCACCCCCCCCCCTCCGTCACAACGAACCTTTCATATTACCTTTGATGTTTCTTTCACCACCTACACAATAACCGTTAATTTCCCTCCTATCCAATGTTATATGTTGTCATTGGTTTTACTGGGTATCCTCCTGTCCTTTTCTCTTCTCCCCCCCCTGCAGACCTACTCTCACTTTCCTTCCCCTCAGGTATCTCTATCTTCTTCTACCTCACTGCCTTTCCCCCCCTCAGTCTCTACATCTGAAGCCTCTCTACTATCAACTGGTGTGGGGCCAAGTCCACATCCCCCAACCATGGATGCCATATCTTGTTAAATTTACTCCGGCCACTTCTGCGGCCGTAGGCCAATCGTTCTCTGGGGAGAAAAGAATTAACGTAGGCAATCCATTGCTTCACTGTGGGTACCGTTGGGGCTATCCAGTACTTTGCAATAAGTTTTCTGGCAAGGTACATCAGTCTAGTTAACATGAAATACTTTCCTCCCGGATACATCTTTATATTTATGGCTCCAAGCAAGTATACAGTCGGGTTTAGGGGGATAGGGGCCCGCGCCAACCTAGAAATGTACTGGGAAACCTCGCCCCAATATCTGTGCAGCTTTGGGCACCTCCAAATTAGATGAATAAAGTCCCCTCTATGTACTTTGCACTTGGGGCACAGTGGGGAGTCTCCTCGTCCCCATTTATAAAGCTGTACTGATGTCCTATAGGCCCTGTGAAGAATAAATAATTGTGACAGTCTTTGGGTTGCGGAGAGTGACACCACCGGAATAGCCTTGAGCGCCATTTCCCATTGTTTTTCTTCTATCTCTCCTATATCCTCCGCCCATTTGTTTCGGCACTTTAACAATGTATGATCCTGGACTGACCTCAGCAACTCCTTGTATATTTTTGATATTAATCCTTTCCTTGTGTCTGCCAAAAAGATCTCATTCAAAAGTGATACTGCTGGTACTGTCTGAGAGTATGTTATTTGTTGTGCCTGTAGCGCGTGGCGCAGTTGGAGGTACTGATAGAAGCCCCTCGCATTCAGATGAAATTCCCTGCATAGTTGTTCATATGTCTTCAGGACCTCTCCCTCGTATAATTGTGAGAAGAACTGAATCCCCTTTTCTTTCCAGTGTGTAAACCCCTGTAGTCCCTGAATCTCGGGGTATCTTCTGTTGTGCCAAATCGGCGTGAATGGAAGCACGCCTGTTATTTTTAACAATTTCCGCGCCTCCCCCCATACCTTTTTAAATAGCGTATTTATTGGTTCTGCCCCCTTCATACTAGGCAGATCCATTTCCAAATGAGAGGCCGCTTCTAGCGTGGGTTCCGACATGGTCACCAATTGGTATGTAGGGTCCTCATTTCCCTTTCGACCCCACCCTGCCATTTGTTGTAGCTGTGATGCCAGGAAATACAGCTTGGAGTTGGGTATTGCAAGCCCTCCTCTATCCTTTTCATATTGCAGTGTTTCCAGGCTAATTCTGGGTGCCTTTTTTTTCCAAATCAATTCCCTCATTAGTGTATCAATTTGCTTAAACCATTTTTTTGGTATCCAAATCGGTGAATTATGGAGGACATATAATTGCTGTGGTGCCCACACCATTTTTATTAGGTTTGCTCGTCCTATGACTGATAGGGGGAGCCTGCACCAGCTGTTGCTTTTTTCTTTCTGTCTAGAGAGCAGTGGTTCCAAGTTCAACCGAAGATACTCAGCCGGGTTCGAGGACACCACTACTCCCAGATACTTAAAGCTATCAACTATTGTTATTTGTTCCGCTCCCGCCGGTAGTCGATCCCTCTGCTGGTCTATGGGCATTAGCGTTGATTTTGACCAATTAATGTCAAAACCTGAGAAGCTGCCATATTCTCCCACTATCTCCATCACTGCCCGCAGAGATGAAGTCATATCGCCCAGATATATAAGTGCGTCGTCTGCGTACAAAGATATTTTTTCTTCTCTCTGGTATCTACGGAACCCTACCACCTCCGTTGAGTTCCGGATCTTTATGGCTAAAGGCTCTATTGCCAGAGCGAACAATAGTGGAGACAATGGGCAACCTTGTCTCGTCCCCCTATGCAGTTCAAATGGATGCGAGAGATCACCATTGATGCGTATTCTGGCTCTGGGTTTGGAGTAAAGTAACTCAACCCAAGCTACAAACCTGCTTGCCAGTGTTTCCATGAGGTAGGGCCACTCCACACTATCAAACGCTTTTGAGGCGTCCAGTGACAGAATGGCCCTACTCCCCGGGTTGTCCACTGGCATCTGAAGGTTCAAAATCTCCTAATATTATCCGATGTAGAGCGGGTAGGTATAAAACCAGATTGATCGCAATGAACCAGCTTACTAATCACTCGAGATAACCTTTTAGCCAGGACACAAGCAAACAGTTTGACATCCGCATTTAATAGCGAAATTGGACGATATGAGTCCAATAGGAGTTTATCTTTCCCGGGCTTTAAAATTACTGTTATTATTGCCTCACGCATACTATCCGGTAGATAGCCCAATTCCTCAGCCTCCCTTATGGCCTGCAGTAATGGTGGTAAGAGGGCCTCTCTATAGTGGGAGTATACCTCTGCCGGAATCCCGTCTGGGCCTGGTGATTTATGGTGATTTGTCCCCTCCAGTGCTTCTCTTAGTTCTGCTATTGTGATTGGGCAGTTTAACAGTTCCCTGTCCGCCTCCGATAATTGCGGGAGCGGACAGGTCTGTAAAAACTGTGTCAGCTCAGACGGGATGTATCCAGTTTTACTGGAATACAAGTCCCGGTAGAACTGCTGAAAGCTGCTTAAGATGTCTGAGCTAAGAGTCTGCCTCTTCCCAGATTTAGCCCGTACAGCAAGAATAGTAGTAGGATCTCTTTGCTCTCTGGCTATAAGGGCTAGAAGGCGGCCAGTATTTTCACCTTCTTCAAAGTGACTTTGTTGTTGAAAGTATCTACTCTTCTCTGCTGCTGATAACCAGACCGAGTTATATATCGCTTGTACCTCCCTCCAGGATTCTTGATTGGGTTTTGATAGATCTCTTATTAATACCTGTTCCCTTTCTTTCAGTTCTTCCCGTGCCTTGTTCTCCCATTCCCTGGAACGTGTTTTAATTCCCGCAATTTCTTTAATAAGGCATCCCCTCAGGAATGCCTTGAGTGCATCCCATACTACCATAGCGCTTGCAGATCCCCTATTAAATTGCAGGAATTCCCGTAGTGCCTCTCTTGTACTGTCTATCTGCGGAAACAAAGTTAACCAATAGGGATTCACCTTCCATAATGGTCGCCCCGGCTTTCCAGTGGTGCCCAACCGTACCCAAAATGGGGAGTGGTCGGACAATAAGCGTGGCTCATATGCTGAGTCCTCTACTAACTGCAGGAGTGCCTCATTCCCTAAGCCCAAGTCAATACGGGAGAAGCCATCATGTGTTGCAGAATAGCATGAATAGCATCTATCCTCTACATGTCTCTCTCTCCATACATCCCTGAGTCCTATCTCCGTGAGCAGGGCTGCAAAAGCAGTCCTGCCGGTACTCTGTCTTATAGTTCTAGGTGTCAGAGACATTCTATCCTGGGAGTAATCTAGAATGTTGTTATAATCACCTAGTGCGAGCACCGGGACATCCGGGTGTGAGGCTATGAATTGAGATAGACACCCAAGTAGAACTGATGAGAATGGTGGGGGTATATATATTGATGCAATTATGCACTTTAGTCCGTTAATTTTACATAGCAAAAAAACAAATCTTCCTTCCTTGTCCACCCTCTGTTCTATGCATTCAAAGGAGACACCCGAGGAGACCACTATACTAACTCCCCTTGAATATGAGGTGTGCATGGAGTGGAACTGAGTCGGGTAACTCCTTGAACGCAATAGGTGGAAGGAATCGGGACACAAATGCGTTTCTTGTAAACAGATTATCTGAGGTTTCATTTTATCAAAGAATCTAAACATTGCCCTTCTCTTGTCTCTATCCCTCAACCCTCTCACATTCCATGTCATTAAGAGTAAACTCTTTCCTTTCCCCTTTTCCTTACTCATATAGAGGATCGTACCAGTTTAGATAATTATAAGGCAAAGGACAACAACATGAGCAAGGGATAAAAATACAATTATCCCTAGAGATTTACCTACCCCTTGGGTCCCCTCAGTGTGTGGTACATAACTGTCGACCTTCCTCCTAGTCCCATTACCATCAGTGGTCGAACATAAGAGGTATTTGTGTATGAGCTTATACTTGTGGTGTTTTTCTTTGTTTATTAGAGTTGTGCGTTTCCCACCCGCCCTTCCCCAACCTCCCCTATCCCCCTCCCCACTCCCCCCACTTTCCCACCCCCTACCCTCCTGTCTCCCCCACCCCCTCTCCCCCCCACCACCCACCTTCCCTTCCTGCCCAGCTGGGCCTACCCTAGGGACTATATTCCAGACCTCCCGCATACTCTCATTCCCCAAATTGCACTGGCATACCTTGCCGGTGCCATACATTTCAATACCCCCTTTCCCCAGGGGTCCCTATCCCACCCCCTCCCCCCCTCCCTGACCTTGTTAGTGCTATTCATGTGTTCTAATTTTTATACTATATAAACAAAACAGTTTATCGTGATAGCTCAGTGTATTCTAAAAAAGTGTATATCAAACTTTTACTAATTTATAATCCTATTCCTTCAACCATGTTGGTGCTGTTCATGTGATTTAATTTTTTGTGATCATATGCAAAATAATCTATCATGTCAATTCAGTAAATTTAGTTAGTGTATTCTAGCCTTTACTATTTTGTAATCTATCCCTATACCCCTTTCTCATTTTTACGTGTTATTTATTATATACTTATTTCTTTTAAATGTGTCGCTTATTATCTCACCCTCCCCTCCCCTCTCCCCCCTCCCTAATACCTCAGAAGGACAACGAAAACAACAAAACAAAACACACACAAAAAAAAAAAAAAGAAGAAAAAGTCAAAAGGGCCCAAAAGGGCAGCCCCCCCCATGATCTAATTAGTCTCTGGCCTCTCTTCTCCTTCATTCCGAGTTGTACTCTCTGTGTTCTCCAACCATTCTTCCACGTTACAGGGAGTATCAAAAAAAATGTCCCATTCCTTGTAGTTATTCTCATACGGGCAGGATACAGTAGAGCATACTCCATCTTTTTTTGCTGTAGCACACGTTTAATCGGCATGTATGCCGCCCTGAGCTTTTGCAGTTCCGGGGAGAAGTCCTGGTATAGTGAAATTCGTGCCCCTCTATATAAGATCTCTCTCATTTCTCTCGCTTTCCGAAGCAAAGACACTTTATCTCTAAAATTGAACATTTTCATGATTATGGGTCTTGGGTACTCCTTGCCCTGTCGAGATTTGAGGGGGATTCGGTGGGCCCGTTCAATGCCAAAGAAAAGAGAAAAAGATGTAGCCCCAAATGTCTCCTTGATCCATCCCTCCAGAAATTCAATAGGGTCAGATCCCTCACTCCGTTCAGGCATGCCTATAACTCTTATATTGTTTCTTCGGTTTCTATTTTCTAGTTCGTCTATTTTAACTGATTGATTTTTTATGCATTTCTTCATGTCTGTCAATTCTTGTCTAAGCGGGGATAGTATGTCTTCCACAGAGCTTAATCTCTCCTCTAGGGCAGTTGTTCTTCCCTCCATTTCTTTCAGTCTGCCGCCCATCGCTATGAGTTCCTCTCTTATGCCCTTTAACTGAATATCTAGGCCAGAGATTGATTCCCTACATGCAGTAATCGCATACAAGAGGTCCCTCATTGATGGCTCTTCCGCTCCTCCACTTTGGCCTCTCTCCATACCAGCCTCAGTTGTACTAGGTAGCCTTTTAGATTCTGTGTCACCACTTATAGTGTCAAGTTTACCCACTCCGTGGCCTTTTGTGGGCGGTACTGCGAGTGGACTTGTTGCGGCCGATATTGGCCCGCTACTTTGGCTTTTCCTACTCGCCAGGGTACTCATTTGATTTGGTTGTTGAGATTTTACTGGTAAAAGGGATGTCCTAGAGAAACGCTCTAACTTTGTTGCGGCCGCTGCTGCAGCTGCTGCTGCGACTTTCGCTTGATTTATCTGATTTCTTGCAGAGCGTGTAACCTGGCCTCCTGCTTGGGGCGGCTGATTTTGAAGCTGGTGCTGGTATACTTTTTCCTCTGCTGCCCGCTTCCCAGCCATGCTATTATGCCATGGGGGAGGGGTAATAAAAAAAAAAAAAAAAAGAAAAAAAAAAAGGGGGAGGGGTAAGAGGTGGAGGGGGAGAAAAAAAAAAAGAAAAAAGAAAAAGCACTTTCCTTTAGCAATTTGAGATATAAAATTGTTACAGTCCCGGTCTATTAGTTTTGCATGCAGAAAAGTGGTATCACAAAGATAGCACTCTATTTAACTCTGCCGCCGCAGCGTCGTCTCAATAGCTCTTGGGGCGGTAAACGGACACTAAGACAACGCCGTTTCACTTGCAACTGATGTTATAATAAGCAGCTTACATCCGCGGTCCCACTGGTTCTATTAAAAAAAAAAAAAAAAAAGGAACCTCATACACCGTCACCCCGTCCGTCTCCCACATCAGACTGGGAATATTATTTTCCTCTATTACAGGTGTTGCTTCAATAGGATAGATAGAATCGATAAGTAATGAGGCAGTAAGTTTCAATTTAACCAGGGTTTCACCTTGCAGACTTAATTATGTCTCTTCAAGTCCCAATCAGTCAGAGGCCAACTCAAAAGCCAACTCTTTAACCAGGAACCAGGGATAAGAATCATCTGTTGCAAACATAGCATGTAAAAAGAAAAAAAAATAGGAAAGTTTTCACCTATGTCCGGGGTCTTCTTGGCGACACTCCAGTTTTCACAGCATTGCGTTGTAGTTTCGATTGGCTTACTTCGCTCCCTGCCCTGCTGCTGCTGCTGTGTTCGGCCAGTTTTGATTGCTACTGACAGACCGGGGGGGGCCTCTCACGCCGCCCCTATGGCTCCGTCTTCCTGGCTCTCCTCCGCCACGCTTACTCCCACCGCCACTGCTGAAGCTGCTGTAACCGCTACCAAGGCGTCTCCTCATTCGGCCGCTAGCCTGCTGGAGGGGTCTCTCACACCCCGCCTCAGCTCCATCCACCGCGTCCGCGCTGGGGTCAGGTATGCTCGGTAGCACTATATTTTTAGCCGGGTTCCGCTGCTTGTGCTGCCGCTGACACTGCTGCATACACCGGTAGTCTCCTCAGCCCGTAGGTTAGCTGGTCAGAGAGGAGGGAGAGGAGATCTCACACACCCTCTCACTCCCACATCCGGTCACGCCCCCGACGCGGCCAACACTTTACTTGCACATCTCGGTGATCCCTAAGGAGGGGAAAGATCCAACATTATGTGGAAGCTATCGGCCGATCTTGCTGCTCAATTTGGATCTCAAACTCTTTACCAAGATACTGGCGAATAGCATTCAACACCTTGTCCCGAGCCTGATCCACTTAGATCAAGTGGGCTTTGGTCCTACACGGGAGGCTAGGGACTATACTATGAAAGTTTTGAACTTACTTCAGGCAGTAAACCAATCACAGACACAGTGGGTGTTTCTTAGTACTGACACGGAGAAGGCCTTTGACAGGATGAACTGGAATTTTATGCTTGCAGTCTTACGTCATGCTGGCTTCAGCATCAAAATGCTACAGTGGATTTCCACGTGTGCAGTGCTGCTGTATATGGGTGCACAGCCACAGACACTGACAGGGTGTCAGATCACATTACTTTGCTTCTCCATCCACTGAGCCGATTTCCCACTACACAGTGAAACCGGAAGTGATGCTGCTGCCTGGGGAAAGCAGCGCCAATGTCCTACGGAATAAAAAGACAACAAGAAAAATGACACATAAGCGAGTAAGCATCACAAAACCATGAAAATGAAGCGTTTCGCCTGCAATCACGTGATTGCATTGACGTCACGCTTCCCATAATGTCCGACGCCCGAACACAGTGCACTTAAAGGACCTTTATTAAGGGCCATTTTTTTCATCTTTTTTTCTGTGACTAGCTTTGGGGGGGGGGGGGCACCCGTGCGCCCCCTATGGACGGGCCAGAACTAGTCAGCACCATGCAATTGCTTGCAGGACTCCAGTATCTAGGCCAAAAAACAAACAGAATTTTTCTTCTGCTTATAAAACTCTGCCACTATCCATGCTGCCTACTGATGGGGTCCAGTTTTCCTCCAGGCTGCCTGCTGATGGAGTCCATTCCTCTTCCATGCTGCCTGCTGATGGAGTCCATTCCTCCTCCTTGCTGCTTGCTGATGCAGTCTATTCCTCCTCCACGCTGTCTGCCAATGGAGTCCATTCCTTCTACATGCTGCTTGCCGATGGGGTCCAGCCTGCCTCTATGCTTGCTGATGGGGTCCAGCCTGCCTCTGCGCTTGCTGATGGGGTCCATTTCTCCTCTATGCTTGCCGATGGGGTCCTGCCTGCCTCCGCGCTTGCTCATGGAGTCCAGCCTGCCTCTACACTTGCCGATGGGGTCCAGCCTGCCTCTACGCTTGCTGGTGGGGTCCAGCCTGCCTCTACGCTCGTCGATGGGTTTCAGCCTGCCTCTGCGCTTGCCGATGGGGTTCAGCCTGTCTCTACGCTTGCCGATGGGGTTCAGCCTGCCTTTACTCTTGCTGATGAAGTTGGCGAGCTGACTCGTGGAGAACAGCGTCCCACCTTCCCGCGTACCACAGCCTCCCCCTCCTTTGTCACCAGCACGCCCAGCTTCCCAGAGAACACTGGTGAGTGGGTCAGTGCAGCAGGGACATTAGCTCCTCCCTCACTGCCAGGTTCGACCCACCTGTGGATGCCGTCAGGTCCTCGTTGTTCTGTGAACCCCCAGCAATACTGTAAGCTCTCTTAATTAATTTTATATTCTTCCTATTATCCATATCACTACACTGGCATCTGGATTTTTGTTTTCCCATGAATACCATTAAATAAACTTATGTGCTGCTACTGAGAGACATATTTCCATTTCAACCCATTGAGCGCTGACATTTCTTGTTTTGTATTGTGTGATGAAGTTAAGCCTGCCTCTGGTGTCCTGCTATCCTTTGCCAAGCCTGCCCCAGGTGACCTGCTGTCTGCTGCTGGGCCTGCTGATGGTGATCTGTTGTCTGCTGCCCGGCCTGCTTCTGGCAACCTGCTGTCTGCTGCCAAGCTTGCCTCTGGTAAACCATTGTCTTCTGCCAAGCTTGCTTGTGACCTGCTACCTGCTGCAACTATGTTGATTCCCGGGCACTGCCCAGCTGGACTATGCTGATTGTCGGGCCACTGCACAGCTGGACTCTGTTGACAGGGTTAAAATCTCACCTGCTGATGTGTCCGAGGCTTCTGAATTTCCATTGTCATGTGGCTTGAATGGGTTGTCTGATTGGTTTAAGATCCCTACTGTTGCCTGTCTTGAGTTCTTTTTGCAGCCAGTTGATCCCGTTGTGCCAAGTCCAAGAGGTCCAGATACCCACTTTACACATGACAGCTGCATCCACTATTATAGCCCCCAGCAGTAGAGGTTCTGTGGGGAAGGGCAAAGTTCCAACTGAACCTTGTCCTAACCCAGGTGTTATCTCTGCAATCCCAGGTGCATTTGGGGATCCAGGTTGGGTAACCTCTGTCTTGGGTGGAGCTGAGTGACAGGTAAAATGTGGAGCAGTCTCTAATAATCTAGATTAGGAGGGTTCAGTTGTAATGGAACACACTGGCTTCAGGGTACCTGTATGGACCAAGGACTCAGGTGTTAAGTCTTCAGGTTACCATCAAAATCCCAGCGTTGGGATGGATGCTGCATTAAAGAATTGTAAGCTCCAAGTGTTGCGCCTTCTCAGGGATCTGACCATCAGGAAGCCCAGCCGGTTTTTGTATCCCAGTGGCGGATACTCAGTTAACCTCCAGACCCCAATAATGGGGTACCTAGTAAGCTTCTAGACCCTGGTGGTGGGGCACAGTGGAGCATCCAGAGGCCGCTCCTTAAGGTGTAGGAACGATCAGGACCAGTTCATCTGCTGGTGGCGCTGTGGTTCTTAGGGCTGATAGCTGCAGTTCCAGTGTCCACCAGCAGCTGTCTCCCAGAAGCCAGCAGGTTTTAGTGATCAGCTTCATCTGGTATCAGCTGCTAGCTGGCTATATGAGGCTGATCCCACTAGCACACAGTGCCTCAGTATTTTAACGTCTCCTGCCCTGTACTCTGTTTGCTGTGCTGCTCATCATTTGTTCTTGCTCTTGCCCCTGCCCTGCATCCAATTCCCCACTGCCTTGCTCTTTGCTCCTCCAGTTTTCCCCTGCCTTGTGTGTATTTATTTGTCTATATTGTGTATATAGTTAGTTTGTTAGGTTGCTGGTTAGGCATTTTGTCATTTAGTTTTGATTTTCATGTGTTCCCATGTTTTTTGTTGTTGGTGTGTGGTTATTGTTCGCTGTAAATAAATCTTACATGGTATACATTTATACAGGGGCGGACTGACAACTCATGGGGCCCCCGGGCAATAGGAGATTATGGGGCCCCCAGGCAATCAGATTATGGGGCCACACAGTATACACACATACACAGTATATACATTATATACAGACATGTTTCTATTGGCTGAGAAGGTACTGGAGAGGTAGGGCAGCTATAATCTTGGGATTTTTAGACCAAAAGCATGCCGGTAAGGGACATTTCAGACACAGATGTAAAAAAAAAACACAGATTTTTACATACTGTCCCTGGTTTTACTGAGGCTGGCAACCCTGATGGGGCTCCTTAGTGGCTCAGGGCCCTCGGTCACTGCCCAAGTGGCTCAATGGTCAGTCCGCCCCTGCATATATACAGTATCTCACAAAAGTGAGTACACCCCTCACATTTTTGTAAATATTTTATTATATCCTTTCATGTGCCAACACTGAAGAAATGACATTTTGCTACAAGTAGGGAGTGTACAGCTTGTATAACTGTAAATTTGCTGTCCCCTCAAAATAACTCAACACACAGCCATTAATGTCTAAACCGCTGGCAACAAAAGTGAGTACACCCCTAAGTGAAAATGGCCAAATTGGGCCCAAAGTGTCAATATTTTGTGTGGTCACCATTATTTTCCAGCACTGCCTTAACCATCTTGGGCATGGAGTTCACCAGAGCTTCACAAGTTGCCACTGGAGTCCTCTTCCACTCCTTCATGACGACATCATGGAGCTGGTGGATGTTAGAGACCTTGCGCTCCTCCACCTTCCGTTTGAGGATGCCCCACAGGTTAGGTCTGGAGACATGCTTGGCCAGTCCATCACCATGCTCTTCTTCAGTACGTCACAGTACATGTTGGCATTCATAGTTTCCTCAATGAACTGTAGCTCCCCACTTGTGGCAGCACTTATGCAGCCCCAGACCATGACACTCCCACCACCATGCTTAACTGTAGGCAAGACAAACTTGTCTTTGTACTCCTCACCTGGTTGCTGCCACACACGCTTGACACCATCCGAACCAAATAAGTTTATCTCTTGTTCTCGTCAGACCACAGGACATGGTTCCAGTAATCCAGTAATTACCCTTAATTCGTTTTACAATTCATCCACGACACGTCATGTACTGCCTGTCCTGCCCATGTGGATTGCTATATGTTGGCAGAACCATCAGAGCCCTACGGGCCAGATTTGGGGAACATCGGGTAGTCCCCAATATAGTGTGTCATGACACTTTAATACTCATCATCCTAAGGACATCTCTACCCTTCAAGTATGGATCATCGAATCCATACCAGATAAATATATACCAGCTGAAAGATTTCAACGTCTATGTAGACAGGAAACTTTCTGGATTTATACTCTCAACACTTTAATGCCCCATGGCCTTAATGAAGAAATTGAGGTCCATACAGTCATCTAATATTCATATTCTAGTGTACATTATAAGTAATTTTATGGCTATATTTATTTAATCAACATGTTTGCATCATTTCAGGTATCTGGGTCATTCTATATACTCAAGGCCCATCATTTTCCAATAACCTTCATTCTCCCTTTCTCCTTCTCTTCCTATTACCCCCCCCCACCCCACCCTTACCCTCTCCCCTCATTTTCATCTCTTCTACCACTTCCAATGCGGAATACATCACCTCCCTCCACAGGCTGGTAAGTAACCATAGCATAAGTACATGTATAGAATACACACAATCCACCCCATTAGAAATGCCCATGCGCCCTGCACATGCAGGTATACATGTTATGTCGCAAGGATCTCCACGTGTTTTTGTGCCTAGATGTGCACGCTTACATGGGCCCTCACGTGTGTGCACACACTAGCGCACTTATTTGTGCACTCTTGCGTGTACTCATAGCTATTTGATTTCCTGAATTGTGTTGCGATTTATCTGGAAGACCCGTGAGTCCCAGATAATCTTAGTATTCATGCGTACTATTATGCAGAGTGCACCATGTATCATACACTGCATTATATTATATCATATACAGCGTTATCTCTGGTCTCTGGTATACTTTATTATTTTTATTCTTATTAATACCTCTAATTTTACATTTATTTTTAATCATTACTTTTATATGTATTTATTTCATATATGTATATAATTTTTCATATATGTACACTTTTACTTATCTCTATGAATTTATATTATATTGTACTAGACAAACGTTGAATTTACTATCCCATGAATTTCCAATGACCTCTATTACTTATATTTGACTGTTATAATTCATACTATTAATTTCAATAAAATTTTAATTATAATTCTATTTCTGTTCTTCATATATATATATATATCAAGATTTGTTGGTATCCTTGGTGATATGATCTAATATAATCTAGTGTATGCCGCTAATGCAGTGACTCTCATCCAATAGCAATTAGTGTTACATTTTTTGTTGTGCTCTGTCCCAAGAGCCTATATAAGACTGACAGCCCGACTACCAATCAGATCTGAGGAAAAAGGGGAAGCCTTGAAACGCGTCATCTGACATGCCCCAACGTCACTTCCGGATCCAAATTGCACCGTGTGCATTCCAGGCTGACACGCGCGCCGCCGCCTAGCAACACACAGGCCGGCATGGAAACACACAGGCTGGCTCACACACTCGCCCCTGCAAAGCAGCACGCAGGCAGGCTGGCTCCACTCTCTGGATCCCCTCTCCTTATCCAGGATCAGTTCAGCGCACTGGGACCACACTGAGGATGTATCCCTGGACCACAGAATGACTGTATACCCCATACTGAGATACACCCATGCTTGTTTCTCACAACTGTCATGTGAGTAGCCATTTGGCTGATTATACTATCAATAAACCGTTATTTTAAACATATTGCACTTAGTAGGTACCCCTTTTTGTTCTTTTAGCTAGAGGTCCAGTTGCATGACAGATTAGAAGCCACTAGGTAGAAGCTACTAGGTATTAAGACACAGAAGATAGGCTGACTCTAGTTCCAGTGCCACATCACAGTTTCTGCTGGTGAAAAGTTGCATTCCAGGTTGGTTGGACAATTGTTGGAGAATCTTCCCATCATCGCTGATCTTGTTTTCAGGTCTTCAACACCAAGACGGACACCACATTGCAATCATTCTCAGGGGCCCCTACAACTGAACTTTGCTGCAACATTTATCTGGAGATATCTTTATTAACTATATATATACCTGGGAATATGTACACAATTCCACCAGTAATCTTGTTGGAACCCTAGCTGATAATACAGGTCTCTACATTTGATCTATGTACTATTACTAACCTTTTCTTATCTAAAGCGTGTATTATTTCCATATTGGTGTGCAACTAGCTTAAAGCCGCGTACACATGATCGGACTTTCCGACGGGAAATGTTTGATGACAGCCTGTTGGCGGTAAATCCGACCGTGTGTATACTCCGTCGGACAATTGTTGTCGGACTTTCTGCCAACAAATGTTGGCTAGCAGATTTTCAAATTTTCCCCAGACAAATATGTGTTGTCGGATTTTCTGAGCGTGTGCACAAGCCTGTCGGACAAAAGTCCAAAGTACAAACACGCATGCTCAGAAGGGAGGACGAGCTAGAAGTGGTCAGTCTTGTAAACTAGCGTTCCTAATGGAGAATTAACATTCGTGACATGGCAAATTATGTAATCGCCAAATGCAGCGCACAATTCTCCTCTTCATTAATGGGATAATAATGAAGCTGCTTTGCTGGTGATACTGATGGAGTTATTGCAAACAAATTTTCAAAGGCTTTTTTTTCTAGTGATATCAAGAATAATATTATTATGCTCTTTTTTTTTTTTTAATTTGGGCAAGTTACCACAACACCATTATCTTCTAGTTTTTAAGTTTGAAGATAAAACTATGTTGGTGTCCCTTGTCAATTTTACATTGTATTTTTAAAAATGTAACTGCCTACTTCCAAACTGCCATTTGAAGTAAAACACATAGCCAAGTATTATTCTATACATTTTTTTTTATTGTGCATTAAACAAAAAAATGAAACAAATAAAATTAGACATGCTATCTGCCAATAGAACTTAACCAAAAAGTGCATTCTATGCATCCAAAAATATAGAAATTATACCAAATCCAATCATTATTCAACCAAAAAAATAATGTCAAAGCAATAACTCCAAGGCCTTTATCACAGCCGATCACGTGGTAAACAGCCATGCCCAATGGCTGTTCACCCCGTTCTGTGTCTCAGAGCGTGAGACAAAACAGCAAAATATGAGTCATCCATCAAGCAGCCAGAGATGCAGCAGCAATAGAACCAGAGCAACAAACCTGCTAGGCATTAGGTGGCCACAGTGTCCAGAGCCCCAGGTGTCAACCTGCTAGCAGATTTAGATTTTTCTTTTGTTTGCTCGCTTTTCATTTTGTAAATTGATAAAAATAAACAATTAAAATATATAATTTTGAAAGCATTCTTACTTTACAGCACTACTTCACATCTGCCTAAAACGTTTGGTTAGTACTTTATATACTTTTATACTTATGGTTAATGTTATATGCTGGTTGCAGTTGCTCTTCTGCTCACAATTACCGTATATACTCGAGCCGAATATAAGCCGAGGCACATCATTTTACCCCCCCAAAAAAAGGGGAAAATATTGACTTGAGTATAAGCCTAGGGTGAGAATGCAGCAGCTACTGTAAGTGGAAAAGAGGGTCAACAATGCCCATCTGCAGCCTCACTGTGCCCATTTGCCACCTCACTGTGCCCATTGCATGCCTCACTGTGCCCATTTCAAGCCTCATTGTGCCCATTGCATACCTCACTATGCCCATTGCATGCCTCACTGTGCCCATTGCAAGCCTCCCTATGCCCATTGCAAGCCATACTATGCCCATGTACCTTATCCGCCGTGTCCGTATTGATGCGAAGGGAAGGAAAGCCATATTACGCTGTACATTGTCCCCTGCTATTCACAGCAGGGCTGTGTGCATATGAAGTCTGCGCCGTCCATGCCGTCCCGCCTCCTCCTCGTGTGTGACGAGGAGGAGGCGGAGCTTTGTTACAGTGGCTGTGTGTATAGGAAGTCTGCCCCGTCCCGCCTCCTCCTCGTCTGTCCGTTGGTACAGTGGACGGCGCAGACTTCCTATACTCACAGCCACTGTAACAAAGCTCCGCCTCCTCCTCGTCACGGACAGACGAGGAGGAGGTGGGATGGCGCAGACTTCATATACACACAGCCCTGCTGTGAATAGGAGGGGACAATGTACGGCATAATATGGCTTTTCTTCCGCCGCATCAATACTGACACGGCGGCAGATAACCTGACTCGAGTATAAGCCGAGGGGGCATTTTCAGCACAAAAAAATGTGCTGAAAAACTCGGCTTATACTCGAGTATATACGGTACTTTGTTTTTCTTACTGAATAATTTCCCAGGAAGGGACTCCCCCAGAGGCTGTGACCTGGGTGAAGGCACTGCCAACTTTATTATCAAAAAGGATCTGGTTCTATTATTTACGTACCTACAGGTTTAGTGCAATATCCTGATTGGGGAGGACCATTTGTTATAACCTCCCTCCAAAAGAGGGCTACATAAGGCTTCTTCATCACATGCCCCATAGTGTTCTCTTAAATCAAAGAAAACGGTGGCTAGTTTGTGCTGATGTGATGGTTTTTTTTTAGTGTTTCTGTTTTATTAACAGACTCTTCCACCATTTGTTCCATATCAGTGGACATCACAGGATAAAACATCATTTTGCACTTTGTTTTGAAGCACTTAATGTCTTAATGAGCTGCAAGTAGCATCTTTAGCACTTGAGATCAGCAAGCCTCTATGATTACAGATTTGTCACCTGAAAGAAGTAGGTGACTGCAGTGATCAAATTTCCTGTAAGTTAAGAGGCTTTTCTAATATAGCTTCCTAACTGTTGTCAGAATGTGTCTCGTTTTTCAAACAATAGGTGTCTCTTTCATATAACTAACTAAAGTCAGACCTCTTCCATGCTCTGCAGCAAAAGTTTTAAAGGCTAAGTTCACTTTTTGGAGCATGTTCTTCTCCCCACACCCGCTGTCACTTTTCAAAAACAGGTGCAATGCAAAAATATGTGCATTTATTTTGAATTTTTTTCCAAAAGGTGAACTTATCCTTTAAACGTTTGCACTGCCCAGCCTGTCACAGAATATCTATAGAAAGGGGAGGTGTTGGGTTGTTTGCGCCACCGTGAGAATCAGACAAAATTATAATATTTGTATACCAATGCTGCACCCAAAATTAGTGAAAACGAATACGTGATGAAAAAATATGTATAAAGGGCGCAAAGGGCAAAATAGATCAAATACCAAAATGATAAATGTACAGTGTTATCCTAATTAATAAAGTGCACAATAAATAAACCATCAAAAATGTCCATATTAAACATATGTGACATCTTCTTGTGTATGCTCCAACACCGTGAATTATAAAGTGCAAATGTGCTTCAAGAATCTTGCTTTATAAAACTGCTTCACCCGAAGTGATAACAAAATGCGCTCACCAGATAGCCTCGGCCACAGAGTGACCACAAAGCATGACTTTTTTGGAGAGAAATCCTTGGTTCAATGGTATATCTCCTTCAAGTATCTCATTCCAATCAAACATTCATGTATGAGGAAGCTGAATCCCAATCCAATATGCAGATTTTAAACGTAGAAATCTTCACCTTATGTATTCTCCACTGCATATAACCAACTTGCATCAAGTATGTTTGTGAAATGGCTCCACCACAAATAGCCACAGAAGGCAGGATATAGTGTGATACCACAAATGTTTTAATTGCTTAAAAATAGCACTTACATAGTCCAACATGGGGTCACAAACAATCCGCTCAAGGGGAAGCAGAAGCCGGTCCGACGCCGCTATATGATTGGTGGCGTGCGCAATGTGTCTCAGCTTTCCAAACGGAAGTGAAGGGCTCCTAATGTTATGAGTGTCAGGCCTCGCTTCTATGCATTTCACACTAGACCGCGCGTCATCAGGAAGTGGGTCTGACACCATTTTCTCAGAGCCTAAATACCAGCAAAATGCCCGCGATTGGTCAGAATCAGTAACAATGCTTTCCATAAGCAAAAGAATTTAAAAGTTTGGAATTAACAAAAAACCCAAATAAAAAGTGGATTCTGCTTACCCATGGGATATATACATTCACTTAAAATTAATACATCACAAATACTGTTTAATACATATTAAAAAACAACAATACCAGAAGCGCTCCCAGTTGAATACAGCCTTAGGAACTACATTCTAGCTTGTAGATATACAGACAGTCTGTATAATTAATGTAGTGAATATAGAATTAAAATAAAAGTTGTAAAAATAAAATGGAACAAATATATATAATAAGAAACACTTTAACACAGGTAGTGTGAATACACAGATTGCCCTCTACCGGTATCACAATACATGTATCCAAATGGCTGTACAGGGAACAAAATTACCTATACCCAGCTACATGAATAGTATACAGCATATGAAGGACATCTTGAATAAAGCCTCCCAACAGAGAACATATCCAAACACATTAACCCTTAAGGGCACCAAAAGCTTAACAAACACAGAAAAATAATAAATCCAATAAAAATGCATGTTCAGAAATATTATTAAAAAGTAATAATAAAGTTAAGATCTATTTCTATACTCTGGCATTCCTAACCTTTAAAGTTTTTAAACTTGAACTATGGCCTCTCTTTAATCCCTTCAATACCAGGCATTTTCACCCTCTTCCTGCCCAGGCTAATTTTCTGTTTTCAGCACTGTAACATTTTGAATAACAATTGCGCGGTCATGCAACACTGCACCCAAATGACATTTTTAGCATTTTTTCCCCACAAATAGAGCTTACTTTTGGTGGTATTTGATCACCTCTGCAATTTTTATTTTGTGCGCTACAAACAAAAAAAGAGCAACAATTTAAAAAAAAACACAATATTTTTTACTTTTTTTGCTATAATATCCCAATTTAAAAAAAAAAACTCAAGGAGTTAAATGTGTTACCTAGGGAGTGATTCTAACTGTGGGGGATGGGACTGACTAGGGGAGGAGACCTATCAGTGTTCTTATATACTAGGAACACACGATCTGTCTCCGTGTCTCTGTCCTCTGACAGGTCGTAGATCTGTGTGTTTACACACACAGATTCCATGTTCCTGTTATGTCACGAGCAATCGCGGGTGCTCAGCGGACACTCAGCCGGGCACGTGTATCGGCTCTTTGGCGACGCAGCGGGCACGTGCGCCCCTATACCGCTGGAAAGCCAAGGACGTCATATGCCACCCGCCCAGACTGGTCAATAAGCTGCATCGCTGCTGTCAGAGAATCCTCAGTGTCTCCCAGATGCAATAGAGTATCGTCTTCATAGAAAGAGATTTTGTCTTCTCTCCGTCCTCTTTGAAAGCCCGTACCATAGCTGCCAGGGGTTCCAAATGCAAGGGCAAACAACAGGGGCGACAGTGGGCACTTCTGCCCTGTACCGAAAAACAGAGGAAAGGATTCTGACAAGGTATCATTAATCCTTAGGCCTCGCACACACAATATGAAAATCAGAAGGGAAAAGTCTGAAGACGAGCTATCTGCGGATTTTCGGATCGTTAGTACAGTGCATTCGACAGACGATTTGAATTTTACATCAGACAAAAGTTGGATGTTCAGGCTATAAAATTTTTGTCGGATGTGAACTCAACGTCTCATTTTCGGATGGTCAGTACAGAAATCGTCACACAAAAGTCGAAAGTACAAACACGCATGCTCGGAATCAAGAAACGACTGGGAAGAGTTCGCTCTTGCAAACTACTGTTCGTAAATTAGAATTAACATTCGTGATGTGGCAATTGATGAAATGTCAAAATTCTGATCTTCTTTAATGGGATAATAATGAATCTGCTTTGCATGTAGTTATGCCAAACGTATTTTAAAAGGCATTTGTTTTGTTCGATCTGAAAATCGCAAGTCAACGCTCACCAAACTTCTGCTAACATGAAATTAGCAGAAGGGACCCAAAGGGTGGCGCTTGAGAAATGAACTTCCTCTTTATACTCTCATAGTACATCACTACGTTCGTGTTTGTCAAATGATAATTTGCGGATAGTTAGTATGCTAGATAAAATCATGCACACGCAATTTTGACAAAAATCAGACGCTCGGTCGTCCAACAATCAGACCGTGTGTACGAGGCTTTATTCTTCCTGTAGGTACAGCATACAAAAGTTGTATCCAAGAAAGGAATCGCTTCCCTAGGCCAAATCTATGGAGCACCTCCCACAGATAAGTCCACTCGACGCTGTCAAAAGCTTTGGCAGCGTAGAGGGAGAAAATAGCTCCATTGCCCGGATTATCTACCATGATTTGAATATTGAGGAAGAACCTACAGATATTTAGCGCAGTATAGTGTGCAGGGATAAAGCCAGACTGGTCCAAGTGCACCAAGTCCGCAATAGCACATGCCAGTCTAGTAGCCAATACACGTGCCAGGTTTGACATCTGTGTTGAGCAAAGAGGTGGGCCTATAGGAATCTGGTTGCAATGGGTCCTTGCCTGCTTTAGGGATAACTACTATTATAGCCTCATTCATAGATATAGGTTGACAGCCATTTTGAAGGGCATCATTTAGGGTCCTTAACAGGGCAGGCAAAAGAGCATTACGATACAGCGTATACATTTCAGTTGGTAGCCCATCAGTGCTCGATTATTTACCATCTGTGCTACCGCTAAGGAGAGTTCCTCTAGTTTAATTGGGGCATTGAGCACCTCAAAACCCTGCCTTGAAATGCATGGAAGGGAGCACTAATCCAAAAATGGATCCAGTGCCTCCTCTTCCTGGGATGTACCTTGGAAGTGTATAGATCCTGGAAAAAGTGTAAGAATACGGCATATACAGTCATGCTCAAAAGTTTGCATACCTTGGCAGAAATTGTGAAATTTTGGCATTAATATTGAAAATATGACTGAACATGCCAAAAAACTGTCTTTTATTTAAGGATGAAATAATGAAGCCATTTATTATCACATAGTTTTTTGGATCCTTTTTAAATCATAATGATAACAGAAATCACCCAAATGGCCCTGATAAAAAGTTTACATACCCTGGAATGTTTGGCCTTGGTACAGGCAGAGAAGGTGGCACACACAGGTTAAAAGGGCAATTAAAGGTTAATTTCCCACCTTTGTGGCTTTTAAAATCACAATTAGTGTCTGTGTATAAATAGTCAATGAGTTTGTTAGCTCTCACATGAATGCACTAAGCAGGCTAGACACTGAGTCAAAGAACAGTCAAAAGACCTGCGTAACAAGGTAATGAAACTTTACAAAGATGGAAAAGGATATACAAAGATATCTAAAGCCTTGAATATGCCAGTCAGTACTGTTTAATTAACTTATTATGAAGTGGAAAATTAGGGTCTCTTTTGATACCAAGCCAAGGTCAGGTAGACCAAAAAGATTGCAGACACAACTGGCGGAAGAATTGCTTAGGATACAAAGAAAAACCCACAGGTAACCACAGGAGAATTACAGGCTGCTCTCCAAAAAGACGGTGTGGTTGTTTTTAAGGAGCACAATTCAACGATACTTGAACAAAAAAGCGCTGCATGGTTGAGCTGCCAGAAGGAAGCCTTTACTGCGCCAATGCCACAAAAAAGCCAATGAGGGATGTCAAAGTGTTGTTAGGCACAAGGATTGATGAACATTATGTGTTTATTGAGGGGGAAGGCTGACACCATCTTTGGAAGAAGGGTCTTGGGCTTTCCTTGCTTTTAGCAAATGTGGTAATGTCAGACCCCTCTGGCTCTCAAGACCTGGGCTACAATAGCCATGCTAGCCCAGTGACTGAGAAGCAGGATGGAACAGGGGACCCTGAAACAGAAGGCCTGGCCTGTTTGGAAGAGGCCAGTGGTTGTCTTCTAAAAGTATGAGTACAAATGTCTGTGTGCGTTTCTTTTGGGCATGTTTGGTGTAATGAGAATGACTGGTTTATTTTCTTCCTCTATTTTGTGGAGCAGTTGAGGCAGGATCTGCACTGAGGAAAGGCATTAATTAGACTGAACTGGGTGCATGGAATTATCAGAATATCCAATGCCAGTGCTATAGGATTCTTGTTTCTGGGCACAGAGGTATCTTGTTGAACCTGTGGGCCAGGATTTAAATGGATGAAGTCACCCCATATCTAATATATCAAGATCAAAATGTCAGTGTGAAGGGCCCATTCTTCTTGTCCAGCTGATGACAACTGAAGTACTCCACCTTCCTATTGTCTACTCCTGAAATGTGAACAGTTCATCAGGCTTGATTCCTTCAACGCTGTGTGATTCCTGGAACCCCCCTGCTGGTATACTGTATGAAGGCCACAGCCATGATCAGGTGCTCCTGAAGAAGAAGAGTCCAGTGGTGAAGCTATTGTTATTGCTCTGAACTCAAAGATGTTGATGGAGGCTTGGATGACTATATTTCTTAAACTGTGAGAGATTGGAACACTTCTTCCCAGTCTGAGAGGCTGCTATCTGTTTTTATCATCTATTGGTATGGTAGAAACAACTTTCCCATTGTCAAGGCTGGCCTGGAAATTCACCAAGCTAGGTAGTTCCTTGCTTGGCTAGATAGAAGCATAGGGAGGTTAAGAAAGGAAGCATATTTGTTGCATGCCATCAAGATGTGTTTCGGATAGGCCCTGAATGGAACTGGTTCGAAGGAAGCTACCATGAGGCCCAGAACTCTCATGTAGAATCCCACAAAAGGATGTCTTTTTGACCTTGTTTTGTGGAAGAAAGACATTTGCTTGGGCAATGGGCAGTGTCCAGAACGAGACCCAAGTATTTCAGGTGAAATGACGGTTGGAGAGCGGATTTTTTTAAAGTTGACTACCCAGCCGAACGCCTTAAGTATCTGAGTAGTCCTATGGATGTTTGCAGATAATTGGAAAAAGCAATCTACTGAGCTAGCCAGAACCAGCTCTTGGGGGAGTCTATTCCTCTTACTGTGAAGAAACCTTTCCATATTTGGAGATTAAATCTCTTTTCATCCAGATGTAAATAGTGTCCCCTTGTCCTCTGATGACCTTAAAGTGAATAATTCAACACCAAGTTTACTATATGGACCACTTATGTATTTATACATGTTGATCATATCCCCCCTTAATCTCCTCTTCTCAAGAGAGAATAAATTCAGTTCCTGTAATCTATCCTCATAGCTCAGCTCCTCCATGCCTCTTATCAGTTGGGTTTCCCTTCTCTGCACTTTCTCCAGTTCCCCAATATCCTTTTTGTGAACTGGTGCCCAAAACTGAACTGCATATTCCAGATGAGGTCTTACTAAGGATTTGTACAGGGGCAAAATGATACAGTGCCTTGAAAAAGTATTTATACCACTTGAAATGTGGCACATTTTGTCATGTTACAACCATAGCATAAATGTATTTTATTGGGATTTTATGTGATGATGTGAACCCAATGAAACAAGAAATAAAATTAATGAGGGAGCAATTAAGTGTGTGCATTTACAAAATGAATGACATGGAAAACAGATTACGCAGGAAAAACTTAAGGGTTCTAGGAGAAAATTGAAGGTAACAACTCTACAGAATATATAGAGGGTTGGCTCATAGGAATGTTTGGTAAAAACTCCTTGACAAAATTTTTTGCTATTGAACGTGCGCATTGAGTCCCTTTTAGGGCACCGCCTCCAGGAGGTCAGCCCAGGCCCTTCCTTGTTAAACTTTTACATTTTAAGGACAAGGTTATTATCCTTCAAAAAGCAAGAGAAATAAAAAATATACAACATAATGGTGCAAGGATTTCAATATATCCACACTTTTCTCCTGAGTTACAGAAACAAAGGGCCAGGTTTATAGAATGTAAATGCAGGTTGCAACAGCTTAAAATCAATTACGCCATGCTTTATCCAGCACGTTTGCGAATAACAGCTTTGGGGGAAACAAAGCTTTTCACCACACCTGCAGAAGTGGCATTATGGTTGGATATGAATGAAGGGAGGATACAGCGGGGGGAGGTAATATAATTGGAGGAAAATTTAATGGATTTATATAATTGTTACTAAGTTCTTCTTTTTATCTCTCCCTTGCACTTTTTTTGGGGGGGGTCCCCAATTCATAAAATAGGGGTTAACAAGAGTGCTTTGTTTTTCTGGGGGGGGGATTATTCACTTGTGGGGAAAATATATCTGTGGTTATATTTGGTTTCCCTCTCCTTTGCCTTTTTTTGGGGGGTGGGGGGGTGGGGTTCTTTCTTAAGGAATTAACACTTACATAAAACAAAATAAAATATGGGAGTGGGGGTGGGGGGGGGTGAAAAGAGTGAAGGGGTTAACAAGAGTGTTTTGTTTTTCTGGGGGGGAATTAATCACTTGTGGGGAAAATATATTTGTGGTTATATTTGGTTTTATTTCCCCAGTGTGGGGAAGCAACACACAAGACAAATGGTTAACAAAAACATTGGTATGTATCACCTTGGAGAAGAAACACTTTAGAAGCCCTCAGTGTGGGCCCAATGAGGGGCAGAAAGAAAGGGGGGCTTCGGAAGGGGGGGGGAGAATGGGGTGTGTGATTGGATGAAGGAGAGTATGAAGGGGAATTATACACATTTAGAAATTACACAGGAAGGAGAAGAATCCCCAAGTTATATATTTTTTTCTTTTAGGAACTAGGGGTATACACTTTAGATTTTTAGATAGGAGGAAGGGAAGATGTCAGCTATAAGGAAAGGGAGAGGAAAATCCCCAGAACAGGCTAGAAGTGTCAAGATATGCTCCTGGAATGTCCGGGGGGGGGGGGGGTAGGAGATTCGGCTAAAAGACAATCAATCTTCTCAATGGCTGACATGGGCAAAATTAAAATATTCTGCCTACAGGAGACACATCTTGAAAAAAAGAAGATCTGTGCTTTAAGGCACGGTAAATATCAAGTGCAATATCAATCTACTCACACCACCTACTCGAGGGGGGTGAGTACCCTGATAGATTCCGGGGTGGTTTTTTCCTGCAGGCAGAGTAAGATAGATGAGAATGGATGATACGTTTTTCTCTTTTGCCGGTTGGAAGACAGGGAGTATGTGTTGGCCAATGTATATATCCCTCCCTCATTTCGCACAGAAATTTTGTATGGATTAATGAAGTTCATTATAGATAAGCCTGGGGAGCCTGTTATAGTGGTGGGAGATTTTAATATGACCATGGACAAAAGTTTGAAAAGGTTTCCACCTGGAGTACCGCCTGGCGGTACATCCAGCAGCTCGCTCCTCCAATTCTGTGGGGAGACAGGGTTGATGGATGTTTGGAGAAGGTGGTATCCTGGGGCAAGACAGCATTCTTGCCACTCTAGGACACATGCCACACTGTCTAGAATTGATCTCATATTGTGTAATGAAGAGGCTTTGAATATAGTGGAGGAGGCTAAATATGAACTGAGGGGAGTTTCGGACCACTCACCTGTGGCTTTCTCAATAAAAACAGGGAGGAGTTACAATAGGGGGGATTGGAAAATAAACCCCTTTTGGCTGGAAATAATAGATGATTCTGGGAAAATAGTAGCCAGCCTAGAGGAGTTTATAAAATTTAACTCAGGAACAGCCCCATTGGGGATAATGTGGGACACCCTGAAGGCATTTCTTCGGGACGTGTTAATACAGCAAATCTCCCATATTAAGAAACAGTCACAGGTTAAAGAGATCATTGCAGGGGAGAAGGTAAGAGAGGCAGAAGTAAGGTATGTACAGGATCCAACCCCAGATAGGTATAAGGAGTGGGTGGAGAGACAGGAAGAATATAAGGCACAAGTTCTGAAGAAAGTGGAAAAAAAGAGATTATTCCAAAAACATTTTTTTTTTGGGGGGAAGGAGAACGAGTAGGGAGGATTCTGGCCCTGATAGCCAAAGCAAACAGATCCTCCTCCACAATACCAGCCATTTTTACAGTGTGGCCACATGCAGAGGCCCAACATGCAGGGAGCGCAATCAGGCGTTCTTGGAGCATAAATTACACATATAATTTCTTGACTACCTCTTGCACTTTTGAAGGCCCTGGAGAACCAGGACAATGGAAACACCCGAAAAATGACCCTATTTTGGAAAGAAAACACCCCAATTTATAATCTATGAGGCATAATGAGTCTTTTGAACATGTCATTTTTTTCTACAAGTTTTTGGAAAACATGTAAAGAAAATTAAAACGTTTTTTTTTTTTTTTTACACAAAGTTGTCCAATTACACAATGTTTCTAACACATAGCATGTACATACCAAAAATTACACCCCAAAATGGATTCTCCTACTCCTCCTGAGTATGGCAATACCACATGTGTGAGACTTTTCCACTGCGTAGCCTCATAGAGAGGCCCAACATGCAGGGAGCACCGTCAGGTGTTCTAGGGACATAAGTTTCAAATCTAATTTGACTACCTATTACACTTTTGTGAGGCACTGTAGTGGCATGGATGAGAACTGATGTGGCATGGATGAGCATGAATGGAGATGGATGAGCCAGGGATGGCTGAGTATGGAAGGGATGATTGAGCATGAATGAGTATGGCTGAGTATGGCCGGGTACGGCTGAGTACGGATGGGTACGCCTGAGTATGGCTGGGTATAGATGGGATGGCTGGGTATAGATGGGATGGCTGGGTACGGCTGAGTATGGATGGGTACGGCTGAGTACAGCTGAGTATGGCTGAGTATTGCTGGGTACGGCTGAGCATGGGTGGATGGACGAGTATGCTGAGTATTTATGGCTGAGCATGGATGGATGGAGGAGTACACTGACTATGGATGGATATTCTGAGTATGGATGGCTGAGTATGCTGAGTATGGATGGATGGATGAGTATGCTGAGGATGGATGAGTATGCTGAGTATGGATGGGTGAGCATGGATGGATGGATGAGTATGCTGAGTATGGATGGCTGAGCATGGAAAAATAGATGAGTATGCTGAGTATGGAGGAGTATGGATGGGTGAGCATGGATGGATGGGTATGCGGAGTATGGATGGGTGTGCATGGATGGATGGGTATGCGGAGTATGGATGGCTGAGCATGGATGGATGGAAGAGTATGCTGAGTAAGGATGGGTGAGCATGGATGGATGGATGATTATGCCAAGTATGGATGGGTGAGCATGGATAAGTATACTGAGCATGGATAGGTGAGCATGGATGGATAAGTATGCTGAGTATGGATGGGTGAGCATGGATGGATGGATGAGTATGCTGAGTATGGATGGGTGAGCATGGATGGATGAGTATGCTGAGTATGGATGGCTGGAATGGGCACATATCAGCACTGTGGGCACTACACATCCAGCCCACAGCGCTGCTGCCACTGATCTCTCCCCTCTCTTTTCCATAGCATGGTCACACAGAGAGGCCAAACACGCAGAGAACACTGTCAGGTGTTCTAGGGGCATACGTTTCAAATCTAATTTGACTACCTATTACACTTTTGTGAGGCACTGTAGTGGCATGGATGAGAACTGATGTGGCATGGATGAGCATGAATGGGGATGGATGAGCCATGGATGGCTGAGTATGGATGGGATGATTGAGCATGAATGAGTATGGCTGAGTATGGCCAGGTATGGCTGAGTACGGATGGGTACGGCTGAGTATGGCTGGGTATAGATGGGATGGCTGGGTACGGCTGAGTATGGCTGGGTACGGCTGAGTACAGCTGAGTACAGCTGAGTATGGCTGAGTACGGAGGAGTATTGCTGGGTACGGCTGAGTATTGCTGGGTACGGCTGAGTATGGATGGGTACGGCTGAGTATGGATGGGTACGGCTGAGTATGGATGGGTACGGCTGAGTATGGATGGGTATGGCTGAGCATGGATGGATGGACGAGTATGCTGAGTATTTATGGCTGAGCATGGATGGATGGAGAAGTACGCTGAGTATGGATGGATATTCTGAGTATGGATGGCTGAGTATGGATGGGTGAGCATGGATGGATGAGTATGCTGAGTATGGATGGCTGGAATGGGCACATATCAGCACTGTGGGCACTACACATCCAGCCCACAGCGCTGCTGCCACTGATCTCTCCCCCCTATTTTTTCCATAGCATGGCCACACAGAGAGGCCAAACACTCAGAGAGCACCGTCAGGTGTTCTAGGGGCATACGTTTCAAATCTAATTTGACTACCTATTACACTTTTGTGAGGCACTGTAGTGGCATGGATAAGAACTGATGTGGCATGGATGAGCATGAATGGGGATGGATGAGCCAGGGATGGCTCATGATGGATGGGATGATTGAGCATGAATGAGTATGGCTGAGTATGGCCGGGTACAGCTGAGTACAAATGGGTACGGCTGAGTATGGCTGGGTATAGATGGCTGAGTATTGCTGGGTACGGCTGAGCATGGATAGATGGACGAGTATGCTGAGTATGGATGGCTGAGCATGGATGGATGGAGGAGTACGCTGAGTATGGATGGATGTTTTGAGTATGGATGGCTGAGTATGCTGAGTATGGATGGATGGATGAGTATGCTGAGTATGGATGGGTGAGTATGGATGGATGGATGAGTATGCTGAGTATGGATGGCTGAGCATGGATGAATGGATCAGTATGCTGAGTATGGAGGAGTATGGATGGGTGAGCATGGATGGATGAGTATGCTGAGTATGGATGGGTATGCAGAGTATGGATGGCTGAGCATGGATGGATGAAAGAGTATGGTGAGCATGGATGGATGGAAGAGTATGGTGAGCATGGATGGATAGATGAGTATGCCAAGTATGGATGGGTGAGCATGGATGAGTATACTGAGCATGGATAGGTGAGCATGGATGGATGAGTATGCTGTGTATGGATGGGTGAGCATGGATGGATGGATGAGCATGCTGAGTATGGATGGGTAAGCATGGATGGATGAGTATGCTGAGTATGGATGGCTGGAATGGGCACATATCAGCACTGTGGGCACTACACATCCAGCCCACAGTGCTGCTGCCACTGATCTCTCCCCCCTCTTTTCCATAGCATGGCCACACAGAGAGGCCAAACACACAGAGAGCACCGTCAGGTGTTCTAGGGGCATACGTTTCAAATCTAATTTGACTACCTATTACACTTTTGTGAGGCACTGTAGTGGCATGGATGAGAACTGATGTGGCATGGATGAGCATGAATGGGGATGGATGAGCCAGGGATGGCTGAGTATAGATGGGATGATTGAGCATGAATGAGTATGGCTGAGTATGGCCGGGTACGGCTGAGTACGGATGGGTACGGCTGGGTATAGATGGTATTACTGGGTACGGCTGAGTACGGCTGAGTACGGCTGAGTATGGCTGGGTACGGCTGAGTATGGCTGAATACAGCGGAGTACGGCTGAGTATGGATGGGTATGGCTGAGCATGGATAGATGGACGAGTATGCTGAGTATGGATGGCTGAGCATGGATGGATGGAGGAGTATGCCGAGTATGGATGGCTGAGCATGGATGGATGGAGGAGTACGCTGAGTATGGATGGATATTCTGAGTATGAATGGATGAGTATGCTGAGTATGGATGGGTGAGCATGGATGAATGGATGAGTATGCTGAGTATGGATGGCTGAGTATGGATGGCTGAGCATGGATGAATGGATGAGTATGCTGAGTATGGAGGAGTATGGATGGGTGAGCATGGATAGATGAGTATGCCGAGTATGGATGGGTATGCGGAGTTTGGATTGCTGAGCATGGATGGATGGAAGAGTATGCTGAGTATGGATGGGTGAGCATGGATGGATGAATGAGTATGTCAAGTATGGATGGGTGAGCATGGATGAGTATACTGAGCATGGATAGGTGAGCATGGATGGCTGAGTATGGATGGCTGGGCATGGATGAATAGATGAGTATGCTAAGTATGGAGGAGTATGGATGGGTGAGCATGGATGGATGAGTATGCTGAGTATGGATGGGTATGCGGAGTATGGATGGGTGAGCATGAATGGATGAGTATGCTGAGTATGGATAGCTGGAATGGGCACATATCAGCACTGTGGGCACTACACATCCAGCCCACAGCGCTGCTGCCACTGATCTCTCCCCTCTCTTTTCCATAGCATGGCCACACAGAGAGGCCAAACACGCAGAAAGCACCGTCAGGTGTTCTAGGGTCATACGTTTCAAATCTAATTTGACTACCTATTACACTTTTGTGAGGCACTGTAGTGGCATGGATGAGAACTGATGTGGCATGGATGAGCATGAATGGGGATGGATGACCCGTGGATGGGGGTGGCTGAGTATGGATGGGATGACTGAGCATGATGGGATGACTGAGCATGAATGAGTATGGCTGAGTATGGCTGAGTATGGCTGAGTATGGCTGAGTATGGCTGAGTATGGCTGAGTATGGCTGAGTATGGCTGGGTCCCAAAAAGTGTTTGAGGACCCGGGTCCTGCCCCAGGGGACATGTATCAATGCAAAAAAAAGTTTTAAAAATGGCCGTTTTTTCGGGAGCAGTGATTTTAATAATGCTTAAAGTGAAAAAATAAAGGTGAAATATTCCTTTAAATATTGTACCTGGGGGGTGACTATAGTATGCCTGTACAGTGGCACGTTTTTCCCGTGTTTAGAACAGTCCCTGCACAAAATGACATTTCTAAAGGAATAAAAGTCATTTAAAACTGCTTGCGGCTGTAATGTAATGTCGGGTCCCGGCAATATGGATGAAAATTATTGAGAAAAACGGCATGGATACCCCCCCCCAGCCCATTACCAGGCCCTTTGGGTCTTGTATGGATATTAAGGGGAACCCAGCACCCAAATTAAAAAAAGAAAAGGCGTGGGGCCCCCAGGCCCTATATACTTTGAACAGCAGTATACAGGCGGTCCAAACAATACAGTATGCTGAGTATGGATGGGTGAGCATGGATGGATGGATGAGTATGCTGAGTATGGATGGCTGAATATGGATGGCTGAGCATGGATGAGTATGCTGAATATGGAGGAGTATGGATGGGTGAGCATGGATGGATGAGTATGCTGAGTATGGATGGGTATGCGGAGTATGGATGGCTGAGCATGGATGGAAGGAAGAGTATGCTGAGTATGGATGGTTGAGCATGGATGGATGAATGAGTATGTCAATTATGGATGGGTGAGCATGGATGAGTATACTGAGCATGCATAGGTAAGCATGGATGGCTGAGTATGGATGGCAGAGCATGGATGAATAGATGAGTATGCGAAGTATGGAGGAGTATGGATGGGTGAGCATGGATGGATGAGTATGCTGAGTATGGATGAGTATGCTGAGTATGGATGGGTATGCGGAGTATGGATGGGTATGCGGAGTATGGATGGGTATGCGGAGTATGGATGGGTGAGCATGGATGGATGAGTATGCTGAGTATGGATGGGTGAGCATGAATGGATGAGTATGCTGAGTATGGATAGCTGGAATGGGCACATATCAGCACTGTGGGCACTACACATCCAGCCCACAGCGCTGCTGCCACTGGTCTCTCCCCTCTCTTTTACATATCATGGCCACACAGAGAGGCCAAACACGCAGAAAGCACCGTCAGGTGTTCTAGGGTCATACGTTTCAAATCTAATTTGACTACCTATTACACTTTTGTGAGGCACTGTAGTGGCATGGATGAGAACTGATGTGGCATGGATGAGCATGAATGGGGATGGATGACCCGTGGATGGGGGTGGCTGAGTATGGATGGGATGACTGAGCACGATGGGATGACTGAGCATGATGGGATGACTGAGCATGAATGAGTATGGCTGAGTATGGCTGAGTATGGCTGAGTATGGCCGGGTACGGCTGAGTATGGCTGGGTATAGATGGGTCCCAAAAAGTGTTTGAGGACCTGGGTCCTGCCCCAGGGGACATGTATCAATGCAAAAAAAAGTTTTAAAAATGGCCGTTTTTTCGGGAGCAGTGATTTTAATAATGCTTAAAGTGAAAAAATAAAAGTTAAATATTCCTTTAAATATTGTACCTGGGGGGTGACTATAGTATGCCTGTACAGTGGCACGTTTTTCCCATGTTTAGAACAGTCCCTGCACAAAATGACATTTCTAAAGGAATAAAAGTCATTTAAAACTGCTTGCGGCTGTAATGTAATGTCGGGTCCCGGCAATATGGATGAAAATTATTGAGAAAAACGGCATGGATACCCCCTCCCCCCCAGCCCATTACCAGGCCCTTTGGGTCTTGTATGGATATTAAGGGGAACCCAGCACCCAAATAAAAAAAAAGAAAAGGCGTGGGGCCCCCAGGCCCTATATACTTTGAACAGCAGTATACAGGCGGTCCAAACAATACAGGGACTGTAGGTTTGTTCTTAAATTGAATCTGTTTGTAATTTGGAACAGGTACATTTTGTAAGTGTAGCCAAAAAAATACATTTTTAAGCTTTTGGATAACATATTGAAGGGTTATCACCCCTGTAACATTTGTTTTATTGTCTGTGCCCCGTTCAGAAGATTTCACCTCACTTTCTGTCCCAATAACAATTGGGTTTTGAAAATTTGGGGTTATTAGGGTATCAAGCATTGGTGATAAAGCATCAGTGGAGACACCCTTTTCCCATATTAACTCTTATAGGGCGTACACACGGTCGGACTTTGTTCGGACATTCAGACAACAAAATCCTAGGATTTTTTCCAACGGATGTTGGCTCAAACTTGTCTTGCATACACACGGTCACACAAAGTTGTCGGAAAATCCGATCGTTCTAAACGTGGTGATGTAAAACACGTACGTCGGGACTGTAAACAGGGCAGTAGCCAATAGCTTTCATCTCTTTATTTATTCTGAGCATGCGTGGCACTTTGTCCGTCGGATTTGTGTACACATGATCGGATTTTCAGACAACGGATTTTGTTGTCGGAAAATTTTATCTCCTGCTCTCCAACTTTGTGTGTCGGAAAATCCGATGGAAAATGTCCGATGGAGCCCACACACGGTCGGAATTTCCGACAACACGCTCCGATCGGACATTTTCCATCGGAAAATCCGACCGTGTGTACGGGGCATTACAGGAGAGAATTTCCCTTCCTAAGGGTAGATTTCATCTCACTTCCTGTTGTCTCCCTCCGTTTGTAAGTAGGAGTCGTTTGTAAGTCAGATGTTTGAAAGTAGGGGACAGCCTGTATATACTATACGGCCTGCCCTATATACTCTGTAGAAAATTGGGCCTTAGGTATTGGTGGTACCAGAACACTGTAAGACCTCACAGTCAATCTTGGTGGGCGCTGGAATGGCCCTGCTGTGAAATATTTTATCAAGACTTGTAATTGCATGCAACTGTTGAACAGGGTCAGAAAAAATTGGGCCTTTGGTGGTGGTGGTAGTGGTGCCACAATACTGTAAGCCCTCACAGTTACTCTTGGTGGGCGCTGGAATGGGCCCTGCTGTGAAATATTATATTAAGAATTGTAATTACATTCCCCTGTTGAACAGGGGCAGAAAAATTGGGTCTTTGGTGGTGGTGGTGCCACAACACTGCAACCCCTCATGGATACTCTAGTTGAGTGCAGGAACGAGCCCTGATGCGAAATATTACAGCAAAAATTGTAATTACATGCCCCTGTTAAACAGGGGCAAAAAAATTGGGCCTTAGCCACTGGTGGTGGTGCCTAGAACCAAAAATGGTCTTAGAAGCTATCAACATGAACATTGAGGAGGAATAGGATAGTCACTCAGCATAACAGGATAGTCACCCAGCATCAGCATAGGCAGTCTTCAAGGGATTTCATATTCATAAAAAAAATGATTCGGTTAAATCAGCATCAGGTGCTTGGTAGCTGGTGATCCGAGACGAATTCATTTTTATGAAGGTGAGTCTGTGGACAGGCGCACTCTGTGATCGGTTACAAAGCCTCCAGCAGCACTGAATGTGTGTTCAGAAAGAACGCTGGATGCAGGACAGGCCAGTAGCTCAATTGCATATTGTGCAAGCTCTGGCCAGTGATCCATCCTCAAGACCCAGTAACCCAGTGGATTTTCGGTTGGAAAGGTGTCTAAGTCTGATCTTGCCCCTAGGTATTCCTGCACAATGTAAATCAGATGCTGGCGATAGATTCTGGAACCGATCAGACCTTGGGGCTGTGGACTTAAGAATTGTCTGAACGCATCGGTCAGACGGCCACCTTCTCTACCGCTCCTTCTGTGACTGACAGAAGCCTCATCAACACGTTGTCCAGGAGGACCAGGAAATTGTAACCTCCCAGGCTCTGGAAACGCATTGCACAAACCTTTCTGCAAGGCCTCCCGAAGATGTTTCATCCTCTGCTCCCTCTGCGAAGGCTGGATAAATTCCACAACCTTACCCTTGTAATGTGGATCAAGAAGGGTTGCCAGCCAGTTATAATCCCGCTCTTTGATACCTTGAATCAGAGGGGCCTTTTGCAGGCTTTGCAGGATCAGGGAGGCCATGCAGTGAAGGTTTGCTGAGGCATTCAATCCGGAGTCCTCTGGGTCACTAAGGATGACATGATCCACAGCCACGTACAAGTCCATGAGTTTCTGGGGACTGAAAATGATCCCTTGAAGACTGCTGCTGATGCTGAGTGCCAGGCTCCACTTCCATGCTGACACAATCCTCATCCTCCTCTTCCTGTGTGATCGCCGGTCCCGCAGGAATACTGTCTGGATAAAAGGGGCCTTGAGAGGTAAGGAAGTCCTCTTCTTCCTCCTTCTGTTCTGCCTCAAGTGCCCTGTCCATTATTCCATGAAGCGTGTGCTCCAACAGGAAGCAAGAGGGACACTATCACTAATGCATGCAGTGTCACTGCTCACCATCCTCGTGGCCTCCTCAAATGGTGACAGTACAGTGCATGCATCCTTGATCAGTAGCCACTGGCGTGGCAAAAAAAAGCCAAGCTCCCCTGACCCTGTCCTGGTGCCATACTCACACAGGTACTCATTGATGGCCCTCTGCTGCGTGTGCAGCCGCTGCAGCATTGCCAACGTTGAGTTCCACCTGGTGGGCATGTCACAAATGAGGTGGTTGGTGGGCAGGTTGCATTCCCTTTGAAGGTCAACCAGCCGAGCACTGGCATTATATGACCGGCGGAAATGCACACAGACTTTCCTGGCCTGCCTCAGGAGATCCTGTAAGCCTGGGTACCTGCACAAGAACCGCTGCACCACCAAATTAAGGACGTGAGCCAAACAGGAACATGGGTCAAGTGTCCCTGTCGGACGGCGGAGAGGAGGTTGGTGCCATTGTCACAAATTACCATTTCTGGCTGAAGCTGGCGAGGCGTCAACCACCTCTGAGTCTGCCCCTGCAGAGCTGACAGAATCTCTGCCCCAGTGTGGCTCCTGTCCCCTAAGAAGACCAACCCATGCACCGCATGGCATCTTTTTGCCTGAGTGCTTGCGTAGCTCCTTGAATGCCTATGAAGCACCACTGGTTCAGAGGAGAAATCTGCAGAGGAAGAGGCCATAGAGGAAGAAGAAGAGGAGGGGGTGGAGGAGAGAGGTGTGGCAGAATCACCACTACTAGCAATTTGGAGGCATGGTGGTGGAACAAGCTCGAACAATACCGCACCCTGTCCTGCATCCTTCCCAGCTGCCAGCAGAGTTACCCAGTGCACCGTGAAAGAGAGGTAACGTCCCTGTCCATGCCTCCTGGACCATGAGTCAGCGGTAATATGCACCGCTGACCACCCTGTCCGAGGCCAAGTCATTGCCTTCCACATGCCGGTAGAGAGCCGGAATCGCCTTCCGTGAAAAGAAATGGCGTTTGGGAACCTGCCACTGAGGTACCGCACATTCCACAAATTCACGAAAGGGGGCAGAGTCTACCAGCTGAAAAGGCAGCAGTTGGAGTGCTAGCAATTTGGCCAAGCAAGTATTCAGCCGCTGAGCATGTGGATGGCTGGGACAGAATTTCTTTTGACGGTTTAGCAACTGGGGTAGGGAAATTTGCCTGCTACAATGGGATGTTGGTGCAGCGATAGCAGATTGCCCACAAGTACTTGGCACACCTAATTCTACACCATCATTCCTCTCAGTGCAGGTTTCTGAGAGGACTGAAGGTATAGTGGGGTTGGAGATCCCAGCTGATGAGGAGCAAGGAGAGGTCCACCTTGTTGTTTGGTGTGGGTCTTTTAAGAACTGTTGCCAACGGACTGCATGGGAGGTCGACATATGTCTGGTCAAGCATGTGGTGCCCAAGCGGCTGCTGTTTTGGCCACGCTTGATACGCTTCAGACATATGTTGTAAACAGCAATGGTGCGATCTGCTGCACACGTCTCAAAAAGGGCCCACACAAAAGAACTTTTTAAAATATGCGGGGAGTCAGCAGCGCCCTGCACATGCGGAGCTCTGCAGTGTGATGCAGTCGGGTGGCTGCCCTTAAGCTGGCCCCTGGAGGGCATCCTGCCTCATTGGAGATGTGCCTCCTCCTCTCTTCTATCAGGCACCAATGTAGAGTCAGTGACCTCATCATCCCCTCCCTCCTCATCACTGGAGCAAACCTGGCAGTATGCTGCAGCTGGGGGAACATGACTGCCAGTTTCTTGTCCTTATTGGGCACCCCCTCTCTCTGGGCTTACGTTACTGCCTTCCTCAACCTGGGTACCATCATCGGAGCCTTTAAAACGCTACGCATCCTCCTGCAGCATGTACCCGACAATGTGGTCGAACAGTTCGGGGGACTCCTCTGTGCATGATGGTGGGGCTAGGAAAGGATTGACTGATGACATTGAGCCGATGGAAAAAAGCCGCTTTGGCAGCTGCATTGGCAGGCAAACTGTATATATTTAATGCACTGCAGATCACTGAAATACACCTGCCTGCCTGAAAGTGTATTTGAAAATGAACACCAGGAATGGCCTGCAGTCAGATATAGGCTTGGCTAGACTAGAATGCAGTAGATATATACAGTCGTATGCAAAAGTTTAGGAACCCCTGACAATTTCCATGATTGTCATCTATAAATATTTGGGTGTTTAGATCAGCAATTTCATTTTGATCTATCAAATAACTAAAGGACACAGTAATATTTCAGTAGTGAAATGAGGTTTATTGGATTAACAGAAAATGCGCAAAATACGCATCAAAACGAAATTAGACAGGTGCATAAATTTGGGCACCCCAACAGAAAAATCACATCAATATTTAGTAGAGCCTCCTGTAGCAGAAATAACAGCCTCTAGACGCTTCCTATAGCCTGTAATGAGCGTCTGGATTCTGGATGAATGTATTTTGGACCATTCCTCCTTACAAAACATCTCCAGTTCAGTTAGGTTTGATGGTTGCCGAGCATTGACAGCCCGCTTCAAATCACCCCACAGATGTTCAATGATATTCAGGTTTGGGGACTGGGATGGCCATTCCAGAACATTGTACTTGTTCCTCTGCATAAATGCCGAGTAGATTTTGAGCAGTATTTTGGGTCGTTGTCTTGTTGAAATATCCAGCCCTGGCGTAACTTCAACTTTGTGACTGATTCCTCAACATTATTCTCAAGAATCTGCTGATATTGAGTGGAATCCATGCGACCCTCAACTTTAACCAGATTCCCAGTAGCAGCACTGGCCACACAGCCCCACAGCATGATGGAACCTCCACCAAATTTTACTGCGGGTAGCAAGTGTTTTTCTTGGAATGCTGTGTTCCTTGGCCGCCATGCATAACGCCCCTTGTTATGACCAAATAACTCAATCTTTGTTTCATCAGTCCACAGCACCTTATTCCAAAATGAAGCTGGCTTGTCCAAATGTGCGTTTGCATACCTCAAGCGACTCTGTTTGCGGCGTGTGTGCAGAAAAAGCTTCTTTCACATCACTCTCCCTTACAGCTTCTCCCTGTGCAAAGTGCTCTGAATTGTTGAAGGATGCACAGTGACACCATCTGCAGCAAGTTGATGTTGTAGATCTTTGGAGGTGGTCCGTTGGCTGTTTTTGACCATTCTCACCATCCTTCGCCTTTGCCTCTCCAATATTTTATGTGGCCTGCCACTTCTGGCAATAAAAAGAACTGAGCCTGTGGTCTTCCATTTCCTCACTATGTTCATTACAGTGGACACTGACAGCTTATATCTCTGCGATAACTTTTTGTAGCCTTCCTCTAAACCATAATGTAGAACAATCTTTGTTTTCAGGTCATTTGAGAGTTGTTTTGAGGCCCCCATGTTGCCACTCTTCAGAGGAGAGTCAAAGAGAACAACAACTTGCAATTGGCCACCTTAAATACCTTTTCTCATGGGGGTGTGTTCTGGCTATGGAGGAGTGAGGACGTGCATTGCCTCAGCTCCGCTCCACCGCCGCACACAATCAGCTTAAAAAAGGGGGGATACTCACTTTTACAGACTCCCCCCATGTCACATCGATCGCGGCAGTCCTCCCAACCGGCAAGGACCGACAGATCGTGGCAGGGGCATCTGGATTCATAATTTCCTTGGGACAAGGCTGTGAGGCCTCCAAGATGGCGCCGACTGGGAAGGCCCAGAAAGCAACAAAATCATCCCAGCCGGCAGCGGCCACGGTCTGGGCGACGAAAGGTACAGCTTCCCCAGCATCCCCGGTTCCATCCCCAGGGTCGGTGAGTGATTCGGCCCCCTGTGCCTCCCCTGCTTCACTAGATGGTCGCTCTGAGGTTTTTGACTACCTCAGTGATAAAGACATCAGGCGCCATATTATGTCCCTGCCCACTAAAGAGGATCTTGAACGCTTCACATGCAGGGTAGAGAAAGCTTTCACGGAGGATATTGCCCAACTAAAGGCTGACACTTCCTATTTGGGTAACAGGGTGGAATCCATAGAAAGAAAAGCTCGAGGAGGTTCTCCTCACTATTGCTCTGCTGCAATTTAAATGTCAAAGGCAGGACCAACAGATTGAAACCCTACTGATGCTGAAAATCGCAGCAGGAGGGCTAATATTAGGATTCAGGGACTGCCAGAAGCTACAGCCTCAAGGGATATCATTCCCACGCTGACAGATATATTGGGCCTATCAGCTTCAGCTCCCATAGAAACTGATCAGGCGCATAGGGCATTAGGACCTCCATCCCAAGACATGGACAACCCCAGAAACATAAATTTGTAAACTCCACAAATACACCCTAAAGGAACCCATTGTGCAAAAAATGCGCGGCAAGCCCTTTTATGATTTTGATGGTGCACATTTATTTTCATATCCAAGCGCACCCTCATGCAGCGCAGAGCTCTCCGCCACCTCCTGACGGCGATCCAGGAAGCTGGTTTACCATACCGCTGGGGTTTTCCTTTTTTCCTGCAGGTGACTAAGGATGAAAGGCAAGTCACACTACGCAACAAAGATGACCTCCCACATTTTCTTTCCTCCCTTGGTCTAGACCCCGTGGACTTTCAAGATTGGAGGGGTCCATCCGATGCTCAAAGGATTAATCTTCCCCCTCAGTGGTCAACAGCTACACGCAAGAATCGCAAGAGGGACAGACAACATCAACATCAAGACCCTTTAGTGGGCCCTTCCACTACCCGAGAATTAAGTTGTGGTCCTTCTGTGTCCATACGAAGACCATTGACTCTCCCTATTTCTGATTGGAGAAGATCCTGTACCTATCTTTTGTCAAGCTCCCCTTTCTTAAGCCTGACCCGGGAGATGGGATACTCTGGTCTGAACTTTGGGACTGCCCTTGATAGAGCCCTGATCCCTTGGAGATAGCTTCACTATTACCTCCGGACCCCAGTCAGCTGAACTTTGCAGACCATACTTGAGACGTGGATAGGACTCCTTTATTTTTTCACTTTGATCTCTAATAGGAGTTGGCAAACTTTTGCTTTTCTTTACAGATCATATCCCCCTTTCCAACTCCCAACACCCTATAAGATGCGGTGGTCGGAGACGGGGCTTTCTGTCTCCCCCCCGTGCGTAGGCTCACGTTCCCCCACGTAGGCCACCCTTTATTGAGTATAGTCCCCAATTGGGACAATAGGTTGAGGTTTGGGGTCCCCCCCTCTGTTGGGGAGGACCTCACACCTAGCATACAGATGTTTTGCTTACAGACACTGCTAATGCTATGTTACAATGTTTTGTTTACTCTAACAGTTAACTCTCTATGCTCTTTCTTCACTTGCTTTTCCCTCTTCTTCCCCCCATCCATCCTCTCCCTCCTTTCCCAGGAGCACTTCACCGCTTCAGATTCTGCGCCGGGCAAGTTGGACCATTCGACAACATTCCTGCTACCCGACTCCTCATGTCTACACTTAAGGTAATATCTCATAACATTAGAGGCCTCTGCTCCCCTGGGAAAAGAAATAAATTATGGTGGGAACTTAAGAAGTTAAAGGCCCAAGTGGTCTTCTTACAAGAAACCCATTTTACCCATCATTCCTTACCTAGATTACCTACCCACTTATTCAATCAATGGTTCCGCAGTACCTTCCTACCTCTAAATCTTAAAGAACTACGATTGCGATTCACAGGACTTGTCCTTTCCAACTTTCGGATAGCAAAATAGACCCACTGGGCCGCTACATTTTCCTGAAAGGTATCATAGTGGGGAGAAGGTACACATTCACCTCGATCTATGCGCCTAACTCTAACCAACTTACTTTCATAGACAATACCCTCGAACTGTTAGCAGAATTTAAGGAAGGATTTGTCAACCTCGGGGGGGACTTTAATGTTAGCCCGGACCCTTTAATAGACACCTCTAGCACTAGCCATTCATACTCTTACGCCTTTCTTAAGCATTTCCGAAATTCCTTTTAATCTCACTTGTTACTTAATAGTTGGAGGGTCCTCCACCCTGTGGAGAGAGACTTCAGCTATCACTCAGCTGTCCACGATGTATATACCCGCATAGATCATATATATGTGGACTGCCCCACATTGGAGCTCCTGCAGTCTGCATCCATCGGGAATATACACTATCTGATCACGCTCCAATAGGGGTGACCCTCATACTCTCATCCAGCTCCCGTGGGGCTTGGAAGCTGAATGAAAACCTGTTGGACGATACAGCGGCGGTTGCCAAAGTGTCAGAGGCCATCACAAATTATTTCAAAGAAAATGTCACTGAAGACATCAGCGCGGGCATAGTGTAGGAGAGCCACAAGGCAGTAGTCAGAGGGGAGTTAATATCCATGGGTGCCAAACTTAAAAAGATGCTTCGGGCAGATTTTGACAGGGTGCTGGCTGCTCTACAGGAAGCAGAACTTAAACATAAATAAAATAGGGGCACTGAGGCACTGCAGAGGCTGACTGACTTGAGAAACTTGTTTCTACGTCTGCTGGATCGGCAGACACGCAAACAAGCCAGGCACTTGTCACACAAATATTACGAGCATGGCAATAAGTGCGGCCGTATGCTTGCTAGGGCCCTTCGCAAAAAGCACGCTCGGACTTATATACAAAAACTCCACTCCCCATCTGGCGACATCTCGATCCAGCCCTCTAAAATTGCCTCAGGGTTTCCTTGTCAAAAATTTTTATTGAATATACAACAATCAGCAAAACGTATATGTTGAATAATCACATATAAACAGAGTCTAATTTTGCTATTACATAGGAAAAATAAAGATAAGTAGAAAAAATAAATAAATAAACAAGAGAAAACAAATCATATGCAAAGATTACATTGTACATACAAAGGAATTAGTGTGGAGAGTCTAAAGACTATATGTTATTGCTGAATTAATCAGCCAATCTAAAGCTAAAGATTTAAAATCTACGAGAGCAATTCATTACATTATAATAAGAACAATGAACTATAATAGTACTATGTTCACAGGCAATAGAGAAAAAAAAAAAAAAAAGGTAGGGGACAGAAAAAAGAAGAGTATGAATAAACAGGAATATAGAGGAAGAGAGAGGAGAGGGGGAGAAGGAGTTCACCAGATTGGTCCGAGAGCCATATGGAAATGAGTAAAGACTAAGACCAGTCAATTTTAACCACTACCATGGCAATAGGACTTTTTCATCCATAGATGATGCAGTGAAAAATTTAATCCATGGGTTCCATATTTTCTCAAATTTTGGTATAAGATTGTTTTCTATAGCAGCCATTTTATAGTGAATCATGAAATTATTCATTCTATTTTTTGTCTCAGCCACTCCTAGTGAAGGGGATTTCCAGGCTTTCGCAATTGTTTGTCTAGCAGCTGTCAGTAGTTGGATCAACAGCTTGAATTGTATATGTGTTGTATGGATGGGTACGGCTGAGTATGGATGGGTATGGCTGAGCATGGATGGATGGACGAGTATGCTGAGTATTTATGGCTGAGCATGGATGGATGGAGAAGTACGCTGAGTATGGATGGATATTCTGAGTATGGATGGCTGAGTATGGATGGGTGAGCATGGATGGATGAGTATGCTGAGTATGGATGGCTGGAATGGGCACATATCAGCACTGTGGGCACTACACATCCAGCCCACAGCGCTGCTGCCACTGATCTCTCCCCCCTATTTTTTCCATAGCATGGCCACACAGAGAGGCCAAACACTCAGAGAGCACCGTCAGGTGTTCTAGGGGCATACGTTTCAAATCTAATTTGACTACCTATTACACTTTTGTGAGGCACTGTAGTGGCATGGATAAGAACTGATGTGGCATGGATGAGCATGAATGGGGATGGATGAGCCAGGGATGGCTCATGATGGATGGGATGATTGAGCATGAATGAGTATGGCTGAGTATGGCCGGGTACAGCTGAGTACAAATGGGTACGGCTGAGTATGGCTGGGTATAGATGGCTGAGTATTGCTGGGTACGGCTGAGCATGGATAGATGGACGAGTATGCTGAGTATGGATGGCTGAGCATGGATGGATGGAGGAGTACGCTGAGTATGGATGGATGTTTTGAGTATGGATGGCTGAGTATGCTGAGTATGGATGGATGGATGAGTATGCTGAGTATGGATGGGTGAGTATGGATGGATGGATGAGTATGCTGAGTATGGATGGCTGAGCATGGATGAATGGATCAGTATGCTGAGTATGGAGGAGTATGGATGGGTGAGCATGGATGGATGAGTATGCTGAGTATGGATGGGTATGCAGAGTATGGATGGCTGAGCATGGATGGATGAAAGAGTATGGTGAGCATGGATGGATGGAAGAGTATGGTGAGCATGGATGGATAGATGAGTATGCCAAGTATGGATGGGTGAGCATGGATGAGTATACTGAGCATGGATAGGTGAGCATGGATGGATGAGTATGCTGTGTATGGATGGGTGAGCATGGATGGATGGATGAGCATGCTGAGTATGGATGGGTAAGCATGGATGGATGAGTATGCTGAGTATGGATGGCTGGAATGGGCACATATCAGCACTGTGGGCACTACACATCCAGCCCACAGTGCTGCTGCCACTGATCTCTCCCCCCTCTTTTCCATAGCATGGCCACACAGAGAGGCCAAACACACAGAGAGCACCGTCAGGTGTTCTAGGGGCATACGTTTCAAATCTAATTTGACTACCTATTACACTTTTGTGAGGCACTGTAGTGGCATGGATGAGAACTGATGTGGCATGGATGAGCATGAATGGGGATGGATGAGCCAGGGATGGCTGAGTATAGATGGGATGATTGAGCATGAATGAGTATGGCTGAGTATGGCCGGGTACGGCTGAGTACGGATGGGTACGGCTGGGTATAGATGGTATTACTGGGTACGGCTGAGTACGGCTGAGTACGGCTGAGTATGGCTGGGTACGGCTGAGTATGGCTGAATACAGCGGAGTACGGCTGAGTATGGATGGGTATGGCTGAGCATGGATAGATGGACGAGTATGCTGAGTATGGATGGCTGAGCATGGATGGATGGAGGAGTATGCCGAGTATGGATGGCTGAGCATGGATGGATGGAGGAGTACGCTGAGTATGGATGGATATTCTGAGTATGAATGGATGAGTATGCTGAGTATGGATGGGTGAGCATGGATGAATGGATGAGTATGCTGAGTATGGATGGCTGAGTATGGATGGCTGAGCATGGATGAATGGATGAGTATGCTGAGTATGGAGGAGTATGGATGGGTGAGCATGGATAGATGAGTATGCCGAGTATGGATGGGTATGCGGAGTTTGGATTGCTGAGCATGGATGGATGGAAGAGTATGCTGAGTATGGATGGGTGAGCATGGATGGATGAATGAGTATGTCAAGTATGGATGGGTGAGCATGGATGAGTATACTGAGCATGGATAGGTGAGCATGGATGGCTGAGTATGGATGGCTGGGCATGGATGAATAGATGAGTATGCTAAGTATGGAGGAGTATGGATGGGTGAGCATGGATGGATGAGTATGCTGAGTATGGATGGGTATGCGGAGTATGGATGGGTGAGCATGAATGGATGAGTATGCTGAGTATGGATAGCTGGAATGGGCACATATCAGCACTGTGGGCACTACACATCCAGCCCACAGCGCTGCTGCCACTGATCTCTCCCCTCTCTTTTCCATAGCATGGCCACACAGAGAGGCCAAACACGCAGAAAGCACCGTCAGGTGTTCTAGGGTCATACGTTTCAAATCTAATTTGACTACCTATTACACTTTTGTGAGGCACTGTAGTGGCATGGATGAGAACTGATGTGGCATGGATGAGCATGAATGGGGATGGATGACCCGTGGATGGGGGTGGCTGAGTATGGATGGGATGACTGAGCATGATGGGATGACTGAGCATGAATGAGTATGGCTGAGTATGGCTGAGTATGGCTGAGTATGGCTGAGTATGGCTGAGTATGGCTGAGTATGGCTGAGTATGGCTGGGTCCCAAAAAGTGTTTGAGGACCCGGGTCCTGCCCCAGGGGACATGTATCAATGCAAAAAAAAGTTTTAAAAATGGCCGTTTTTTCGGGAGCAGTGATTTTAATAATGCTTAAAGTGAAAAAATAAAGGTGAAATATTCCTTTAAATATTGTACCTGGGGGGTGACTATAGTATGCCTGTACAGTGGCACGTTTTTCCCGTGTTTAGAACAGTCCCTGCACAAAATGACATTTCTAAAGGAATAAAAGTCATTTAAAACTGCTTGCGGCTGTAATGTAATGTCGGGTCCCGGCAATATGGATGAAAATTATTGAGAAAAACGGCATGGATACCCCCCCCCAGCCCATTACCAGGCCCTTTGGGTCTTGTATGGATATTAAGGGGAACCCAGCACCCAAATTAAAAAAAGAAAAGGCGTGGGGCCCCCAGGCCCTATATACTTTGAACAGCAGTATACAGGCGGTCCAAACAATACAGTATGCTGAGTATGGATGGGTGAGCATGGATGGATGGATGAGTATGCTGAGTATGGATGGCTGAATATGGATGGCTGAGCATGGATGAGTATGCTGAATATGGAGGAGTATGGATGGGTGAGCATGGATGGATGAGTATGCTGAGTATGGATGGGTATGCGGAGTATGGATGGCTGAGCATGGATGGAAGGAAGAGTATGCTGAGTATGGATGGTTGAGCATGGATGGATGAATGAGTATGTCAATTATGGATGGGTGAGCATGGATGAGTATACTGAGCATGCATAGGTAAGCATGGATGGCTGAGTATGGATGGCAGAGCATGGATGAATAGATGAGTATGCGAAGTATGGAGGAGTATGGATGGGTGAGCATGGATGGATGAGTATGCTGAGTATGGATGAGTATGCTGAGTATGGATGGGTATGCGGAGTATGGATGGGTATGCGGAGTATGGATGGGTATGCGGAGTATGGATGGGTGAGCATGGATGGATGAGTATGCTGAGTATGGATGGGTGAGCATGAATGGATGAGTATGCTGAGTATGGATAGCTGGAATGGGCACATATCAGCACTGTGGGCACTACACATCCAGCCCACAGCGCTGCTGCCACTGGTCTCTCCCCTCTCTTTTACATATCATGGCCACACAGAGAGGCCAAACACGCAGAAAGCACCGTCAGGTGTTCTAGGGTCATACGTTTCAAATCTAATTTGACTACCTATTACACTTTTGTGAGGCACTGTAGTGGCATGGATGAGAACTGATGTGGCATGGATGAGCATGAATGGGGATGGATGACCCGTGGATGGGGGTGGCTGAGTATGGATGGGATGACTGAGCACGATGGGATGACTGAGCATGATGGGATGACTGAGCATGAATGAGTATGGCTGAGTATGGCTGAGTATGGCTGAGTATGGCCGGGTACGGCTGAGTATGGCTGGGTATAGATGGGTCCCAAAAAGTGTTTGAGGACCTGGGTCCTGCCCCAGGGGACATGTATCAATGCAAAAAAAAGTTTTAAAAATGGCCGTTTTTTCGGGAGCAGTGATTTTAATAATGCTTAAAGTGAAAAAATAAAAGTTAAATATTCCTTTAAATATTGTACCTGGGGGGTGACTATAGTATGCCTGTACAGTGGCACGTTTTTCCCATGTTTAGAACAGTCCCTGCACAAAATGACATTTCTAAAGGAATAAAAGTCATTTAAAACTGCTTGCGGCTGTAATGTAATGTCGGGTCCCGGCAATATGGATGAAAATTATTGAGAAAAACGGCATGGATACCCCCTCCCCCCCAGCCCATTACCAGGCCCTTTGGGTCTTGTATGGATATTAAGGGGAACCCAGCACCCAAATAAAAAAAAAGAAAAGGCGTGGGGCCCCCAGGCCCTATATACTTTGAACAGCAGTATACAGGCGGTCCAAACAATACAGGGACTGTAGGTTTGTTCTTAAATTGAATCTGTTTGTAATTTGGAACAGGTACATTTTGTAAGTGTAGCCAAAAAAATACATTTTTAAGCTTTTGGATAACATATTGAAGGGTTATCACCCCTGTAACATTTGTTTTATTGTCTGTGCCCCGTTCAGAAGATTTCACCTCACTTTCTGTCCCAATAACAATTGGGTTTTGAAAATTTGGGGTTATTAGGGTATCAAGCATTGGTGATAAAGCATCAGTGGAGACACCCTTTTCCCATATTAACTCTTATAGGGCGTACACACGGTCGGACTTTGTTCGGACATTCAGACAACAAAATCCTAGGATTTTTTCCAACGGATGTTGGCTCAAACTTGTCTTGCATACACACGGTCACACAAAGTTGTCGGAAAATCCGATCGTTCTAAACGTGGTGATGTAAAACACGTACGTCGGGACTGTAAACAGGGCAGTAGCCAATAGCTTTCATCTCTTTATTTATTCTGAGCATGCGTGGCACTTTGTCCGTCGGATTTGTGTACACATGATCGGATTTTCAGACAACGGATTTTGTTGTCGGAAAATTTTATCTCCTGCTCTCCAACTTTGTGTGTCGGAAAATCCGATGGAAAATGTCCGATGGAGCCCACACACGGTCGGAATTTCCGACAACACGCTCCGATCGGACATTTTCCATCGGAAAATCCGACCGTGTGTACGGGGCATTACAGGAGAGAATTTCCCTTCCTAAGGGTAGATTTCATCTCACTTCCTGTTGTCTCCCTCCGTTTGTAAGTAGGAGTCGTTTGTAAGTCAGATGTTTGAAAGTAGGGGACAGCCTGTATATACTATACGGCCTGCCCTATATACTCTGTAGAAAATTGGGCCTTAGGTATTGGTGGTACCAGAACACTGTAAGACCTCACAGTCAATCTTGGTGGGCGCTGGAATGGCCCTGCTGTGAAATATTTTATCAAGACTTGTAATTGCATGCAACTGTTGAACAGGGTCAGAAAAAATTGGGCCTTTGGTGGTGGTGGTAGTGGTGCCACAATACTGTAAGCCCTCACAGTTACTCTTGGTGGGCGCTGGAATGGGCCCTGCTGTGAAATATTATATTAAGAATTGTAATTACATTCCCCTGTTGAACAGGGGCAGAAAAATTGGGTCTTTGGTGGTGGTGGTGCCACAACACTGCAACCCCTCATGGATACTCTAGTTGAGTGCAGGAACGAGCCCTGATGCGAAATATTACAGCAAAAATTGTAATTACATGCCCCTGTTAAACAGGGGCAAAAAAATTGGGCCTTAGCCACTGGTGGTGGTGCCTAGAACCAAAAATGGTCTTAGAAGCTATCAACATGAACATTGAGGAGGAATAGGATAGTCACTCAGCATAACAGGATAGTCACCCAGCATCAGCATAGGCAGTCTTCAAGGGATTTCATATTCATAAAAAAAATGATTCGGTTAAATCAGCATCAGGTGCTTGGTAGCTGGTGATCCGAGACGAATTCATTTTTATGAAGGTGAGTCTGTGGACAGGCGCACTCTGTGATCGGTTACAAAGCCTCCAGCAGCACTGAATGTGTGTTCAGAAAGAACGCTGGATGCAGGACAGGCCAGTAGCTCAATTGCATATTGTGCAAGCTCTGGCCAGTGATCCATCCTCAAGACCCAGTAACCCAGTGGATTTTCGGTTGGAAAGGTGTCTAAGTCTGATCTTGCCCCTAGGTATTCCTGCACAATGTAAATCAGATGCTGGCGATAGATTCTGGAACCGATCAGACCTTGGGGCTGTGGACTTAAGAATTGTCTGAACGCATCGGTCAGACGGCCACCTTCTCTACCGCTCCTTCTGTGACTGACAGAAGCCTCATCAACACGTTGTCCAGGAGGACCAGGAAATTGTAACCTCCCAGGCTCTGGAAACGCATTGCACAAACCTTTCTGCAAGGCCTCCCGAAGATGTTTCATCCTCTGCTCCCTCTGCGAAGGCTGGATAAATTCCACAACCTTACCCTTGTAATGTGGATCAAGAAGGGTTGCCAGCCAGTTATAATCCCGCTCTTTGATACCTTGAATCAGAGGGGCCTTTTGCAGGCTTTGCAGGATCAGGGAGGCCATGCAGTGAAGGTTTGCTGAGGCATTCAATCCGGAGTCCTCTGGGTCACTAAGGATGACATGATCCACAGCCACGTACAAGTCCATGAGTTTCTGGGGACTGAAAATGATCCCTTGAAGACTGCTGCTGATGCTGAGTGCCAGGCTCCACTTCCATGCTGACACAATCCTCATCCTCCTCTTCCTGTGTGATCGCCGGTCCCGCAGGAATACTGTCTGGATAAAAGGGGCCTTGAGAGGTAAGGAAGTCCTCTTCTTCCTCCTTCTGTTCTGCCTCAAGTGCCCTGTCCATTATTCCATGAAGCGTGTGCTCCAACAGGAAGCAAGAGGGACACTATCACTAATGCATGCAGTGTCACTGCTCACCATCCTCGTGGCCTCCTCAAATGGTGACAGTACAGTGCATGCATCCTTGATCAGTAGCCACTGGCGTGGCAAAAAAAAGCCAAGCTCCCCTGACCCTGTCCTGGTGCCATACTCACACAGGTACTCATTGATGGCCCTCTGCTGCGTGTGCAGCCGCTGCAGCATTGCCAACGTTGAGTTCCACCTGGTGGGCATGTCACAAATGAGGTGGTTGGTGGGCAGGTTGCATTCCCTTTGAAGGTCAACCAGCCGAGCACTGGCATTATATGACCGGCGGAAATGCACACAGACTTTCCTGGCCTGCCTCAGGAGATCCTGTAAGCCTGGGTACCTGCACAAGAACCGCTGCACCACCAAATTAAGGACGTGAGCCAAACAGGAACATGGGTCAAGTGTCCCTGTCGGACGGCGGAGAGGAGGTTGGTGCCATTGTCACAAATTACCATTTCTGGCTGAAGCTGGCGAGGCGTCAACCACCTCTGAGTCTGCCCCTGCAGAGCTGACAGAATCTCTGCCCCAGTGTGGCTCCTGTCCCCTAAGAAGACCAACCCATGCACCGCATGGCATCTTTTTGCCTGAGTGCTTGCGTAGCTCCTTGAATGCCTATGAAGCACCACTGGTTCAGAGGAGAAATCTGCAGAGGAAGAGGCCATAGAGGAAGAAGAAGAGGAGGGGGTGGAGGAGAGAGGTGTGGCAGAATCACCACTACTAGCAATTTGGAGGCATGGTGGTGGAACAAGCTCGAACAATACCGCACCCTGTCCTGCATCCTTCCCAGCTGCCAGCAGAGTTACCCAGTGCACCGTGAAAGAGAGGTAACGTCCCTGTCCATGCCTCCTGGACCATGAGTCAGCGGTAATATGCACCGCTGACCACCCTGTCCGAGGCCAAGTCATTGCCTTCCACATGCCGGTAGAGAGCCGGAATCGCCTTCCGTGAAAAGAAATGGCGTTTGGGAACCTGCCACTGAGGTACCGCACATTCCACAAATTCACGAAAGGGGGCAGAGTCTACCAGCTGAAAAGGCAGCAGTTGGAGTGCTAGCAATTTGGCCAAGCAAGTATTCAGCCGCTGAGCATGTGGATGGCTGGGACAGAATTTCTTTTGACGGTTTAGCAACTGGGGTAGGGAAATTTGCCTGCTACAATGGGATGTTGGTGCAGCGATAGCAGATTGCCCACAAGTACTTGGCACACCTAATTCTACACCATCATTCCTCTCAGTGCAGGTTTCTGAGAGGACTGAAGGTATAGTGGGGTTGGAGATCCCAGCTGATGAGGAGCAAGGAGAGGTCCACCTTGTTGTTTGGTGTGGGTCTTTTAAGAACTGTTGCCAACGGACTGCATGGGAGGTCGACATATGTCTGGTCAAGCATGTGGTGCCCAAGCGGCTGCTGTTTTGGCCACGCTTGATACGCTTCAGACATATGTTGTAAACAGCAATGGTGCGATCTGCTGCACACGTCTCAAAAAGGGCCCACACAAAAGAACTTTTTAAAATATGCGGGGAGTCAGCAGCGCCCTGCACATGCGGAGCTCTGCAGTGTGATGCAGTCGGGTGGCTGCCCTTAAGCTGGCCCCTGGAGGGCATCCTGCCTCATTGGAGATGTGCCTCCTCCTCTCTTCTATCAGGCACCAATGTAGAGTCAGTGACCTCATCATCCCCTCCCTCCTCATCACTGGAGCAAACCTGGCAGTATGCTGCAGCTGGGGGAACATGACTGCCAGTTTCTTGTCCTTATTGGGCACCCCCTCTCTCTGGGCTTACGTTACTGCCTTCCTCAACCTGGGTACCATCATCGGAGCCTTTAAAACGCTACGCATCCTCCTGCAGCATGTACCCGACAATGTGGTCGAACAGTTCGGGGGACTCCTCTGTGCATGATGGTGGGGCTAGGAAAGGATTGACTGATGACATTGAGCCGATGGAAAAAAGCCGCTTTGGCAGCTGCATTGGCAGGCAAACTGTATATATTTAATGCACTGCAGATCACTGAAATACACCTGCCTGCCTGAAAGTGTATTTGAAAATGAACACCAGGAATGGCCTGCAGTCAGATATAGGCTTGGCTAGACTAGAATGCAGTAGATATATACAGTCGTATGCAAAAGTTTAGGAACCCCTGACAATTTCCATGATTGTCATCTATAAATATTTGGGTGTTTAGATCAGCAATTTCATTTTGATCTATCAAATAACTAAAGGACACAGTAATATTTCAGTAGTGAAATGAGGTTTATTGGATTAACAGAAAATGCGCAAAATACGCATCAAAACGAAATTAGACAGGTGCATAAATTTGGGCACCCCAACAGAAAAATCACATCAATATTTAGTAGAGCCTCCTGTAGCAGAAATAACAGCCTCTAGACGCTTCCTATAGCCTGTAATGAGCGTCTGGATTCTGGATGAATGTATTTTGGACCATTCCTCCTTACAAAACATCTCCAGTTCAGTTAGGTTTGATGGTTGCCGAGCATTGACAGCCCGCTTCAAATCACCCCACAGATGTTCAATGATATTCAGGTTTGGGGACTGGGATGGCCATTCCAGAACATTGTACTTGTTCCTCTGCATAAATGCCGAGTAGATTTTGAGCAGTATTTTGGGTCGTTGTCTTGTTGAAATATCCAGCCCTGGCGTAACTTCAACTTTGTGACTGATTCCTCAACATTATTCTCAAGAATCTGCTGATATTGAGTGGAATCCATGCGACCCTCAACTTTAACCAGATTCCCAGTAGCAGCACTGGCCACACAGCCCCACAGCATGATGGAACCTCCACCAAATTTTACTGCGGGTAGCAAGTGTTTTTCTTGGAATGCTGTGTTCCTTGGCCGCCATGCATAACGCCCCTTGTTATGACCAAATAACTCAATCTTTGTTTCATCAGTCCACAGCACCTTATTCCAAAATGAAGCTGGCTTGTCCAAATGTGCGTTTGCATACCTCAAGCGACTCTGTTTGCGGCGTGTGTGCAGAAAAAGCTTCTTTCACATCACTCTCCCTTACAGCTTCTCCCTGTGCAAAGTGCTCTGAATTGTTGAAGGATGCACAGTGACACCATCTGCAGCAAGTTGATGTTGTAGATCTTTGGAGGTGGTCCGTTGGCTGTTTTTGACCATTCTCACCATCCTTCGCCTTTGCCTCTCCAATATTTTATGTGGCCTGCCACTTCTGGCAATAAAAAGAACTGAGCCTGTGGTCTTCCATTTCCTCACTATGTTCATTACAGTGGACACTGACAGCTTATATCTCTGCGATAACTTTTTGTAGCCTTCCTCTAAACCATAATGTAGAACAATCTTTGTTTTCAGGTCATTTGAGAGTTGTTTTGAGGCCCCCATGTTGCCACTCTTCAGAGGAGAGTCAAAGAGAACAACAACTTGCAATTGGCCACCTTAAATACCTTTTCTCATGGGGGTGTGTTCTGGCTATGGAGGAGTGAGGACGTGCATTGCCTCAGCTCCGCTCCACCGCCGCACACAATCAGCTTAAAAAAGGGGGGATACTCACTTTTACAGACTCCCCCCATGTCACATCGATCGCGGCAGTCCTCCCAACCGGCAAGGACCGACAGATCGTGGCAGGGGCATCTGGATTCATAATTTCCTTGGGACAAGGCTGTGAGGCCTCCAAGATGGCGCCGACTGGGAAGGCCCAGAAAGCAACAAAATCATCCCAGCCGGCAGCGGCCACGGTCTGGGCGACGAAAGGTACAGCTTCCCCAGCATCCCCGGTTCCATCCCCAGGGTCGGTGAGTGATTCGGCCCCCTGTGCCTCCCCTGCTTCACTAGATGGTCGCTCTGAGGTTTTTGACTACCTCAGTGATAAAGACATCAGGCGCCATATTATGTCCCTGCCCACTAAAGAGGATCTTGAACGCTTCACATGCAGGGTAGAGAAAGCTTTCACGGAGGATATTGCCCAACTAAAGGCTGACACTTCCTATTTGGGTAACAGGGTGGAATCCATAGAAAGAAAAGCTCGAGGAGGTTCTCCTCACTATTGCTCTGCTGCAATTTAAATGTCAAAGGCAGGACCAACAGATTGAAACCCTACTGATGCTGAAAATCGCAGCAGGAGGGCTAATATTAGGATTCAGGGACTGCCAGAAGCTACAGCCTCAAGGGATATCATTCCCACGCTGACAGATATATTGGGCCTATCAGCTTCAGCTCCCATAGAAACTGATCAGGCGCATAGGGCATTAGGACCTCCATCCCAAGACATGGACAACCCCAGAAACATAAATTTGTAAACTCCACAAATACACCCTAAAGGAACCCATTGTGCAAAAAATGCGCGGCAAGCCCTTTTATGATTTTGATGGTGCACATTTATTTTCATATCCAAGCGCACCCTCATGCAGCGCAGAGCTCTCCGCCACCTCCTGACGGCGATCCAGGAAGCTGGTTTACCATACCGCTGGGGTTTTCCTTTTTTCCTGCAGGTGACTAAGGATGAAAGGCAAGTCACACTACGCAACAAAGATGACCTCCCACATTTTCTTTCCTCCCTTGGTCTAGACCCCGTGGACTTTCAAGATTGGAGGGGTCCATCCGATGCTCAAAGGATTAATCTTCCCCCTCAGTGGTCAACAGCTACACGCAAGAATCGCAAGAGGGACAGACAACATCAACATCAAGACCCTTTAGTGGGCCCTTCCACTACCCGAGAATTAAGTTGTGGTCCTTCTGTGTCCATACGAAGACCATTGACTCTCCCTATTTCTGATTGGAGAAGATCCTGTACCTATCTTTTGTCAAGCTCCCCTTTCTTAAGCCTGACCCGGGAGATGGGATACTCTGGTCTGAACTTTGGGACTGCCCTTGATAGAGCCCTGATCCCTTGGAGATAGCTTCACTATTACCTCCGGACCCCAGTCAGCTGAACTTTGCAGACCATACTTGAGACGTGGATAGGACTCCTTTATTTTTTCACTTTGATCTCTAATAGGAGTTGGCAAACTTTTGCTTTTCTTTACAGATCATATCCCCCTTTCCAACTCCCAACACCCTATAAGATGCGGTGGTCGGAGACGGGGCTTTCTGTCTCCCCCCCGTGCGTAGGCTCACGTTCCCCCACGTAGGCCACCCTTTATTGAGTATAGTCCCCAATTGGGACAATAGGTTGAGGTTTGGGGTCCCCCCCTCTGTTGGGGAGGACCTCACACCTAGCATACAGATGTTTTGCTTACAGACACTGCTAATGCTATGTTACAATGTTTTGTTTACTCTAACAGTTAACTCTCTATGCTCTTTCTTCACTTGCTTTTCCCTCTTCTTCCCCCCATCCATCCTCTCCCTCCTTTCCCAGGAGCACTTCACCGCTTCAGATTCTGCGCCGGGCAAGTTGGACCATTCGACAACATTCCTGCTACCCGACTCCTCATGTCTACACTTAAGGTAATATCTCATAACATTAGAGGCCTCTGCTCCCCTGGGAAAAGAAATAAATTATGGTGGGAACTTAAGAAGTTAAAGGCCCAAGTGGTCTTCTTACAAGAAACCCATTTTACCCATCATTCCTTACCTAGATTACCTACCCACTTATTCAATCAATGGTTCCGCAGTACCTTCCTACCTCTAAATCTTAAAGAACTACGATTGCGATTCACAGGACTTGTCCTTTCCAACTTTCGGATAGCAAAATAGACCCACTGGGCCGCTACATTTTCCTGAAAGGTATCATAGTGGGGAGAAGGTACACATTCACCTCGATCTATGCGCCTAACTCTAACCAACTTACTTTCATAGACAATACCCTCGAACTGTTAGCAGAATTTAAGGAAGGATTTGTCAACCTCGGGGGGGACTTTAATGTTAGCCCGGACCCTTTAATAGACACCTCTAGCACTAGCCATTCATACTCTTACGCCTTTCTTAAGCATTTCCGAAATTCCTTTTAATCTCACTTGTTACTTAATAGTTGGAGGGTCCTCCACCCTGTGGAGAGAGACTTCAGCTATCACTCAGCTGTCCACGATGTATATACCCGCATAGATCATATATATGTGGACTGCCCCACATTGGAGCTCCTGCAGTCTGCATCCATCGGGAATATACACTATCTGATCACGCTCCAATAGGGGTGACCCTCATACTCTCATCCAGCTCCCGTGGGGCTTGGAAGCTGAATGAAAACCTGTTGGACGATACAGCGGCGGTTGCCAAAGTGTCAGAGGCCATCACAAATTATTTCAAAGAAAATGTCACTGAAGACATCAGCGCGGGCATAGTGTAGGAGAGCCACAAGGCAGTAGTCAGAGGGGAGTTAATATCCATGGGTGCCAAACTTAAAAAGATGCTTCGGGCAGATTTTGACAGGGTGCTGGCTGCTCTACAGGAAGCAGAACTTAAACATAAATAAAATAGGGGCACTGAGGCACTGCAGAGGCTGACTGACTTGAGAAACTTGTTTCTACGTCTGCTGGATCGGCAGACACGCAAACAAGCCAGGCACTTGTCACACAAATATTACGAGCATGGCAATAAGTGCGGCCGTATGCTTGCTAGGGCCCTTCGCAAAAAGCACGCTCGGACTTATATACAAAAACTCCACTCCCCATCTGGCGACATCTCGATCCAGCCCTCTAAAATTGCCTCAGGGTTTCCTTGTCAAAAATTTTTATTGAATATACAACAATCAGCAAAACGTATATGTTGAATAATCACATATAAACAGAGTCTAATTTTGCTATTACATAGGAAAAATAAAGATAAGTAGAAAAAATAAATAAATAAACAAGAGAAAACAAATCATATGCAAAGATTACATTGTACATACAAAGGAATTAGTGTGGAGAGTCTAAAGACTATATGTTATTGCTGAATTAATCAGCCAATCTAAAGCTAAAGATTTAAAATCTACGAGAGCAATTCATTACATTATAATAAGAACAATGAACTATAATAGTACTATGTTCACAGGCAATAGAGAAAAAAAAAAAAAAGGTAGGGGACAGAAAAAAGAAGAGTATGAATAAACAGGAATATAGAGGAAGAGAGAGGAGAGGGGGAGAAGGAGTTCACCAGATTGGTCCGAGAGCCATATGGAAATGAGTAAAGACTAAGACCAGTCAATTTTAACCACTACCATGGCAATAGGACTTTTTCATCCATAGATGATGCAGTGAAAAATTTAATCCATGGGTTCCATATTTTCTCAAATTTTGGTATAAGATTGTTTTCTATAGCAGCCATTTTATAGTGAATCATGAAATTATTCATTCTATTTTTTGTCTCAGCCACTCCTAGTGAAGGGGATTTCCAGGCTTTCGCAATTGTTTGTCTAGCAGCTGTCAGTAGTTGGATCAACAGCTTGAATTGTATATGTGTTATATACCGATTTTAAGTTGAGCAAAGCCATGGTAGTATCAGGGTGAAATTTAAATTTGAATATTTCAGAGGCTATGCCAAAAATTTTCTTCCAAAAGATCTGGGCTACCGGGCAGGTCCACCAGACATGCAAATGTGTGCCCAGGTCTGGGCAGCCACGAAAGCAAAGAGCTGAGTAAGTTGGAACATATTTTGCGATTCTAGAAGGTACTAAGTACCAACGAGTCAGAACTTTGTAATTTGTTTCCATCGCTAAAATATTATCAGAAGATGTTTTAGTGGCCAGCCAGATACCTGACCATTCCATATCCTCAAGAGTTCGTCCTAGGTCCTCCTCCCATTTCTGAACATAGGATGGTTTATCTAAATTAATATTAGTCAGTAAATGGGAGTAGATAAAAGAAATTTGTTTCTTGGCATGTGGATCTTTTAGACAAGTGGATTCAAATTTAGTAAATTGTTGTAAAGGAGTGTCTGTATTTGTGAAAGGTGTGAAAAAATGTTTGATCTGAAGGTATCGGAATGTTTCTGATTGAGGTATTCCGAATGTTTCACGTAATTCTGGAAATGGGATAATGTTGGAAGGTGTGAGAATTTATGTAGTCTCGGGATTTCCATGGAGTCCCATATTTTAAATGATTTAGGGGAAACCCATGCTGGGTAAAAGGCCGGGTTTTTGAGGAAGGAGAGGAGAGGATTATGAGGAGACTGCAACTGATGCTTCATTTTAAGCTTGTCCCAAAGGGTTATAAAGTGCTTTGTGATGGGATTGCGTAAACCTTGACTATCCTTGGGGTTAAGCCACAATAAATTTGAGACCGATAGAGGGTCACATTCAGCCGCTTCTATCATTACCCACAGGGGTGTGTCATGAGTTGTGTGATACTTATTTAAGCTTGCCATATGTGCAGCTTGATAATATGCTGCAAAGTTAGGGAAGCCCAGGCCACCAGAAAATTTGGGGAGGTATAGAGTATGTATAGGAATTCGTGGTTTTGTGGATCCCCATACAAATTTTTTCATTCTATTTTGAATTAGTAGTAAAAAATAAGCCAGATTTGGAATCGGGAGAACTCTAAACAGATATAATAATTTAGGTAAGATCAACATTTAATAGTATTAATCCTGCCAAACCTAGATAGTGTAAGGAAAGACCATTGTTTCATCAAATTTGTTATGTGTTTTAGAATGTGTGGATAGTTAGCTGAGAAGAGATCAGAGATGGATGCTGTTAAATGTATGCCCATATATAGGATTGTTTTCTCTGCCCAAGTGAAAGGGAGTGCTGACCTCACTATTTCTTTGTCTCTATCAGACATGAATATATTCAGGGCTAAACATTTTTTGGGATTAATTATCAGTCCCGAAATATTGGCAAATGTATTAAGAATAGGTAATAAATCGGGGCCTGATATCTGAGGAGAAGATAAAAATAGTAAAATATCATCTGCGAACAGGCTGAGTTTGTGATTGTAGCCTCCTAATTCTATACCCGTTATTGTTGGATTTTGTCTAATAAATTGGGCAAGAGGTTCTATGAGAAGGGCTAATAAAAGGGGGGATAAAGGGCATCCCTGACGCGTGCCTCTTTCAATTTTAAATGGGTCTGATTTATAGCCTGCATATTTTATGTATGCTTGAGGACTATTATAAAGTGCAGCTATCCATTTGATAAAATGAGGTCCAAAACCCCATTTCTGTAAAGTATGATAAAGATAAGTCCAAGACACTGAATCAAAGGCTTTCCTAATATCCAATGAGAGGAAACATGAGGGGATACGTCAGGTCTTGGCAATGTGTGCCAATAGAACTGCTCTGCGTACATTGTCTGCTGCTTGACGATTAGGCATAAAACCTACCTGGTCTCTATGGATAAGGTTACCTATAATTTTATTAAGTCGAGTTGCCAGGATTTTTGCTAATATTTTTATATCTAAGTTTAATAGATATATGGGGCGATAATTATTATAAGATGTGTGATCAGCATTAGGTTTGGGTATCATACAGATAATTGCCATAAGCGACTCTTGTCTAAATGATTTACCTTTTAGTATTGTATTATAAGCTTTGGTAAGTAGTGGGGATAAGATTTCTGCAAATGTGTGGTAATATAAAGCTGAAAAGCCATCCGGGCCAGGTCTTTTGTTTAACTTTAGTTCTTTGATTGTGAAATTTACTTCTTCTGATGAAATGGGTTTTTCAAGAAGAGCTTGTTGGGCGTATGTTAACTCTGGGAGATTTATTTGAGAAAAGAAGGCTTCCGCCTCTACTGGATTAAAATCATTTGTTGCCGAATATAAGGATGTTAAGTGGGATCTAAATTTGTGAACTATTTTAACGGGGTTGCATGTGTAATTATCTTTGGATATTTTGAGTCCCATTGGTTTTGTTTGTTTAAATTGGGAGTTAAGGGCTCGGCCAGAAATGTGTTTGGCTTGTTGGACTTCATATAAAAGGCATGCCTAGATCGGTGTAAAGATTTATCTGCATTTTCTGTGAGGAATAGGTCATATTCTAGGCGTGCTTTTTATATACGGGCTTTAGAAGTCAAGGAGGGGTTATCTTGAAAATTTAAAAAGGAATTATTATATTCCAATTCAAGCTTTCGTGCCAAATTTTTACGTTCTCTCTTGAAGAATGCAGATTGTTTTTGTAGTATACCTCTTAGCACTGGTTTATGGGCTTCCCAGAGGGTTAACGGAGATATTTCAGGGCATGTATTATATAACAAATATTCTTTTAAGGCTTGTTCGACCTGTATACAGTGAGATGGATTTTTGAACAGAATATTGGGAAGATACCAGGTACAATCATGGGATTTGGGAATGGCGGAGGCTACACTGGTAAAAACCGCATTGTGATCTGACCATGGTATTGGGATTATATTTGAATTGAGAATCTCCGGAATCATGCCTATGGTTAAAAATATATGGTCAATGCGTGAAAGAGTTTGATGTGGGTTTGAGTAGTATGTATAACCTCTCTTAACCGGGTTAGTTTCCCTCCAAGAGTCAATTAAGTTGTATCTCAAAAGAAGCTGTGAAAAGGATTGATTAGATGGACATCTCATGGGCCTGTAGGGGGTTTTATCCAAGAATGGTAAAAGAACCTGATTTGAATCTCCGCACATTACAATAGTCCCTATTTTGTGTGTGGATATAACCTGTAGGAGATGTGTAAAAAAGGGTGTAGGGTTTTTATTTGGAGCATAGTATGAGATTATTGTCATTTCCATATCCATAATATGACCTGTCAAAAAGATGTATCTCCCCTCAGGGTCTTTGATTTCTGATTTAGGAGAAAAGGGTAATGAACGATGAAAAGCTATCAGGGTGCCACATTGTTTAGTGGATGCTGAGGCCGAATAGACCTGAGGATAGGAAGAGCTCAAATATCTGGGTGTAGAATTTATTGTAAAATGAGTTTCCTGTAGGCAAACTATATGTGCTTTCTGCGTTTGGAAGAATCTAAATGCTTTTGAGCGCTTTTGCGGTATATTAAGTCCCTGAACATTCAGGGAAAGGATGTTCAAGGGTGCCATGGTAGAAGACAAAAAATATGATGCTCACCACTTTTGTTATATTTCCGGCTGAGTGGACCAATCCAAGTGAACAGAAAAGGAGGGGAAGAAGAAGTGGACCTAGGGAGGTCTGGAAAAAGAGAAAAGCAGGTAACATAAATGAATAAATATACTGTTGAATAAGTTAGTCTAATATGAGATCCAAGAATTACCCGTGAGGAGGGAAAATTTCCCCCATCAAGGGATACGGGGCCATCGTCAATCGACCACATAATAATAATGGTCGGTCGAGGAAGGCACAGTGGGGCACATGGAACTACCGTGTAAAGAGGGAAAAACCCTATAACAGAGCATCGCTAAGATGCTTTGATTTTTAGCCCACTCGGCTAATTGAATAAAGTAAATGAACAATTTATTTCAATCGTAAATGAGGACGATTGTAGCATTTTTAAACAAGAATAATTAATTATTAGAACTGAGGAAATAAATATCATTAATATTTTGTTCAGATATTGAGTTAATAAAGATGTAATTTAATGCTATGGAGGGGGAAATCTTTTTTTTCCACATCAGCAAACACTTTAGAGAGATTTAACTCAGCCGAGCCATTCATTTATGTCCCCTCTCGTTTTCGCATCATTGTGGCAAGGAATATTTTGCTTTCACATTTTCGTTTCTTCCTATTTAATTAAACTTTTAATTTTTTTGTTTTTTGTCTGCCAAACATGTAAATATATAATTATCTCCCACTCCCCCCCCAAACTCCCCCCCCAAAAAAAGAAAAAAAAAAACGAGCCCCCCCATCCCCCTCACCCTCCCAATCTCCCTCTCTCTCTCTCCAACCCTCAGGCATCCATAATTATCGTGTATCTTATCTTTCTCCTGGGCATTACCGACAATTTGGCCACAGCAAAATATACAAAACTGTTTGTGTTTTACACAGCATATTATGCCAGGAGAGAGATATTAATACGCTGGAAGTTGGGAGATCCTCCCACGGTGGGGGCATGGAGGGCCCAGGTCAATGCGGTATTGCCACTATATAAACTTACCTATATGGGAAGAATCTGTCCTCAAAAGTTCGACAAGATCTGGGCGGCCTGGGTTGAAGCGAGACACCTCACCATATAGAGATTTCCGAGAGCCCCCCCTCTAGGGGGCCTTTGGGAAAAGGGGCAGACATGGAGTTTCTGACACCAACTAGGGGATCTAGGGGGTTTTGAGATACGGATTCTGCAGTAGTGTGGGGGTAGCTTGCCCTCCTGCACGTTAGGATACCTGCCCTACGTGACACCTCTTCCCTTTTTCCCATTTCTCTTGATGGCAGAGGGTCCCTGGTGGGAGTGGGTGGTTCTAGACGAAAAGGGGTGCATAACTTGAAAAGTCTACAGTCTACTAAGGTGGTTGTGGAAATCATTTGGGAATAAGAATGTTATGTAAGTAAATAGATTGGGAGAAAGTTGCATAGAAGACTCATGTTCCTATGGCGCATGGTTATCAGACCTCAATATGTATCAATGTGAATCTGGTTCTACGGATATTTTTGTATAAGATGCTTAATCTGATTTCTCAAGTGTACTGTACTTTCTATTTAAATAAACATTACCTGTGTTAAAAAAATAATTATCGTGTATCTCTCTGTTTTTCTGAACTCCAGCCATTTCTCCCAAGTCCTACAGTATTTTTCCCATTGGCCCTCCGTCAGATGAATTGATTCTTTCATACTTCTTACCCATTCCACCCTTATTATCCACTCCCTTAACCTTGGGGCTTCCGGGCCCTTCCAGCAACACGGGATCAGCACTTTAGCCGCGTTTAAGAGGTGCAGGACTAATGACTTGTTGTATTGGGATATCTCTTTCTCCGTGTCGTGGAACAGACACGTCCATGGATTTTTTACTAACCTGCTCCCCCGTTATTTGCCGGACTTCTCCCAAGATTTCTTCCCAGTACAACTGTATTTTGGGGCATTCCCACCAAAGGTGCACAAGAGTTCCGACTGCCCCACATCCCCTCCAACAAGTTGGGGGGGTCTCAGAATCATACTCGTGCACCCGCTGGGGCAACCTGTGCCACCTCGCTATCACCTTATAGGCCATTTTATACGTTCGAGAGTCTCTTGCCGTTGAGTGTACCATTTTTAGTATCTTACATCTATGTTCATCATCTTTTAAGAATCCTTTTTCTTTTTCCCACTTCTCCAAAAAAGTAGGGTGCCCTTTACTTGCTTCCCCTCTTAGTACTCTATAAAATTTAGATATACTGCCTTTCACACTAGTGGGGGTGCATAATAATTTTTCTATTGCTCTTAGTTGGTCTCTTCCTCTCAGTGGTTGTGGTAGTGATTGTGCGAAGTGCTGTATCTGAGCAAACCTCCACTTGTCCAGTGGTTTATTCCCCCATACCCGTGTAATTTCTGTGTAAGTATACAGTCTATTTCCTCATTACATCCTGTAATTGTATCACATCTTTTTTCGCCCACCTCGTGAAATATAAGTGCTCCTCCTTCCCTGGCATGAAATAATTAGTATTCAATAGTGATATCAATGGCGAATTATATATAGTTACATAGTTACATACATAGTTAGTTACATAGTTAGTTACATAGTTAGCCAGGTTGAAAAAAGACACAAGTCCATCCAGTCCAACCATAAAAAAAACAAACAAAAAAACAAAAAAACAAACAAAAAAAAACAAAAAAAAAAACAATATACCCAATACTATACCCACAGTTGATCCAGAGGAAGGCAAAAAACCCCAGCAGAGCATGCTCCAATTTGCTACAGCAGGGGAAAAAATTCCTTCCTGATCCCAGAGAGGCAATCGGATTATCCCTGGATCAACTTTACCTATAAATGTCAGTACCCAGTTATATTATTTACATTTAGGAAAGTATCCAGGCCTTTCTTAAAGCAATCTACTGAGCTGGCCAGAACCACCTCTGGAGGGAGTCTATTCCACATTTTCACAGCTCTTACTGTGAAGAAACCTTTCCGTATTTGGAGATGAAATCTCCTTTCCTCCAGTCGTAAAGAGTGCCCCCTTGTCCTCTGTGTTGACCGTAAAGTGAATAACTCAACACCAAGTTCACTATATGGACCCCTTATATATTTAAACATGTTGATCATATCCCCCCTTATTCTCCTCTTCTCAAGAGTGAACAAATTCAGTTCCTCTAATCTTTCCTCATAGCTGAGCTCCCCCATGCCTCTTATCAGTTTGGTTGCCCTTCTCTGCACTTTCTCCAGTTCCCCGATATCCTTTTTGAGAACTGGTGCCCAAAACTGAACGGCATATTCCAGATGAGGTCTTACTAATGATTTGAACAGGGGCAAAATGATATCTCTCTCTCTGGAGTCCATACCTCTCTTAATACAAGAAAGAACTTTGCTCGCTTTGGAAACCGCAGCTTGGCATTGCATGCTATTATTGAGCTTATGATCTACCAAAACCCCCAGATCCTTCTCCACTACAGATTCCCCCAGTTGTACTCCCCCTAGCATGTATGATGCATGCATATTCTTAGCCCCCAAGTGCATAACTTTACATTTCTCAACATTAAACCTCATCTGCCACATAGTCGCCCAATTAGACAGTGCATTGAGGTCGGCTTGTAAATTGGAGACATCCTGTAAGGACGTTATTCCACTGCATAGCTTGGTGTCATCTGCAAAGACAGAAATGTTACTTTTGATCCCAGACCCAATATCATTTATAAAGATATTAAAGAGTAAGGGTCCCAGCACTGAACCTTGGGGTACACCACTGATAACCTTAGACCATTCAGAGTAAGAATCATTAACCACTACTCTCTGAATTCTGTCTTTTAGCCAGTTTTCTATCCATTTACAAACTGATATTTCCAACCCTGTAGACTTTAGCTTACACATGAGCCGTGTGTGCGGAACTGTATCGAACGCTTTTGCAAAATCCAAGTAAACCACATCCACAGCCACCCCTCTGTCCAAGGTTTTACTTACCTCTTCATAAAAAGAAATCAGGTTTGTCTGACAACTTCTGTCTTTCATGAATCCATGCTGTCCGTTGCTTAAAATGTTTTTTTCCAGCAAGAACTCGTCTATGTGGTCTTTTATTAAACGCTCCAGTATCTTCCCGACTATAGAAGTTAAACTAACAGGTCTATAGTTACTTGGTAAAGACTTTGATCCCTTTTTAAATATAGGCACCACGTTCGCCCTGCGCCAATCCAGTGGTACCATTCCTGTCATTAATGAGTCCCTAAAAATTAGATACAATGGCTTTGAAATTACAGAGCTCAATTCTTTTAGGATCCGTGGGTGGATGCCATCAGGTCCAGGTGCTTTATCCACTTTTATTCTGCCTAAATATTTCTGGACCATATCCCTATTGAGCCATTGTGGATCATTGGGGGCTGTGTCAATACCACCCCCATTATATTCCCAGTGGAATCTCTTACTTAACCCATCCCAAATTTTAAATGTGTTCCTAGTCAAAAAATTAACACCGTGTCCTAACTCCCAAAGTTGTGGAGGAATCCATATTATTTTTTCTATGTCAGCCCCACTTTGTGCGATTTCTATATTCACCCAACTTTTCTCTTGTTTACTATATAGCCAATCAGTAACCCTAGAGATAACTATAGCTTGAAAATACTTTTTAAAATCCGGGGCTCCCAGCCCTCCCTGTTTCTTTTCCTTCACCAAGGTGTCGTATGCAGGGCCGGATTTGCCACAAGGCCACCGAGGCCAGGCCTCGGGGCGGCGACTTCGCGGCCGCCCCCCCCTTTCGGGCTGCTCGTTAAAGTTGATTAAGGGCACCGGTGCCCTTAGAAAAGATGGCCGCGAGCCGCCCACTACTGCGCATGCGCAGTTCTGAAGCGGCCGGGCTCGGGAAAGCTCGTATGCGCTCGGCCGGGCGGCGCATGCGCAGTAGCGTGATTTCGCTGCCCGGCGCCATTTTTGAAAAGACTAAGAAGTAATGTCAGCCGGGTGGCAGCGGGGGGAGAGAGATGACATCTCTCATTGCCAGCACCGCTGTTCCGCCCTCCTTCATCTGGTGGCAGACAGGCAGCGTGGCAAGTGACATTAACATCTGGTGGCAGTGTGGCAAGTGACGTCTCCATCTGGTGGCAGCGTGGCAAGTGACATCCCCATCTGGTGGCAGCGTGGCAAGTGACATCCCCATCTGGTGGCAGCGTGGCAAGTGACATCCCCATCTGGTGGCAGCGTGGCAAGTGACATTCCCATCTGGTGGCAGTGTGGCAAGTGACATCAACATCTGGTGGCAGCGTGGCAAGTGACATCAACATCTGGTGGCAGCGTGGCAAGTGACATCTCCATCTGGTGGCAGCGTGGCAAGTGACATCCCCATCTGGTGGCAGCGTGGCAAGTGACATCCTCATCTGGTGGCAGCGTGGCAAGTGACATCTCCATCTGGTGGCAGTGTGGCAAGTGACGTCTCCATCTGGTGGCAACATGGCAAGTGACATCCTCATCTGGTGGCAGCGTGGCAAGTGACATCCCCATCTGGTGGCAGCATGGCAAGTGACATCCCCATCTGGTGGCAGCCAGGCAGTGTGGCAAGTGACATCCCCATCTGGTGGCAGCGTGGCAAGTGACATCCCCATCTGGTGGCAGCGTGGCAAGTGACATCTCCATCTGGTGGCAGCCAGGCAGCGTGTCAAGTGACATCTCCATCTGGTGGCAGCATGGCAAGTGACATCCCCATCTGGTGGCAGCCAGGCAGTGTGGCAAGTGACATCCCCATCTGGTGGCAGCCAGGCAGTGTGGCAAGTGACATCTCCATCTGGTGGCAGCGTGGCAAGTGACATCCCCATCTGGTGGCAGCGTGGCAAGTGACATCTCCATCTGGTGGCAGCCAGGCAGCGTGTCAAGTGACATCTCCATCTGGTTGCAGCATGGCAAGTGACATCCCCATCTGGTGGCAGCCAGGCAGTGTGGCAAGTGACATCCCCATCTGGTGGCAGCCAGGCAGTGTGGCAAGTGACATCTCCATCTGGTGGCAGCGTGGCAAGTGACATCCCCATCTGGTGGCAGTGTGGCAAGTGACATCTCCATCTGGTGGCAGCGTGGCAAGTGACATCCCCATCTGGTGGCAGGCAGAGTGGCAAGTGACATCTCCATCTGGTGGCAGCCAGGCAGTGTGGCAAGTGACATCCCCATCTGGTGGCAGCATGGCAAGTGACATCCCCATCTGGTGGCAGGCAGAGTGGCAAGTGACATCTCCATCTGGTGGCAGCGTGGCAAGTGACATCTCCATCTGGTGGCAGCGTGGCAAGTGACATCCCCATCTGGTGGCAGGCAGCGTGGCAAGTGACATCTCCATCTGGTGGCAGCCAGGCAGTGTGGCAAGTGACATCCCCATCTGGTGGCAGCCAGGCAGTGTGGCAAGTGACATCTCCATCTGGTGGCAGCATGGCAAGTGACATCCCCATCTGGTGGCAGGCAGAGTGGCAAGTGACATCTCCATCTGGTGGCAGCGTGGCAAGTGACATCCCCATCTGGTGGCAGGCAGTGTGGCAAGTGACATCTCCATCTGGTGGCAGCCAGGCAGTGTGGCAAGTGACATCCCCATGTGGTGGCAGCATGGAAAGTGACATCTCCATCTGGTGGCAGGCATAGTGTCAAGTGACAAGCGATGGTGGCAAGTGACACGCTCAGGGCTCCCAATGATTCTGCATTATGGTGAGTTGAACTATTTCATTTTACATTACAATGTAATGATAGAAATAATGTGTTTCAATCATCCTGACACCATACCAACCATGGTGCCTGGGATGATTGAGGCACTAACACCAGCAATTGCCCTGAAAAATTGCCCACGAAAAATTGTTACCCCGCGCGCTTACCCTGAAGTACAATTAAAGCCAGTTGTTTTCAGTGTTCTCGTGTGTGGAGATATGTTTTTAATTGAACTATTGTAGCAGTCATCGATAAAGGACGAGAATGGTGGTGTGTGTGTGTGTGGGGGGGGGGGCGGCATTGAAGGACCCGGCCTTGGGGCGGCAAAGGGAGTAAATCCGGGCCTGGTCGTATGCTATCCTAGGGCGCCTACATGCCCAGATGAACCTTAGAATTATAGACTGTAATTTATCAAAAAAAGTAGAAGGGAGAACTATTGGGATCATTTGGAAGGTGTAGATTAACATAGGCAGGACAAACATTTTTACCTCGTTTATCCTGCCAATCCACGACAGGGCTCTGTACCTCATCCTGTCTAATAGGTCCTTGATCTTATTGAGTAAGGGAATATAGTTAGCGGCAAACAAGTCCTTCTGTGTCGGTGTTAATTTTATGCCTAGGTACCCTAGATCCCTCTCACACCATGCGAAAGGGAATCTAGGTTGGATTACCTTCTGCTCCTGCATAGGGATCGATATATTTAAAAGCTCTGACTTACCCATATTTAAAGTTTGTTAATCTACCATATTGCTCAAACTCCTTGAGCGCCATGGGGATTGTTGTTCTAGTGTATGTAATATAACAGAGTAAGTCATCGGCGAATGCCACCACTTTATACTCCCTTCCTCCCACCCGGATTCCTTTAATATCTACATTCTTGCGGATCGCCGCTAACAGTGGTTCCAGGGTTATTACAAACAGGATCGGGGACAGGGGGCAACCCTGTCTTGTCCCATTAAATAACTCAAGGGGAGAAGACAGGATTCCATTTACTCTAATTCTAGCCTTTGGATGTCTGTATAGTGACAGAATCCATCTCATCATCCTCTCTCCGATTCCTAGGTGTCTCAAAGTTTCAACCATAAATCCCCAGTCCACTCTATCAAAAGCCTTTTCGGCATCGATTGATAATAGTGCTGCTGGGGTATCGCTCCTGACCACTTCCTGCATCAAAAAAATTGATTTCAGGGAATTATCCCTCCCCTCCAAGTACGAATCCCACCTGATCATTATGTATCCACTGCTTCAACCCAACTTTTAACCTATCTGCAAGTATTTTAGCAAAGATTTTTATATCTGCGTTTAGTAACGAGATTGCGTAGCTTCCAGGGGATTCTGGGTCCTTGCCTTCTTTTAAGATAAGAGTGATGTGAGCTAACAGGGACTCTTCTCGGGACACCTCACTCCCCCCCAAGGCATTCAAATAAATTCACAGTTTAGGCACCAGAATTTTTGAAAATTTTTTATAGTATGTTATGGAGTATCCGTCGGGGCCCAGGCTCTTTCCCAGGGCAGTATTACTTATCGCTCTTTCTACTTCCTCCTGTGATTTAGGCATCTTAAGACGCTCAACCTCCTTCCTTTCTGCCCTGGGAAGGTCTAGTCCTTCTTGCTTTCACTCGTCTCCTCTTTCCGGCTTACCTTATATAGGGCACTGTAGTAGGAGTGAAATATTTCGGCAATCTTTGGGGAAGAGAATTCTAGGTTCCCCCCCTCATCCCTCATTTTAGGTATAAAGGTCCTATTCTTTTTTTCCTTGATCTTTCTTGCCATCCACTTTCCTGGGTTATTTCCCTCCTGATACATATCCTTATTAAAAGTGTGGAAAGCACACTTCCTTTCCTTATCCAATAACTCATCCAGTTCTCTTCTTTTCCCTATTAGCTCTTGTTTTTCAGGGATCCCCCTGGGTCTTGTACTCTGTTCTAATTCCTGGATCTCCCTGTATAGGCGTGCCATCTTTTCCCCCCTCTCTTTTTTTTCCTCGCTCCAATAACGATCAAGATCCCTCTTATATAAGCTTTATGCGCTTCCCAAAGGGTGGCCCTGGATATGTCCTCTGTGTCATTTATCTCAAAGTATCTCAATCCGGATCCTGGATGAGAGAGTCATTCAACTTCCAATTCATCCTAGTCTGAGCCGCACCGGTGATCTCTAACTGGATTTTCACCGGTGCATGATCAGGGTGATTGCTTTGATTTCTGCTGCCTTCAGGTGAGGTACCAACTGATGTTCTATTAAGATATAATCTATCCTTGAAAATGATTTATGTGCAAAAGAATAAGAGGTGTAGTCCCATTCCTTTGGATGACAAATCCTCCAAGTATCCATTAGCTGGAGGCGCATTAGCATTTTTTTTGGTGCCTCCCCTTGAATACCGGCCTTTATCGCAACCCTTGAGGTATCCATCCCGGGGTCCATACTCCAATTTAAGTCTCCTGCAATTATTAATTTACCTTTTTTAAAGGTCTCTAGCTTCCTCAGAACTTTTCTTAAAAATTTGTCCAGGTTCCTGTTAGGGGAGTAGATGTTCGCTACTGTGACCAGCATATCGAACAACTTCCCTTTCACAAAAAGAAACCTGCCCCCTGGGTCGGCCAGTCGCTCATCCTCTACGAACATCATTGTCCTATCAAACCCAATAGCCACTCCCCTTGAATGTGTTGATCCTGGGTCCCCACAGAACCACTTTGGGAACTGATATGACGCCAGTCCCCCTCCTGAGTGTGTAATATAAGTCTCCTGCAGGAACACCACATTTGCTCCCAAGATCTGTAACTCCTGGCTAATTTTATATCTTTTTTTTGCTGTATTGAGTCCCATTACATTATACGTAACAAGATTTACCACTCCCATACTTCACCTCCACTTAGAGCGCCTGGCCAATCCAGTAGGACATACCCAGGAAAGAGAGAGAGGAGAGAGAGAAAAAAAAAAAAGGGGAGAAAAAACCCATGCCACCCCAAACCCAACCCTCGATCCCTCCCTTCCTTCCCCCCACACCTCCACCCCCCCCCCAGTCTGGAACAAATCGCCTATGACGGCTGGGCAGACCCCTCTGTTCATTATATGGGTGGAATGGTCTCCGTCCACCTGAAGCCACCCTGCCCCCATATTCCCTAATGGGCTCATGTCACAGGTGCCCCCTGGTCCACCCTGGTCCCCTCCAACCCCCCCTGCCCCACTCAGCTCGTACTATAACTATCCCACACCACCGGCTATAATTCATTACTACTAACTTGGGTTGCCTACTGGACCCCCTCTATCTCTCCAGCCCACTATTCTTCGCGTTGATAAAGCTCTCTCTTCCTCTCCCCAACCAGAAATGGAGGGGGGGACAATGTCCAGCTTACTGCAGAAGTCCCCCAGATCCTCTGGGAATCTCAGCACTGCCGGTCGTCCATTTTTTCCCGATTAAACAGGCTGGGAACCCCCATTGGTAAGATATCTCTGATGATTTCAGTAACCCTGTCAGAGGTTTCAACAATCTCCTTCTTGTGAGAGTCTCCGCCGACAGGTCTGAATAGACTTGTAGCCCCATCCCTTCAAAACCTAAACCCGGTTGCTGTCGCAATTTTCCCATAATTTTATCTTTTTCTTCCGCATAATGGAACCTTATTATCACATCTCTCGGACTCTCAGATCTATTTCGGGGGTATCGTGCGATCCTGTGAACTCTATCTAACTTTAAAGGGTCTGTTATTTCTTTATCCAATAAGGGGTTAAGCAGCTGCCGTAATACTGACGTCAGGCCTTCATTTCCGTATTTTTCTGGGAGTCCTTTAATTCGCAGGTTTTTATGGCGGCTGCGATTCTCCTGGTCCTCTAATTTATATAGTAGACTTCTATTTGCATTTTGTAGATCTCTTAGTTGCTTACTAATACCCTCTAATCTTTGCTCATGATCTTCTAATCTGTCCTCCGACTCCTCCACCCTTCTGAGCACTTGCCCAATATCTGTTCTTATGGCTGCAATGTCTACTTTCAATGAGGTCTCCATTTTTAACAACATCTCAGCAAGCATTTCTTTAATTTGTGGGGCTTCCTCCTGTGTTATCTGCTGTGCTGATCTTTTTCCTACTAATTGCTCTTCACCGCCATTCCTCCCTTGTGGCCCCTCCTGGACTTCAGAGCCGCTCTGCTGGTGGCTCCCGTTGCTTCTTGGCCTTACAGTTTTATTCTCCTGTATTCTCCCTCCTTTGCTCTCCTCTGCTGCCTCCTTCTGTCTATTAGTTCCTGGCCGTGCGGAAGCCCCTAATCTAGGGCTTCCCTGCGTTTCTTCCAATATACTGGACTCCGCGGACATATAACGTTGGATCCCACCCGGGCTTAACACAGCCGTGGCGCCTTTATTAACTTTAGTTGATTTCCCACTCATTTCTCTGGTTTACGACCCGTCTAACCTGGCGTGGAGTGTTAGTTTAAACCCGGGAGAATGTCCAACAAAATTGAGCACCTGCAGGGCCACCTCTTTATAGTCATACACAATTAATTGACCAGCTTGGTTCCACTTAAGCGTGAGCCCAAGCATCCATACCACAGAGTCTTCTTCAAACCTGGGGTGGTCTGGAGGGGAGCATGTGCTGGAGTCTACCCAATAACAGTCCCTATGTGTGCGATTTCACAAGTAGGGGTATCTCCGTCTTCAATTCCCTCTATCTTCCCAGACCCCTGTCCACTCAGTTTAAGAGAAGGGAGAGAACCCTGTATTAGCTAAGCGACTCTTCCTTAACTTGCCTCTCAACTACATCTCCACCGCTCCACCCTGGTAAGATGACTTCGTTATACAATCCTGAGATAGTATCAAATAGGTCCTTGAGCGTTAAGTATCTAAATGTTCAGTGGGTGAACTCGTTATGGGCCAGCTATTGACAGTTCATGTATACAGAGAGAAAAAAAATGCATCCAGGCAGTTGTTTCTTAGCCAACATTAACCATTATATCATCTTCCACTTCCCCTGCTTCTCCTCCTCACATTTTCTATATTCCCACCTGTGGATAAGGTACAAGATTGGGGTGCAGGGGGGTTTTTCTTATCAGCGGTCTACTTTTATCAGATGCAGGGAGGTATCACCGTCCTGACCCCTTTCTATGCTGATCATCTTTCAGAGGGACACCCAGGGATACAGAAACACTCTCACCTCCTCCTTCTTTAACCGACACAGAGGTCTTGTGACGGGGTGTCCCCTTCCTGTTGCTGCTTTGCTCTACCCCACCTCACCAACCTGCTCACAGAAGATCAGCTCTGTCCCGTTCCACCATCCTGTTCACAGGGGTCATGACCGTCTCCTGTACTCTAGTTCCCGGGGGCTCCCACACAAGCCGACAGCTCAGTCCAGCGCGGTCCACTGCTCTCCAAGCTCCAACGCATGCGGAGGGGGCGGACGTAAGCCCCCGTTTCCCCACCAATATGGGAATTTTCTTGCTATGGAAGGGGAAATAAAGGGATAATCTGGGATGTAGTTGCATATATAATAACTTGTGAACCTACAAATCCCACATTAATGTAACTGATGAAGGGTGGGGAAAGATAAATTCTTATTCCTAATTTAAACTCAAAGATAACAGAAGAGCTAACTAGCGACTGTTATACAAGTAGAAGTGTTGAACATGTTAGATCATAATTAAAGCTAATAAAGAGGTGAAAGATAGCACTGGATTAGAGTTGAATAAGTAACTAAACTGATAGAAAACTGGTCTATCAGGGGCTGCTTAATTGGAGGGGGTATCCTCTCATGTCATATATATTTTTTTGAATATTAAATAAGATTTCACAAGTTTGAGTGTGAAGTAATAAGGCTTAAATATTTAAACATGTTTCTGTTTGAACTAAGATTTAACAATTAACTATTAATACTGAAGGGTCCTTTAGGATATGTTATGACTTCAGAAAATAAAGGAAAATCTGTTAAATATGCCATTAATGACTATGGCTCACGTATTCAGTGTTAATGTTCAGAATGTATGAGAAAAGGACCAAATGGGGTCTATGTGACACCGTCTCTTATTATCAGCCCATAGAGTTTTCCTGATCCAGCGGAGGGGAGGCAAAACGGCTCCTCTTGTTAGCCTGATGGTTTCCAGGATTGTTGGATATAGATCTTCTACGGGTAAGGTTGGTAGATTGTGATTTATCTACTAGGTGTAGATCTTGTAAAGTCAGCTGCAATTCTTCAGGAGATCTGCAGGTAAGTCTAAAACTTTTATGTGTGAATCTGATGGAGAACGGGAATCCCCATTGGTAAATGATATGGTGATTCTGTAGTACTGTCAATTGGGGCTTCATCGATCGCCTCTTATTGATGGTCAGCTGGAACAGGTCAGTAAATAACTGATAGTCGTGACCTTGAAAGGATAGGTTGTGTTTTTTTCTGGCTGCTGACATCAATTGTTCTTTTGTGCGATAATAATGAGGTTTCGCTATGATATTGCGTGGAGGGCCATCTATTTTCTTTGGCGCCAATGCTCGGTGGACCCTATCCATCTCTAGGCGCTCAATAGGTATAGTCGGTTGTAGCTCCTGAAATAGGGCTGTTATCGTCGAAGGTAAATCAGTTACTGTCTCGGGAATTCCTCTAATACGAATGTTTGAACGCCTGGCCCTATTCTCATAGTCTTCTAATCTGGATTGGAGTGTGAAATTCTCCTCTTTAAGGTTTTCTATTTTTTTCATAGAATCTTGTAGGGATGAGCCGAACACCCCCCGGTTCGGTTCGCACCAGAACCTGCGAACGGACCAAAAATCTGCACGAACGTTAGAACCCCATTGACGTCTATGGGACTCGAACATCCGAAATCAAAAGTGCTAATTTTAAAGGCTAATTTACATGGTATTGTCCTAAAAAGGGTTTGGGGACCCGGGTCCTGCCCCAGGGGACATGTATCAATGCAAGCAGTGATTTTAATGATGCTTAAAGTAAAAAAAAAAAAAAGTGAAATATTCCTTTAAATATCGTACCTGGGGGGTGTCTATAGTATGCCTGTGAAGTGGCGCTTGTTTCCCGTGCTTAGAACAGTCCCTGCACAAAATAACATTTTTAAAGGAAAAAAAGTCATTTAAAACTGCTTGCGGCTTTAATGGAGGTTGGGTCCTGGCAATATGGATGAAAATCAGTGAGACAAACGCATTGGGTACCCTCTAGTCCATTACCAGGCCCTTTGGGTCCTGTATGGATATTAAGGGGAACCCCGCACCCAAATTAAAAAAAGGAAAGGCGTGGGGCCCCCTGGCCCTTTATACTCTGAACAGCAGTATACAGGCGGTACAAACAAGACAGGGACTTAAGGTTTGTTGTGAAGTAGAATCTGTTTGTAATTTTGAACTGGTACATTTTTAAAGTGTAGCTCCAGCCAAAAAATCTGTTTTTAAGCTTTTTGGAAAACATAGGGAAGGGTTATCACCCCTGTGACATTTGTTTTGCTGTCTGTGCTCCTCTTCAGATTTCACCTCACTTTTTGTCCCAATGACAAATGTTTTTTGAAAATTTGGGGTTTTTAGTGAAACAAGGATTGGTGATAAAGCATTAGTGGAAAGGAGAAGAGTTTTTCCCATATTAACTCTTATGCCGCGTACACACGAGCGGACTTTGCTCGGTGGACATTACGCCGGACTTTGTCGGCTCCTTGCGCCGGACTTAAAAAGGGACGGACTTGGCCACACACGATCACTGCAAAAGTCAGCTGGTTTGGAACGCGGTGACGTACAGCACGTACTACGGGACTATAAAAAGGAAGTTCAAGCCCCACTACGGCACCCTTTGGGCTCCTTCTGCTAATCTCGTGTTTATCTCGTGTTAGTTGAAGTTTGGTTAGAGACGATTCGCGCTTTTCACACTTCAGCTTATTTCGATAGTTTTCTGCGGTTCAGTTTGTGCTTGTGAGTTTTGTATCTGCTTTTCAGTGCGTGTTGGTCAGTTCGTAACCTGCCTAGCAGGCCGTTCTGGTCCGCTCGTTCCTGATTTTCAGGTCGTTCTTCATAGGCCTTGCTGTTCTTCAGTGCGTTTGTTATAAGTTTGTTTGTTTGACCAGCCGACCGTTTTGAAGCCATGTTGCGTGGACGTACTCGTTCTCGAGTTCGTGCTGTGTGGGGACTTGGTGTTGGGGTTAATACTTTGACCCGAGTCCAGTCCATGAACAGGGCGAGGAGGAGTTCATGGATGAAGAATTGGTTGCGCCAGCGTGACCAATTCTTGCATATGCCTTTGCTCCGTGAGCTCCGTGAGAATAATCCTGAGGATTTCAGGAATTATCTCCGGATGACGGACCCCGTTTTTGAGCGTCTGCTGGCTATGCTGACCCCCTATATCAGCAGGCAGGATACCTGCATGAGGCAAGCCATCAGTGCGGAGCAGAGGCTAGTTGCCACTTTACGTTACTTGGCGACTGGGTGAAGTCTTCAGGACTTGAAGTTCTCGACAGGCATTTCCCCCCAGGCTCTGGGGATAATAATCCCAGAGACTTGTTCTGCCATCATTCAGGTCCTGCAGAAGGACTATATGAAGGTAAGTTTTATCCTTTAACATTACATGATATGTATTAAATGTTTGCTAATGTATTGTCTAAATGTCCACCTTACCTAATTACCATGCTTGGAATATGCTGTGAATGTCCCCTTTATCTTCATGCATGCCAGTTTTTTTACATTAATCATTTTTTGCCCTACATGCATATTTACTTTCAATAACCTCCCCACCATGCAATCCTGGGTCCATTTATATCTCTAGCTTCTAGTCCCTTGAACAATGTATATTGTCAGCTCCATTGTACTGTTTGACCCTCCCCCACCCCCTCAAATGTTTGAAACTGTCACGTGTGTTTCTTAACTTAATTAGTACCCCTCCCCCACCCCCCCAAATGTTTGAAACTGTCAGGTGTGTTTCTTAACCTAATTAGTACCCCTCCCCACCCCTCAAATGTTTGAAACTGTCAGGTGTGTTTCTTAACCTAATTAGTACCCCTCCCCCACCCCCTCAAATGTTTGAAACTGTCAGGTGTGTTTCTTAACCTAATTAGTACCCCTTCCCCCACATTCAAATTGATCAATGGGCCATCAGAGGGGGTGATTAATCTTATAAGTGGGCCTTATGTTTTTTATAATTAAAATTACAAACACACATATTAATAATATTTGACTGCTTTTGTTCAATAATGTTTTCGTGTAATCTGATATCCAAGCTATGTTTAAAAGTACTTATCTTAATTTTTTTTTTTCACTCCACAGTTTCCTTCCAGTACACAGGAATGGTAGACTGTGGCCTCCCAGTTCGCTGACCGTTGGGACTTTCCCAACTGTGTTGGGGCGATTGACGGGAAGCATGTCCGCATTGTGCCACCACCCCATTCGGGGTCTTATTTCTATAACTACAAGGGGTTCCATAGTGTAGTTTTGATGGCGGTGGTCTCGGCACATTTGGACTTTCTGTTTGTGGACGTGGGGAAGAACGGCCGGATGTCTGACGGAGGAGTGTTTGCACAGACCGAGCTGTGCCAGCGTCTCCAGACTGGTGGCCTGGGATTGCCAACTGATGACCAGAATGTGGATAGACTTCCCTCAGTTTTTTATCGCTGATGAAGCATTTGCTCTCGATGAGCACTTGATGAGGCCGTTCCCCCAAAGGACACTCACCCCTGAGAGGAGGGTATTTAATTACCGGCTGGCCAGAGCAAGAAGAGTTGTGGAGAATGCCTTTGAGATTCTGGCCAGCCGGTTCCATTTGTTCCTCTCAGCCATAAATCTGGCGGACTATAAATTAATCACGTCATACTGGCTTGCTGCATACTCCATAATTTTTTACGAAGACATTCGGCTACATATATTACCTCTGTTGGGCCTGAGGCCGGACTTGTACAGGATCAAACATTGACAGGCCTGGAAATTGGCTGTACTGGCTTGGGCCCCCAAACCGCACGTCAAGTGCGTGAGTGATATGTGAATTATTTTAATGGTCGGTGGGCCATTGCCATTCAACAAGATCTTTAATTTTTACAGAAAATAAAGAAAATACATTTTGGATAAAAAATCTTGTTTTTCTTCTTGTTTGCATTTAGTTTTGTCTGTCTCCTAGTACACTTGTAGAAGTGGCAAGTGCATTTACCTTTAGTTAATAAGGCCCTTTGTCACTGTAACCACACAAAAATTTGAAAAACATCTTATTGAGAAATAATCAGCCACACACATTGTAGTAGTAAAAACATTTTACTATGTGCACATTGAAAGGTGCATTTTTTTAAACCTTTTTTTTGGGGGGGGGGGGGGGGGGGTTAATTTTTTTTTTTGAAGGTTAGTAAAGGCATATTTAAACAAAAATAGACCTTGTTTAAAAAAATGTAATTCACAACAGTGTTTTGAAAAACATACAAAAAAATAAAAGAACTTGCAAAGTTCAACATGTTAATAACGGTGCTGGTGATGTCACCCTTGTAAATCTTAAGTTTTTCAGATGCTCAAAATTGAGCATTAAAAAAGGGTCAAGTCAACATGTGCTATCTCCCATCATGGGGGAGCAAGGTACGTGTTTTGTGTGTGCAATCCCTTTGTTCCTCTCACAACCAAAAAATTTTGAGGATGAAGGGGTTGCAAACACAAAACAAGTACATTGATATCCCCTGATGGAAGATAGCACATGTTGACACACTGTGTGCATTATCAAAAATATTTTTGAAGGAAAAAACTAAAACTAAATTGGAAGAAGAAACAAACTTGACAAGGAAATGAAGAACATGATTGATGTTTTTAGGCAAAACGTTAGTATGTTCTGCCCAAAACATCAATCATGTTCTTCATTTCCTGTTGCATGGAGTCCAGGCGAAGTTTCATGCTGTGAATTTGGTCACGCATTTGATCAATTTGGCCATTCCACAACATTATCTGGCCAATCAGTCTTTGGGCACTGTCTGTGCTGAATGGCTCTGCCGCTTGGCCTTCCACAACCAGAAGCTCCCCTAAATGTGTGTAAAAAAAAAAAATGGGTTAAAATATGCATGCCTAAATACATTACCTTAAGCTGGGGTGTCAGTCCCTCACTTGGTGGGGTTGAAAGCTTGCACACTTCCTCCACCTCTCATTCCTCCAGCTCGTCGGGTGGGCGTGGTCTTGGGCTGGGGCTTGGGGTATCTTCAGCCTCAGGCTGGTGACTTGGGGAGGTCCTGGGATCCTTGGACTGTTGTCTGAGTCTTTTCTCCCCTATGATAATTCAACAAAAGGTATAGTTAAAATACAGTGATATTTTATATTTTTCAAATTAATATGAAACGTTGGTTATGAGTTGTGGACAATTGTCTTTTTTTGTCCTCAAAAATTTAGAAGACAGGATGAACATTCCCTCAGAACAACAATTATAAACAATACACATTTTCATGCAAGTTTCACAGATGCAGACACCTCAATGATCTCCTATGTGTATTACCCCTCAAAAATTTAGTTAGGGTCACATAGTACACTAGTGCTCGTGAGTCCAAATGTGGAACCAGCTGCTGTGTCCTGTCCTTACATTACACTGAATCATTTTTGAAGAAGCATTATATTTTCCAACACATCTACACCACATCAACAAATTTTGGGAATACAACAAATTATCAAGACCTAAATGTATGTCTAACCCTGTACCATAGTATTTGGCGAAAAAATAACGTCATTTTCTTTAGTATCATATGTATTTTACAAAGAACGGTCTTTACGAACGATGCTGTATAAATGAAGAAAATATGGATCAGCATGCAAGTTAAGTATCTCAATAGGAACACACAACAAGTACTTACTTTTTTTAAGCAGCTTCTTTATTCGCCAATATTGTTCTGGCTCCCTACTTTTGATGTCAGACCACCGCTTCCTCAATTGTTCTTTAGAATGTTTAGTGACAAATTTAGCTTCTAGAGCGGTGACAACTGAGGACATTATTTTGTCCTTATGCATATTCGGTTGTGTGTACGGTCCTTTTTTGCCATCGTAGTCCTCCCTTCTCAATATGGAAACCATCTCCGCCATCTCTTCAAAAGCCATGTTGGTGGCCTTATATCTCCTCCGGGATGTGGATGGTTGTGGCTCCGGGCTTTCGTCCGCACTACTTCCACTGAATCTCTCTGCCATCTTTCTCTATCTACTCCCACTGCGCAACGAAGAGTGAAGGGGTGGGTACAAATCGTACTAAAGAACGTGAGGGACGGGCGACGAAGGCGGAGCATGACACATGCGCAGTTTATATAAAGCTATTACGATGGCCTACGTATGTCCGTGCGGAAGTAGCGAGCGTCAGAGACGAAGGTAAGATTAAACGTGGGGGGGTGTGTGTGTATATGTGTCCCCTAGATTCTTCACAACATAATCCTGGGAGTTCTGACTGACATTACAGTTTTGATCTTGTGTCTTGTCTTTCAGCAACAATGAATCCCTTTAAAGAGGCTGATTTTTTTGTCGAGATTTATCGATTTATATCAGGAAAACAAAAACCTGTGGGAGGTCAAACACCCACTATATTTCAATCGAGCTGTGAGGAAGGCAACACTGGGCACACTTTTAGAATTTGTGAAGACTCGAGTCCCCCAGGCAGGCCTCAAGTTTGTGGACAAGAAAATTGGTATCTTGCGAAACATGTATAAGCGGGAACACAATAAAATCCAGGAGTCGCTCAGATCCGGAGCAGCAGCCGACCAAGTTTATGTACCCAAGTTGTGGTACTACCACAAAATGCGATTCCTGGATGAACAGACAGAAGCCAGGCAATCACTTTCGACCCTTCCCCCCCACCCTTCCCTCCAGCCTTCCCCCCACCCTTCCCTCCAGCCTTCCATCCACCTCCACCCCAGCTGAGGAGTCCCAGGAAGAACTGGGCCTTTTCAGCCTTGATGAAGTGGATGCGCCCAGCTTCAGCCAGGTATCCTTTTTTGTGGAATTTGTGATTGTGTAAATGTTATTAATGATGTTAACGTGTCAAAGTGCTTCATAAAAAATGACTTCATCACAAATATTAATATGTAGACATATCATTAGACAGTAGTGGCCAAAAGTATACTTCTGCATAGGTGTACGCAGCCTCTTGCATTAGGGTGTGCACCCCAAAGCTCAAATACATATGCATGTGTATATGTACTGATGGTGTCAGTAGGGCAGTGGACAGTGTCATTATTTTTATTTTATTTTAAAATAAATTATTGTATTTTGTAACATTTTTTGGGGGGATGAAATATCAGTGGTCTAAACAGGGGGGAATATGCACCACACAAGGCGATTAGGGTGTGCCCAGGCACACCTGGCACACCCTGTGCGCACGCCTATGTACTTCAGATATTGTTGATCAGCTGGAATAATGGTGGGGTCAAATAGATAGCCTTTACTATTTGTTGAGAATTATACTTGCAAGTCATGAGCTGAAAATTGTGTGTGATTGTGTAACCCAAAATTACAACTATGTCCCCTTTTTTGACACAGGATGACCTCAGCCAGGAGGAGGCCTTGACCAGTGGGAGAGAGGAAGTTGTGGCTGGGCTGAGTAGAAGCCACACGGAGTAAGGAAGGCAACACTGGGCACACTTTTAGAATTTGTGAAGACTCGAGTCCCCCAGGCAGACCTCAAGTTTGTGGACAAGAAAATTGGTATCTTGCGAAACATGTATAAGCGGGAACACAATAAAATCCAGGAGTCGCTCAGATCCGGAGCAGCAGCCGACCAAGTTTATGTACCCAAGTTGTGGTACTACCACAAAATGTGATTCCTGGATGACCAGACAGAAGCCAGGCAATCACTTTCGACCCTTGCCCCCACCCTTGCCTCCAGCCTTCCCCCCACCCTTCCCTCCAGCCTTCCCCCCACTCTTCCCTCCAGCCTTCCCCCCACTCTTCCCTCCAGCCTTCCCCCCACTCTTCCCTCCAGCCTTCCATCCACCTCCACCCCAGCTGAGGAGTCCCAGGAAGAACTGGGCCTTTTCAGCCTTGATGAAGTGGATGCGCCCAGCTTCAGCCAGGTATACTTTTTTGTGGAATTTGTGATTGTGTAAATGTTATTAATGATGTTAACGTGTCAAATTTTTAAGTGCTTCATAAAAAATGACTTCATCACAAATATTAATATGTAGACATATCATTAGACAGTAGTGGCCAAAAATATACTTCTGCATAGGTGTACGCAGCCTTTTGCATTAGGGTGTGCACCCCAAAGCTCAAATACATATGCATGTGTATATGTACTGATGGTGTCAGTAGGGCAGTGGACAGTGTCATTATTTTTATTTTATTTTAAAATAAATTATTGTATTTTGTAACATTTTTTGGGGGGATGAAATATCAGTGGTCTAAACAGGGGGGAATATGCACCACACAAGGCGATTAGGGTGTGCCCAGGCACACCTGGCACACCCTGTGCGCACGCCTATGTACTTCAGATATTGTTGATCAGCTGGAATAATGGTGGGGTCAAATAGATAGCCTTTACTATTTGTTGAGAATTATATTTGCAAGTCATGAGCTGAAAATTGTGTGTGATTGCGTAACACAAAATTACAACTATGTCCCTTTTTTTGACACAGGATGACCTCAGCCAGGAGGAGGCCTTGCCCAGTGGGAGAGAGGAGGAAGCTGTGGCTGGGCCGAGTAGAAGCCACACGGAGTGTCAGGTGCCTCCCCTCCGCATTCTCATCAAAAGGCCCAGAAGAATGACCCAAACTGAGGAGGAATCCCTAGCCCTCATTCGTGAAGCCAGCCAAATCCTGAGCACACCACCCAATGCAAAGGAGGCGTATGGGACCTATATAGCCAGCAGATTGCTGGAATTGGAAAAGGGGCAACGCCTGCTCTGTGAAGGTTTGATTTTTCAGGCGTATCAGAAGGACTTGAGAGGGCAGCTTACTGCTACAACCTATCTAGCAGATGAAGCCACTCCTCCTCCTCCTGCCCCAAGTACACCACCAGAGACCCAGCCTCTGAGGAAGGCTACAGAGAAGCGTGGAGGGAAGGCTGCAGAGAAGCGTGCAGGGAAGGCTCCACGGGAGACTCAAAAGTGATTGCCTGGTTTCTGTCTGGTCTGACTGTGCTCCCTGGTCGCAAGATCCCAATTTTCTTGTCCTAAAACTTGATGTGTGTCCTGGGGGACGAAAGGCTTCACAGATTCTAATCTAATCTGGCTTATTTTCCTCCTGATACATATCCTTATTAATAGTGTGTAAAGCACACTTCCTTTTTCTTATCCAATAACTCATCCAGTTCTCTTCTTTTCCCTATTAGCTCTTGTTTTTCAGGGATCCCCCTGGGTCTTGTACTCTGTTCTAATTCCTGGATCTCCCTGTATAGGCGTGCCATCTTTTCCCCCCTCTCTTTTTTTTTCCCCGCTCCAATACCGATCAAAATCCCTCTTATATAAGCTTTATGCGCCTCCCAAAGGGTGGCCCTGGATATGTCCTCTGTGTCATTTATCTCAAAGTAGTTCTTCAGTTCCTGCTCTATTTTCCCAGCTAAATCCGGATCCTGGATGAGAGAGTCATTCAACTTCCAATTCATCCTAGTCTGAGCCTCACCGGTGATCTCTAACTGGATTTTCACTGGTGCATGATCAGATAGGGTGTTTGCTTTGATTTCTGCTGCCTTCAGGTGAGGTACCAACTGATGTTCTATTAAGATATAATCTATCCTTGAAAATGATTTATGTGCAAAAGAATAAAAGGTGTAGTCCCATTCCTTTGGATGACAAATCCTCCAAGCATCCATTAGCTGGAGGCGCATTAGCATTTTTTTTGGTGCCCCCCCTTGAATACCGGGCTTTATCGCACCCCTTGAGGTATCCATCCCGGGGTCCATACTCCAATTTAAGTCTCCTGCAATTATTAATTTACCATTTTTAAAGGTCTCTAGCTTCCTCAGAGCTTTTCTTAAAAATTTGTCCGGGTTCCTGTTAGGGGAGTAGATGTTCGCTACTGTGACCAGCATAGTGTGAGTGTGTAATATAAGTCTCCTGCAGGAACACCACATTTTGCTCCCAAGAACTGTAACTCCTGGCTAATTTTATATATTTTTTTGCTGTATTGAGTCCCATTACATTATACGTAACAAGATTTACCACTCCCATACTTCACCTCCACTTAGAGCGGTTGGCCAATACAGTAGGACATACCCAGGAGAGAGAGAGAGAGAGAGGAGAGAGAGGAAAAAAAAAAGGGGAGAAAAAACCCATGCCCCCCCAAACCCAAAACTCGATCCCTCCCTTCCTTCCCCCCACACCTCCACCCCCCCCCTCCAGTCTGGAACAAATCACCTATGATGGCTGGGCAGACCCCTCTGTTCATTATATGGGCAGGATGGTCTCCGTCCACCTGATGCCACCCTGCCCCCATATTCCCTAATGGGCTCACGTCACAGTTTCGCAATTTTCCCATAATTTTATCTTTTTCTTCCGCATAATGGAACCTTATTATCACATCTCTCGGACTCTCAGATCTATTTCGGGGGTATCGTGCGATCCTTTGAACTCTATCTAACTTCAAAGGGTCTGTTATTTCTTTATCCAATAAGGGGTTAAGCAGCTGCCGTAATACTGACGTCAGGCCTTCATTTCCGTATTTTTCTGGGAGTCCTTTAATTCGCAGGTTTTTACGTCGGCTGCGATTCTCCTGGTCCTCTAATTTATATAGTAGACTTCTATTTGCATTTTGTAGATCTCTTAGTTGCTTACTAATACCCTCTAATCTTTGCTCATGATCTTCTAATCTGTCCTCCGACTCCTCCACCCTTCTGAGCACTTGCCCAATATCTGTTCTTACGGCTGCAATGTCTACTTTCAATGAGGTCTCCATTTTTAACAACATCTCAGCAAGCATTTCTTTAATTTGTGGGGCTTCCTCCTGTGTTATCTGCTGTGCTGATCTTTTTCCTACTAATTGCTCTTCACCACCATTCCTCCCTTGTGGCCCCTCCTGGACTTTAGAGCCGTTCTGCTGGTGACTTCCGCTGCTTCTTGGCCTTACAGTTTTATTCTCCTGTATTCTCCCTCCTTTGCTCTCCTCTGCTGCCCCCTTCTGTCTATTAGTTCCTGGCCGTACGGAAGCCCCTAATCTAGGGCTTCCCTGCGTTTCTTCCAATATACTGGACTCCGCGGACATATAACGTTGGATCCCACCCGGGCTTAACACAGCTGTGGCGCCTTTATTAACTTTAGTTGATTTCCCCCTCATTTCTCTGGTTTACGACCCGTCTAACCTGGCGTGGAGTGTTAGTTTAAACCCGGGAGAATGTCCAGCTTCTACGTGATTTCGTGCGATTCCTAAAAATGGTTATACATAGGGGGAGCAAAATTGAGCACCTGCAGGGCCACCTCTTTATAGTCATACACAATTAATTGACCAGCTTGGTTCCACTTAAGCGTGAGCCCAAGCATCCATACCACAGAGTCTTCTTCAAACCTGGGGTGGTCTGGGGGGGAGCATGCGCTGGAGTTTACCCAATAACAGTCCCTATGTGTGCGATTTCACAAGTAGGGGTATCTCCGTCTTCAATTCCCTCTATCTTCCCAGACCCCTGTCCACTCAGTTTAAGAGAAGGGAGAGAACCCTGTATTAGCTAATCGACTCTTCCTTAACTTGCCTCTCAACTACATCTCCACCGCTTCACCCTGGTAAGATGACTTCGTTATACAATCCTGAGATAGTATCAAATAGGTCCTTGAGCGTTAAGTATCTAAATGTTCAGTGGGTGAACTCGTTATGGGCCAGCTATTGACAGTTCAAGTATACAATCAGAGAGAAAAAAAATGCATCCAGGCAGTTGTTTCTTAGCCAACATTAATCATTATATCATCTTCCACTTCCCCTGCTTCTCCTCCTCACATTTTCTATATTCCCACCTGTGGATAAGGTACAAGATTGGGGTGCAGGGGGGTTTTTCTTATCAGCGGTCTACTTTTATCAGATGCAGGGAGGTATCACCGTCCTGACCCCTTTCTATGCTGATCACATTTCAGGGGGACACCCAGGGATACAGAAACACTCTCACCTCCTCCTTCTTCAACCGACACAGAGGTCTTGTGACGGGGTGTCCCCTTCCTGCTGCTGCTTTGCTCTACCCCACCTCACCAACCTGCTCACAGAAGATCAGCTCTGTCCCGTTCCACCATCCTGTTCACAGGGGTCATCACCGTCTCCTGTACTCTAGTTCCCGGGGGCTCCCACACAAGCGGACAGCTCAGTCCAGCACGGTCCACTGCTCTCCAAGCTCCAACGCATGAGGAGGGGGTGGACGTAAGCCCCCAAAGCCAGTAAGGGGCAAGCGATGGCTCACCGCTCACAGTGCAGGCTCAAACTCTCGCCGCCGGCGTCCCGGCGTCTCTCCTTTTCAGCTACAGGCTGAGCGAGCGTGCGGGGGGGCTGGGGTTTCCAGGGCATCCTCGGAGCGCGCCTACGTGATGACGCTCCGCCCCATTCCCCCACCAATAGGGGAATTTTCTTCCTATGGAAGGGGAAATAAAGGGATGATCTGGGATGTAGTTGCATATATAATAACTTGTGAACCTACAAATCCCACATTAATGTAACTGATGAAGGCTGGGGAAAGATAAATTCCTTTTCCTAATTTAAACTCAAAGATAACAGAAGAGCTAACTAGCGACTGTTATACAAGTAGAAGTGTTGAACATGTTAGATCATAATTAAAGCTAATAAAGAGGCGAAAGATAGCACTGGATTAGAGTTGAATAAGTAACTAAACTGATAGAAAACTGGTCTATCAGGGGCTGCTTAATTGGAGGGGTATCCTCTCATGTCATGTATTTTTTTTTTTTTTTTGAATATTAAATGAGATTTCACAAGTTTGAGTGTGAAGTAATAAGGCTTAAAGGGGTTGTAAAGGTAATTTAAAAAAAAAAATAACAAACATGTTATACTTACCTTCACTGTGCAGCTCGTTCTGCACAGAGTGGCCCCGAACCTGCTCTTCTGGGGTCCCTCGGCGGCTGTTTCAGCTCCTCCCCGCAAGAACTAACCACCTTAATGCGAGCTCCCTCGCATGGTGGTTAGTTATTGTGGGGCGCTCACGTGATACAGCCGGCGGCTATAGCCGCTCGCTGTATCACTCGGCCCCGCCCCCCGGTGCGCTGCGTCATTGGATGTGATTGACAGCAGCGCGAGCCAATGGCTCCCTGTTTCTTAACCTAATTAGTACCCCTCCCCCACCCCCTCAAATGTTTGAAACTGTTTTGTGTGTTTCTTACCCTAATTAGTACCCCTCCCCCACCCCTCACATGTTTGAAACTGTCAGGTGTGTTTCTTAACCTAATTAGTACCCCTCCCCCACCCCTCAAATGTTTGAAACTGTCATGTGTGTTTCTTAACCTAATTAGTACCCCTCCCCCACCCCTCAAATGTTTGAAACTGTCAGGTGTGTTTCTTAACCTAATCAGTACCCCTCCCCCACCCCCTCAAATGTTTGAAACTGTCAGGTGTGTTTCTTAACCTAATTAGTACCCCTCCCCCACCCCTCAAATGTTTGAAACTGTCATGTGTGTTTCTTAACCTAATTAGTACCCCTCCCCCACCCCTCAAATGTTTGAAACTGTCAGGTGTGTTTCTTAACCTAATCAGTACCCCTCCCCCACCCCCTCAAATGTTTGAAACTGTCAGGTGTGTTTCTTAACCTAATTAGTACCCCTCCCCCCACATTCAAATTGATCAATGGGCCATCAGAGGGGGTGATTAATCTCATAAGTGGGCCTTACGTTTTTTATAATTAAAATTACAAACACACATATTAATAATATTTGACTGCTGTTGTTCAATAATGTTTTTGTGTAATCTGATATCCAAGTTATGTTTAAAAGTACTTATCTTAATTTGTTTTTTTCACTCCACAGTTTCCTTCCAGTAGACAGGAATGGCAGACTGTGGCCTCCCAGTTCGCTGACCGTTGGGACTTTCCCAACTGTGTCGGGGCGAATGACGGGAAGCATGTCCGCATTGTGCCACCACCCCATTTGGGGTCTTATTTCTATAACTACAACTGGTTCCATAGTGTAGTTTTGATGGCGGTGGTCTCGGCACATTTGGACTTTCTGTTTGTGGACGTGGGGAAGAATGGCCGGATGTCTGACGGAGGAGTGTTTGCACAGACCGAGCTGTGCCAGCATCTCCAGACTGGTGGCCTGGGATTGCCAACTGATGACCAGAATGCGGATAGACTCCCCTCAGTTTTTATAACTGATGAAGCGTTTGCTCTCGGTGAGCACTTGATGAGGACGTTCCCCCAAAGGACACTCACCCCTGAGAGGAGGGTATTTAATTACCGGCTGGCCAGAGCAAGAAGAGTTGTGGAGAATGCCTTTGGGATTCTGGCCAGCTGGTTCCGTTTGTTCCTCTCAGCCATAAATCTGGCGGACTATAAATTAATCACGTCATACTGGCTTGCTGCATACTCCATAATTTTTTACGAAGACATTCGGCTACATATATTACCTCTGTTGGGCCTGAGGCCGGACTTGTACAGGATCAAACATTGACAGGCCTGGGAATTGGCCGTATTGGCTTGGCCCCCCAAACTGCACGTCAAGTGCGTGAGCGATATGTGAATTATTTTAATGGTCGGGGGGCCATTGCTATTCAACAAGAGCTTTAATTTTTACAAAAAATAAAGAAAATACATTTTGGATAAAATATCTTGTTTTTCTTCTTGTTTGCATTTAGTTTTGTCTGTCTCCTAGTACACTTGTAGAAGTGGCAAGTGCATTTACCTTTAGTTAATAAGGCCCTTTGTCACTGTAACCACACAAAAATTTGAAAAACATCTTATTGAGAAATAATCAGCCACACACATTGTAGTAGTAAAAACATTTTACTGTGTGGACATTGAAAGGTGCATTGTTTAAAACCTTTTTTTGGGGGGGGGGGTTAAATATTTTTTTTTTTAAGGTTAGTAAAGGCATATTTAAACAAAAATAGACCATGTTTAAAAAATTTAAATTCACAACAGTGTTTTGAAAAACATACAAAAAAATAAAAGAACTTACAAAGTTCAACATGTTAATAACGGTGCTGGTGATGTCACCCTTGTAAATCCTAAATTTTTCAGATGCTCAAAATTGAGCATTAAAAAAGGGTCAAGTCAACATGTGCCATCTCCCATCATGGGGGAGCAATGCACGTGTTTTGTGTGTGCAATCCCTTTGTTCCTCTCACCACCAAAAAATTTTGAGGATGAAGGGGTTGCAAACACAAAACAAGTACATTGATTTTCCCTGATGGAAGATAGCACATGTTGACACACCGTGTGCACCATCAAAAATATTTTTGAAGGAAAAAACTAAAACAAAATCGGAAGAAGAAACAAACTTGAGAAGGAAATGAAGAACATGATTGATGTTTTTAGGCAAAACGTTATTATATTCTGCCCAAAACATCAATCATGTTCTTCATTTAATGTTGCATGGAGTCCAGGCGAAGTTTCATGCTGTGAATTTGGTCACGCATTTGATCAATTTGGCCATTCCACAACATTATCTGGCCAATCAGTCTTTGGGCACTGTCTGTGCTGAATGGCTCTGCCGCTTGGCTTTCCACAACCAGAAGCTCCCCTAAAATGTGTGTAAAAAAAAATGGGTTAAAATATGCACGCCTAAATACATTACCTTAAGCTGGGGTGTCAGTCACTCACTTGGTGGGGTTGAAAGCTTGCACACTTCCTCCACCTCTCCTTCCTCCAGCTCGTCGGGTGGGCGTGGTCTTGGGCTGGGACTTGGGGTATCTTCAGCCTCAGGCTGGTGACTTGGTGGGGTCCTGGTATCCTTGGACTGTTGTCTGAGGCTTTTCTCCCCTATGATAATTCAACAAAATTTATAGTTAAAACACAGTGATATTTTATATTTTTCAAATTAATATGAAACGTTGGTTATGAGTTGTGGACAATTACCTTCTTTTGTCCTCAAAAATTTAGAAGACAGGATGAACATTCCCTCTGAACAACAATTATAAACAATACATATTTTCATGCAAGTTTCCCAGATGCATACACCTCAATGATCTCCTATGTGTATTACCCCTCAGAAACGAAGGTAAGTTAAACGTGGGGGTGTGTGTGTGTGTGTGTATATATATATATGTCCCCTAGATTCTTCACAACATAATCCTGGGAGTTCTGACTGACATTACAGTTTTGATCTTGTGTCTTGTCTTTCAGCAACAATAAATCCCTTTAAAGAGGCTGATTTTTTTGTCGAGATTTATCGATTTATATCAGGAAAACAAAAACCTGTGGGAGGTCAAACACCCACTATATTTCAATCGAGCTGTAAGGAAGGCAACACTGGGCACACTTTTAGAATTTGTGAAGACTTGAGTCCCCCAGGCAGACCTCAAGTTTGTGGACAAGAAAATTGGTATCTTGCGAAACATGTATAAGCGGGAACACAATAAAATCCAGGAGTCGCTAAGATCTGGAGCAGCAGCCGACCAAGTTTATGTACCCAAGTTGTGGTACTACCACAAAATGCGATTCCTGGATGACCAGACAGAAGCCAGGCAATCACTTTCGACCCTTCCCCCCACCCTTCCCTCCAGCCTTCCCCCCACCCTTCCCTCCAGCCTTCCCCCCACTCTTCCCTCCAGCCTTCCATCCACCTCCACCCCAGCTGAGGAGTCCCAGGAAGAACTGGGCCTTTTCAGCCTTGATGAAGTATATGAGCCCAGCTTCAGCCAGGTATCCTTTTTTGTGGAATTTGTGATTGTGTAAATGTTATTAATGATGTTAACGTGTCAAATTTTTAAGTGCTTCATAAAAAATGACTTCATCACAAATATTAATATGTAGACATATCACTAGACAGTAGTGGCCAAAAATATACTTCTATTAGGTTAGAAGTCTGCGCTCAGGAAAAAGGAAGGGCTGCAGCCTCCCCCTAATTAATTCCCACTGGGAGTTAATTGACATAAATGAAAAAGAAATTGGGGAAATTGGCGCAGCCCTATTATAAGTGTTCAATAGTTCGGGATAATAGTGGTAATAATAAAAATATATGTGAACGCACTAAGGTGATCGTGCACTTTCTATATAAAAGACAAAAAAACATAGGCGTGCGCAGCCTATTGGATTAGGGTGTGCACCCCAAAACTCAAAACACACACGTGTGTGGGTATGTGTGTGTAATATAAATATATTATATATATACAGACAACACTCTTTTAAATAAATGAAAACAAACATTTTGAAAAGTGTTAAGACAATTTTTAATATTTCAATACATTTTACTTCTTATGGCAGAGCTGGTAAAGGGAGAAAGTGGGGATGAGAGCGGGGGAGATGGGATCAGTTGGCAGTGGTGGTGGGGGGAGGGTAATGGGATCAGTGGTAGTGCTGGAGGGCATGGGATCAGTGGCAGTGCTGGAGAGGTGGGGGGGTGATCGGTGGCAGAGCAAGGGGGTTGATGGGATCAGTGGCAGTTGTGGTGGGGGGGTAATGGGATCAGTACTGGGGTGGGTGGGATCAGTGGCAGTGGTGGGGGGGATGGGGATCAGTGGCAGTGCTAGGGGATTGATGGGATCGGTGGCAATGCTAGGGGATTGATGGGATCAGTGGAAGTGTTGGAAGGTTGATGGGATCCGTGGTGTTGATGGTGGTTATAGTGGGGTCGGAATGGGATCAGTGGCAGTACTGGGGGGAATGGGAAGAGTGGAAAAGTTGGGGGGATCATTGGCAGTGCTGGGGGTGGAGGGGATCAATGACGGTGGTGGAGGGGATTCGTGGCAGTAATGGGGGGGTCTGATGAGTGGCGGTGGAAGGGGGGGTGGGATCAGTGAGAATGCTGGGGGTGGGATCAGTAGCAATGCTGGGGGAGGGGGGAGATATGATGAGTGGCAGTGTTGAAGGGCATAAGATCAGTGGCAGCAGTGGTGGAGGGGTGGGATCAGTGACAGTGCTAAGTGGGGGAGATAGGATGAGTGGCAGTGCTGGGGGGTATGGGATCAGTGACAGGAGTGTGGTGGGGGGATGGGATCAGTGACAGGAGTGTGGTGGGGGGATGGGATCAGTGGCAGCAGTGTGGTGGGGGGATGGTATCAGTGGCAGCAGTGGTGGAGGGGTGGGATCAGTGGCAGTGCTTAGTGGGGGAGATAGGATGAGTGGCAGTGGTGGGGGCATGGGATCAGTGGCAGCAGTGTGGTGGGGGCATGGGATCAGTGACAGTACTGGGGCATGGGATCAGTGGCAATACTAGGAGGCATGGGATCAGTGGCAGTACTGGGAGGCATGGGATCAGTGACAGCAGGGCTGAGGGAATAGGATTAGTGGCAGTGCTGGGGGGGAGATAGGATGAGTAGCAGTGCTGAGAAGCATGGGATCAGTGGCAGTGCTGGGTGGGGGGATGGATGGGATCGGTGGCAGTGCTGGGTGGGGGGATGGATGGGATCGGTGGCAGTGCTGGGTGGGGGGATGGATCGTGACAGTGCTGGGTGGGGGATGGATAGAATCAGTGACAGTGCTGGGTGGGGGATGGATGTAATCGGTGGCAGTGCTGGGTGGGGGGATGGGATTGGATCGGTGGCAGTGCTGGGTGGGTGGATGGATGGAATCTGTGACAGTGCTGGGTGGGGGGATGGATGGGATCAGTGGCAGTGCTGGGTGGGGGGATGGATTTGATCGGTGGCAGTGCTGGGTAGGGGGATAGATGGGATCGGTGGCAGTGCTGGGTAGGGAGATAGATGGGATCGGTGGCAGTACTGGGTAGGGGGATAGATGGGATCGGTGGCAGTGCTGGGTAGGGGGATGGATGGGATCGGTGACAGTGCTGGGTGGGGGATGGATGGGATCGGTGACAGTGCTGGGTGGGGGATGGATGGGATCGGTGACAGTGCTGGGTGGGGGATGGATGGGATCGGTGGCAGTGCTGGGAGGGGGGATGGATGGCTCGGTGACAGTGCTGGGTGGGGCGATTGATGGGATCGGTGGCAGTGCTGGGTGGGGGGATGGATGGGATCGGTGGCAGTGCTGGGTGGGGGGATGGATGGGATCGGTGAGAGTGCTGGGTGGGGGGATGGATGGGATCGGTGGCAGTGCTGGGTGGGGGATAGATGGGATCGGTGGCAGTGCTGGGTGGGGGGGTGGATGGGATCGGTGGCAGTGCTGGGTGGGGGGTGGATGGGATCGGTGGCAGTGCTGGGTGGGTAATGGATGGGATCGGTGACAATGCTGGGTGGGGGGATGGATGGGATCGGTGGCAGTGCTGGGTGGGGGGATGGATGGGATCGGTGGCAGTGCAGGGTGAAGGATGGATGGGATCTGTGACAGTGCTGGTTGGGGGGATAGATGGGATCGGTGGCAGTGCTGGGTGGGGGGATGGATGGAATCGGTGGCAGTGCTGGGTGGGGGGATGGATGGGATCGGTGGCAGTGCTGGGTGGGGGGAAGGATGGGATCGGTGGAAGTGCTGGGTGGGGGATGGATGGGATCGGTGGCAGTGCTGGGTGGGGGGATGGATGGGATCGGTGGCAGTGCTGGGTGGGGGGGATGGATGGGATCGGTGGCAGTGCTGGGTGGGGGATGGATGGGATCGGTGGCAGTGCTGGGTGGGGGGATGGATGGGATCGGTGGCAGTGCTGGGTGGGGGGATGGATGGGATCGGTGGCAGTGCTGGGTGGGGGAATGGATGGGATCGGTGGCAGTGCTGGGTGGGGGATGGATGGGATCGGTGACAGTGCTGGGTGGGGGGATGGATGGGATCGGTGGCAGTGCTGGGTGGGGGGATGGATGGGATCGGTGGCAGTGCTGGGTGGGGGATGGATGGGATCGGTGACAGTCCTGGGTGGGGGGATGGATGGGATCGGTGGAAGTGCTGGGAGGGGGATGGATGGGATTGGTGACAGTGCTGGGTGGGGGGATGGATGGGATTGGTGACAGTGCTGGATGGGGGAATGGATGGGATTGGTGGCAGTGCTGGGTGGGGGGATGGATGGATCAGTGACAGTGCTGGGTGGGGCGGATGGATGGATCAGTGACAGTGCTGGGTGGGGGGATGGATGGATCAGTGACAGTGCTGGGTGGGGGGGATGGATGGGATTGGTGGCAGTGCTGGATGGGGGAATGGATGGGATTGGTGGCAGTGCTGGGTGGGGGGATGGATGGGATCGGTGGCAGTGCTGGGTGGGGGATAGATGGGATCGGTGGCAGTGCTGGATGGGGGGGTGGATGGGATCGGTGGCAGTGCTGGGTGGGGGGTGGATGGGATCGGTGGCAGTGCTGGGTGGGTAATGGATGGGATCGGTGACAATGCTGGGTGGGGGGATGGATGGGATCGGTGGCAGTGCTGGGTGGGGGGATGGATGGGATCGGTGGCAGTGCAGGGTGAAGGATGGATGGGATCTGTGACAGTGCTGGTTGGGGGGATAGATGGGATCGGTGGCAGTGCTGGGTGGGGGGATGGATGGAATCGGTGGCAGTGCTGGGTGGGGGGATGGATGGGATCGGTGGCAGTGCTGGGTGGGGGGAAGGATGGGATCGGTGGAAGTGCTGGGTGGGGGATGGATGGGATCGGTGGCAGTGCTGGGTGGGGGGATGGATGGGATCGGTGGCAGTGCTGGGTGGGGGGGATGGATGGGATCGGTGGCAGTGCTGGGTGGGGGATGGATGGGATCGGTGGCAGTGCTGGGTGGGGGGATGGATGGGATCGGTGGCAGTGCTGGGTGGGGGGATGGATGGGATCGGTGGCAGTGCTGGGTGGGGGAATGGATGGGATCGGTGGCAGTGCTGGGTGGGGGATGGATGGGATCGGTGACAGTGCTGGGTGGGGGGATGGATGGGATCGGTGGCAGTGCTGGGTGGGGGGATGGATGGATCAGTGACAGTGCTGGGTGGGGGGGATGGATGGGATTGGTGGCAGTGCAGGGTGAAGGATGGATGGGATCTGTGACAGTGCTGGTTGGGGGGATAGATGGGATCGGTGGCAGTGCTGGGTGGGGGGATGGATGGGATCGGTGGCAGTGCTGGGTGGGGGGATGGATGGGATCGGTGGCAGTGCTGGGTGGGGGGAAGGATGGGATCGGTGGAAGTGCTGGGTGGGGGATGGATGGGATCGGTGGCAGTGCTGGGTGGGGGGATGGATGGGATCGGTGGCAGTGCTGGGTGGGGGGATGGATGGGATCGGTGGCAGTGCTGGGTGGGGGATGGATGGGATCGGTGGCAGTGCTGGGTGGGGGGATGGATGGGATCGGTGGCAGTGCTGGGTGGGGGGATGGATGGGATCGGTGGCAGTGCTGGGTGGGGGATGGATGGGATCGGTGACAGTCCTGGGTGGGGGGATGGATGGGATCGGTGGAAGTGCTGGGAGGGGGATGGATGGGATTGGTGACAGTGCTGGGCGGGGGATGGATGGGATCGGTGACAGTGCTGGGTGGGGGGATGGATGGGATTGGTGACAGTGCTGGATGGGGGAATGGATGGGATTGGTGGCAGTGCTGGGTGGGGGGATGGATGGATCAGTGACAGTGCTGGGTGGGGGGGATGGATGGATCAGTGACAGTGCTGGGTGGGGGGGATGGATGGATCAGTGACAGTGCTGGGTGGGGGGATGGATGGATCAGTGACAGTGCTGGGTGGGGGGGATGGATGGGATTGGTGGCAGTGCTGGGTGGGGGGATGGATTGGATCGGTGGCAGTGCTGGGTAGGGGGATAGATGGGATCGGTGGCAGTGCTGGGTAGGGGGATAGATGGGATCGGTGGCAGTGCTGGGTAGGGGGATAGATGGGATCGGTGACAGTGATGGGTGGGGGGATGGATGGGATCGGTGGCAGTGCTGGGTGGAGGATGGATGGGATCGGTGGCAGTGCTGGGTGGGGGGATGGATGGGATCGGTGGCAGTCCTGGGTGGGGGGATGGATGGGATCGGTGGCAGTGCTGAGTGGGGGGATGGATGGGATCGGTGGCAGTCCTGAGTAGGGGGATGGATGGGATCTGTGACAGTGCTGGGTGGGGGGATGGATGGGATCGGTGGCAGTGCTGGGTGGGGGGATGGATGGGATTGGTGGCAGTGCTGGGTGGGGGAATGGATAGATCAGTGACAGTGCTGGGTGGGGGGAATGGATGGGATCGTTGGCAGTGCTGGATGGGGGAATGGATGGGATTGGTGGCAGTGCTGGGTGGGGGAATGGATGGATCAGTGACAGTGCTGGGTGGGGGGAATGGATGGGATCGTTGGCAGTGCTGGGTGGGGGGATGGATGGGATTGGTGGCAGTGCCGGATGGGGGAATGGATGGGATAGGTGGAAGTGCTGGGTGGGGGGATGGATGGATCAGTGACAGTGCTGGGTGGGGGGGATGGATGGGATCGTTGGCAGTGCTGGGTGGGGGGATGGATGGGATCGGTGGCAGTCCTGGGTAGGGGTATGGATGGGATCTGTGACAGTGCTGGGTGGGGGGATGGATGGGATCAGTGGCAGTGCTGGGTGGAGGATGGATGGGATCGGTGGCAGTGCTGGCTGGGGGGATGGATGGGATCGGTGGCAGTGCTGGGTGGGGAATGGATGGGATCGGTGACAGTGCTGGGTGGAGGGATGGATGGGATCGGTGGCAGTGCTGGGTGGGGGATGGATGGGATCGGTGACAGTGCTGGGTGGGGGGATGGATGGGATCGGTGACAGTGCTGGGTGGGGGGATGGATGGGATCGGTGGCAGTGCTGGGTGGGGGATGGATGGGATCGGTGACAGTGCTGGGTGGGGGGATGGATGGGATCGGTGGCAGTGCAGGGTGGGGGGATGGATGGGATCGGTGACAGTGCTGGGTGGGGGATGGATGGGATCTGTTACAGTGCTGGGTGGGGGGGATGGATGGGATCGGTGGCAGTGCTGGGTGGGGGGATGGATGGGATCGGTGACAGTGCTGGGTGGGGGATGGATGGGATCGGTGGCAGTGCTGGGTGGCTGATGGATGGGATCTGTGACAGTGCTGGGTGGGGGGATGGATGGGATCGGTGGCAGTGCTGGGTGGGGGGATGGATGGGATCGGTGGCAGTGCTGGGTGGGGGATGGATGGGATCGGTGACAGTGCTGGGTGGGGGGATGGATGGGATCGGTGGCAGTGCAGGGTGGGGGATGGATGGGATCTGTTACAGTGCTGGGTGGGGGGGATGGATGGGATCGGTGGCAGTGCTGGGTGGGGGGATGGATGGGATCAGTGACAGTGCTGGGTGGGGGATGGATGGGATCGGTGACAGTGCTGGGTGGGGGGATGGATGGGATCGGTGGCAGTGCTGGGTGGGGGGATGTATGGGATCGGTGGCAGTGCTGGGTGGGGGGATGGATGGGATCGGTGGCAGTGCTGGGTGGGGGGATGGATGGGATAGGTGGCAGTGCTGGGTGGGGGATTGTGACGGGAGTCACTAATGGGGCACAGGGTGAATGAGAACCCCACTATGATCTGTGCTAGTCAGAGACTCAATGCTGTATATATGTGTACTGTTTGCTGTGCTAGTTTGGGGTGGGGCTGTATTCCAATGTTCTATTGTGTTTGTCTGCCTTGGATCACAGGATGTGTATTGCTGTGAGGAAAGAGGGAGGGGGGATTCCTCCAGCTGCCCCCCTGTTAAGACTGTTTACTGATGAGAAGTTAAGCACACCTGACCTGTGTGTCCATTGTCATTGGACAGTTTAACCCACCCTACTTTCCAAGGGTGGGGGGTGGAAATGTTTTGAAGTGGGATCTGTATAACATGTGTTTTTTGGAATAAAGATTCATTCCTGCTTGAAACCTGAAGACAGAGCCGTGTCTCGTTTTTGGGATGGATTATTTGTATGGGTTCCTTGTTTGGCTGATTGGAGTGTTCGGTAGCTGCCTTTGTGTTTGGGTTTGAAATGTCCTAAACGACTTTAACCCCTTTCATACTCGGGGTGTCGTTACACTGGTGGCAAGCAGCGGGATGATTCCCACAGCCTAGAAGGACAGCTACAAGAGGACACAGGCCAATGGAAGCACAGTATGAACGGCTAAAGCGCTCTACCCTCAAGGACTTAGTGGAGAACCGGGGCCGACCGGCCAACAACCGTAAGAAGAGGGACATTATCACAGAACTAGTTGAAATGGATAGAGCCGAAAGACCCAACATAGCCGAAAGACCCAGCATAACAGACAGGACACCCGAAGAGGCAAGTTTTGATCATAGACCGAGTTATAGCGGCTGTGGATGCAAATTGGCTACAGCAAAGAGGTGCTGCAGCAGCGGGAGTCACAGCAGCACCAACTGAAAGGAGAAAGGTACATTTTGCTGCTTTTAAAAATTTCAATGAAGCAGAAGGGGAGATTGATGGGTACCTTGCAGATTTTGAACGGCAATGTGCCCTACACCGGGTGCCCACAGAGGAATGGGTTACCATTTTGTCTGGGAAATTGTCCGGCCGGGCCAGTGAAGCATTCAGGGCCATCCCAGACAAGGATAATATGAACTATGGGCTTGTAAAAGAAGCACTTTTGGCCAGGTATGCCGTCACACCAGAAGCATACCGGAGGCGGTTCCGAGAGACGAGCAAGCAGACTGGAGACTCATATGCCGAGTGGGCATGCCGCCTACACCGCACGGCATCCCACTGGGTCGCTGGATGCCAAGCAGTATCTGGGGAAGAGGTGCTGCAGCTGTTCCTGCTGGAGCACTTCTTTGACAAGCTGTCCCCAGAAGTCAGAGAGTGGGTCCGGGACCGAAAACCTTGCACCTTGTCTGAAGCAGCTCGCCTGGCAGACGAATACACAGACGCCCGCAAACTGGATAACCCTGGGGTCAAGACAACAGCTCGGGTGGATTATCGATCAGCGGCACCCCCTCCAGCTGGCGCCTACTAACCACAGTCGTACCGCCCTACAGCACCACCTCCAGTGGCCACTTATTCTCGGCAGCCCAGGTTCAACTCCCAGGACTACTCACAACCCATCAGGTGTTTCGGGTGTAAACAGCTAGGGCACAAAAAGCCAGACTGTCCGTTGAATCCAGCCAGGCAGTTCCAGTCGTGGAGAAAGCCAGCAGGGGAGAATCCCTGCACATCCATGCCTGCGGCTCACTGCGTTGAGGAGGAAGAACAGTGGGGCATCCTGCACGAGGCTGTTCCAGTACAAGCAGCTAACCAGGACAACAGGCAGCAACACAGGCAGACCGTCCTGGTTAATGGAAAGGTAGCTAATGGCCTACGTGATACTGGCGCCACCATGACCCTACTACGGAAGAACCTCATCCCAGAGAGCCAACACACCGGGGACACTGTAGCCGTAAGGGTAGCAGGAGGCAATATTTTCCGGCTACCCGTTGCCCGTGTTCACCTGGACTGGGGGGTTGGTTCGGGACATGTGAATGTGGGGGTGATGAAGGATTTGCCAGCGGATGTACTACTGGGGAATGATTTGGCCCCCCTCGTTTCTGCTTACGCCCTGATGGGCCCCGCTGAGGCCAACCCAGTGACTACCCGTGCCCAGACCTGTGCTATTGGAACCGGCCCGCTTGCTGCTGAGACCCAGGTAAGACTATCTTCCCCGACATGTACCTTAGATCAGGCTCCCCTAGGTTGGGATACCCCAGAAGCATTCGGGAGGGAAACCCGGGAGGACCCGACCTTACATAAGTATAGGGCTAAGGCAGATACTCAGCAAAAGGGAATAGATGGGGAGCTTTATGAATGGGTGGGGGATAGACTGTATAGGATCCCTAAGCCATCCCCGGGAAATAAAGTCCCTTTGCAGAAACGACAGCTGGTGGTACCTAAGAAATACCAGCTGGAGATTCTGCGAATTGGGCATGATGTACCACTGGCAGGACATCTAGGGTCCCGCCGCACAGCCCATAGAATTACACAGAATTTCTTCTGGCCCAATTTTAACCAGGATGTGCGACAGTACTGCAAAACGTGTGACACATGTCAACGGGTAGGTAAGCGGGGGGACCACCCTAAGGCCAGACTTATGTCCATGCCTATTATTGGGGAGCCCTTTTACCGCATAGCCGTTGACATTGTGGGTCCCTTGGCCAGGCCTAGTCCATCCGGGAAGAAATATATTCTCACCGTGGTGGACTACGCCACCCGTTACCCAGAGGCAGTAGCTATGTCCAACATTGAAGCAGAGACTGTAGCTGATGCCCTGGTTAAAATATTTACTAGAGTGGGTTTCCCTAAGCAGATTCTCTCTGACCAGGAAACCCAGTTTACCGCTGTGCTCACCCAGCAGTTATGGAAGGTATGCAATATTAAGCCCTTGCTGAGCTCACCCTACCACCCCCAGACTAATGGTCTCTGCGAGCGCTTTAACGGACCCTCAAGCAAATGCTGAGGACCTTTTCGGACGCTTGCAGAGACTGGGAGAAATTCCTGCCTCACCTGTTGTTTGCGTACAGAGAGGTACCCCAGGAATCTACTGGGTTCTCTCCCTTCGAGTTACTCTATGGGAGAAGGGTTCGCGGACCCCTCAATCTCATTAGAGGACACTGGGAGGGAGAGACAGAGCGGGAGGGGACCCCCATAGTGCCCTATGTTCTGGAACTCAGGGACCGCATGGCACAACTGTCTCTGATGGTAAGGGAGAATCTCCAGGCAGCCCAGGGGAGACAGAAGAGATGGTACGATCGGGGGGCCCGACAGCGTATCTTCCAGGTTGGGCAGAAGGTCTTAGTGCTCAAGCCTGTGAAGACCGACAAGATGCAGGCATCTTGGCAGGGCCCATATAAAGTAGTAGCCCAGGTATGTGATACTACCTATGTTATTGCCAGCTGTGCAGATGAAAGAATCCAGCGAACCTTTCATGTGAACATGCTGAAGGAGTATCAGGAACGGCAGGAGGATGTGGCTGCAGTATGTGCCCCTGCTGCGGACGACCCTGAAAGTTTACCCCTCCCTGACTTATTAGAGAGAGACCCCCAGACTGACCTCATTAGCCTCGTACAGCTAAGGGACCAGTTAAGCCCCACAAAGAAGGAACAGGCTAAGCGGCTTCTGTGGGAGAAACAGGCGACTTTCTCCCAAAAACCAGGCTACACGACCCTGGCTATGCATAAGGTAGAGACCCCTGGACAAGCACCCCTGCGTCAGCCCCCCTACCGTATCCCTGAAGCAGTCCGAGAAGGAATGCGGAAGGAGATACAGGAGATGATTCAGTTAGGAGTCATTGAGCCCTCTGACAGCCCTTGGGCCTCGCCTGTAGTCCTGGTGCCTAAGAAAGACGGAACTACCCGGTTCTGCGTGGACTACAGGCGACTCAATGAGAAGACCACCACTGATGCCTACCCAATGCCCAGGGTAGACGAACTGCTAGATTGTATAGCCAGGGGACATTATTTAACTACAATAGACCTGTGTAAGGGCTATTGGCAGATTCCCCTGGCCAAGGATGCTATCCCCAAGTCGGCATTTGTTACCCCGTTTGGCCTGTACCAGTCTAAGGTCATGCCATTCGGGATGAAAAATGCCCCGGCTACCTTCCAACGTATGGTGGATCAGCTCCTCGATGGCTTTCAGGATTTTGCATGTGCATACCTGGATGACATTGCGATCTACAGTGGGTCTTGGGAGGAGCACCTGGTTCACGTAGGGGTGGTTCTGGACAAGATTCGGGCCGCAGGCCTGACCTTGAAACCAGACAAGTGCCATCTAGGTATGGCAGAGGTGCAGTACCTGGGACACCGAGTAGGGTGTGGGAACCAGAGACCAGAGCCAGCCAAGGTAGAGGCAGTAGCTAACTGGCCCACACCCCGTACTAAGACCCAGGTATTAGCCTTCTTGGGGACTGCCGGGTACTACCGGCGTTTTGTTCCTGATTACAGTGCTATCGCCAAGCCCCTGACTGACCTGACGAAAAAGAATTTACCTAGGCAGGTCCTGTGGTCTCCAACTTGTGAAGCCGCGTTTCTAGCCCTCAAGCAAGCACTTGTAAATGCCCCTGTCTTGGCTGCCCCAGTACCTAACAAACGTTTCCTTGTCCACACAGATGCTTCCATGTTTGGACTGGGGGCTGTGCTGAGCCAAATCGGGGAGGATGGAAGAGAACACCCTGTCGCATACCTGAGCAGAAAACTATTACTCCGGGAAGTGAGCTATGCAGCAGTGGAGAAAGAGTGCTTGGCCCTGGTTTGGCCCCTTAAAAAGTTGAACCCTTATTTGTATGGACAGGAATTTTCATTAGTCACTGATCACAATCCATTGGTCTGGCTTAACCGGGTCTCAGGAGACAATGGCAGGTTGCTGCGGTGGAGCTTAGCCCTGCAACCTTACAATTTCACCATCAGCTACCGACCCGGTAAGCAAAATGGCAATGCTGATGGGTTGTCCCGGCAAACCGACGTCACTCCGGCCTCCTAGTTCCGGACATCCCCAAGTTGACCCGAGAAGGATCAAGCCGGGTCTGCCGGAGTGTTCCACAAGGAGGGAGCCATGTGACGGGAGTCACTAATGGGGCACAGGGTGAATGAGAACCCCACTATGATCTGTGCTAGTCAGAGACCCAATGCTGTATATATGTGTACTGTTTGCTGTGCTAGTTTGGGGTGGGGCTGTATTCCAATGTTCTATTGTGTTTGTCTGCCTTGGATCACAGGATGTGTATTGCTGTGAGGAAAGAGGGAGGTGGGATTCCTCCAGCTGCCCCCCTGTTAAGACTGTTTACTGATGAGAAGTTAAGCACACCTGACCTGTGTGTCCATTGTCATTGGACAGTTTAACCCGCCCTGTTTTCCAAGGGTGGGGGGTGGAAATGTTTTGAAGTGGGATCTGTATAACATGTGTTTTTTGGAATAAAGATTCATTCCTGCTTGAAACCTGAAGACAGAGCCGTGTCTCGTTTTTGGGGTGGATTATTTGTATGGGTTCCTTGTTTGGCTGATTGGAGTGTTCGGTAGCTGCCTTTGTGTTTGGGTTTGAAATGTCCTAAACGACTTTAACCCCTTTCATACTCGGGGTGTCGTTACAGGGATGGATGGGATCGGTGACAGTGCTGGGTGGGGGTATGGATGGGATCGGTGGCAGTGCTGGGTGGGGGGATGGATGGGATTGGTGGCAGTACTGGGTGGGGGATGGATGGGATCGGTGACAGTGCTGGGTGGGGGGATGGATGGGATCGGTGGCAGTGCTGGGTGGGGGGATGGATGGGATCGGTGACAGTGCTGGGCAGGGGATGGATGGGATTGGTGGCAGTGCTGGGATGGATGGATCAGTGACAGTGCTGGGTGGGGGGAATGGATGGGATCGTTGGCAGTGCTGGGTGGGGGGGTGGATGGGATCGGTGGCAGTGCTGGGTGGGGGGATGGATGGGATCGGTGGCAGTGCTGGATGGGGGAATGGATGGGATTGGTGGCAGTGCTGGGTGGGGGGGATGGATGGGATTGGTGGCAGTGCTGGATGAGGGAATGGATGGGATAGGTGGCAGTGCTGGGTGGGGGGATGGATGGATCAGTGACAGTGCTGGGTGGGGGGGATGGATGGGATCGTTGGCAGTGCTGGGTGGGGGGATGGATGGGATCGGTGGCAGTCCGGGATGGATGGGATCGGTGGCAGTGCTGGGTGGGGGGATGGATTGGATCGGTGGCAGTGCTGGGTAGGGGGATGGATGGGATCGGTGGCAGTGCTGGGTAGGGGGATAGATGGGATCGGTGGCAGTGCTGGGTAGGGGGATAGATGGGATCGGTGGCAGTGCTGGGTAGGGGGATGGATGGGATCGGTGACAGTGCAGGGTGGGGGATGGATGGGATCAGTGACAGTGCTGGGTGGGGGATGGATGGGATCGGTGACAGTGCTGGGTGGGGGATGGATGGGATCGGTGGCAGTGCTGGGAGGGGGGATGCATGGCTCGGTGACAGTGCTGGGTAGGGCGATGGATGGGATCGATGGCAGTGCTGGGTGGGGCGATGGATGGGATCGGTGGCAGTGCTGGGTGGGGGGATGGATGGGATCGGTGGCAGTGCTGGGTGGGGGATGGATGGAATCGGTGGCAGTGCTGGGTGGGGGATAGATGGGATCGGTGGCAGTGCTGGGTGGGGGGATGGATGGGATCGGTGGCAGTGCTGGGTGGGGGATGGATGGAATCGGTGGCAGTGCTGGGTGGGGGGATGGATGGGATCGTTGGCAGTGCTGGGTGGGGGATGGATGGAATCGGTGGCAGTGCTGGGTGGGGGATGGATGGGATCGGTGGCAGTGCTGGGTGGGGGGATGGATGGGATCGTTGGCAGTGCTGGGTGGGGGGATGGATGGGATCGGTGGCAGTCCGGGATGGATGGGATCGGTGGCAGTGCTGGGTGGGGGGATGGATTGGATCGGTGGCAGTGCTGGGTAGGGGGATGGATGGGATCGGTGGCAGTGCTGGGTAGGGGGATAGATGGGATCGGTGGCAATGCTGGGTAGGGGGATGGATGGGATCGGTGGCAGTGGATCGGGCCGCAGGCCTGACCTTGAAACCAGACAAGTGCCATCTAGGTATGGCAGAGGTGCAGTACCTGGGACACCGAGTAGGGTGTGGGAACCAGAGACCAGAGCCAGCCAAGGTAGAGGCAGTAGCTAACTGGCCCACACCCCGTACTAAGACCCAGGTATTAGCCTTCTTGGGGACTGCCGGGTACTACCGGCGTTTTGTTCCTGATTACAGTGCTATCGCCAAGCCCCTGACTGACCTGACGAAAAAGAATTTACCTAGGCAGGTCCTGTGGTCTCCAACTTGTGAAGCCGCGTTTCTAGCCCTCAAGCAAGCACTTGTAAATGCCCCTGTCTTGGCTGCCCCAGTACCTAACAAACGTTTCCTTGTCCACACAGATGCTTCCATGTTTGGACTGGGGGCTGTGCTGAGCCAAATCGGGGAGGATGGAAGAGAACACCCTGTCGCATACCTGAGCAGAAAACTATTACTCCGGGAAGTGAGCTATGCAGCAGTGGAGAAAGAGTGCTTGGCCCTGGTTTGGCCCCTTAAAAAGTTGAACCCTTATTTGTATGGACAGGAATTTTCATTAGTCACTGATCACAATCCATTGGTCTGGCTTAACCGGGTCTCAGGAGACAATGGCAGGTTGCTGCGGTGGAGCTTAGCCCTGCAACCTTACAATTTCACCATCAGCTACCGACCCGGTAAGCAAAATGGCAATGCTGATGGGTTGTCCCGGCAAACCGACGTCACTCCGGCCTCCTAGTTCCGGACATCCCCAAGTTGACCCGAGAAGGATCAAGCCGGGTCTGCCGGAGTGTTCCACAAGGAGGGAGCCATGTGACGGGAGTCACTAATGGGGCACAGGGTGAATGAGAACCCCACTATGATCTGTGCTAGTCAGAGACCCAATGCTGTATATATGTGTACTGTTTGCTGTGCTAGTTTGGGGTGGGGCTGTATTCCAATGTTCTATTGTGTTTGTCTGCCTTGGATCACAGGATGTGTATTGCTGTGAGGAAAGAGGGAGGTGGGATTCCTCCAGCTGCCCCCCTGTTAAGACTGTTTACTGATGAGAAGTTAAGCACACCTGACCTGTGTGTCCATTGTCATTGGACAGTTTAACCCGCCCTGTTTTCCAAGGGTGGGGGGTGGAAATGTTTTGAAGTGGGATCTGTATAACATGTGTTTTTTGGAATAAAGATTCATTCCTGCTTGAAACCTGAAGACAGAGCCGTGTCTCGTTTTTGGGGTGGATTATTTGTATGGGTTCCTTGTTTGGCTGATTGGAGTGTTCGGTAGCTGCCTTTGTGTTTGGGTTTGAAATGTCCTAAACGACTTTAACCCCTTTCATACTCGGGGTGTCGTTACAGGGATGGATGGGATCGGTGACAGTGCTGGGTGGGGGGATGGATGGGATCGGTGGCAGTGCTGGGTGGGGGGATGGATGGGATTGGTGGCAGTACTGGGTGGGGGATGGATGGGATCGGTGACAGTGCTGGGTGGGGGGATGGATGGGATCGGTGGCAGTGCTGGGTGGGGGGATGGATGGGATCGGTGACAGTGCTGGGCAGGGGATGGATGGGATTGGTGGCAGTGCTGGGATGGATGGATCAGTGACAGTGCTGGGTGGGGGGAATGGATGGGATCGTTGGCAGTGCTGGGTGGGGGGGTGGATGGGATCGGTGGCAGTGCTGGGTGGGGGGATGGATGGGATCGGTGGCAGTGCTGGATGGGGGAATGGATGGGATTGGTGGCAGTGCTGGGTGGGGGGGATGGATGGGATTGGTGGCAGTGCTGGATGAGGGAATGGATGGGATAGGTGGCAGTGCTGGGTGGGGGGATGGATGGATCAGTGACAGTGCTGGGTGGGGGGGATGGATGGGATCGTTGGCAGTGCTGGGTGGGGGGATGGATGGGATCGGTGGCAGTCCGGGATGGATGGGATCGGTGGCAGTGCTGGGTGGGGGGATGGATTGGATCGGTGGCAGTGCTGGGTAGGGGGATGGATGGGATCGGTGGCAGTGCTGGGTAGGGGGATAGATGGGATCGGTGGCAGTGCTGGGTAGGGGGATAGATGGGATCGGTGGCAGTGCTGGGTAGGGGGATGGATGGGATCGGTGACAGTGCAGGGTGGGGGATGGATGGGATCAGTGACAGTGCTGGGTGGGGGATGGATGGGATCGGTGACAGTGCTGGGTGGGGGATGGATGGAATCGGTGGCAGTGCTGGGAGGGGGGATGCATGGCTCGGTGACAGTGCTGGGTAGGGCGATGGATGGGATCGATGGCAGTGCTGGGTGGGGCGATGGATGGGATCGGTGGCAGTGCTGGGTGGGGGGATGGATGGGATCGGTGGCAGTGCTGGGTGGGGGATGGATGGAATCGGTGGCAGTGCTGGGTGGGGGATAGATGGGATCGGTGGCAGTGCTGGGTGGGGGGATGGATGGGATCGGTGGCAGTGCTGGGTGGGGGATGGATGGAATCGGTGGCAGTGCTGGGTGGGGGGATGGATGGGATCGTTGGCAGTGCTGGGTGGGGGATGGATGGAATCGGTGGCAGTGCTGGGTGGGGGATGGATGGGATCGGTGGCAGTGCTGGGTGGGGGGATGGATGGGATCGTTGGCAGTGCTGGGTGGGGGGATGGATGGGATCGGTGGCAGTCCGGGATGGATGGGATCGGTGGCAGTGCTGGGTGGGGGGATGGATTGGATCGGTGGCAGTGCTGGGTAGGGGGATGGATGGGATCGGTGGCAGTGCTGGGTAGGGGGATAGATGGGATCGGTGGCAATGCTGGGTAGGGGGATAGATGGAATCGGTGGCAGTGCTGGGTAGGGGGATGGATGGGATCGGTGACAGTGTTGGGTGGGGGGTGGATGGGATCAGTGACAGTGCTGGGTGGGGGATGGATGGGATCGGTGGCAGTGCTGGGAGGGGGGATGCATGGCTCGGTGACAGTGCTGGGTAGGGCGATGGATGGGATCGATGGCAGTGCTGGGTGGGGCGATGGATGGGATCGGTGGCAGTGCTGGGTGGGGGGATGGATGGGATCGGTGGCAGTGCTGGGTGGGGGATGGATGGAATCCGTGGCAGTGCTGGGTGGGGGATGGATGGGATCGGTGGCAGTGCTGGGTGGCTGATGGATGGGATCTGTGACAGTGCTGGGTGGGGGGATGGATGGGATCGGTGGCAGTGCTGGGTGGGGGGATGGATGGGATCGGTGGCAGTGCTGGGTGGGGGATGGATGGGATCGGTGGCAGTGCTGGGTGGGGGATGGATGGGATCGGTGACAGTGATGGGTGGGGGGATGGATGGGATCGGTGACAGTGTTGGGTGGGGGGATGGATGGGATCGGTGGCAGTACTGGGTGGGGGATGGATGGGATCGGTGACAGTGCTGGGTGGGGGGATGGATGGGATCGTGGCAGTGCTGGGTGGGGGGATGGATGGGATCGGTGACAGTGCTTAGTGGGGGGATGGATGGGATCGGTGACAGTGCTGGATGGGGGAATGGATGGGATTGGTGGCAGTGCTGGGTGGGGGGATGGATGGGATTGGTGGCAGTGCTGGATGGGGGAATGGATAGGATTGGTGGCAGTGCTGGGTGGGGGGATGGATGGATCAGTGACAGTGCTGGGTGGGGGGGATGGATGGGATCGTTGGCAGTGCTGGGTGGGGGGATGGATGGGATCGATGGCAGTGCTGGGTGGGGGGATGGATTGGTGACAGTGCTGGGTGGGGGGATGGATGGGATCGTTGGCAGTGCTGGGTGGGGGGATGGATGGGATCGTTGGCAGTGCTGGGTGGAGGGATGGATGGGATCGTTGGCAGTGCTGGGTGGGGGGATGGATGGGATCGGTGGCAGTGCTGGGTGGGGGGGGGTGGATGGATTGGTGACAGTGCTGGGTGGGGGGGTGGATGGGATCGGTGGCAGTGCTGGGTGGATGGATTGGTGACAGTGCTGGGTGGGGGGATGGATGGATTGGTGACAGTGCTGGGTGGGGGGATGGATGGAGCGGTGACAGTGTTGGGTGGGGGGATGGATGGGATTGGTGGCAGTGCTAGGTGGGGGGATGGATGGGATCGGTGGCAGTGCTGGGTGGGGGGATGGATGGGATTTGTGGCAGTGCTGGGTGGGGGGATGGATGGATTGGTGACAGTGCTGGGTGTGGGGGATTGATGGGATCGGTGGCAGTGCTGGTTGGGGGGATGGATGGGATTGATGGCAGTGCTGGGTGGGGGGGATGGATGGGATTGGTGGCAGTGCTGGGTGGGGGTATGGATGGGATTGGTGGCAGTGGTGGGTGGGTGGATGGATGGATCGGTGACAGGGTGACAGTGCTGGGTGGAAGGGATGGATGGGATCGGTGGCAGTGCTGGGTGGGGGGGATGGATGGGATCGGTGGCAGTGCTGGGTGGGGGGATGGATAGGATCGGTGGCAGTGCTGGGTGGGGGGATGGATGGGATCGGTGGCAGTGCTGGGTGGGGGGATGGATGGGATCAGTGGTAGTGCTGGGTGGGGTGATGGATGGGATCGGTGGTAGTGCTGGGTGGGGTGATGGATGGGATCGGTGGCAGTGCTGGGTGGGGGGATGGATGGGATTGGTGGCAGTGCTGGGTGGGGGGATGGATGGGATTGGTGGCAGTGCTGGGTGGGGGGATGGATGGGATTGGTGGCAGTGCTGGATGGGGGAATGGATAGGATTGGTGGCAGTGCTGGGTGGGGGGATGGATGGATCAGTGACAGTGCTGGGTGGGGGGGATGGATGGGATCGTTGGCAGTGCTGGGTGGGGGGATGGATGGGATCGATGGCAGTGCTGGGTGGGGGGATGGATTGGTGACAGTGCTGGGTGGGGGATGGATGGGATCGTTGGCAGTGCTGGGTGGGGGGATGGATGGGATCGTTGGCAGTGCTGGGTGGGGGAATGGATGGGATCGGTGGCAGTGCTGGGTAGGGGGATGGATGGGATCGTTGGCAGTGCTGGGTGGGGGGATGGATGGGATCGGTGGCAGTGCTGGGTGGGGGGGGTGGATGGATTGGTGACAGTGCTGGGTGGGGGGGTGGATGGGATCGGTGGCAGTGCTGGGTGGGGGGGGTGGATGGATCGGTGACAGTGCTGGGTGGGGGGGTGGATGGGATCGGTGGCAGTGCTGGGTGGGGGGGGTGGATGGATTGGTGACAGTGCTGGGTGGGGGGGATGGATGGGATCGTTGGCAGTGCTGGGTGGGGGGATGGATGGGATTGGTGGCAGTGCTGGGTGGGGAGATGGATGGAGCGGTGACAGTGTTGGGTGGGGGGATGGATGGGATTGGTGGCAGTGCTAGGTGGGGGGATGGATGGGATCGGTGGCAGTGCTGGGTGGGGGGATGGATGGGATTTGTGGCAGTGCTGGGTGGGGGGATGGATGGATTGGTGACAGTGCTGGGTGTGGGGGATTGATGGGATCGGTGGCAGTGCTGGTTGGGGGGATGGATGGGATTGATGGCAGTGCTGGGTGGGGGGGATGGATGGGATTGGTGGCAGTGCTGGGTGGGGGTATGGATGGGATCAGTGGCAGTGGTGGGTGGGTGGATGGATGGATGGATCGGTGACAGTGCTGGGTGGAAGGGATGGATGGGATCGGTGGCAGTGCTGGGTGGGGGGGATGGATGGGATCGGTGGCAGTGCTGGGTGGGGGGATGGATGGGATCGGTGGCAGTGCTGGGTGGGGGGATGGATGGGATTGGTGGCAGTGCTGGGTGGGGGATGGATGGGATTGGTGGCAGTGCTGGGTTTGGGGATGGATGGGATCGGTGGCAGTGCTGGGTGGGGTGATGGATGGGATCGGTGGCAGTGCTGGGTGGGGGGATGGATGGGATTGGTGGCAGTGCTGGGTGGGGGGATGGATGGGATTGGTGGCAGTGCTAGGTGGGGGGATGGATGGGATCGGTGGCAGTGCTGGTTGGGGGGATGGATGGGATTGATGGCAGTGCTGGGTGGGGGGGATGGATGGGATTGGTGGCAGTGCTGGGTGGGGGTATGGATGGGATTGGTGGCAGTGCTGGGTGGGTGGATGGATGGGATTGGTGACACTCACTTGCTCTCAGTGTGGACTCCATGCTTGCTGTGTCTCCGGCTCCCTCAAGGCTTCACATGTTTCCTCACACAGTGGAGACCTCCACCTCTCCTACTGCATCAGCTGGCTCTTCCAGTCCCCCGGACACCATGACCCATCTGTCCTGCTGCTGGAAATTCAATGGGCGGAGCCGCGGAGAAGCTGGGAGGCGGAGCCAGCAGTTCTAGTACAGTAGCTGATGGAGAGTAACACAGAGCACCAGACTGGATGAGACGGGCAGCGGGGCGGCATATAGAACAACCGATGCTCTGCATTTTCCTCTATGCAGCACCTGAATGCTCTCTTCCCCTCCTCTTCCTCCCAAAAGCATTCAACGGCTGCAGGGAGGGAAAAGCAGAGCATCGGTTGTTCTATATGCCGCCCCGCTGCCCCTCTCATCCAGGTGTAGACAAGTATGTCAGGGGAGCCGCACGACCACTGAAAGCATGGAACCAGGTCGCAAATGCAAGCCTTATAGTTACACTTCTGGCTGCACATTTCGGTACACTGAATGGCACTGGTGCCCGTGGTGATTAGGGTGTGCCCAGGCACACCCGGCACCCCCCCTGCGCACGCCTATGAAAATGGACAGCTTTGTGGGAAAAAAAAATGCGTTTTCATTTTTTTTTTCACATTTTCCAAAAACTTCTGGAAAAAAATGAACAGTTCAAAAGACTCATTATGCCTCATAGATTATACGTTGGGGTGTCTGCTTTCCAAAATGGGGTCATTTTGTGGATATTTGTACTTTCCTGTCGCATCATGGCAGCATACACTTTGGGTTGTGACTCCACCCCCACAACCTGATAGGACTACATAGCTATAAGTTGTAGAGATGGCCCCTGCCCAGTATTCTCTTATTTTTCCTCACCTGAAGGACTGAACATATCAGAAGCACCCCCTTACCGAATTCGCCCCAGCCAGGTTCTAGCCTCTCCTGGGTGGAAGTCCTTACCTGTACAGCCTCTAAACGAGCTAGATGGAAGGAGCCCCGCTCTGGTGATCTCGGGGGTATGTTGCGGTCTGGTATAAGCCTTAAACAGGCTTAGTTGTTGTGCAGCGGTCGCCATGCCTCTTTTTCTCACTTTTGGTCTTTTTCCCTCTATGCTGGGCTCTGTGGTCCCTCTGTGCCTCCCTACAGGCTTCCCGAGCGTCTCGGCACTTCCGCGCATGCGCAGTGCGCGCCGTCAGGGCGTCCTTTCGATTTTGCCAGTTTCCAAGATGGCGCCGGGCGCATCGCGCCGCTACTGCGCATGTGCGAGCGGGTCGTGACCTCGGCGGCCATGGCGGCAGATTTAAAAGCCCTGTTTGTCATTTCTGAGCTCTCCTTGCTCCCTGGAAGACTTCTGACTGCTGCTGTTTTGAACTTCTGCATTCCTAAAGCTACCCTCTCCCTCTGGGTAAGTGTCTAATACTTATGCACTGTTTTTTGGGACCTGGCTGCATGCTCTTACCTTCCTATACCTTTCTCAGGTATTCACCTTCTTCTCCTATGGAGGCCGCTGCCCCAGCAGATCACCACCAGCCTAATAGGTAAGGGGGGGGGATTCCAGCGGTAAGTAGAGAAGATTGAAAAAGAGAGCAGGACCGTACTAATGCTACCTAATTGGTCAGCCCTGTCAGGTCCGCAAGATCATCTAAATCAGGACGAAGAGAATCTTCGCACAGGAGAAGCCGCTCCGGCCATAGACGCAGCCGCTCACGCGGAAGAAGCCGCTCAGGCCGCAAGGGGAGTCGCAGACGGAGTCGATCCCACTCAAGGCATAGCCGTTCCCACCGCAGAAGATCCCCTGCACGAGGACACCAATCCTCTACGCACCCTTCCCGTCCAGCCGGGAACGCTTGCTGGGTATGTGGGGCCACGGCCCTCCCAGACAAACTAGCCTGCCGCAAGTGCATAGATGAAGCCACCAGGGAGAAAGAGCCGGATTCCATAGAACCCACTGGAGTCTCTACTCCCCAGGTCTCAACTCCTGATGTGGAGTTTACGGCCTATAGCACCTCACCCACCATTCCCAGTGCATCAAGAGAGCAAGACCTACCGTCGGATGATGAGGAGCCGGAAGCTTCAGCTGGCTTTGATTTCGCGCTCATAGAACCGTTCATCAGATCGGTTAAGGAAGCGATTAACTGGGAGGAGCTTGAGGAGACACAGCCTAAACAGAGAAAATATTTCCCAAACCTCAAGAAGGTTCCGGAGGCTTTCCCATTCATCGACGAGTTAGAAGAGCTCATTAAGGAGGAGTGGCAGAATCCGGAAAAGAAGTTCAGTCTGTCCAACAGACTCACCAAACTGTACCCTCTCAAGGAACCCAAAGTATCTCCTTTACTTTCTCCTCCAGTAGTGGATGCATCTTTGATGCGTCTAGCCAGGCACGTGACGCTCCCCATTGAAGATGCAGTAACGTTCAGAGACGTGCTTGACAGGAAGGTGGATACAGACCTTAAGAGAGCTTACCTGTTCGCAGGAGGCGCCTGCAGGCCAGCGGTGGCATTAGCGGCGGTTGGGAAAGCTATCTCCAGCTGGTCCTCAGCTACAGCGAGGCTCGTCACTGAGGGCGCAGATCAAGAACAGATCACTAAGGCCTTACAAGAACTTAGCCTTGCGGGAGATTTCGTGGCGGAGGCTTCCGTAGATACCATCAGATCCACATCAAGGTCCATGTTAGCCTCTGTAATGGCCAGAAGGGCGCTATGGCTTAAACCTTGGTCGGCTGACCCCGCCTCAAAGTCAAACTGGTGCAGGATTCCATATGATGGGGTGAACCTCTTTGGAGCAAAGCTGGATACCGCAATCTCTAAAGTAACAGGCGGGAAGTCGGGTCTCATACCATCGGACAGAAGGCCGAAGCAACAAAGGCCACCTCCCTTTAAACGTAACCTTCCGGAAAGATATAGGGATGCGAAATCCTATAGACCCGGGAAGGAATACAGAAGGAGCTGGAAGAACCCCCAGACGTCCTTCCTTAAGTTCCAGAAACCCAAGACCCCTGCCTCCAATGACCAGAAGTCCTTTTGAAGGTTCGCCCGCCCAACCAGCGGTAGTGGGGGCCAGACTCACAAAGTTCAAGTTGGTCTGGGCGGGAATGATAAAAGACCCATGGACGGTGTCCACCATTCATTTCGGACACAGGTGGGCATTCAGAGGTCGTCCTCCAAGAGACCAATTCTGCTCAACCAGACTTCCTCCCTCTCAAGAGAAAAGACTATCCCTAGTCCAGTATATCCAAGAGTTGCTCCAGAAACAAGCAATAGTGGAGGTACCACCATCCCAAAGAGGCAAAGGTTTCTACTCCCCACTTTTCTTAGTGAAAAAGAAATCAGGGGACCTTCGTCCAGTCTTGGACCTAAAAAACCTCAACCGGTCGATACGGTTGGAAACATTCAAGATGGAAAGCCTTCAATCAATCCTCCAAGCAATAAACTTGGGAGATTGGATGCTGTCAATCGACCTCCAGGACGCGTATTTGCATATCCCTATCCATTCCGAGTTCCAAAAATTCCTCCGGTTTACCCTAAATCATCGGCACTTCCAATTCCAAAGCCTTCCGTTCGGGATCTCTACCGCACCCAGGACGTTTACAAAAGTCCTATTACCTGTAATAGCCCACCTGAGAGAAAACGGGCTGAGGGTCCACCATTACCTGGACGACATCCTACTTCTCTCAGACAGCCAGGACTCTCTTGTCCTTCACAGGGAAATCCTGGTCTCCACATTACAGTCCCTAGGGTGGCTGATAAATTGGAAGAAGAGCAACATCCATCCAACACAGAGAATGGTCTTTCTGGGGGCCGAATTGGACACAAGGGAGAATACGGTGGAACTTCCGGGGGAAAAAATCCCTCCTCTAATCCAAAAGGTGAAAAGGGCAATCTCCGCTACAATGCTCCCGGCCAGGACCTGTCTCAGTATCCTGGGCTCCCTAGCTTCCACCATTCCAATGGTCCAATGGGCGCAATGGAATTCGAGGCCTCTCCAGATCTCCTTCCTACGTCAGTGGAAGGGCACATCAATGTCCCAACCAATCCTCATCTCTCAGGAGGTAAAGCAATCGTTGATGTGGTGGGTACGTCCTCACAACTTGGGAAGATGCAGGCAGATAGTCACTCCCTATCAAGAAACCGTGACCTCAGATGCCAGTCTACAGGGATGGGGAGCCCACTATCAGGACCTTGCGGCTCAGGGTCGTTGGCCTTTCAGGGCACAGGATACAGTGTCGAACGTTCTGGAGATGAGAGCAGCGTTCCAGGCTCTCCTGGCCTTCAGTTCTCACTTGAGGAGGAAGCACGTCCTCCTAAGGATGGACAACAAGGTGGCCGTTGCCTACATCAACAGGCAGGGGGGCACCAGAAGCAGGTCCATGTTACAGGAGGTCCGTCCTGTTCTGGAATGGGCGCAGCTGAATCTACTGGACCTAAAGGCGGTTTATGTCCCGGGAGTCCAGAACACCTTAGCCGACTCACTAAGCAGAAATTTCCACTCCAACAACGAATGGTCTCTGAGTCCACAAGCCTATGCTCTCATATCCCGAACCTGGGGTCCTCCAGAGATAGACCTAGCAGCAACTCCGGAGAACACAAAGTGCCAGAGATTCCTATCAAGGACACCGTTTCCTTCGGCAGAGGGGACGGACTGCCTCCAACACCCCTGGAACTTTCACCTGGGGTACATTTTCCCCCCGACGCCTCTCATAGCGAGATTCCTCCTGAGGCTCAAGAAGTCAACAGCATTGGTGGTAGCAGTGATCCCTTTCTGGCCGAGGAGGCCATGGTTTACTACCCCAATGCAGCTGAACACGGCAGAGCCTCTGCCTCTCCCATTGACGTCAGACCTACTCTCCCAGGGACATCTTCTTCACCCGAACCCGGGGAAGCTACACTTGATGGCCTGGAGACTGAAAGGGCTAGGTACCTAGAGCAGGGCTGTTCCCAGAAGGTGGTGGATACCTTACTCCAGGCCAGAAAGCCTACTACCAACATCACGTACAGAAGAGTTTGGGAAAAATTTGTCTCCTTCTCCCACCAGCAAGGTTGGGACTCGTCCTCCCCGTCGGTGTCTCACATCTTGGAGTTCCTTCAATCAGGCCTAGAGAAAGGCCTTAGGTCAAGCACCCTGAAGGTCCAGGTATCGGCCCTGTCCGCCTTGACAGGAGTTAAATGGGCGCAAGAGCCTCTGGTGGTTCAGTTTCAGAGGGCCTGTCTAAAGCTGAGGCCCCCCAGAAAACCGTCATTCCCGGTCTGGGATCTCTCAATTGTTCTAGAGTCATTATCCAAGGAACCCTTTTTTCCAATGCAGAGCATATCCCTCTGGGATCTGACGCTGAAGGTTTCATTTTTAATAGCCATAACATCGGCGAAGCGAGTGTCAGAGATGCAAGCTCTAATGGTTAGCGAACCATACTTGGTTGTTCTTCCAGACAGGCTAGTCCTAAGGCCTTCGGATCGATTCATCCCCAAGGTGTCCTCATCCTTCCATTTTAATCAGGAGATTAATCTTCCAGCACTCAGCACGGATCAGGGAGACCCTCATCCACTAGATGTTAAGGGTACCGTTATAGAATACCTCTCAGCAACAAAATCCATCAGAAAGTCGGAAAACCTCCTAATTATCCCACATGGTTTCAGGAGAGGTCAAGCGGCATCCTCACGCACCATTGCTTCATGGCTAGTAAAGACCATCAAGAGATCTTACTCACTGAGTAACCATCAAGTACCTGAGGGCTTAAGGGCACACTCCACCAGGGCAGTGGCAACCTCCTGGGCGGCATATTGTAGAGTCTCGGCGGAGACGATTTGCAGAGCGGCTACCTGGTCCTCCAGGAACACCTTCATGTCTCATTACAAGGTGGATTCCGCCTGCTTATCCACGGTGGATTTCGGAAGATCCGTTATCCAGGCCAATTCCTCTATTATTTGATTAATAAACTTAGTTTGAATTCCCACCCAGTCTTTGCGAGTTACTCCCCAAAGTGTATGCTGCCATGATGCGACAGGAAAACGGAAAATTGTATACTCACCTTTCCGTAATTTTCCTTTCCTGTCGTATCTTCATGGCAGCATACAATCTCCCACCCGTCTAAGGTGAGATATATATATACGGAGAATACTGGGCAGGGGCCATCTCTACAACTTATAGCTATGTAGTCCTATCAGGTTGTGGGGGCGGAGTCACAACCCAAAGTGTATGCTGCCATGAAGATACGACAGGAAAGGAAAATTACGGAAAGGTGAGTATACAATTTTCCGTTTTCCTGGCTTGTTAGTGTCTCAAGAAATTAGATAAGTCTTCAGTACATCAGGTGTGATCAGGTGTAATAAATTTTCAATGATTTGCACCATAGCTTGTAGACTCTATAACTTTCACAAAAACCAAATAAGATACACTAATTAGGGTTATTTTATATAAGATATGTAGTCGTATACATTTTGGCCAAAATTTATGAAGAAATATTACTAATTTGCAAAATTTTATGACAGAAACAAAAGGCATTTTTTCACCAAATTTTCAGTATTTTTTTACTTATAGCACAAAAAATAAAAAACCTACTAGTGATTAAATACCACCAAAAGAAAGCTCTATTCGTGTGAAAAAAAGGACGCAAATTTAATTTGGGTACAGTGTTGCATGACTGAGTAATTGTCATTCAAAGTGTGAGAGCACTGAAAGCTAAAAATTGGTCTGGGCAGGAAGGGGGCGAAAGTGCCCTGTAGGCAAGTGGTTAAGGTTCATTAAAACAACACAAAATATTAAGGTTATTGTGGTAACTTGAAACTACAAAAATAAAAAAAGTTTGTATAATTTAGCACACATTGTAAAATAGTGTTTAAATCTTAAAAAAAAAAAAAAAAAGATGAGTCCAAAATCTAATTTAATACTTTATTTATCTGATATCTGAGATCTGGCTTTTGAAAAATATCAGATTAGTCAAGGCATGAGGATAAATCATGAAGAAAGTACTTTGTGAGAACTCTGTGTGAATAAAAAGCACCAAAACAACTTCATTCCTCTCGCATTATAAAGAAAAAAAAACGCTGTATTAAAAAATCACAGAAGAGGAATGTGCTAGCTTCAATACGAAGGCTAGTTTTACCAGACCGAGAGCTTCCGTCTTGTAATTGCTTCAGAGCATGCGTCAGTTTGAGTTCGTCGGACTAGCACACAGACGACCGGTTTGTCCGCTAGAAAGAAGAGTCCATCGGATAGATTTAAAACATGTTTCAAATCTGATGCATGGTCGGACTTTCTGGCCTACTTGGTCCGGCACACTTTCTGACGTACTTTGTCCGCCAGACTTTAAAACGGACTTGCCTACACACGACCGGACTTTGCGGCGGGCTAAGTCCGCCCGTCTTTCCGACGGACTTTCACCGGAGTTACGGCGGACTTTCAGAATGAACGGACTTGCCCACACACGGACAAGTCCGTTCATTTTGAACGTGACTCAGGTGCGACGGGACTAGAAAAGGAAGTCAATCTTGCCGCTTTTATCTGCGAGATTGACACCTTGTGAGCCCCGTCACGGGGCATACCAGGCCCTCAGGTCTGGTATGGATTATAAAGGGAAACCCCTACGCCAAAAAAACGGCGTGGGGTCCCCCCTAAAATCCATACCAGACCCCGATCCGAGCACGCAGCCTGGCCGGTCAGGAAAGGGGGTGGGGAGGAGCGAGCGCCCCCCCCCCTCCTGAACCGTACCAGGCCGCATGCCCTCAACATGGGGGGTGGGTGCTTTGGGAGAGGGGGGCGCCCTGCGGGCGACATGTTGACATCACCCAGTGACCACGCCCCCTAAAACGTCACAGTCCCAGCATGCCCAGGGACTGTGACATCATATGGGGGCGGGGTCTCCGCCTATATAAGTCACAACGGAGCCCTCAGGGAGCAGTCCAGCCGGAGAGAGCGTCGTGTCAACATCTGGAGAAGAGAAGAGAAGACAAGAAGCCCAGAAGTCCGGACCTCCGCTGGCAAGAGAGCTACCTGAAGACAGCGGAGGGGCCGGCCGAAGAACTGGAACACCGGGAGAAGAGGCCGGAGAGAGCGGAGAAGAACCAACCGGACGCCGGGAGAAGATGAACCGGAGGGACCCCCGAAGCCGGAAGAAGATCCCCCGAAGCCGGAGAAAGATCCCCCCAGGAGCTGTTTAATAAATTATTTTAAAAACCTGTGTAGTGTGTTTTATTATTGACACTTTTTCCCTAGGTGAATGGGTAGGGGTACCATGTTCCCCATACTCATTCACATAGGGTGGGGGGGCCGGGATCTGGGGGCCCTCTTATAGGGGGCTCCCGGATTCCGATAAGCCCCCCGCCCGCAGAACCCGACAACCACCGGCAGGGTTATCGGGAAGAGGCCCTTGTCCTCATCAACATGGGGACAAGGTGCTTTGGGGTGGGGGTGCCCGCAGGGCGCCCCCCTCGTCTAAAGCACCCACCCCCCATGTTGAGGGCATGCGGCCTGGTACGGTTCAGGAGGGGGGCGCTCGCTCGTCCCCACCCCCTTTCCTGACCGGCCAGGCTGCGTGCTCGGGGTCTGGTATGGATTTTAGGGGGGACCCCATGCCGGTTTTTCGGTGTAGGGGTTTCCCTTTATAATCCATACCAGACCTAAGGGCCTGGTATGCCCCGCGCTCGCCGCAATAGGAAAATTTGTTTTTCCTATTGCAGCGAGCGCGAGATGCAATACCCTGCCCTCGCGTCGTATCTGGTCCGTTGGACCAGCATACACACGAGCGGGCTTTCCGTCGGACCAGCACACAGACGAGCGGACGTCGGACCGCCCGAAACTGAGTCCGACGGAAAGATTTAAAACATGTTTCAAATCTAGGCCAGGCGGGCTTTTGGGAAAAAGTCCGCCGGAAAAGTTCGCCGGAGCCTACACACGGGCGGATTGTCCGGCAGACTCTGGTCCACCGGACCATATATGCTGGAAAGTCTGACCGTGTGTACGCGGCATAAGTCCGTCCAACTTTTGAGCAAACAAAGTCCGCTGGAGCCCACACACGATCGAATTGTCCGACGAAATCCAGTATGCCAGACCAAGTCTGCCGTAAAGTCCGCTTGTGTGTACGCGGCATTACAGGAGAGAATTTCCCTTCCTATGAGGTAAATTTCATCTCACTTCCTGTTGTCTCCTTTCGTTTACAAGTAGGAGTCGTTTGTAAGTTGGATGTTTGAAAGTAGGGGCCTGCCCTATATACTCAGAAATATGGGCCTTAGGTGTTGTTGTGGCCTCAACACTGTAAGCCCTCACAGGGCCTTGCTGTGAAATATTAGATCAAGAATTGTAATTACATGCCCCTGTTGAACAGGGGCAGAAAAATTGGGCCTTTGGTGATGGTAGTGGTGGTGCTGGTGCCACAACACTGTAAGTCCTCACAGTTACTCTTAGTGGGTGCTGGAACGGGCCCTGCTGTGAAATATTAGATCAAGAATTGTAATTACATGCCCCTGTTGAACAGGGCCAGAAAATTGGGCCTTTGGTGGTGGTGGTGGCACAACACTGTAAGTCCTCACAGTTAATCTTGGTGGGCACAGAAACGGGCCCTGCTGTGAAATATTCGATCAAGAATTGTAATTATATGCCCCTGTTGAACAGGGGCTTGAAAATTGGGCCGTTGGTGGTGGTGGTGTTGGTGCCACAACACTGTAAGTCCTCACAGTTAATCTTGGTGGGCGCAGACACGGGCCCTGCTGTGAAATATTAGATCAAGAATTCTAATTACATGTCCCTGTTGAACAGGGGCTGAAAAATTGGGCCTTAGGCACTGGTGCTGGTGCCACAATACTGCAACCCCTCACAGATACTCTAGTTGGAACACAGGAACGAGCCCTGCTGCAAAGAATTGCATCAAAAATTTTAATTACATGCCCTTGTTAAACAGGGGGTTAAAAATTGGGCCTTAGGCACTGGTGGCGGTGCCCAAAACCAAAAATGTTCTTACAAGCTATCAGCATGATCATTGAGGAGGAAGAGGATAATTACTCAGCATAACAGGATAGTCACTCAGCATCAGCATAGGCAGCCTTTAAAGGGATCTGACATTTCAAAAAAAAATATTCGGTTACATCAGCATCAGGTGCTTGGTAGCTGGTGGTGATCCAAGACTGATTCATTTTTATGAAGGTCAGTCGATCGACCGAGTCAGTGGACAGACGCACCCTGTGATCCGTTACAAAGCCTCCAGCAGCACTGAATGTGCGTTCCGAAAGAACACTGGATGCAGGACAGGCCAGTAGCTCAATTGCATACTGTGCAAGCTCCGGCCAGTGATCCACCCTCAAGACCCAGTAACCCAGAGGATTTTCGGTGAGAAAGGTGTCCAAGTCAGATCTTGCCCCTAGGTATTCCTGTACCATGTAAAACAGACGCTGGCGATGGTTGCTGGAACCGATCATACCTTGGGGCTGCAGACTAAAAAATTGTCTGAATGCATCGGTCAGACGGCCACCTTCTCCACCGCTCCTTCTTTGACTGACCGAAGCCTCAGCAACACGTTGTCCAGAAACAGGAATTTGTAACCTCCCTTTCTCTGGGATTGCACTGCACAGACCTTTCTGCAAGGTCTCCCGAAGATGTTTCATCCTCTGCTCCCTCTGCGACGGCAAGATAAGGTCCGCAACCTTACCCTTGTAACGTAGATCAAGGAGGGTTGCCAGCCAGTATTGGTCCTTCTCCTTGATACCACGAATACGAGGATCCTTACGCAGGCTTTGCAGGATCAGGGAGGCCATGCAGCGTAGGTTTGCTGAGGCATTCGGCCTGGAGTCCTCTGGGTCACTAAGGACGACATGGTCCACATCCACCTCCTCCCAGCCACGTACAAGTCCATGTGTTTCTTGGGACTGATCCCTTAAAGACTGCTGCTGATGCTGAGTGCCAGGCTCCACCTCCATACTGACACACTCCTCCTCCTCGTCCTCTTCCTGTGTGATCCGCGGGCACGCAGGAACACTGTCTGGATAAAGGGGGCCTTGAGAGCTAAGGAAGTCCTCCTCTTCCTGCCTCTGTTCTGCCTCAAGTGCCCTGTCCATTATTCCACGCAGCGTGTGCTCCAACAGGTGGACAAGGGGGACAGTGTCACTGATGCATGCACTGTCACTGCTCACCATCCTCGTGGCCTCCTCAAATGGTGACAGGACAGTGCATGCATCCCTGATCATGGCCCACTGGCGTGGGGAAAAAAAAACAAGCTCCCCTGACCCTGTCCTGGTGCCATAGTCGCACAGGTACTCATTGATGGCCCTCTGCTGCTTTTGGAGGTCTGCCAGCTGAGCACTGGCATTATATGACCGGCGGAAATGCACACAGACTTTCCTGGCCTGCCTCAGGACATCCTGTAAGCCCGGGTACCTGCCCAAGAACTGCTGCACCACCAAGTTAAGGACGTAAGCCAAACAGGGCACATGGGTCAGTTGTCCCTGTCGGAGGGTGGAGAGGAGGTTGGTGCCATTGTCGCAAACCACCATTCCTGCCTTAAGTTGGTGTGGCGTCAACCACCTCTGAACCTGCCCCTGCAGAGCTGGCAAAACCTCTTCCCCAGTGTGGCTCCTGTCCCCCAAGCACACCAGCACAAGCACCGCATGGCATCTTTTGGCCTGCGTACTTGCGTAGCCCCTTGAATGCCTATGGAGCACCGCTGGTTCCGAGAACAAAGCACAGGAAGAGGCCATGGAGGAAGAAGAGGAGGGGGTGGAGGAGAGAGGTGTGTCACAATCATTAGTAGTGGCATTTTGGAGGCGTGGTGGCGGAACAACCTCAAACACTACTGCACCTTGTCCTGCATCCTTCCCAGCTGCCAGCAGAGTGACCCAATGCGCCAAGAAACTTAGGTAACGTCCCTGTCCATGCCTGCTGGACCATGAGTCAGCGGTAATATGCACCTTACCGCTGACCGCCCTGTCCAGCGAGGCCAAGACATTGCCTTCCACATGCCGGTAGAGAGCCGGAATCGCCTTCCGTGAGAAAAAGTGGCGTTTGGGTACCTGCCACTGAGGAACCGCACATTCCACAAACTTACGGAAGGGGGCAGAGTCTACCAACTGAAAAGGTAGCAGTTGAAGTGCTAGCAATTTTGCCAAGCTAGCATTCAACCGCTGGGCATGTGGATGGCTGGGAGTGAACTTCTTTTGGCGGCGCAGCAGCTGGGGCAGGGAAATTTGCCTGGTACAATCTGACGTCGGTGTAGCAAAAGCAGATTGCCCACAAGTACTTGGCTGTGACACACCTAATTCTACACCTTCATTCCTCTCAGTGCAGGTCTCAGAGAGGACTGAAGGTATAGTGGGGTTGGAGATCTCAGCTGAGGAGCAAGAAGAGGTCCTTTTTGTTCTTTGGTGTGGGTCTTTTAGATATGCTTGCCAACGAACTGGCAGGTCAACATATGTCTGGTCAAGCATGTGGTGCCCAAGCGGGAGATGTTTTGGCCACGCGCGATACACTTGAGACATATGTTGCAAATAGCAGCGGTGCGATCTGATGCACTCGTCTCAAAAAAGGCTCACACCAAAGAACTTTTGGAATAACGCACAGAGACAGCAGTGCCCTGTACATGCGGAGCTTTGCGGTGTGATGGAGTCAGTGTGCTGCCCTTAGGCTGGCCCCTGGAGGGCATCCTGCCTCGGTGAAGTGCCTCCTCCTCCTCCTCTCAGGCACCCACGTTGAGTCAGTGACCTCATCATCCCCTCCCTCCTCATCACTAGAGCAAACCTGGCAGTATGCTGCAGCAGGGGGAGCATGACTACCAGATTGCTGTCCTTCTTGGGCACCCCCTCTGTTCGTGCTCATGTTACTGCCTTCATCTAGCTCAGTATCATCATCAGAGCCTTCTAAACGCTGGGCATCCTCCTGGAGCATGTACCCAACACTGTGGTCAAACAGTTCCAGGTACTCCTCAGGAGGACATGGTGGGGCTAGGGAAGGAGTCACTGATGCCATTGAGTCGAGGGAAGAGGCCACGTTGGCAGCTGCTTTGCCAGACAAAGTACCCTGAGCATGGGTGAGGGAGGATGAGGACGGCTTGGTCATCCACTCAACCAAGTCTTTCGAATGTTGCGGCTCAACGCGGCCAGCTGCTGAAAAAAAGGCCGAGCGTGTCCCACGGCCATGTGCTGATGAGGATGCACCGTCTCCATGACCTGCACCGTTGCCTCTAGACACAGAGCCTGCTTGCCCTCTTTTATTGGCTCGTGACTGTCTGCCTCTCCTTGTTGGCCTTCCAGACATACTAATGGCCTGTAGCTGCACTAAGCTAGGATATATATACATATATATATGTATATATTATATATATATAATATATATATATATATATATATATATATATATATATATATATAAAATATATACTGATACTGCAGCTAGCAAAATCAACTGCCTGTTTTTAACGCACTGTTAGACAGGTCAATTGGTTGTCTGCGAGCTGGTGGTAAGTAGGCTTGGAATTTTTTCCTGGGCATTCCCCAGGTTTTGTTGTTATCAAAATCAACTGCCTGCCTACACCACCACCTTCTACAGGTAGCTTTAGCTGAACACTGTGCAGAGGTCGCACTACACTAACGTGTAAATACTTTAGCTGCCTGCGGTAGTGATAGGATCAGGAAAACACCACCAACCTTCTACAGGTAGCTTTAGCTGAACACTGTGCAAAGGTCGCACTACACTAACTTGTAGCTTTAGCTGAACACTGTTCAGAGGACGCACTACACTAACTTGTAGCTTTAGCTGAACACTGTTCAGAGGACGCACTACACTAACTTGTAGCTTTATCTGAACACTGTTCAGAGGACGCACTACACTAACTTGTAGCTTTAGCTGAACACTGTGCAGAGGTCGCACTACACTAACTTGTAGCTTTAGATGAACACTGTTCAGAGGACGCACTACACTAACTTGTAGCTCTAGCTGAACACTGTGCAGAGGTCGCACTACACTAACTTGTAGCTTTATCTGAACACTGTTCAGAGGACGCACTACACTAACTTGTAGCTTTAGCTAAACATTGTGCATAGGTCAAACTAATCTGTAGCTTTAGCTGAACACTGTGAGGAGGACGCACTACACTAACTTGTAGCTTTAGATGAACACTGTTCAGAGGACGCACTACACTAACTTGTAGCTTTAGCTGAACACTGTGCAGAGGTTGCACTACACTAACTTGTAGTTTTAGCTGAACACTGTTCAGAGGACGCACTACACTAACTTGTAGCTTTAGCTGAACACTGTTCAGAGGACGCACTACACTAACTTGTAGCTTTATCTGAACACTGTTCAGAGGACGCACTACACTAACTTGTAGCTTTAGCTGAACACTGTGCGGAGGATGCACTACACTAACTTGTAGCTTTAGATGAACACTGTTCAGAGGACGCACTACACTAACTTGTAGCTTTGACTGAACACTTTGCAGAGGTCACACTAAACTAACCTGTAGCTTTAGCTGAACACTGTGAGGAGGACGCACTACACTAACTTGTAGCTTTAGCTGAACACTGTGAGGAGGACGCACAACACTAACTTGTAGCTTTAAATCAGTGTTTCTCAACTCCAGTCCTCAAGGCGCCCCAACAGGTCATGTTTTCAGGCTTTCCATTATTTTGCACAGGTGATGTGATCAGTTTCACTGCCTTAGTAATTACCACAGCTATTGCATCTGAGGGAAATCCTGAAAACATGACCTGTTGGGGCGCCTTGAGGACTGGCGTTGAGAAACACTGCTTTAGATGAACACTGTTAAGAGTACGCACTACACTAACTTGTAGTTTTAGCTGAAAACTGTGAGGAGGATGCACTACACTAACTTGTAGCTTTAGCTGAACACTGTGAGGAGGACGCACAACACTAACTTGTAGCTTTAGATGAACACTGTTCAGAGGATGCACTTCACTAACTTGTTTTAGCTGAAAACTGTGAGGAGGACGCGCTACACTAACTTGTAGCTTTAGCTGAACACTGTTCAGAGGATGCACTACACTAACTTGTAGCTTTAGCTGAACACTGTGCAGAGGTTACACTAAACTAACCTGTAGCTTTATCTGAACACTGTGAAGAGGATGCACTACACTAATTTGTAGCTTTAGCTAAACACTGTGCAGAGGTAGCACTACACTAACTTGTAGCTTTAGCTGAACACTGTGCAGAGGTTGCACTACACTAACTTGTAGTTTTAGCTGAACACTGTGAGGAGAACGCACTACACTAACTTGTAGCTTTAGCTGAACACTGTTCAGAGGTCGCACTACACTAACTTGTAGTTTTAGCTGAACACTGTGAGGAGGACGCACTACACTAACTTGTAGCTTTAGCTGAACACTGTTCAGAGGTCGCACTACACTAACTTGTAGTTTTAGCTGAACACTGTGAGGAGGATGCACTACACTAACTTGTAGCTTTAGCTGAACACTGTGCAGAGGTCGCACTACACTAACTTGCGGTTTTAGCTGAACACTGTGAGGAGGACGCACTACACTAACTTGTAGCTTTAGCTGGACACTGTGAGGAGGACGCACTACCCTAACTTGTAGCTTTAGCTGAACACTGTGCAGAGGTCACACTAAACTATCTCGTAGCTTTAACTGAACACTGTGAGGAGGACGCACTACACTAATGCCGCGTACACACGGTCGGACTTTTCAGCTACAAAAGTCCAACGGACGCTGACGGACTAAAGCTGGCTGGTAATCCGATCGTGTGTGGGCTTCTCCGGACTTTCAACGTACTTTTTTAGCCTCAAATCCGACGTACTTTAGATTTGAAACATGCTTCAAATCTTTACGTCGTAACTACGACGGACCCCGAAGTCCGCTCGTCTGTATGCTAGTCCTACGGACAAAAAAACGACGCATGCTCATAAGCAAAAACTAAACGGAAGCACTCGGTCTAGTAAAACTAGTGTTCGTATTGTAGGTAGCACATTCATCACGCTGTAAAATCTGTGATCGTTGAATGCAGCGCATTTTATTTCTTCTTTACGAATGTTCTAAAGAACGAAGGTGTTTTGCTGTTCATAATCAGAGTTCTCCCAAACTGATTTCTGGATTCTTTTTCTCTTTGATCTCATGAATGATATAGTATGCGTTTTAAAAACAATGTTTCCATACTAATAATACTTTTTCCCTTTATATTTTTTTTTTTTAGGTTTGTAAAGTTACCACAAAGAACCCATTATTCTATTTTTTTTTTCTAGTGATTATTTTTTAGTTTTTATATAAAGTGAACCCAAAGCACCGTTTTTGGTTATGTAGATTTTTTTAGTTTCAAGACTTACCACTTGAACATTATTAACATTAGTAATGTATTTTTGGTGTGTTTTTTTTCAAACTCAATGAGATTGTTGTCCCTTGTTAATTTAACATTGTGTGTAAAATCAATGATTTAAAAGAAAACACATAAAGTCTTTTGCTAAACTCAAAAAAGATCCATTTATTCATGGTCAAAATAAAATAAAGAGGAAGTCAACGCTGGAAAAAGTCGCTGTACAAGAAAATTGGGATCTTGCGGAGTCCATATAAGAGGGAGCACAATCTGGTCCAAGAATCCCAGAGATCAACAGCACCAGCAGATGATCTAGATGTCCCCAGACTGTGGTCCTACAACAGCCTGCGTCTTCTGTCAGACCAGACTGAACCCAGGTCATCACTTTCTTCTCTTCCCTGCAGCCTTTCCTCCACGCTGCCCTGCAGCCTTCCCTGTAGCCTTCTTTTGAGGCTGTGGCTCTGGTGTTTCAGTTGTGGCAGGAGGAGGAGGAGGAGGAGGAGGAGGAGGGGGGGGGGCTGCCTCATGTAGTTGGGTGTTTTGTGTTAGCGTGCCCTGCAGCCCCTTATGGATTGTTTCCCCAAATAGTCGCTCACAAATGAGGCGCTGCTCCCAATCCATCTGAAGAAGCCTGCTGGCTAAGTAGCAGCCATAGGATTCTTCCGCTTCGGGGGGGCTCGTTAAAAAACGGGTGGCCTCTTGCATGAGGCGCAGGGATGCGTCCTGCGTGACCATCCCCTTCCTGGCCCTTTTTTTGGGAAGGTGGAGGGGAGGCACTTGGGATTGGGTCAGGCTCCTACTGGGCCCAGCCACCTCACTTGGCCCAGCCACCTCACTTGGCCCAGCCACCTCACTGGGAGCAGCCACCTCCTGCCTGACACTGGGCCCAGCCTCCTCCAGGATGATGGTGAATCCGGCCTCCTCCAGGCTGTCCATGGGCCCGGTCTCCTCCTGCCTGCCACTTTCCCCACATTCCTCCTGGATGGACTCATCCTGTGTATAAAAAAAGGACAATAGTTTTAGTTTCTTTTTTTGGGTTCATCAATGACACACAGTTTGCTTCTCATGACTAGCAAATTCAATGTGAATACATCTCTTTAATAAAAGAGTCTAATCAGACACCCTAATTATTTCAAGCAGGTGCCAAACATATTTAGCCACTACTGTCATTTGATATGTATACACAATTTTGAGTGCAAAATTATTTTAGACAATTATAACATCCAGTTAACATCATTAATATTAGTACAGTAAATATTTGTTAAAATAATTTACCTGACTCCAGATGGTCATATCCGGTTCATCCAGGATGGAAGACCCAGCTTGCTCCTCATCAGCCTCTGCTGGGGTGGAGGGAAGGGTGGAGGGAAGGGTTGAAAGTGATGCCCTGGCTTCATTCTGGTCATCAAGAAAACGGAGTTGATTGTAGTACCACAGCCTGGGTACATAAACATCATCTGCTGATGCTCCTGATCTCCTTGATTCCTGGATCTTCCTATGCTCCCTCTTATACATGTTCCTCAAGACCCCAATTTTCTTGAGCACTGTCTCCATTGTTGCTCCCGGGATGGTCGCCTGGACAAAGGACAGAAGTCTCTCCAGCGTTGACTTCCTCACATGCTTGGCATAATACTGAGGGTGTTTCACCTCCCACAAATTCCTCATCTCTCGATATTTCGAAATAAAAGCTGTAAGGAACTCTGGATCCTTAAATAGGGGATTCATTATATCTGGAAAAGAGAAAGTCACAAGACCAAAAACACTTATTATAGGTTTCTGCTAACCCCTCATCATCTTCTCCCTATGTAGGCCTCATCAATCTATCAAGCCATATAGGCCGCTTGCTACAAAGTCATGACCATAAAACCCCCCAAAAAAAAACAAAGAAAAAAATAAAAATAAAATTACATTTGTTTTGTAACGTCCTGGTCCACTATCACCTACGCACAGAACGTACGTATGACACGTGCGCAAGGCCCCTCTTTATACACTACGCATGTGTGAAACTCCGCCTGCGTCGCCCGCCCCTGACGTTCGAAATTAACTCATGTTCTCCGCCCCCTAATTCGACGCACAGAACGTACGTACGACACGTGCGCAAGGCCCCTCTTTATACACTACGCATGTGTGAAACTCCGCCTGCGTCGCCCGCCCCTGACGTTCGATTTTAACTCATGTTCTCCGCCCATTTTTAGTTACGGCGCGTAGTGGGGTAAATAATGGCGGAGACACCTGACATGTCCTCAGGTAGTGGAAAAAGCCCGGAGGCTGGAACGTCCACAAAATCTGTGAGGCCTAGATTTAAGGCCTCCAATATGAGTTTTAAAGAAATGGTGGAGATGGTGGCCATTCTTCACAAAGACGACTATGATGGGAAGTATGGGCCGTACGCACGGCCAAATTTGCGCAAGGCCAAAATAATGGCGAAGGTCGTGGACACTTTGCAGGCTTCTTTTGGGGTACAGCGCTCCCGAGATCAACTTCGCAAAAGATGGTCTGACCTGAAACTCAGGGAGCCGGATCAATATAGACGGATCCGGAAAGTGCTTAAAAAAAGTAAGTACTTGTCGTGTTTTTCTCTTGTGTTTATTACCTTGTATACTGCTCCATGTGCTTTTCCTTCCTATACGATTTTTTTGTTCATCGTTTCAAACGATCTTTTACAAAACCTCGTTACATATCTATAGATAGATCTATCTAAAAATATATATATATATATATATATATATATATATATATATATATATTTTTTTTTATATATATATATATATATATTTTTAGATATATATATATATATATATTTTTAGATATATATATATATATATATATATATATATATATATATATATATATATATATATATATATATATATATATATATATTTTTAGATATATATATTTTATATATATATATATATATATATATATATATATAAAAAAAATATATAGATATAGATATATAGATAGATAGATATAGAAATGTAAAACATTCTTTTGGAATATTTTAAGTTATCTTTTTTTATTTACATTTAGTTAGATATTTATAGATTTTGTTCCAGATATAGAGAGAGAGAGAGAGATCAAAAGATTATTAACTATATTTTGAGATATTGATATCTATCTATCCGATATGTCTTTATAATTTTAAATATTGAGGTAAAATAGGAACTCTACACAAACCACTTCACTACAAATGTTAGAAAATGACTATGTACTAAAATATCTGTGTGCTAAGTAGATTAATAATTTTTTGTTTCACATAGGGGAAAAATCACTCAGCCAACAAGAAGACAGTCCACCCCAAGCCAAACATGATTGGGAAATCAGCCCAAGCCCCACTGAGGATGTGGAGGAAGGAGAGGTGGGCGACATGGGCACCCCACCAGGTGAGTGTCTGACACACCAGCTTACGGTAATCTATGCATGGCTGCCTTTTGTTTAATGTAATTTTTCTACTCTATTTTAGGGGATCTGGTTGTGCTTGATTCAAGCAACAGCGCCACCCCCGAGGATGTGGAGGAATTAGGCTACATGGGCACCCCACCAGGTCAGTGTCTGAGACAACAGCTTTATTATGGTAAGGTAAACTATGTATGTGTGCATATTTCTAAATACATTTTTTGGTTTCATTCCACTTTAGGTACACAAAGTGACTATTTCACTTCTGAAAGTGCCCAACGGCTAATTGGTCAAATAATGGCCTGGAATAAGGACATGGATGAAATGCGGAATCGGCTGGATCGTATGCAGCAGGAAATGAAGGACATGATTGATGTTTTGGGTCGAATCTAAATGCCCTTTTTGAAACCCCAAAACATCGATCATGTCCTTCATTTCCTGTTTTGCTGACCCCATTCTGGGCCTTCTCTTTATTTTTTTGGCTGAACATAAATGGCTGTTTAACCTAATTTTAAAAAGGAGGGCTGTTTCTCGAAAATACATTCAAAATCCACAAAAAAATAAAACTTGATTTTCAAAAAAACAACAACCAAAAAAAAAAAAAGATTTTAAATAAAAAAAAAATAAAAAATTGATTTTAAAACCCAAAAAAAAAAAAAAAATTGATTTTAAAACTAAAAAAATAAAAAAAATTGATTTTCAAACCAAAAAAAATAAAAAAATTGATTTTAAAAACAAAACAAAAAAAAAATTGATTTTAAAACACACAAAAAAAAAAAAAGATTTTAAAACCAAAAAAAAACAAAAATTGATTTTCAAACCAAAAAAAATAAAAAAATTGATTTTAAAACCAAAAAAAACAAAAAATTGATTTTAAAACTAAAAAAAAATAAAATAATTGATTTTAAAACCAAAAAAAACAAAATATTGATTTTCTCAAAAACAAAATAAAAAAATAAACTGGATTTAAAAAAAAAATTAAAAAAAAATTGATTTTAAAACCAAAATAAAAAAAAACTTTATTTGCAAAAAAAATAAAAAAAAAAAAAATAAAAAACTTGATTTTAAAAAACGCAAAAAAGTAAAAAACTTGATTTAAAAAAAAAAAAAAAAAAAAAAGCCTGTTTGCGAAAATCAAAAAGCCAAAAATATTTTTTTGTGGATTATGTATAAATATTTAAATATAATTATATTTTTCGAAATTATTAAGATATCATTATATTTTTGTCTATGAACATTTTATACTAAATGCAGAACTGAATGCATAACAACCATTAATAAAAACATCTCCTTATAGGAATTAAATAAATGTGTGGTTTGTTATTTCAATGTTCAGTATCAGTTTGGTTATAATTGTCAAAAAGTTGTTTACAGTGGCAATGGAGCTTTTATTTAGACATTTAAAATGAAAATACAGTTGGCACTACAACTGCTCGACCATAACCTAGGAGAAAGCCCAAAAGAAAGGCAAGCAAGAAATATAATTCAAGATTTCATCCATATTTTTTTTATTTTAAAAAATTAAATATCATGGCCCATTGCAATGGCCCCCCTACCCATAAAATAATTAACATATTGCTGTCTAACTTGACGGGCACTTTGGGGGGCCAAGCCAGTACGGACATTATCCAGGCCCGTAAGGTTGTCATCTATAAGTCCGGCCTCAGGCCCAACTGTGCCTATATAATTCTGAGAATGTTTGTTTAAAAAGTTGTGCAGAATGCAGCACGATAAAATGATAAAATTAAGTTTGTATTCCGCCAAATTAATGGCTGTTTGAAACAGGCGGAACCGGCTGGCCAGAATTCCAAACGCATTCTCAACCACTCTTCTAGCTCTGGCCAGCCGGAAATTAAAAACCCTCCTCTCCGGGGTGAGGGTTCTTTGGGGGAATGGCCTCATGAGGTGCTTGCTCAGAGCGAAGGCTTCATCGGCAATGAAGACAAAGGGGAGTCCTTCCACATTATCCGCATCAGGTGGCAATCCCAGGCCACCACTCTGGAGACGCTGGCAGAACTCCGTCTGGGCAAATACTCCTCCATCCGACATCCGGCCATTCTTCCCCACGTCCACATATAAAAATTCATAGTGTGCAGACACCACCGCCATTAAAACAATACTGTGGAACCCTTTATAATTGAAATAGTATGACCCCGAATGGGGTGGTGGCACAATGTGGACATGTTTCCCATCTATAGCCCCTCCACAATTGGGAAAGTCCCAACGGCTGGCAAAATGGGATGCCACAATCTGCCATTCCTGTGGCGTTGAAGGAAACTGGGGAATCAAACAAGAAAACCAAAATCAATTAATTTGGAAGCTAACATTGCAATAAAATTAGACAATTCAAAACATTATTCCCCAGCATCAGTATAACATTAAATAATTTAATTCTTCAGGAAAAACTAATATGGAAAGGCACACTTATCAGATTGCTTACCCCCTCTGATGGAACATTGATTACATTTTAGGGGGTTGTGAAATCCGTAAAATAGATTTCTTTTAGGACACGCAGGAATTTAGGGACTAAAAAGGCTACAAGACTGCAGTTGTCGCACTCTGCAGTTGCAGTTGCTAACCAGCTTACAGTAAATGAGGTAATGTAAAAAGGCATTCATGTTGCAAGGAGTACACAATCACATGCAAGGGCAATTAATGAAAACACTTTGAGGCTTGCATATGATTTGATGATGGAAATCAGCAGAGCTTCTGCTCATTTACTAAAGCACTGGAACAAATGCACTTGTAGAGTGCACATGCATTTTGCAAAGTGCAACATATATTTGCTTTAGACAAATCAACACCACAGAACATTCAAGCAAATTTTTACGAGGGGGGGGGTTGGGAAATCTAGCTAATTGCTAATTAGCAGCACACTATTTGGAGTGAGTTTAGGTGGGGGGGGGTTGGGAAATCTAGCTAATTGCTAATTAGCAGCACACTATTTGGAGTGAGTTTAGGTGTGTGGGGGGGGGGGGTTGGGAAATCTAGCTAATTGCTAATTAGCAGCACACTATTTGGAGTGAGTTTAGGTGGGGGGGGGGGTTGGGAAATCTAGCTAATTGCTAATTATAAGCACACTAAATACACTCAAACAAAATACATTCAAAATGAGTAGACTAGGTAGATATGTTCCCATCACTGCATGCTGGGGAGGTTATTGAAGGAAAATATACATGCATGACAAAAAATAACAGGAAAAAAATCCAGCATGTGTGAGGATAAAAAGGGGACATTCACACTATATTGCAATGATGGTAAGTAGTGTTTGAAGCAAGAAATACATTACATTATCAAAGATTACATAAAAGAACATGTGATGCTAATAAAAGCAAAATATCTTACCTTAATATAGTCCTTCTGCAGGACCTGGATGATGGCAGAACAGGTCTCTGGGATAATGATCCCCAGAGCCTGGGGGGAGATGCCTGTCGAGAACTTAAGGTCCTGCAGGCTTCTCCCTGTGGCCAAATACCGCAAGGTAGCGACCAGCCTCTGCTCCGGAGTGATGGCTTGCCTCATGCAGGTATCCTGCCTGCTGATATAGGGGGTCAGCAAAGCCACCAAACGGTCAAAAACGGGGTCCGTCATCCGGAGAAAGTTCCTGAAATCCTCATGATTATTCTCACGGATCTCACGGAGCAACGGCATGTGACAGAACTGGTCACGCTGGAGCAACCAATTCTTGGTCCATGAACTCCTCCTCGCCCTGTTCATGGACTGGTCTTGGGCTGAAGAATAAACTACAGCACCAAACACATACAATGCACGAGCTCGACGACGAGTACGTACAGGTAACATGGTTTCAAAACGGTCGGCTGGTCAGAACGCACTAAACAGAACGCACTGAAGAACAGCAAGGCCTGTGAAGAACGACCTGAAAATCAGGAACGAGCGGCCAATAAAACAAAGATTTCTCAATGCCAACTGACCAAACGCACTGAAAAGCAGATACAAACCTCACAAGCACAGACTGAACAACAGTTAAAACGAACTGAAAAATACGAGTCTCACAAGCGCGAATCGTCTCTCACCAAACTTCTACTAACACGAGATAAACACGAGATTAGCAGAAGGAGCCCAAAGGGTGTCGTACGGGCTATTGAACTTCCGTTTTATAGTCTCGTCGGACTTGGTGTACGTCACCGCGTACTAAGCTGTCGTACTTTTGTGTGGTCGTGTGTGGGCAAGTCCGTTCGTAAGAAAGTCTGCCGCAAGTCCGCCGAAGGTACGCCGGAAGTATGTCGGACAGGCTGTCCGACTTTTGTAGCTGAAAAGTCCGACCGTGTGTACGCGGCATAACTGTAAATAGTCTAGCTGCCCGACTGTGGTATTAATAGGATCAAAAGAACACCAGCAATTTTCTTCAGGTAGCTGTAGATACTGTAACAAGCAAGCCTGTCTGTCAGTAGCAAGATAACAGGAACGGATCTAGCTAAACTGAATACAGTGTATATATATATATATATATATATATATATATATATACACACACACACAACACCTGGGATTCATATATATACACAATACACTAAGTGCAGCTAACTCACCGACTGTCCTGCCTAATCTATTTAACTTAAATCGAATGGCACTGTCTCTCTATCTATCTCAACGCCAGAACACACACTACAGAGGGCCGCCATGCAGGCGGCCTTACATAGTGTGGGGCGTGTTCTAAACCCCCTGAGCCATAATTGGCCAAAGCCACCCTGGCTTTGGCCAATTACAGCTCTCTCTACTGACGGCGCTGTGATTGGCCAAGCATACGGGTCATAGTGCATGCTTGGCCAATCATCAGCCAGCAATGCACTGCGATGCCGCAGTGAATTATGGGCTGTGACGCGCCACACGAATTTGGTGTGAACGGCCCATAGCGTTCGCAATTCGACGAACGGTCCAACAGACGATGTTCGAGTCGAACATGGGTTCGACTCGAACACGAAGCTCATCCCTAGTATCTTGTACAGAAAGTTCCATTTCTTCAAATTTATTTTCCAATACATCAGTACGTGTGCCCAGTTCTATAATTTCTTTTGTGAGGCTGCTTGTAATATGTTCTGCTATTTGTTTAAGTGCCTTTTGTAACATTCTCTCAAATTGTTTCAAAGTCACAGGTGAAGCAGATACATTCTTTGAAGAAGCTTGTGAGGGGAAAAGTTCAGAATCATCTGGTGATGTTATCTGTACAGAAGGCTGCTTCTCCTTGTGTGAGCGCTCTGAGGTGTTCTGTGAGGTAATCTGTGAGGCAGAGGCTGATGCCGCTCTGGCTGCAGCCCGTGACTGAGACTCCTTCATGGAGGACGTTTTAAACTTGTTTCTGCCAACTCCTAGCACCATTTTACCTGTGTCAATTCAGCCCCTGAGGTCACGGGAATAAGCCCAAGGTAGTGGTGGAAGTTATACCAGCAGGTTCAGGCTGTATGGTGGGTTTTCCCTCAGTCACGGAGCGGAGCTCTAATGGCACATTACCGCTCAGTTAGACTCCGCGCATGGGCCCACCGCCTCAGGGTTTCAAGACTACTACACACGACGTTATAACTTGACTCCTGATTACCCTTTAGATGCTCAGACACCCAGGTCTTCTGCCATCCAAGATTATTTAGTCTCGGCTGGCGTCCCACCTTTGAGTGTAGAGCAATGTACAGACCTCGAACTTCCGATTTCCTTTAGGGAGATTGAATTGGTAGTGAAATCCCTTCCAAAAGGGAAGAGCCCTGGACCAGATGGGTACACCGGGTTATACTATAAAACTTTTCTACCCCTCTTAGAACCCCACATGTGCACTTTAACTCAATTGTGGAAGGGACCCCCATCCCCTCGGGGGCGCTTTTGGCACACATTACGGTGCTGCCAAAAGAGGGTAAAGATCCGATGATTCCCCAAAGCTACCGTCCCATATCCCTCCTTAACGTCGACGTTAAGATTTTAGCAAAGGTTTTGGCAAACAGGCTTGGGAGTCTTATGCCCCATGTTATTCACCCGGATCAAACGGGGTTTATTACAGGGAGAGAAGTGAGGGACAATTCCATTAGAGCCATCCAACTCATTCACTGGGCCTGCACTGGCCCTGACCCTAAACCTTACATAATCCTTTCCACCGATGCCGAAAAGGCTTTAGACCGGGTCTATTGGTCGTACCTCAAAGCGGTATTGGAGGCTCTAGGGCTGAGAATGCGCATGCTGACCTCTATTTTGGCCCTTTACTCCACTCCCTGTGCACAGGTCAAAGTGAATGGAGTGCCCCCTTTCTCTCCTCCTCTTCGCTCTAGTTCTTGAGCCGCTGCTATGTACTGTAAGAGCGAATGCGGACATAAGGGGCTTAAGGGTTGGAAACACTGAGCACAAACTGTCGGCATACACGGACGACGTGCTATTCCACCTCTCAGAACCCCTGATCTCACTGCCAGTCCTGATGAGGGAACTAAAAACATTTGGGTCGCTTTCTAATTTCAAAATTAATTTTTCTAAATCTGAAATTTTACCTGTCCACTTGACCCCCTCACTGACAAGCAGCCTACAAGCCACCTTTCCTTTCACCTGGGCCAAGTCTTCCATTCGATACTTAGGTATTCAATTAACAGACCGTTTTGATACCCTCTATGCCACAAACTTCCCCCCCTTACTTAACACAATTAAATAAGATCTCTCTCACTGGACCAAGACCGCTTTTACATGGATAGGCCGCATTAACATAATAAAAATGAATATTCTGCCCCGCATACTCTTTTTTTCTACAAATGATATCAATCCCCCTGCCTAGAAACTTCTTCTCCCAAATTAATAGCATACTAACTGGATTTGTGTGGAATGCACGGAAACCCAGAATAGCCATGAAGACACTGAAACATTCAAAACTGACGGGAGGCCTGGGGATCCCAGACATTTTGAAATACTATAGGGCCATCGCTCTCCAGAAGATCCTCAACTGGCGTTTCCACACCCAGTCCAAGCTCTGGGTCTCCCTGGAAAAATGGCTAGCAGGAAGGAATTTAGCCTATGCACCATGGCTTCCCCGTGAATATAGAGGGCTGTCAGATGCTACCTCCCCACTGATGACTCACGCTCTTACCACTTGGAACAAGATAAATTTGGTTTTAATCTCCTCCAATGTCCCCGCTGGCACCGTTAGGGGGGTTCCTGTGGTTTCCGCCAGGTGAGCAAATGGCTTTTTAAGGCCCTTGGGTGGATGATGGTGACGCCAGTTGCGGAAAACTAATGAGTAATGGTAAGCTGATGAGCTTTGAATCCCTGCAGACTAGACATGGGGGCTCCAGAATGAACTTCTGGAGGTATAGGCAGCTCCACCACTTCTTCGAAGTTCACGGGCACTCTATAAGAGACACCTCCACTCTTACTCCCTTTGAACAATTTTTCGTAGAAGAGGAGCCGATCCCACACATGATTTCTGAAATGTATCGCTTACTAAGCACCACCACTGACAACCTTAGACCAACGTACATACGGGCATGGGAGAAGGACTTGAAGCTTGACTTTTCCACATGCCAAGTGACACACCTCTACCAGCTCACTCACTTGAGCTCTATGGAATCCAAAACCCAAGAAACAAATTACAAGATTTTGTCACGCTGGTACAGAGTACCGGCTGATTTAGCTCCTATCTACCCCTCGGTGTCGGATCAATGCTGGAGGGAATGTGGCCACAGAGATACACTACTTCACATTTGGTGGGGTGTCCTCTGATCAAGCCATATTGGGCAGATATTAAATCTCTAATAAGAGAAATTCTAGATCTCGATATCCCTCTGTCTTTGGCCTACTTCCTCCTGCATGTCCCCCGGATACCGATTAGTGGATACAAAAAAAGTGCCCTACCACACCTTTTAAATGCGGCTAGACGCCTTCTCCTAACTTATTGGAAACCATCCAGGGTCCCTTCAAGAGAAGACTGGATCAAAAAAGTAAACGATATTAGGGAGGCCGAGCACTGGATAGCGACCTGTAAGGGGAAGGTGGAACGTTTTGAAGCCATATGGGGACCATGGAAGGACTATATGTCTGACCCAGATCATGTAACCTCTAGCTTAGACTTGGCTCTACTGGAGTTAGCAGAACCATCCCTGAGATTCCATTTAGATAATGGCAATAATGCCCAATGAAAGACATTCTCCACCCCTGCCTGCTATAAAGATGACCTGTCCTTGGCGGAACTCGCTCGGCGCAGATCTACAAGACCTTTTCAGACTAAAAGGTTTGCTCCACATCTCTCCCTCTCCTTTCCCCACCCTTCTACCCCCTCCTCCTTTTTACCCCTCTAATTTTATACCTCTACCTCTCATTATCTCTCTTTGGTTCCATAACTACCTAATGCCTCCTTGATGGCAGGCTGTAATCATGTATGTTACTTGTTGCACTGCCCGGATTTAGGGTTACAGTGGTTAGCTGAGGAGAGGGAAACCTCGCCGCACTAGGGTGGGCTTTTATTTCCGCCTCCTGGTGGCGGGGGACTGGGGGGGCGCCCTCTCCAGGAATGGCGGGATGGGTGAGGTTGATGGAGGCGCATAGCCCCCCTCTGCTCGGACCGCTGCCGGGGAGGTGCCCCCCCTTGCCCTTCTGATCATTCAGCACCTCGGGGGGGTTGTAACTGGTACCTGACCAGGCTTCCATCCCTTGGTCATCCTGATTCAGGGTGTTGATTATTGACCACTAGTTGTGCTGTCACCTTGAGTCTAGAATAGTCACTTGCACTGGCCTGTATCAAGGTACATTCTCTCTCTGTGTTTTGTTCTATATATCTATAATGTGTGTAGTTTTATACTAAAATGTTGCTAAATAAAGATTTTTACGAATACCTTTTCTCATGATTGAATGCACCGTTTATGAAGTTCAAGGCTTAATGAGCTCACCAAACCAATTGTGTGTTCCAATTAATCAGTGCTAAGTAGTTACAGGTATTCAAATCAACAAAATGACAAGGGTGCCCAAATTTATGCACCTGTCTAATTTAGTTTTGATGCATATTGCACATTTTCTGTTAATCCAATAAACCTCATTTCATTACTGAAATATTACTGTGTCCTTTAGTTATTTGATAGATCAAAATGAAATTGCTGATCCAAACACCCAAATATTTATAAATGACAATCATGAAAATTGTCAGGGGTTGCTAAACTTTTGCATACGACTGTATATGTAGGAGACTGTATATATATTTAATGCACTGCAGATCACTGAATCGCCTGCCTGAAAGTATATTTGAAAACGTACACCAGCAATGGCCTACAGTCAGATATAGGCTTGGCTAGACTAGAATGCAGTGGATATATATGTAGGAGACTGTGTACATATTTTATGCACTGCAGATCACTGAATCGCCTGCCTGAAAGTATATTTGAAAACGTACACCAGCAATGGCCTACAGTCAGATATAGGCTTGGCTAGACTAGAATGCAGTGGATATATATATGTAGGAAACTGTATATATTTTATGCACTACAAATCACTGAATCACATGCCTGCCTGAAAGTATATTTAAAACATACACCTGGAATGGCCTGCAGTCATATATAGGTTTGGCTAGACTAGAATGCAGTGGATATATATGTAGGAGACTGTATAAATATTTTATGCACTGCAGCTCACCAAATCACCTGCCTGCCTGAAAGTATTTTAGCAACAGTACGCCAGGAACGGACTGCAGTCAGATCTAGCTAAACTGGATACAGTGGATACATATATATATATATATATATATATATATATATATATATACACAAGACTGACTGTATATAAATATATATATATATATATTTATATATATATATATATATATATATATATATATATATATATAAATATATATATATATATATATATATATATATATATATATTACACTGCAGCTAACTGAATCACCTGCCTGCCTGAAGTACCGCATTTATCGGCGTATAATACGCACCCCATGTTTAGGAGGGAATTTTAAGGAAAAAACTTTTTAAGGAAAAAAACTTACATTTAAATGCCCATCAATGCAGCCTTATCAGTGTCCATCTGCAGCCTTGTCAGTGTCCATCTGCATGCTTGTCCAGTGTCATTTGCAGCCTTATCAGTGTCCACCTGCAGCCTTGCAGCCTTGTCAGTGTCCATCTGCAGCCTTGCCCGGGCTGCAGTTAAACTGCAGTGACTTGTCAGTGACACTGTAGTTTGAAAATGGCGCCGCCGAGATACACAGAGCCGGCTCTTCTCGGCTCCTCTCGTACTCCCGCCCAGACTGGGCATTACTGTGAGCGGAGCCGAGCGCCTCCCATGTACATACATAGCCGAGTGTACTCGGCTAGCTCCGCTCAGTCACGCCCAGTCCCTGTGTTATGTCCATCATAGTGCGGGACTGGGCGTGACTGTGAGAGGAACTAGCCGAGCCTAGCCGAGTACACTCAGCTATGTATGTATATCGCGATTTCCCCCTGATTTTAGGGGAAAAAAGTGCGCGTTATATGCCGATAAATACGGTATATTAGAAAGAGTACACCAGGAACGGACTGCAGTGAGATATAGCTAAACTGGAGATATATATATATATATATATATATATATATATATATGACTGACTGTATATATATATATTAAATAAACTGCAGCTAACTGAATCACCTGCCTGCCTGAAGTATATTAGAAAGAGTACACCAGGAACGAACTGCAGTCAGATCTAGCTAAACTGGATACAGTGTGTATATATACACATACATACATATATATATATATATATATATATATATATATATATATATATATATATATATTTATACTCATACATAGATACATACAAGCCTGGATGTATATATATATAATAAATACACTGCAGCTAACTGAATCGCCTGCCTACTCAATCTAAATGAAATGACACTCTCTCGGTCAACGCCAGCAACACACTACACAGGGCTGACGTGCAGGTGGCCTTATATAGTGTGGGGCGTGGATTTAACCCCCTGAGCCATAATTGGCCAAAGGCACCCTGCTCTGGACCAGGCGGTCATGGATATTCCCCGGTGCGCGCGAGAGCGGGATTCTGGGAGGACGTCAATGTACGCCCTCCCAGAGTTATCGAGCTGCGCTGTAGCTGTCATTCGGCTATAGCAAAGTTGGCAAGCAGTTAAACTTCTCCACAACTTTATCCCTGATCTGTCTGGTGTGTTCCTTGGCCTTCATGATGTTGTTTGTTCACTAAGGTTCTCTAACACACCTCTGAACTTCACAGAACAGCTGTATTTACTGAGATTAAATTACACACAGGTGCACTATATTTACTAATTAGGTGACTTCTGAAGGCAATTGGTTCCACTAGATTTTAGTTAGGGGTATGGGGCAGGTTCACACTGGTGCGACAAACGCTCCGACATTGGGAGCTCAGGTTGCATGACATGTGAAAAATCAATGTTTCCCTATGGGAGCCGTCTTATGGTCCGACACAAGTCGGTCCGACTTTGAAAATGCTCCCTGTACCACTTCGGTCCGACTTTAATCCTACTTCAGCCCATTGACTATCATTGAAACCGGATCGCCGCCTTGCATGATCTGACTTTGGCATGCGACTTGTGCTCTGATGATCTTGAGGGGGAACTCCACGCCAAATTTTAAATAAAAAACAGGCATGGGTTCCCCCTCCAAGAGCATACCAGGCCCTTCGGTCTGGTATTGTTTTTAAGGGGAACCCCCTACGCCGAAAAAATTGCGTGGTGGTCCCCCCAAAATCCATACCAGACCCTAAACCGAGCACGCAGCCTGGCCGGTCAGGAAAAGGGTTGGGGACGAGCAAGCACCCCCCTCCTGAACTGTACCAGGCCGCATGCCCTCAACATGGGGGGTGGGTGCTTTGGGGAGGGGGGGTCCTGCGCCCCCCCACCCCAAAGCACCTTGTCCCCATGTTGATGAGGACAAGGGCCCCTTCCCAACAACCATGGCCGTTGGATGTCGGGTTCTGCAGGCGGGGGGCTCATCGGAACCCCAGATCCTGGTCCCCCACCCTTTGTGAACGAGTATGGGGTGTCAATAAAAAAAACACACTAGACAGGTTTTTAAAGTAATTTATTAGGCAGCTACGGGGGTCTCTTTCTACTTCTTCGCTCTCTCCGGCCTCTTCTCCCGCTCTCCGGTTCTTCTGCCGGGCTTCTCCGCTATCTTCTGCTCTTTTGCTAGCTTTGGCCCGGTCTCCTCTAACTTCTGCCGATGTTGACTCGACGCTCTCTGTAATACCGTGTGTGCGGTGCGCAACGACTTATATAGGCATGGGGCGTGGTCACCGGGTGATGTCATTCGGTGACCCTGCCCCTTATGACGTCACCAGCCTGTTCCCATCCGTGCTATAGATGAATGAGAGCTACAGCGTGGACCTACATTGCCGGATGGCCGTCAATAGACATCCTCCCCTTTGCACGCTCCCCGCGTTCTGTGATCACTGAGTCAATGAGACTCAGGTGATAATCGGACTAAGGGGCCGATCCCATCCCTTACCACATGATCAGCTGTCAGCCAATGACAGCTGATCACGCGATGTAAACAGAAGATCAGTAATCTCTTTTTTTCTCCTCACGCTGACAGCCGATCACCAGCTTCTGTTAAGGGACATTGGTCCCGAAGAGGAAGAGGCACAGCCACCTCATCTGTGCCAACCAGTACCTCCTGCCAGTGCCCACACAGTGTAAATCAGTGGCACCAATCAATGCCCAGAAGTGTCACCTATCAATGCCCACCAGTGGTGCCAATCAATGCCTCATCAGTGCCACTAAGCAGTGCTGCCTATCAGTGTCACCTACCAGTGCCCATCACTGCCACCTATCAGTGCCACCTATCAACGCCCTTCAGTGCCGCCCATCAGTGCCGCCCCTCAGTGCCGCCTCTCAATGCAGCCTATCGGTACCCACCAGTGCAACCTCATCAGCGTACATCAATAAAGGAGAAAAAAATGATCTGTTTGCAAAATTTTATAACAAAATATAAAACGGTTTTGGATTTTTTTTTTCAAAATTTTTTGTCTTTTTTCATTTTTTTAACAAAAAATAAAAAACCCAGAAGTGATCAAATACCACCAAAAGTAAGCTCTATTTGTGGGATAAAATGATAAAAATTTCATTTGGGTACAGTGTAGCATGACCACTCAATTGCCATTCAAATTGTGACAGCGCTGAAAGCTGAAAATTGGTCTGGGCAGGAGGGGGGTTTAAGTGCCCAGTAAGCAAGTGGTTAATACATGAAAGGATTTTGCTGGCTTTGGAAACTGCAACTTGGCATTGCATGCTATTATTAAGCTTATGATCTACCAAAACATCCAGATCCTTCTCCACCATTGATTCCCCCAGTTGAACCAAGTATGTATGATGCATGCATATTCTTAGCCCCCAAGCGCATAACTTTACATTTATCAACATTAAGACCCCTTTCACACTGGAGCATTTTGCAAGTGCTATAGCGTTAAAAATAGCGCCTGCAAAATGCCCTAAAACAGCTGCTCCATACACTGGAGCAGTGCGCTGGCAGGGTGTCAGAAAAAGTCCTGACAGCAGCTTCTTTGGAGCGGTGAACTCACCGCTCCTCCACCGCTGCTCCCCATTGAAATCAATGGAGCAACGCTGCGATACCGGCGGCATTTTGTGGGTGGACTTAACCCCTTTTCGGCCGTTAGCGGGGGGTTAAAAAAAACCGCCCCGTTAGCGGCCAAATAGCGCTGCTAAAACGACAGTAAAGCGGCGCTAAATATAGCACCGCTTTACCACTGACGCCGAGGGCAGCTCGGTGTGAAAGGGCTCTAAACTACATTTGCCATATAGTTGTCCAATTAACCACTTGCCGACCAGCTGCCGTTATACAGCGGCATTTTGGCTCTCCTGCGCAACTCGCCCTAGCTGTATGGCGGTTCAATGTCCGCCGCTGACCTGCGATCGCCTAGTACAGAGGCAGAATGGGGATCTGCCTTTGTAAACAAGGCGGATCCCCATTCTGACAGGAGACATGACAGAGATCAACTGTTCCCAGTGATCGGGAACAGTGATCTCTCTCATGTCCCAGCGAGCCCATCCCTCATACAGTTAGAACACACCTAGGGAACACAGTTAACCCCTTGATCGCCCCCTAGTGTTAACCCCCTTCCCTTCCAGTGTCATTTTTACATTGATCAGTGCATTTTTATAGCACTGATCAATGTATTAATGTCACTGATCCCCAAAAAGTGTCATTTGAGGTCAGATTTTTCTGCCCCAATATCGCAGTACTACTAAAAATCGCAGATCACCGCCTTTACTAGTAAAAACAATAAAAAAATTAAAAGTCCCTAAATCTATCCCATAGTTTGTAGATGCGATAACTTTTGCACAAACCAATCAATATACGCCTGTTGCAATTTTTTTTTACCAAAAAATGTAGAAGAATATATATCGGCCTAAACTGATGAATAAATATGTTTTTTAATATTTTTTTTTGGATACGCATTTAAGCAAGAAGTAAAAAAAAAATGTTTTTCAAAATTGTTGCTCTTTGTATATGGCGCAAAAAATAAAAAACGCAGAGGTGATCAAATACCACCAAAAGAAATCTCTATTTGTGGGAAAAAAAAGGACGTCAGTTTTGTTTGGGTACAGCACCGCACGACCGCGCAATTGTCAGTTAAAACGATGCAGTGCCGTATTGCAAAAAATGACCTGGTCATTAAGGGGGCAAATCTTTCCGGGTGGTTAAACAGTGTATTGAGGTCGGCTTGTAAGGACGTTCTTCCACTGCATAGCTTGGGGTCATCTGCAAAGACTGAAATGGTACTTTTAATCCCACACCCTATATCATTTATAAATGTATTATATAGTAAGGGTCCCAACACTGAACCTTGGGGTACACCACTGATAACCTTAGACTTTTAAGAGTAAAGCCTCGTATGCACGGTACGATTGTTGGCCAACCGAGCGTCTGATTTTTGTCAAAAGAGCGTGTGCCAGGATCTTATCTTGCATACTAAAGCCTCCTACACACGGTTCAATAGTTGGCAGGGGATTGTCTGTTGACAGACGGGTACCCTAAAATCTTTAGTATACCGTTAGTATGCTCCTTTTGACAATTGTCCAATTTTCGGCCAACAAATGTTGGATGACAGGCTAGTAGATTTTCTGGTGGACAACGGCTTGACATCTGATTTTCGTATGGTCAGTACACAAATCCGTTACACAAAAGTCCAAAGTACAAACACACATACTCGGAATCAATGCTCACCAAACATGCAATTAGCAGAAGGGGCCCAAAGGGTGACGCTCAAGGCTTAAAAATCCTCGTAGTACGTCACTAGGTTCACGTTTGTGGCAGGACAATTGTGTAACGTTAGTATGCAAGACAAGATTCTGGCACGTGCCCTTAACAAACATCAGGCGCTCAGTTGGCCAACAACCGTACCGTGTGTACGAGGCTTGACGTTACACAAATTGTCGATCGCCAACACGAACGTAGTGACGTACTACGAGACTATAAAGAGGAAGTTAATTTCTCAAGCGCAACCCTTTGGGCTCCTTCTGCTAATTTCGTGTTGGCAGAAGCTTGGCGAATGTTGATTCTCACTTTTCAGTTCATTTATGAATGGCCGTTCGTCAACCAGCCATGTTGCATAATCAGAGGTGAGAATGTGTGATTATTGGGCTAGGAGTTATTGCTTTGACCCAAGTCCAGTCCAGGAACAGGAGGAGTTCCTGGACCGAAAATTGGTTACTTAATCGTGATCAATTATGTCATATGCCATTGCTGCGAGAGCTCCAGGAGAATAATTCTGATGATTTTCGGAATTATCTCCGGATGACGGACCCCTGCTTTCACCAACTCTTGGCATTGGCGTCCCCCTATATTAAGAAGCAGGACACATGTATGAGGCCTTCCATCACTCCAGAGCAAAGGCTCATAGCCACCTTGCGGTACTTGGCGACAGGGAGAAGTCTCCAGGACCTCACGTTTACTACTGGGATCTCGGCCCAGGCTCTGAGAGTCATTATTCTCGAGACCTGCTTAGCTATCATTCAAGTGCTGCAGAAGGACTATATTAGGGTAAGTTTTTACCTTTAAGATCACATTCTATGTATTTATGTTTTCTAATGTATTTTATTAATTTTTTGATTACATAATTATCAATATTGTAATATGCTGTGAATGTCCTCTTTGTCCCCATGCATGCTGTAAGCTTTTTCTGCTCCTTTTTTGGCCTACATGCATATTTTCCTTCACTAACCTCCCTAGCATGCTACCCTGGGCCCATACACACCTAGCCTGGTAACTTAACAATCCTTTTGTGTTCAAATTTCTTTTTAAATTCCCCAAACCATGTAGTGCACTGGCCTGCCTGATTACCTACAAATTGAAACTTATTAAGTTCTTGTCTCCTATTATATTGATTGTTTAAATCATAATGTCAAAATGTGCTGCAATTTGGACATTGTGTATCCAGCTTTTTAGATTTTGACACTTCTTACCTGTCCACTGGGCTGCCAATAGTGTAAATAAGGAGGGGCTGGCCAAAGTATCACTAATTATTTATGCAAACAGCTCTCATGGAAGTGGAGAGGGTTACCCATTACCTCACCCCCCCTAAAATTTGTCTAATGGGCCACCAGTGGGGGGGGGAAATCAGATAAGTTGACCTTCCACTTTTGTCTTTAAATACTCATTTAAGTGTATCCTTATGTTGGCTAATCATGTTTGTGTCAAATCTGATTGCAATGTTATGTGTAGAAGTAGTAATTTGTTTTCTTTTTTTAATCTGCAGTTTCCTTCCAACCCAGAGCAATGGCAGGACGTTGCAGCCCAGTTCCATTAGTAGTGGGATTTTCCCAACTGTAGTGGTGCTATTGATGGCAAGCATGTCCGGATTGTACTACCAGCCAACTCTGGCTCCTATTATATTAACTATAAGGGCTTTTGCAGCATAGTCATGCTAGCGGTAGCGTCTGCCAACTACAAGTTCTTGTAGTTGGATGTTGGGAAGAACGGCCCCAACTCTGACGGAGGAGTGATTATGCAGACAGAGTTCCACAAGCGGCTCCAGAATGGCACCTTAAAACTTGCCACTTGCTGAGGAGAATGTTGAGGGCCTCAATTTTGTTTTCGTGGCAGATGAGGCCTTTGCTCTGAGGGAACATCTGATGAAGCCGTTTCCTATGAGGAACCTCACCCCAGAGCAGAGAATCTTCAATTACAGGCTCTCTCGTGCCAGAAGGTTAGTCAAAAACGCCTTTGGCATCCTATCGAGTCATTTCAGGCTTTTTTGACTCCAATCAATCTGGCATTCTGCAAGATAAACCATGTGGTCCTGTGCTGCTGTATCCTACATAATTTTTTAAGGAGGAATGCTACCAGCTACCTAGTCTCACTGCCAAGTGTTGTGGAGCCTGCATTGGCAGGCCCAGCTGAAGAGGCTGTAGCTTGTCCGTCTGTGGGCGTGCTGATGACTGGACTGCCATAACAAATTGCCAGAGATTTATGTCAGAAATACCTTGAATATTTTGTGGGTAGAGGGGCAGTGCCTTTGCAGTAAATTGTAGCTGACCATTTCTAATATTTTTTGGAGATCATAAACTCCTATTTCATTTGAACTACTGTTGCCTGTGTTTCTTATAAGCCAAATGGGCTTTATTTTGGCCACTTGCTTCAATAGTGCAAATGTACCTTAATTGCTACATGAGGTGACAATATCTTCTTCAGCTAACTATTAAGTTGTGCTGTGGGTCTGCTACACACACACAACGTTTTGGTTCCTAATGGATCTAATGCATGAAGTTCAAAAACATTATGCCTTTACAATATTAAGAACAAATTTTCCATGCTTAGGAAATAAAGGAACTGCACCCCCCTGTGAAGAACACCACCAGGTGGAGTCCAGGATAATAAAATGATACAGAAAGGGGAAGTGGCGCTGTTCATGAAAGTAAAATATATATATATTAGTGAGAGAACCTCTGACTAAATAATGTATAAGCTTAATGTATACGGCTCAAATTATAACGATAAAAAACTAAACCAAGTAGGTGTGTTATAAAACATCAGAGAAAATGAGAATGTGAGCAGTGAGAAAATGAAATCCTGAGTGTAAAAAATGTGAATAGGAATGTGTCTGCAATCACGTATGACTGAATATGCAAAAAATGTGAAGTGCAAAAAAAAATTAAAATAACATAAAAAGACAAGTGCGTAACATCTGTGATATTACCTCCAATGTATACCCACAATAAAAAGTATATGTATAACTAAAGGTACTTGAACAACATATAATGACCAGAGAACCGAATGATGGAAACAAAAATCAAAAATAAAAATGAGAAAAAGTGAAAAAGTATGGGATATATATACACACGTGACTGTATATATAGAGAAAATCCCAAAAACAATCAATCAAATGTCCATTATTAAGTAACTCAGTGTATGGAATATTACAATGTATGGGTAACAAACGGCGCAAACTATAGTAAACACACACCCAATTGCAAGCTGAACACTACAGGTAATCACAAATGCCTGAAGAATAGCCAATAAAAAGAAGATAAGTGCAGCGCAATAAATAAAATCCCCAATGTCCAGTACAGGTAGATCCACATAAAACTTCCACTGGTCAGAGAAAATCTTGCATGCAATAATCAAATGTGCTTACCAGAGAAAATGGACCTCTGCAAAGCAGGGGTCAAACTCACGTGTATCCCCTGGGGGATGGCGATCTCCTTAATGTTGTCACTGGGAAGGAAAACTGCAATCTGAAGATCCTAGTGTAAAGAGGGATGAGCCAGCCTTCCAGCAGAAACAGATCCAGGAATATAAGCTTCAGGATCCCGGTGTCCCTACAGACAACTCCAAGGTATATAGTGTAAAGAAAACAGAGGAATATTTTCTAAGAGTAATCCATTTATTTCAAAGACACAGTCACTGGTAAAAACAGGCGCTCACAGGCGCTAAAACTTTTAAAAGATAAGAAAGTCAGACTGCAATGCAGTGCAGTGCAGTGCCGACACACACGATCCAGCAGCGGGTGACGTCCGTATTGTAGCTCCTCCCCCCGTACGCGGCGTTACGTACTGGACATTAGTGTATGGAATATGTATGGTGACAGAGTCCCAGAACAATGATTCAAATAGCAATCTGTGAATGGTGGACTGTGCACACACAAATAAAGCGTGACTCTTTAGTGCTCCCCTCTTCCAACCGCATGCCCCTCTTGTTGCACTCACCAGAGCACCTAACCCCTGCAGGGGTAACAGGCATAAAAGCTGAATCCAGATGGAGAAGTCCCCCTGGGTAAGAAATCCCTCTGGTGTCACACAGCACCCAACAGCCTCTCTATGCGGTTACGGGTTCCTCAGCACTTTCGGATATCCATATAAGGATGGAAGAAACAAGCCTCAGCGTGAATCCGTAAAACCAAAATCTTTTATTCATAAAATCTCCATAGAAAAAAAAATGATATAAAATGTTTTTAGCATAAAAACCACACTTAGGGGAGAGTGATGGTGCTCCACCTAGTGTATTATGAGGCACATAGGCAGTTCTGCTACGTGGTCCTGACGTGCGTTCCACAGCCGAGAATGCGAAAACCGGAAATACAGGAAAAAGGAAGTGACATATTGCGTGCCAAGTAAGCCCCGCCTTACTCATTCCGTTACATGGACATCATCTGAGGCGCTGTCATATGACGTCCGTGTGATGAAACGCGTAAGATGGGGCTTACTTGGTACGCAATACGTCACTTCCTTTTTCCTGTATTTCCGGTTTTCGCATTCTCGGCTGTGGAACGCACGCTGGGACCAAGCAGCAGAACTGCCTATGTGCCTCATAATACACTAGGTGGAGCACCATCGCTCTCTTAAGTGTGGTTTTTATGCTAAAAACATTTTATAACATTTTTCTATGGAGATTTTATGAATAAAAGATTTTGGTTTTACGAATTCACGCTATGAGGCTTGTTTCTTCCATCCTTATATGGATATCCGAAAGTGCTGAGGAACATTTGATTGATTGTTTTTGGGATTTTCTCTATATATACAGTCACGTGTGTATCTCATACTTTTTCACTTTTTCTCATTTTTATTTTTGATTTTTGTTTCCATCATTCGGTTCTCTGGTCATTATATGTTGTTCAAGTACCTTCAGTTATATATATACTTTTTATTGTGGGTATACATTGGAGGTACCGTATATACTCGAGTATAAGTCAAATTTTTCAGCACATTTTTTTGTGCTGAAAGTGCCCCCCTCGACTTATACTCGAGTCAAGCACTTTTCTGCAGCAAAAAATGTCATTTTCTGAACCGAATTTGGGGCCCCATATCTCAGGGTCACTTGGTGCTAGGAACCCCAAATTTGGTGTGCAAACCCTCTGGAATTGGTACCATAACATATCCAAAGCTGAAGTTCCTAGCACTAAGTGGCCCCGAGATACGGGGCCCCATAAAGGGTTCCAAAAATTTCATTCTCTGCTGCAGAAAAGTGCTTGACATTTTCTGAACTGATTTTTGGGGCCCTGTATCTCGGGGGCCACTTGGTGCTAGAAACCCCAGCTTTGGAAATTTTATGCTGCTAGTTTCACTGGGTTTGCACACCAAATTTGGGGTTCTTAGCACTAAGTGGCCCCGACATACGGGGCCCCAAATTCGGTCAACTGTGTCCATCTGCAGCAAGTCATTTCGGGACCCTTTGGGTTCAGAGACCCCAAATTTTTGCTGCAGCTAGGGGGCATCTAGGAACCCTTAACTACCGAGTTTGAAGTTCAGGGGACCTATGGCTGCAAATGGGCACAGTGAGGCATGCAAATTGGCACAGTGATGCTGCAAATGGGCATTGTTGACCCTCTTTTCCACTTACAGTAGCTGTGCATTTCTCACCCTCGTCTTATACTCGGGTCAATACGTTTTTCCCATTTTTTTGTGGTAAATTAGGACCTCGACTTATACTCAGAACGACTTATACTCGAGTATATACGGTAATATCACAGATGTTACGCACTTGTCTTTTTATGTTATTTTAGGTTTTTTTTGCACTTCACATTTTTTGCATATTCAGTCATGCGTGATTGCAGACACATTCCTATTCACATTTTTTACATTCAGGATTTCATTTTTTTCACTGCTCACATTCTCTTTTTCTCTGATGTTTTATAACACACCTACTTGGTTTAGTTTTTTAACTAAACTAAACCAATTCCCCTTTCTGTATCATTTTATTATGCCTTTACAACTCCTTTATTTTTTTGGAGGCCTACAAATTGCAGGAGTTGTCCACATTTTTTTTTAAACAATAGTGTTTATTCAGTTTTTGGGTTTACAGAAAATAAAATAAACAACCAGGAACATTATTTAGCATACTGTTACAGATATCATTGACTGTGGTAAGAGGTAAGGATTGTAAACAAAAAGAGAAAGGGAAGAAAAAGGAGAGGGGGAGGGGGGGAACAAAATTATAGGGGAGAATAACCGCTCTCAGAGTAGTACTTTAACTGACAGTTACCTCGCCCCGGCCTGGTTCATGGAATTCATACCTTGTGCAGATGGCACTGTATTCCTCCCCCCGTCACCCCCCTGGCAGCTTGCTGTGACTGGGCGAGGGTAGAGCCCCCTCGATTCAATATTTATTTATTGGCTTCTAACTTTTATTCCTGTTATCAGCTAAACTCCCGAACCAGACCGGGGAATAAGAGTGTCTGAGTACAACACCAGTGTAAAGATTTTTATCACTGTAATGGGCTCAATTGTTGACTTATTGTGTTATTGTAACCTGTGTGCTACCCGAGATGGTTGGGGTGCGCTCCTGCCACGCCGTGGGTGCCTCAATCATTCGGCAGCCTACGTGTTGGTGAGGTATTTTATCCAGGGATCCCAAGTTTTGTTGAATCCAGTCATCTTATCCTTCAGGATTGCCGTAAGGCGTTCATTTACCATTATCCATGATAGTTTGACTTTTAGTAAGTAAAAGGGGACTGTGGGAGACCTCCAGGACTTAGCTATTGAAATCCTGGCCGCCACAAATATAAATGTGATTAGTCTGCGCATTGACTTTGATGCCCCCTCCACTGGGCGTCCCAACAGTGCCTGCAGAGGTGATTTAACTAGATTCACTTGTGTGAGGGAGTATATAAGGTTGTACGTGCGTATCCAAAATCTCCTCACTTTGGGGCACGTCCACCAAGTGTGGAAGAAAGTGCCATTTGCGTTACATCCTCTGAAGCACCGGGGGGACGCCCCTGGAACGAAAGTTGCTATCCTCTCTGGGACCATGTACCATCGCATCATTACTTTATAGTTTGCCTCTATCAGGGAGGTATTAACAAGCGACTTAGATGCATTCAGTATTATCTTGCTCCATTCTTCCATATCTAAATCCATATCCATGTCTTGTTCCCATTTATGCATATAATACAGTTTTGGGGTAGATAAAGTCAAAATATTATATATCTGTGATATATGACCAGTGTGCTTATCAAAATTCTTACAGAGGTTTTCCATTGGGGTGAATGTGGTAATATCAGAGGTGCGATTCAATGTCGCCAAAAAATGCCTTATCTGGGTAAAACGGAAAAGTTCTGAATTTGGAAATTCATATTTCTCCTGTAAGGTTGATTTCGACAAAGCACCTCTGTGGTCACAAAAATCTGCAATGCGCATTAAACCTTTGTTGGTCCACCACAAGAAATTCCGGGGTTGAAGACCCGGAGTGAACAGTGTATTCCCGAACAGAGGGGCCAATGGGGTGTGTTGGGACCTAAACCCGTGGGCTGTCGTCAGTCTGTCCCACAAATTTAGGGAGAAAGACAAGCTCGGACACATCATGGCCGGCCTGTCCTTCGCCTTTAACCACATTAATTGACTATTCTCTCTGTCAGGGTACAGAGAGGATTCAATTGACATCCAGAGCGGTCTAGGCTGCCTTGTGTGGAATTTGATCAATTGGGACATTTGTGCTGCTTGGAAATATTTGAGTAAGTCTGGCATTCCCAGGCCCCCTCTCAGCTTTGGTGTATATAGTGTTCGCCTGTTCACTCTAGGTCTCCTGTGTCCCCACACATAGTCTAACAATTTTCTCTGGAATATCTGTAAATCTTTCCTTACAATTGCTATTGGGAGGGTCCTAAACAGATATAGCACCTTCGGCAAGACCATCATTTTAATTGAGCACAGCCTTCCAAACCATGACGGAGGGTTATTCGACCATTTTTTGAGATCGTCAAGTATTTTCCGAAATAGTGGGGGATAATTATGTTTATACAGTGTAGTGAGGGTAGGAGTGAGGAAGATGCCCAAGTATGGCATTGTCTCCTTTTGCCATTTAAAAGGGTAGGATTGTTGCAATGCTTGGATTATATGCGTATGTAAGGAAACGTTAAGCGCCTGAGTTTTAGAGTGATTCACTTTAAGTCCCGAAAATTCTGTGAAGTGTCTCAGTACTAACTGTAGGTTGGGTAAGGAGGTGACCGGAGAGGAGAGAAGCAGTAAGATGTCTTCCGCAAACATTGCACATTTGTGCTCCCGGTCGCCGCATCGCACCCCCAGTATATCCTGATGTTCTCGGATTTTAATGGCCAGGGGCTCTAGGGCTAGAATAAATAATAGGGGGGACAGGGGACATCCCTGTCTAGTACCTCTTAGTATCTTTATGTTTTGGGATTTATATCCTTTGACTAGTAGATTAGCTGTGGGGTAACTGTAAATTGTTTTAAGTGTGGTTAGAAAGTGAGGTCCAAACCCGTATTTTCCCAAAATAAATAGAAGGTAGTCTCAGGATAGGGAATCGAACGCTTTATGTAGGTCTAATGAGACCAATAGTGCTCCTCTCCGGTCCCCTCCATCCCAACCCGAGCTTAAGGCAGAGATTATGTCTATTATGCGTCTAGTTTGGTCAGGTGCTTGTCTATTCGGGACAAATCCCGTCTGGTCAGGGTGGATATATTTCGAAATGAACGAGTTCATACGAGTGGTTAATATCTTAGTCAGTATTTTGAGGTCTACGTTGATCAACGATATGGGGCGGTAGTTCGGACAATCCCCATGGTCCTTATTCGATTTGGGGATAACATGTATGAAGGCCTTATTTTCATGAAGTGGTATCGGGAGCCCCTTTCTTAGTGAATTATAAAAAGCGCAAAGACGAGGAGACAGAATTTCCGTATATTTGCGGTAATATAGGCCTGAGAATCCATCTGGACCCGGAGACTTCGACGGGTTCAGGGATTTAATAGCTGCCGCTACTTCATTTGTCGTAAACTCTGCCTCCATTATCTCAGCATGGTCACTAGACAAAGTTGGGAGTGGTAAATCCCTCAGGAATTCTTCTACTTTGTTTACGTTAAAGTCCTTTGGGCAGTCATAGAGTTTAGAATAAAATGTATAGAATTCCTGAAGTATGAGTTGGGGATTTTGTGTCACTTGTCCAGTCTGCAGTCTCAGTTTGGGGAGCGCCGGGTTGTAAGGTCTTGGGTTTAGTTTTTTAGCTAGTAATCTATTTGGTTTGTCCCCCATTGTGTAATAGCGGTGTTTAGCCCATCTGACATATTTTTCTGCTTTGGTAGTGAGACTCAAATTTAACGCTGTTCTTGCTGTATCGATCTGGCTTCTAAGGTCCGTTTGCAGGTTGGATTTTTGTTCATGTGTTAGTCTACATAACTCTGTTTCTTGTTGTTGAATTGTTTGAGTTCGTTCCCTCTTGACCTTGGTAGCTAGTTGTATTAATATACCCCGTAGGGTGGCCTTGTGGGCTGCCCATACTATCTCTGGGGAAGAGGACGGAAGGGTATTTTCTTGAAAATATTGTTGTATGGCTTTTCAATTTCCTTGGCGATTTTAGGATCACTCAATAAGGATTCGTTTAATCGCCAAGAAGGCTGTCTTGATTTCGACCATAGATCTGATAGAACCACTAGGACTGCAGAGTGGTCCGACCATGCTGTTGGTACTATTTTAGTCGATGAGATATATGGGAGTAATGGGGATAGCGTGAACAAGTGATCAATGCGCGAGTATGTTTTGTGTACGTGCGAGTAGAATGTGTAGTCCCATTCTGTAGGGTGGGCGTCTCTCCAGAGGTCTATCAGGTCGTGATTATGGAGCAGACGTGCTAGGGTACTGCTCCGTTTAGGGGTATGTTTTAGGGTCGTCTTTCGGGGGTCCGACTTATCTAGAATTTGATCAAGGGAGGTGTTACTGTCTCCTCCTAGCATCACATGACCCGCTAAATGGGGTGTTATGACCTCCAACATTGTATTAAAATAGTTTATCTGTCCGACGTTAGGAGCGTAATAAGAAAGAAAGGTGACCGCACTGTCATTGATCTTACCAGCGACCATAATATAGCGGCCCTCCCTATCTCTTATCACAGTAGTGGGGGTGAAGGGGACCCTTTTAGCAATGCATATAGCTACTCCCCTCTTTTTATCTGGACCATTAGACAAATAGACCGTCGGGTATATTGCGTTCAGATATTTTGGGGCTGACGTACGTGAAAAATGCGTCTCCTGTAAAAAAAGAATGTCCGCCCCTAATTTATGATATTGCTGAAAAGCCTTGGTCCGTTTAGTTGGGGAGTTAAGACCCTGTGTATTGTGCGTCAATATCGTGTAGGTAGGTTGATTTCTACAGGACATGGCTGCTTGGAAGGCTGTACTCACATTTTAGGCGTTTCAGTGGGATTATTCGGAAGTCTTTAGGATCATCCTCTCGGGTTCTTGCATGGAGCAGGAGTGCATTCAGGGGATAGAAGTGGGATAGGGGAGGAAAAAAGATAGAATTAGAGAAATAGAAACACATATAATGTAGAGCTGTTTTTTGTTGTAGCATTAAGAAAAACCTGTTAATTATAGTTAGAACAACCAAGAGATTTTCAGAAAAGATAAAAAGGGGTAATAACAAATAAAAAAAAAGGAAGAGGCGCCAAAAAGGCACCTGCGCACTGCATTGCAGTGTGGTTGCAGGGGTGGCTAGCCCCTGAGTTTTTGTCGTGAAGTTGTCTCTCCGCTAGCGGTGGAGACAGGTTCACTTGTGGTGGCATGCGGTTCACCTCTGGCACTATTTACTAGCTTCAGATGGGGGTGAGCGGGGTCCACCCGCTAATTGATTGGGAAGCTTCACTACTAAAATCAAACACAGTAGTGGAGGGGTGGGGAGGGGCGAAAAAATGTGGAGGCAATTATGCAGGTAAAACAGATTTCCCTCTCTGGATACTTGGGACAACATAACTTATAACCTGATATAAAGTCAACTTTTAAGTCTGTATCAAACAGGAACGGCGTCAACGGAGATGGCATCTTCGGGAACAGTCAGATGCTTGCATCAGGGTCTTCAAGAGCAGGTCTTGGACCAATGCCAGAGAACTCGGTCACGAATACCGAGGTTATGATCTGCTTCTTGGACAGGGTTCAGGTGCCTGACGGAAATTTTCTGGCTCTAGGACCTTTTTGCTGAGACCACAGGGGCGAAATCGGTCGGCTCTCGTCGAATAGGGCGTTAGATCCCTGTGGTTCTGTAGACAGAAGGCCCAGATCTTGGAGAAGGGCCTCGCCCGACTGGAAGGTAGTAAATGAGTGGGACTTGCCTTTGTAAAAGAATGACAGTCGGAATGGGAACGACCACCGGTATTTGATCTGTCGGTTGATGAGTTGATTGAGCAATGGCTTCAAAGCTCTCCTTTTCTGGATTGTTACTTGGGCTATATCCCCGAAAATCTGGATTAGGTAACCTGAGATGGTTATGTCTCCATGGTTTCTTGCCTCCAACATGATCTTTTCTTTAATGCGGTAAAAATGGGGCTTAACTATCACGTTGTGTGGCAGCCCGTCTTGTCTTGGGGCTGTCAGGGCTCGGTGCACCCTATCCAGTTCCAGTTGGTGAGGGGAAATGTCTGGTATCAATTGTTTCATTAGATCATGGATCGAATCTTCCAGGTCTAGTTCTGATTCTGGGAGGCCACGTACGCGGAAGTTATACCTCCTAGACCTGTTTTCCAAGTCTTCAATTTTTGCGTTTGCTTGGTCTAGTTGGTCCTGCAGGGATGTGATCATTTTGGAGTTTTGGTTCACCCGTTTTACTGTCCCATCCATTTTGGACTCGATCGTGCCCAATCTCTCCCCTATATTTTGGAAGTCGTCCTTCATACCCGTAGTGATAATGTTACAAGCTTTAGACAGTTCCTGCTGCAGGAGTGCTGAGAATCTGGCTAGGAGGACTGTGTCCCCTGAGTACCCTGCAGCAAGGGCAGGTGGTTGTGAGGGAGGCCCACTGTTTTGACTCATGGCTAATTCAGCAATTTCAGCCATTTGTCTGTCTATGGAGGAGGCTGGGGAATCAGTGAATAATAAAGGTCTGTCCGAGGAGCCCAATAATGGGGACATCTGCGGGTGGTCGCTCTGTGGGGAGCAAGGTCCCTCCTGGGACTGGGATGAAAAGGGGTCTCTGTGCACCTCAGCAAGGAAAGTGATTGCTGGGTGGAGTGGTTCATTCTGCTGTGTCTGCATCTGGCTTCCCTCATGTGGGTGATCTCCCCTGGCCGGCCCCATCTTAGGCTGGGGGGGTTGCAGCTGTGTCTGGGGACTGACCTTCTCAGGTGCTGTAGGCTTCGGTGGCTGTAGCGGCTGCTGGGTCACCCAGTTCTGGTGCTGGGCTTGAGTTGTGTGGCCCTCATTGTGATCCCCTCCCTGTTGTGTGGAGGGCTGCGGGGTCCGTCGCTGTGGAGTCTCCCTTCCCAGGCGCCATCTTGGGAGGGGGAGACTGCTGGGCCTTAGAAGAGCGGGTGTTCCTGAGGTGCTGTGCAGGGTTTTGGTTGTTTCCCGACCCTCTCCGCTGCATGGTCCGCTCCCAGGCTCCGGGATGTCGGTTTGGTGGAGTTTCGCTCGTCCCCTCTCGCTGATTTATGCTGTTCTGACCGGAGGTGTGCGGAGCGGAGTCAGTTCATGTCCGACCTCGGCGCCGCGCGCATCCTGAGTTGTCCGCATTTAAGAGCACATTGTCACTGTAACTACAACTTACGAAATACACTGGTATTGAGCAATGAAATAATAAGCCACACACTTTTTCGTAAAAATTTTTTACTCAAAGCACATTTACATGTGCGTTTTAAGGTTTTAAAACAAACCAACATCTTGGTGTATAAACATGTATGTTTTGCATTATTTCTCCTTTTTGTGGCTAAACAGGCATGTTCTAAACCATTAGATACACATCCGAAACTCAGTAACAAAGTTCGAGTTTGGTAAAGTGAAGGCCAAATGAGACATTAGTATCCCAAGACTATGTGGATGTTGCCTTCCTCAGATAGGGTGATCTAATAGCCAAAATTTGAAGCCACGTACACGTAAAGGCCTAACAATTAAATGTCCCTTGTGAACCCATGCCTAAAATGTATGTACTTACAAACATCTATTTTTCAAAACTCACGGTGTGTCAACAAGTGCTATCTCCCATCACGGGGTATGAATGGATGCGTTTCTGGGGTGAAACCCCTTCCTCAGAGCTACTTTAATTATGAGGAAGAGGTTGCACCCCCAAAACGCGTCCATTGATACCCCGTGATGGGAGATAGCACATGTTGACACAATGTGTGTTTTGGGGTTTTTGAAAAATAGATATACGGAACTACACACAGTTTAGGCACGGGATCATGGGGGAAATAAGAATGTTAAGGCCCAATTTGGAGGCACCTTAAAATGTGGGGTTTTAGATTCTAAAAAACACAAACATTACAATTCACATTAGTTAAGTTAGTGTTTCCCAACTCTCCTCTTCAAGAGGTCATGTTTTCAAGACTTCCTGAATTTGGCCCCGGTGATGTTGTCATCATAGAAAACAGGACCTGGTAGTGCACCTAGAGGAGTGGAGTGTAGAAACAATGAGTTCTGTCCCTAAACTTTCACATTTAAAAGTCATAAATACATGGAAATTAGTAAGGGCGAACAGGAGCCAACAAGTGGAACAATAAACTTCAGACCAGGCAAGAGGAAATTAGAATTTGGCAAGCATGTCCACAAAATCTCTTATTCTTCTCTGTAAAGCAGTGCCAGCTGTTTTGCTTGCGTCTATCTAGCAAGGTTACTCTGTGGTATAAGCAAGGAAGCTGAGATTTCTGCAGTGTGTAAATGTGCTTTACTATACAAAGATGCTGTACATACAAAAACTATTACATAATTAGGAATACAATACAAGACTGACAGATATCTATAACAAGCAAAATGCCTAGCACAGCTTATGGTCTATAACAGTACAAATACACTTAAAGGTTACTTATCTTCTGTTACTGTATGTTCGTGATCTCCATTGGCAACGATTCTCCTGGAGCGTCAGGCAAGTTTCTTTTATCATGAGCGGCTTCTGATGTTAAAGCATGATGGTGTGTGTGTGTGTGTCTGTCCCTACACACCCCTCTTATGTGTCAGGCTGTTTACCATAGTTACCAAACAGAAAACATACCTGTTTACTGTAGCTGTAAAAACAATAGACTGTTGCAAACTGTCAATTGAATACAAAAATGGTATCTACATACCATTGTCTAATCAAGCCAACACCTGACAGTAATCTAACAGTCATTCTTTCAGTTTGAGAGCTGAAAGAACCTCAGACAAGTACATTTCTTACTTGTTTACTGGTGCTATAGAGACAATAGTCTGTTAATTGAACTGTCAATTGAATACAACAATTATATTTACCCCCATTGTATAAAACAGCATTTGTTTGAGAAATCTACTCAAGCCAAAAAAACTGACAATATCTCTATGACCAACCACTATTGTGTAATGTTATGTCCCATGTATCGTAAGTCTGATTAATTAAAAAAAAATCATATTGTAACAAACGCAACACACCAGCCTCCTTGATTTGCTCCAGTTCCTTCAAAAAATGCAACATATCTGCACTCATTCTGCCAATAGTACTTCGTGGAAGATCATGACCTAGTAGGAAGAGTAAAAAAGTATTAAGGGAACGATGGTCAAGTGGCTGAGGCCCTACATAGTGAGTTATGGTCAAGTTACTAGTCAAAATTAAGGAAATATTTACTTACCCAGTCTATTGTTGCTTGCAACCTGCTTGCCCTTCAGACACCTACACTACTAGGAATGTACACATTGCAAATAATCTAATTTTGGCCCTGGTGTATGGGTCTCCGAAACTCGGGTACCTAGCAACACTGCCAGCTCCTTCCACCTCTTCCATCTGCATGCGAATATTAAGGCACTACATACTTTGCTAATGTGTGGAGTGGGTGTTTGGTTTGGACATCTAAACACTTGACATGTATACACATTTGAAGATTACAAGAATACTTACTTGCGCAAACAAGAGGCTCCCAAATATTTTCCTCCTCTTCTGGTTCGCTGTGGCCCTCACTGACTCGTGTCAGGGGATTTGACGTCCACAAAGGCAATGTCTGTGCTGGGTCCAGGAGTCGGATCCCATGGCTCCAAAGAAACATTCCGGGTGAGCTGACCACACTCACTTTCCTCTAAAAATAAACAATACACCATTCATTAAGCCACCCCACATCAGTTTCTAGCATCCATTTTGCTACATTAGTTGACCAACCATGCACTTGGTCTGATGTCAGTGTTTGCTCCTGACTAGTGGACGCCACCATGCTGCACTGTTTTTTTTTCTGTGAAAAATGCATAAAAAAGGGAAGGTGATGGCATTTTTCCAGTGGGCATTGGGCAAACACTTGACAAGTCCCAACATTGAAAAAGTCCTGCATTTGCCCTCCACCTCTCATGTCTCCTATGGGATAGGGGATATATGATGACCATCCCAGCAGGTGTGACTCTGTGTGACTGGGAGCCCCGAGGCCTCTCCACTGGCAAGGCTGCATTAATGGGCCCTGATGACTCTGGCAGAAACCAGAAAGTGTTCTTTACCCCTTAAGTTCTGCCCTAAGCCCATGGCCTTTGGCCCACCTAGAAACACCCGTCGGTGGCTAAATGAGTGTATTTGAAGTTGGCACTTAGGTTTTTGGGGGGAACATGGCCCTGTTGCCCGAGCGAGGGTAGCCTCCCTTCGTCCCTTGTGGTGGCTTGGCTGGAGCCTCCTTTTTTTGTGCCTCCCTGTTGAAAGAAAAAAAAAACAATAAGTTCCAAAAAAAAGGAATGTCCAAAAACATGACCAAATTAAGAATGTTCATATATGCTTTATATTTACCGCCATCTTTGGAATCCCAAGTCATACAAAGATTTTAGAAAAGTTTATATAGAATTCTCTAGAGCTACTTGGAGAAGGAACATATACAGACAGCTAATTTGCACATATACATATTGTTTAGATTCAAGTATTGCTTACTTTTTTTTATGATCTGAAATATGTACTCCATCTGGTCTTGTTCACGGTGTTTGAGATCAGACCATCGTTTTCGGATTTGGTCCTTTGATTGTTCCACCAAAAATTTGCACTGCAAAACGGCGATGACCTTCTCCAAAATGTCTTTGCGGCTGTTGGGCCATTTGTAATTGTGCAGCTTGCAGTCGTAATTGTGCTTCTCTAGGATGCGCACCATCTCCACCATCTCACCCTTGCTCATGGGGGTTGCTTTGTGCCTCCTATGAGCTCCACCACTGCGGGGTTGGCTGTAACCCCCAGAATCCGCCATGTTGTCCCTCCCGAATGTTCCGCCGTGTGTGTCGCATGCAGAAGAGAGATGGTCATGCCCCAAGCGTCATGACGCACTGAGAGCGAAGTTTAATGCATACGCAGTGTGTATAAAGCCAGAACACACGGTCGATGGAACGGCCGTATGAACGATCCTGAAGTGAAGGATGAATGATCACCAACACACAAAAGGAGCAGAAAATGAAGGAACAATTGGAAATTGGGGCATAGGTGGGTAGTGGTCCTATATTGGGACCAGCTTATGGGTTAAGCCAGACATTATGGTTTGTCTTGTGTTCTGTCTTGCAGGCATCATATCATCATAATGGATAAATTCACTTCGCCAGAAGTTCCCCCCCAATTCATTGACCTGTACTGGGAGCTGCCCTGTCTCTGGAAGGTGAAGAGTACAGACTACTCAAAATACTGAGGAAGGCAGCTTTGGAGAAACTGGTAGAGTTGTGCAAACCTGTGTACCCCAGGGCAGACACCAGCTACGTAAAGCAAAAGATAGTCAACCTTCGGACTACATTTAAAAAGGGAGCTGAATAAGGTCCTGGACTCAGAGATCTGGAGCAGCAGCAGATGACCTATATGTCCCCAGGCTGTGGTATTACCACAACCTGCGGTTTTTGACAGACCATACAGAACCCAGGCCATCGCTGTCTATGCTGCCTTCGATTTCTGCCTAGGCCACAGCTCCTGAGGTCCGCACAGGTTCTGATGCACAGGATGAAGATGGAGGAGCCCAGCTTGACCCAGGTATAGCATTGTTTAACATATTTGTATCCAAAAATACAATGATAACTAGACGTTATTGGGAAAATATTTCTGCCTTAAAGCTTCCATATCAATAGACAGTAGTGACCAAAAATGATTTGAACAAGAATGAAAAATGCTGAGGTCAGAATGATAGTCTTTTCTATTTCTCAACATTCAAATTGCAACAGTGAGGAGATCTAAAGTGTGTGTTATTGATGAACAAACCCTAAAAAAGATTCTAACTGTGTCCCATTTTCATACAAAGTGTCAGTCTGGAGGAGCCAGCGGCCAGCAGCCAGAGTCCCAGATCCCTCCCCTACGCCGTCCTGCTAAAAGGGCTAGGAAGAGCAGGAATCTGGAGGAGGCCACAGCTGTCTTCCTCAGCCAGGCCATTACTGCCATCCGGACAGACTCAGATGAGACTGAATGTCATGGTTATGCAATAGAGTCTGTTTGTCAGCCTACCTGTGTTCATCTCCAAAGACCAACTGTCTTTCACCTGACCGCTTTTATTAACTCTCCTCTAGCATGGCTCCACCTCAGCTCCTATCAGAGAACTCTATATTAACCCCTGCACTGCAGGTCAGCCCTGCTGATCAACCTTTGTGTGTTTGACTTCCTGTTCCTGCCTGCCGTGTACTCTACATTTATCTCTGTTACCGACCTTGGCGTGTTCTATACTATTCCTGTCTGCTCGTGACCCTGACCTTTTGGCGTGTCCCCGAATATCCTTGTTTGTCTGTGGCCCTGAACCTTGGCGTGTACCCTGTTGTCCTTGTCTGCTTGTGGCCCTGACCTTGGCTTATTCCTTTACTATCCTTATCCTTCTGTTGCCTACTGTGGGTGTGAGCTGGGGGACACGACCTGGAGCCAGTTGCAGCCCAGTCCATCCTCACCACTAGAGGCTCTGGTGAACACCTACTGGCTCTTAGACTCCGCACCCCAGGGAATCCTACGCTCTAACCCCGGTGGGATCCGTGTTGGTGTTCCAGCGACCCTGCCTTCCTTATACCCGGACTCCCATCCGCAGCAGTCAGCCGTAGGGTCCACTGCCTTGCGGTGCACTCCTGATCCCAACGTTGTGCATCTGTCACCTAGCCTCAAGGTGACCTGACACTGAAGCATTTGGGTGTGTGACGGCCGATAAATTAAGGCAGATGGCCGGTGAGCAAAAGAAGCAGGTGTGAGGAACTCATCCTGCAGCTCCTCAACAAGGGGGTGAGGGGCCAAATTTCAGAAAGCACACACACTTCTAATTTTGTGGCCCCACCTCCACAGCCAACCCACACACCACAGCAGCATGGTGGTCAGTGACAATACCAGCCACAAGAACCCCAACAACCCCGCTGGACTGGGGATTTTAACTCCTTCATCACTTACCATTTTGTATTATTTATTTTTTTTGAATAATGTTTTTATTTGTTATATTTTCTATATTTTTGTATTCATGGAATGCACTTTTTGGTTAAGTTCTTTGTATTTGGATGGCAGATAGCATGTCTAATTTAATTTGTGTTATTTTTTTTCTGCACCATAAAAAAGTGTAGAATAATACTTGACATACTTCAAATGGCAGTTTGGGAGTAGGCAGTTACATTAAAAAAATACAATGTAAAATTAACAAGGGACACCAACATAGTTGTACCTTTGATCCTAAAAACTCCGGGATAATGGTGTTGTGGTAACTTGCCCCAAAAAACTAACAACAAGCATAATAATATTCTTTTTTTTTTTAAACAGTAAGCTTTTATTAGTGCTTAAAGATAACATTAGTACAATCATATTAACATTTGAAGTCAATTATTCATTGTCATATGAAACCATATACATTGTTACATACATAGTTACATAGTGGGTGAGGTTGAAAAAAGACACAAGTCCATCAAGTCCAACCTATGTGTGTGATTATGTGTCAGTATTACATTGTATATCCCTGTATGTTGCGGTCATTCAGGTGATTATCTAATAGTTTCTTGAAGCTATCAATGCTCCCCGCTGAGACCACCGCCTGTGGAAGGGAATCTTCTTGATATCACTAGAAAACAAATGCCTTTTAAAATACGTTTGCCATAACTCCATCAGTATCACCAGCAAAGCAGCTTCATTATTATCCCTTTAACCGCTTGCTGTCCGCCCACAGTCAAATGATGGCGGGGCGGTGCAGCTCTCGTTCTCGGACAATGTCATATAACGGCGTGCCAGAATGGGAGCGCAGCGATCGCTGCCGCGCCATGTTGCTAGCACACGGCGCAGCCCCAATCTCTGTAAAGAGCTGCGTCCGCGGCTCTTTAACCATGTGATCAGCTGTGTCCAATCACAGCCCTCACATGTAAACAAGGAAGTGCCAGTAATCGGCTCTCCTCGCCTCACACTGACAGAGTGTGAGAGCCGATTAGTGGCACCTCCTCACAGGGGGACATGTAGGAATGTAATCAATGCCCTGATTACAATAAAGAAAAAAAAAAGTGTCACCAATCAGTGCCCACCATTGCCAACTATCAGTGCCCACCAGTGGCAGCAATCCATGCCCACCACTGCCCACAAGTGCCACCAATCAGTGCCCATTAGCGATGCCAGTCAGTGCTGGCAAACAGTGCCACCTATCACTGCTGTCAATGTCCATCACTGCTGTCAATGCCCATCAGTGTCGCCCATCAGTGCCATCTATCAGTGCCCATCAGTGCCACCTATCAGTGCCCATAAGTGTGGCATATTAGTGCCTCCTCATCAGTGCCCATAAGTGCCACCAATCAGTGCCCATTAGCGATGCCAGTCAGTGCTGGCAATCAGTGCCACCTATCACTGCTGTCAATGTCCATCACTGCTGTCAATGCCCATCAGTGTCGCCCATCAGTGCCACCCATCAGTGCCGTCTATCAGTTCTAAACAGTGCCACATATCAGTGCCACCTATCAGTGCCCATAAGTGCGGCATATTAGTGTCTCCTCATCAGTGCCCATAAGTGCCGTCCGCATCAGTGTCCATAAGTGCCACCTCATCAATGCCCACCAGTTCAGCCTATCAGTGCCCATCAGTGCCGCCTCATCAGCGCACATCAGTGAAGGCAAAAAAAAGTTACAAAATTTACTGACAGAAAAAAGTAAAAAACCTTTTTTTTTTCAAAATTTTTGGTCTTTTTTTTGTAAAAAATAAAAAACCCAGCAGTGATTAAATACCACCAAAAGAAAGCTCCATTTGTGTGAAGAAAATGATAAAAAGTGTGTTTGGGGACAGTGTAGCATGCCCGCACAATTGTCATTCAAAGTGCGACAGCGCTGAAAGCTGAAAAATGGCTTGGGCTGGAAGGGGGTGTAAGTGCCTGGTAGGAAAGTGGTTAAAGAAGAAGAGAATGTGCGCTGCATTTCGACATTTCATAATTTGCCATGTCACGAATGTTAATTCTCCATTACGAACGCTAGTTTACAAGACCGACCGTTTTCGGCTCGTTCCTTCGTTCCGATCATGCGTGTTTGTAATTTTGACTTTTGTGCGACGGATTTGTGTACTGACCATACGAAAATCAGACGTGTAGCCGTTGTCCTCCGAAAATTTACTAGCCTGTCATCCAAAATTTGTTGGCCGAAAGTTGGACAACAATTGTCAAAAGGAGTGTACCAAAGGTAAGATTTTAGGACAACAGTCTGTCAACAGACAAGTCCCTGCCAACAATCGTACCATGTGTACGAGGCTTAAGAATCATTAACCACTACTCTCTGAATGTTTTTTTAGACAGTTTTCCTATTCATTTACAAACTGATCTTTCCAAGCCTGAGTTCTTAAGAAGGCAAGGTGGGGAAAGTACCTTTGTTAATACACTGGGAGCAGAGGTTAGGCTAAATGGCAATGTGTTAAAATGGAGATGTTTGTCTCCTGCTGCAAAGTACTGAATGTGCTGGTGAGGAGGGTTACTGAAAAAAAGCAGATCGGCATCTTTGATATCTACAGATCTAGGTATTTCCCTTGTCTCAGACGATAATGAACCTTGTAGATTCCATAAAAAAACTTGGAAAATTGAAGGTACTTATGTTGGGATTTTAGGTCCTGGATAGGGAAAAAATACCCTCCCTATGTTTTGGTACTTTGAACAGGTTTGAATAGAATACTTTGAAAATGTCCTTTAGACGTAATGGGACAACTACTCCCTGAGATGGTTCAGAGCGTTCTGCAAATTTGACTGTCCTTAAGCAGATTTTGATTGGTTCATGAGAAGAAAGCAGTGGATAGGTAGAGCTTAAAACTATTTTGTACCCCTTTGAAACCACTGACTGAATCAACAGGTCTGAGACGTCCCTTTATTGGTTTCCCCTTCATTGGGAAAAGGGCTTTTTGATGGACTTTGTGGATTTTCTGTTCCAATTCTTGAGCTGAAATTAAGAGCTTAATTTTGGCTTAGAAGTTGAAGCCTGGACAGGGTGTTAAAGTGGAGTTCCATCCATTTAAAAGTCAGCAGCTACAAAAAGTGTAGCTGCTGACTTTTAATAAACAGACACTCACCTGTCCCACGGTCCAATGATGCGGGCGCACAAAGCCTCGCTCCCCCCCCCTCTGTGCGGTGCCGGCATTGTAATTGTGGGCAGCGCTGCCCGTTCTGAATGGCTGGGCAATCTTCTAGGACCTGTAATGTGTCCTAGAAGATTGCAAGGAGGGAGGGGGAGAGGTGAACTTTCTTCCGGCACCAGGGGAGGAAGTGGGAGCTGAGTGCCTGTCAAAACTGGGTACCCGCTCCCCCCCCCCCAAAAAAAAAATTACATGCCAAATGTGGCATGTCAGGGGGTCACCAGTACTTAAAGCAGAAGTTCCATTTTTGGGTGGAACTCTGCTTTAAAGTGCTCTTTGAGGAGGTAAAGGTCCCCCATAGAGGGGGATTTAGAACTTTCCACTGTGAAAGAAGGGCCTTTCTTCCTGTGACATCTTTGATGAATTTGTCAAGTGCCTCACTAAAGAAACGTCCTCCTTTATAAGATTTGCCTTTTACAGGCAGCTTGAGCTGACCAGGCTTTTAGCCACAAGGTTCTGTGCATATGGACAGAAAAGAAAGCCATTCTGGGAGATTTATGTCATGTTTAGTTCCTTGTATCAATGCAAAAGAGCAAAGTTTAGAATCATGTTTGTAAGTGCTTCACCAAAGTACAGTTCTGAAAGACAGGATCATGTTGGCTATTCTCTGTTCTAGTCCAGTTATCTGCAGTTTGACAAACAAAAACTGCAGCAATAGCTGGTTGCAGAGCTGGGCCTGTAAGAGTAAAGAGAGCATTTAAGGGTGCCTCAGCAGAATCTTTGAATGAAGAAACATCTTCAATAGGTCAGTAAGTTGTTTAATACTGAGATGGCAGGGTCTACCACCGGAACATTCCACTTTTTTCCCCACTGGATAGAGTTCGACAGGGATACTTGGGAGGGGTGAAAATCTTTTCAGGACTGACCCAATCGTTATAAATTGCCATTCTATCTGTTCATAAATGGGGAATGTAGAAATAGAGAGTGCAGCGCTGGACTTATGACACAAACATTTGTGAGTGACAATAAATCAATTATTCAATCAATTAATCAAAATAGTGATTCACAGTGAATAGTTTCCAATCATTGAAAGGGGATCAACAACAATTGGGTGCTCAAAATATTAAGTATTAAAAAACAACAAATCAATAAAATAAAGTCCAAAATAGCGATGTGTAGAAATTCAATACAGGCTCCGGGATCAATTTTTTACACCGTGTAGTGCTGCCCACCACCTAATGGTAAAAATGGAGGCTTACCAGAAAGCCTGTGACCGCCCTTACTCAGGGGGCTCAAAACAGGCTTAGTAGAAACTGGACCATCAAGGGAATACTCCAGGACACATTGCTAGGAAGAGACATCAACCTCCTGCATGGACGACCAGCTGGCGAAGTGCTTCACAAGGTGCTGTCCCAGGATCGTTTTTCATAGAGCAGTCAGGTAGTGCTTCCACAAAGGTTAGAAGACTCCTTTTCTCCTAAATCCTGTCTGTGTTCACACTCCCAATGTGAGCTGAACAGATCAGAGGTGTTCTATGACCCAATTGTTGTTGATCCCCTTTCAATTATTGGAAACTATTCACTGTGGATCATATTTTGATTAATTGATTGAATAATTGATTTATTATCACTCACATATGTTTGTGTCATAAGTCCAGCGCTGCACTCTCTATTTCTACATTTGTTCTATGTGCCCTCATATCGGGGTTATAGTGCACAGCAGCAGGACCTTTTTTCACAATTTTTATTTATAATTTTTTGACTTTTTCACGCACTTAGCGCAATTCTTTTTCTTTTATTTCATAAATGGGGAATGTATTTTTTAGACTTAGCAGGTCTCTTAGTACTTAAAGGTGCAGGGCAAGAAAGGAAAATCAAGTGCGACAATCTCAATGCTTTTGCGCACAGCAGAAGTGATATCAACATGGCAAGCATATTGCGTGAAGCAGCAACATCAGGTGTATGGGAGTCTGGGGGTAAGAAATATTCTGCAGCCCCCACTAACACTGCCTCTATGTCCTAGCATAGAGCTAGAATCTGATGCACAGACCAGTGTTAAAATCGGATCTTGCTCTGGTGCAAGGGAAGCATTGCCACTGAGTGTTTGAGTGTTTTGCAGGCCTTCAGCAGAGTGAATGCTTTCCTGAGCTTTTGCTGCAGTTCCATTGTGCCTGCTTTCTGCCATTACGAACGATGAAAGTATTGCTCTGTGGGGTACATAACAGAATAGGGTGCAGAAATGGGGTAAGGAAGATCTGACCTCTGCTCTGCGAGATAAGTCGGAGGAACAAATGTCCGGATGGTTTAATTGGAACCTCTTTCGCTTCTCTGACCAATTCCAACCAATACATGGCAGGATCCACTGTCTAGGATCCCCATCAATAGTTCAGCATTACCGATCTTGGCTCCCCGGGGGCAACTGCCCCTCCCCTCCGCCCCCCTCTCCGGAGGGTTGATATGAATTTTATTTTTTTTCCTTTCTTTTCTCCTCTCTCTCTTATTCTCTTTCTCTCCCCTTCCTATTTTTCTCTTTCAATAAAAAAAACACAAAAAGTGATAGGCACAGATGTTTATGTTTACCCTATATTAGACGTCAGCGAGTGGTATGAGTCTGACTGAAAAGCGACCTTCACTCACATGCAACTGTTAGGTTTGGTTGTTATACTTGATGTGTTCATTAGTCTATAGGCAATGCAAAGTCATCTTTATGTTTGTATCTGTGTCATATCTTTAAATAAAAAAAAAAAAAAAATGGGGTAAGCATGTCTGTGTGAGTATGCAGCAAAATCCTTTTAGCAAAAGGATGGGAGGAAATGTCCGTTTTGTATAAAAGCCCTAGACAGAAGTGGCGGGAAACTGCGCAACTTGTGGTGTGTTCAAGCAGAGTTCGATAAACTTCTGGAGTCAATGGGACCCAAATCTTTAAAATAAAAATTAAAGTTACGTACCGGTAACGTCTTTTCCTGTAGTCTTTCAGGACAGCCACAATAGAGAGATAGTCTCCTCCCCTTCCTCTGGAAACACTGCGCCAGCCCATAAAATCTCTCCTCCCCTGCCCGACCTCAGTTCTTTTGAAGAGTACCTCCGGCCGCTGGGGAGACACAAGAACACATTAATAACATACCAATCAATATCATTACCATATTGCGTTCTGGTCTTTAATAAGACCCCCCCAAGCTTAGGGTGGGTAACTAGGGCTGTCCTGAAAGACTACAGGAAAAGACGTTACCGGTACGTAACTTTAATTTTCCCTTTCCGTCATTTCAGGACAGCCACAATAGAGAGGATAATCGAGCACTTACCAATTAGGGTGGGACTACAGCTTGCAGAACTTTTCGCCCAAAAGCCTGCTCACCTGCCGCCACCAGGTCCACTCTGTAATGTCTGACAAAAGTGGAGTAGCTGGACCATGTTGCTGCCTTGCATATTTGCTCTGGCGTTGCTCCAGCCTTCTCTGCCTGGGAAGTTGCCACTGCTCTGATGGAGTGTGCCTTTATGCCTCTAGGGACCTCCTTCCCCGCTAAAGAATATGCCTGCCCAATAGCTAATCTAAGCCACCTGGCAATCGTGCGTCGGGACGCTCTGAGACCCTTTCTGGTCCCAGAAAATAAAATAAATAGAGAATCAGACTTCCTTATTGTCTTAGTCATCTCTAGGTATTGTAGGATACACCTCCTTGCATCTAAAAAATGAAATCTTAGTTCCCTTTCACCTGAAGGATTGGGACAAAACGAGGGTAGGACTATTTCCTGGCTTCTATGAAAGCTTGACGCCACCTTTGGCAAAAAGGCTGGATCAGTCTTAAGGACTATCCTGTCTGGCAAAATAACACAAAAAGGAGGTCTAATTGATAACGCCTCAATTTCGCTGACCCTCCTGGCAGTTGTTACTGCAACTAAAAATACTGTTTTTAGGGTAAGTTCCTTTAACCGGCACTTGTCCAATGGCTCAAAGGGACTTCCCGTAAGGCTCTGTAAAACCAGAGATAGGTCCCACCCGGGAAAGGGAGGACCCCTGGTAGGTCTCTGTCTTGACAGTGCCTTAAAGAATCTGACCACCCATGGATTGGTAGCCAGAGACTTCTCCAGGTAAGCACTGAGTGCTGAAACCTGACTTTTAAGGGTAGCTACAGATAAACCCTTGTCCGCTCCACACTGCAGAAATTCCAACACAGCTACGGGACTCTGCACCGAGAAGGAGTTTTTTATGCACCATTTATTGAAAAGGAGCCAGACCTTTTTGTAAATCTTACGGGTCTCCTTTTTCCTACTGTTGAGGAGGGTAGAGATCAAGCTCTCTGAAAACCCCTTGGATCTTAATATACCCTCCTCAGTAGCCAGGCCGCTAATTTCCACTGCTGCACCTGTGGGCAGAGGACTGGACCCTGCGACAGAAGATCCTTTCGAGGTGGAAGGAAAAGGGGAGGTTCCGCTGCTAACTGCCTGAGGATTGAAAACCATGCCCTTTTCGGCCAATGTGGAGTTACCAGAATAAGAGAGGTGCTCTCTAATTGAAACTTCCTCAGAACCGCCGGTAATAGTACCGGAGGAGGGAAGGCATAACATGTCCTGAAATGCCAACTCTGAGATAATGCGTCCACTCCCAGTGCTCCTTCCCCTGCGTTTAGGGAGAAAAAACAGGGGGTTTTCGCGTTGTCTTTTGAAGCGAAAAGATCCACTTCCGGGGGTCCCCATTTCTCGGATATGAGATTGAAAACCTCCTGGTTGAGGGCCCAATCTCCTTCCTTTAGACTCCTCCGGCTGAGAAAATCTGCGATTATATTCCTCTCCCCTCTCAGAAAAACCGCTGAGAGTGAGAGAGTGTTGGACTCGGCCCAGCTTAGAATGTCTTCTGCTAGGGCCAGCAGACTTCCGCTCCTGGTGCCTCCCTGCTTGTTTATATAGGCCACGGTGGATGAGTTGTCCGACCGTACCTGTACATGGTGGCCCTGGAGTTCCTTTTTGAAGAATCTGAGGGCTAGGCCTACTGCCCTCAGCTCTTTCCAATTGGAAGACCTCTGCAGCTCGTCGCCCTTCCATGTGCCCTGCGCTAGAAGGGATCCCAGATGTGCCCCCCAGCCCTTGCCACTTGCATCCGTGGTTAGGATCTGTGGGACTGGGATGAGCCACAGACGTCCCTGTGACAAGTTCACTTCCTTCCTCCACCACCAAAGAGATCTCTTTATTTGATGAGGAACCTGTACTAAGGTGTCTAGATCCCTCTGACTGTGGTCCCATACTCTTAGTACATATGATTGTAGGGGGCGAAAATGTAATCCTGCCCACTGCACTGCTGGAAGAGTAGAAGTTAGAAGGCCTAATGTTGACATTATGGACCTCTTGGACACCAGATGGTTGCACTGGAGGGAGAGAACTGCTCTGTCCAGTTTTAGAATTTTTTCCCTTGGAAGAAAAACTCTCGAGAGCGTAGTGTCCAACAGGTACCCCAGGTACACAATGCGCTGTGAGGGAATGAGACTGGACTTTTCTAAGTTCAGCAGCCACCCCAAACCTGTTAGAACCCTCTTGGTTAGATCGAGGTCTCTGATCAACTGTTCTGGGGATACTGCAAAAAGAAGCAGGTCGTCCAGATAGGCTATAACTGATACCCCCTGGAGTCGCAGGAAGGCCAACGCCTCTGCCAGTACCTTTGTGAATATGCGGGGCGAGGAGGATAGCCCGAAGGGCAGCGCTTGAAACTGCAGATGCAGTACTGTGCCCTGCAGGTCTACTGCTAAACGGAGGAACCTCTGGGAGGTTTCTGCGATAGGGACGTGTAAATATGCGTCTCTGAGATCCAGAGACACCATATAACAGTTGTGTGGTAGCAGGGCCCTGACCGTAAAGATTGACTCCATGCGGAACCTTTTGTAGCAAATTGACCTGTTTAAGGGTTTTAAATTCAGAATCAGTCTGAATTTTCCCGAGGGCTTTTTCACCACAAATACGTGGGAATAGAACCCCTCTCCTTCCTGCCCCCTTGGTACTCTGTGAACTACGTTCTGAATCTCCAGTTCCTTCAGGGCGTCCACCAAAGCTTCGGCCCTTGCTGTGCAGCTGGGAAGCTTCGTAACAAGGAACCTTTGCGGGGGTGGTCTTGAGAATTCCAAGAGATACCCCCTTCTTATGATCCCCAGGATGAATCGATTGGGTGAGAGGGTCTCCCAATGTGGAAGGAAGGCCCCCAGTCTTCCTCCCACCGTCCCTAGAGAGTCATTGATCTTTACGGGCCTTCTCAGGAGGGCGAAAAATCGCCCCTCCTCTGCCCTTACCTCTTTGGCCCCAAGTTTTCTTCCCTTGCTTGGGAGATTCCTTGCCTTTTTTCGGAAGAAACCCCTTTCTCGTCTGAGCTGGGGCTTTCCTCTTAGGCGGAAAGGACTTCTTTTTGTCCGCTGTACGGTCTAAGACCGTCTCTAAACCAGGGCCAAAGAGTAGATCACCTGTCAGGGGTATCCCGCACAATTTGACCTTGGAGGCGGTGTCCCCCGGCCAAGTTTTCAGCCAGAGCGCTCTTCTGGCCGAATTCGCCAGCGCCGCTGATCTGGCCGACATACGGACTGACTCTGCTGAGGCGTCTGCAATGTATGCGATTCCTCGCAGAATCGTGGGGAACGAGGCTAGGATAGTCTCCTTGGCTGTGCCAGCTTCAATGTGCTCCTGAATCTGGAAAAGCCAGTGCTCTAAATTGCGGGCTACGACCGTAACAGCCATTTCTGGCTTTAAGCTACCCACAGTTGAGTCCCACGTCTTTTTTAGAAGTGAGTCTATCCTTTTGTCCATGACATCCGACAAAGCCCCCATATCCTCGAATGCCAGGTCTGTGTGTCTAGAGACCTGAGAGAAGGCGGCATCCAACTTGGGATTTTTATTCCAAATGGACGCTGGATCCTCTGAAAATGGAAACCTTCTCTTAAGGGAGCTAGAAAAAAAGGGTTTCCTCTCAGGATCCTGCCACTCCTTCTTAATTGTTTCCACCAGCACTTCATGTACTGGAAAAACTTTCCTTTTTTGATCTCCCAAGCCCTTATACATAAGGTCATGGAGAGATAGGGGTTTTTTATCCTCGTGTATCCCGAGGGTTGTATATATTGCCCCCAAGAGATCTTCCACCTCATCCAGGGATAATTTATACCTGGAGATTTTCCTGGACTCCCCGTCCTGGTCCTCCCCTTCTGATTCCTCATGGGAATCAGACGTGCCACTGTCCGGTTGCCTCTGCTCCACCCCGGAAGGGCCTGACATCTCCTCTGCCATAACTAAATTGGTAGATCTGGCAGGTGCAGAGCCCTGAGCATGAGGCGGGGTTGTGTCCTGCTGAATGGGTTTAGAGGGAAGCTTGAACGTCTCAAAAAGGGTTTTAAAAGATGAAAAGGTGGATGACAGCTCTTTCACAGAAGCTGCCAACCCAGACTGCTGTTCAGATTCCCTTTCCTTAACCAGGGAGTCTATGCACTCCTTACATAAAACTTTAGTCCATGCTTCCCCTAAACTGTCTCTACAAGAGGCACACTTCCTTTTAGAGACATGAGTGGACTTTGTTTTTTCTGTAGATTTCTGAAAATACATACAAAAAAACCATATTACTTCCAGCAAGTTTAAGTGGAAACAACCCTGGGGGAGTACCAGATCGATCTTAAGGGAACTGTGCTCACCCCCCCACCCCCTGACCACCCAGGGGGACTGCCCTCCCTCTAAGTAAGGAACCATACAAGAGGGAGAGCAAACCTTAGATAGAGAGGACCCCTCCCCAGGGAACTCTTACCTTTGGAAGGCTGGAGACAGCGTCCGAATGAGCTGCAGCATCTGCCTCAGACATGACTGCAGGTGGTTGCCTGTGTAGAGTCTCACACTGTGTACATGTGAAGCGACTCACTCCAGCCTGAGCCCGGCCCCCTATCAGCCCCGCGACCCGGAACCGGAAGTCGCGGTTCAAAGGGAAAGCGTCCGCCCCCCCGCCGGAAATGACGTCACCCGTCGTCCGGCCCGCTGGTTCCAAATTTTGCGGCCTGTATGGATACAGGGGAGAGCGGACTGTCTCCCTGCTGCGGCCCTGTGGACGCGATAGGGGTCCCCCACGACCTAATGCCGCGCTCGGCAAGGAAGGGGTGGCTTTCAGCTGCGGTATGTACCGCCACTCCTCATCCTGGAAGCCCCTGCTTCCCTAGGGATGATTTTTTTAGAAAGAGGCCACAGTCTCCCTGACTGCACCCGGCCTGGTTCCTCTGCACAGTGTCTCCCCACCGGAGGAAACACTAATAACTGAGGTCGGGCAGGGGAGGAGAGATTTTATGGGCTGGCGCAGTGTTTCCAGAGGAAGGGGAGGAGACTATCTCTCTATTGTGGCTGTCCTGAAATGACGGAAAGGGAAAAAATGCTCATTTTCAGGGCTAATAAGTAAAAGGATTGGTAAAAATAGCACAGGGGTGGGCACTGCCCTGTGAAACATGCACCAATGCAACAAAAAACATTTTTAAAATTCCATTCAACCAGAAGCAGTGATTTATTTATTTTTTTAAGAACAGACAAAGAACAGAACAAAGGAAAATGGTGTTTCAAATTGCTGTCAAATTACACTTCGCTGGTGCCATCTTTAAAAGGACAAAAGAAACACAGACCCCTCCAAAGGTCCCCAAAATACATAGCATGCCTGATGGAAAAAATAAAGAGCATGATGCCCCCTTAAAAGTTCATACCAGACCCTTAAAGTGGTCATAAAGGCTCAAGGTTTTTTTACCTTCATGGACAGTATGTTTACTGTCCATGAAGGTAAAAAAACCTTGAGCAGGTCAACCAGGTTTATTGCAATCTACAGAAAACAAAATGGTGGAACAAATGGTGGAATGAGAAGCAGGTTCCTCCAGTGACCACCAGGAATGACAGAGAAAATCAGTCTTTCTAGTGGAAGCAGTGGCACAGCCCACACTACATCCAGGTAATAAGAGGAAGATCTTCTTCTGATGAACTAAAGCTGGACAGAGGAATGGAAGAACGATGCCCTGATAAAAGTGAGTGGCAGAAAATACCTTAGGTAGGAATAATTTTATGGGCCACAGCAGTGGCTTGCCCTTAAAGAGGTTGTAAACTCTTAAAAAAAAAAAAAACCCCGTAAGACAAAGGCACAATGAGCTAGTATACATTGCATACTAGCTCATTATGAAACAGATACTTAGAACAAAGCCACTGCAGCGGCGCCCGCACACCGCTGAGACGGCTGACCTCTTCCCCGGAGTTTCTTCTGGGTTTGCAGGCTCCGTCGCTGTGAGTGGCTGGCGCCACAATGACCTCACTGCCGCGCATGAACGGGGGAGCCGCTGTTCACGGCACAGAGCTTGGAAGGAACGACACCCGTGGCTGTTCCTTCAGAGCGCATGCGCCAGTGATGTCACAGGCTGCATGTAATGTAAATACAGTTGTGCTCATAAGTTTACATACCCTGGCAGAATTTAGGAATTTACCCAAATGACCCTGATCAAAATTTTACATACCCTGGTTATTTTGGCCTGATAACATGCACACAAGTTGACACAAAGGGGTTTGAATGGCTATTAAAGGTAACCATCTATACCTGTGATCTGTTTGCTTGTAATTAGTGTGTGTGTGTGTGTATATAAAAGGTCAATGAGTTTCTGGACTCCTGACAGACCCTTGCATCTTTCATCCAGTGCTGCACTGATATTTTTGGATTCTGAGTCATGGGGAAAGCAAAAGATTTGTCAAAGGATCTGCAGGAAAAGGTAGTTGAACTGTATAAAACAGGAAAGGGATATAAACAGATATCCAAGGAATTGAGAATGCCAATCAGCAGTGTTCAAACTCTAATCAAGAAGTGGAAAATGAGGGGTTCTGTTGAAACCAAACCATGGTCAGGTATACCAACTAAAATTTCAGCCACACTTGCCAGGAAAATTGTTTGGGATGCAAGGAAAAACCGACTAAACTTCAGGTGAAATACAGAACTCTCTGAAAACATGTGGTGTGGTTGTTTCAAGATGCACAATAAGGAGACACTTTAAGAAAGATGGGCTGCATGGTCGAGTCGCCAGAAGAAAGCCATTACTACGCAAATGCCACAAAGTATCCCGCTTACAATACGCCAAACAGCACAGAGACAAACCTCAAACCTTCTGGCACAAAGTCATTTGGAGTGATGAGACCAAAACTGAGCTTTTTGGCCACAACCATAAACACTACATTTGGAGAGGAGTCAACAAGGCCTATGATGAAAGGTACACCATTCCTACTGTGAAACACGGAGGTGGATCGCTGATGTTTTGGGGATGTGTGAGCTACAAAGGCACAGGGAATTTGGTCAAAATTGATGGCAAGATGAATGCAGTATGTTATCAAAAAATACTGGAGGAACATTTGCATTTATCAGCCAGGAAGCTGCGCATGGGACGTACTTGGACATTCCAACATGACAATGATCCAAAACACAGGGCCAAGTCGACCTGTCATTGGCTACAGTAAAATAAAGTGAAGGTTCTGGAGTGGCCATCTCAGTCTCCTGACCTCAATATCATTGAGCCACTCTGGGGAGATCTCAAACATGCAGTTCATGCAAGACAGCCCAAGAATTTACAGGAACTGGAGGCTTTTTGCCAAGAGGAATAGGCAGCTTTATCATCTGAGAAGATAAAGAGCCTCATCCACAAATACCACAAAAGACTTCAAGCGGTCATTGATGTTAAAGGGGGCAATACACAGTATTAAGAACTGGGGTATGTAAACTTTTGATCAGGGTCATTTGGGTAGTTTCTGTTGTGATTATGATTTAAAAAGAGTAAGCACAGTTGATTGGCTGAAGCCATTTATTATCAAACACTAACCATGAGTGAAAGAAAAGTTTTTATGTTATCATTCATAGTCTCTGAAAAATGACCAAGAAATCAAATTCTGCCAGGGTATGTAAACTTACAAGCACAACTGTATCTCCTAAACAGTACACAGTATTATAGGCTTACCTATAGGTAAATGCCTGCAGAGGAAGTTTACTTCCTCTTTAAGAACAAAATGGGCTCTATACAGTAAAGGTTGTGGAAAGCAGCATGCTCAGGTGTACGAGGCAAGGCCTATTGTACTCATGAAGTCAGGTGCTTGGGAAGCAGATGTAGAGTCAGGAAAGGACAGTGACCAAGTCATTGTAGGCGGACAGCAGGGATGAACTAGAGGGGGGTTCCACATGTCTCTTGCTCTAGGCGCAGCAGTGGGAAGGTGCTTCCTTCTCAGCGCTGAATGCTAGGAAACAGCTCAGAGCACACTGAGCAAACAATCTCAGTGCTCAGTATCAGTGTAAATTCTTTCCACTAGAAGACTGATGAAAAAAGCAGGTCGCTTGTGCCACCCAGTGGTGCTAGAAATGTAGTAGCTCTGGGGCGTGGCCGGATGTGAATGAGGCAACACACTTTTCTCAGAAGCTCCGATCATCCTGGCATAATCCGTGATAAAGGAGCACTTTATCAGCAAATCCGCCGTCACAATCTTGCAGGGGAAGGTGTCTAGAACACAGGAATGCATTCCTCGGCTTCCAAAAAGAACCTGAAGGCTGCTAAAGACCCGCACCAAACACGCTCCATGAAGGAAGGGGACAGAGACTCTGCCCCCACCATCTTGCCTGCATGCAGCTCAGCAAAGCGCGCCAAGCAGTGAACTGCGACGATGGCGATGGAGAGGGCTGCTGTGGAGCTGGGACCAGACGCTGAACTGGCAGAGGACACACTGGGGCTGTGGACACAGAGGCTATTATTAGACGATCCTAGAAGCCAGTAAGTAAGAACTAATGGGCAGGATTGACCATCTATTTTCAGAATGCATGCTCATCAGGCATGACTTAGATAAGATCAGGGGACAGCTCTCCACGGTGGAATCCAGGGTCTCTAAAGTGGAGGATGTTGCTCACTCTCAGGGGGTTAATCTGGCTGAGCTAAAGGACATGGTGCTTTCCCTTCAGCGCAGAGCAATAGACACTGAAGACAGACAGAGATGGAATAACATCAGGGTGGTGGGCCTGCCTGAGGGTGCTGAAGGTGACAAGCCAATCATGTTTGCTGAGGCCTTTTTCAAGCAAATACTGTCGCTGGAGGATTTACCCCCCACATACGTTGTGGAAAGAGCACATAGAGTACCCACAGGCCGCAGACCGCCTGGAGCTTTTCCTAGGCCCCTGCTGGTTCAGTTTCTGAATTATAGGGACCGTAACATGATCCTGGCCGAATCCAGAAAACACAAGGAGCTCAAGTATGAAAATGCCAGAGTAATGTTTTTTCTGGACTTCTCGGCAGCTACGCAACAGCAACGCAGATCTTTTAATGATGTCCGCAAGCGATTAAGAGACAAGGAAATCAAATACAGCATGCTGTATCCCAGCAAGCTCCGGATTCAATTCAAGGGCAGTGTGAAATTCTTTGAAGACCCCGGAGAAGCAAGTGATTGGCTGGATAAGGAACTTTCCTGACCTGTCATGGTAAAACGGCCAAATACTCCTGGAATCTACAGTTGCACCTGTTGTGTTTGTTCTGGGCTCCTGTTTTTGGTTTCCAAACACTAGAGCATCCATGGAGCAGGGTACAAAGTCCTTGGGGTCTATGTTCAGATATATGTAATGGTGAACCCCGCAGTTTTTTTTTTTTTTTTGTGTCTTTGAGATCTGCATCTAACTAGGTAAGCTGAAGTAGTGAATGATGGTAAGGGACCAAGGGAGCCTCCTCAGGTCCCCAACAGTAATGATCTGGATGTTTCTCATAATTTACCTGACTAGTCTATCATGCTGACCGGGGGAGACTACCGGTTTGAGTATGTTCTGTACCCGCAATTATCGGAAACACATATGATGGTGGTATAAGTCTAACTGTTCACAGAGGATTTTCCCCTTCCTATCCAGATATAGATTCATTTTTAATCAATCACTTTCTCGGTTGCTCCATTTGTTCATGAACTGGAGTGAAAGAGTCAAGCGGATTTGGCACAGTGCTGCAGAACTGTTGTTTCCAACGACCAGACCTTATAGGGAGTTTTTTGCTGTTTTTGGGAAGAAGCTGCATACCGGAACTGTTTTTGTGTTTAGTTTTTTTTTTTTACTGGTATAATGGCAGGGGGGGATGTTTTATTCGTCACAGCTCAGATATTTGTACCCACTGTTTGGAGTAAGAGTTCTGCACGGTTACTAATGATAGTCAGTACCATTGGGAGGGAACAGGTAGGTCCCCTGGCGTTCCATAATACTGGTCCTACGGACTACGCATGTCATGGCTGATAAAGTAAACATAGTGTCCTGGAACGTCAGGGGACTCAATAACAAATTCAAACGGGCCTCGATTTTCCACTATTTAAAGCATTATAAGCCACATTTAATTATATTGCAGGAAACCCACCTAGAGGGAAGCAGAGTCATGGCACTGCGCAAACAGTGGATCCAAAAAGCTGTTCATTCCACATATTCTACATTTGCGAGGGGAGTCTCCATTCTTATCAGTAGGTCGGTCCCATGTACTATCCACCAAGTGATTACGGACCCTGGAGTCAGGTTTGCTGCAGTGGTACTTGATATCTTCAATAGTCGTATATTGATAATTAATGTGTATATGCCTCCTCCTTTCCAGGTTCAAATTTTGTATGATATGTGGACTAGGCTGGCTCAATACATTCATTTACCCCTGGTTGTGTTGGGGGATTTTAACGCTGTACTAGACGCAGCGTTGGATTCCTCCAGCCCGGCCAGGGCAAACTCAGTGGATTTGAGGGGCTGGGCCGCAGTGGCTGGAGTGGTGGAACTATGGAGGTGGAAACATCCATTGGATAGATGCTTCTCTCATATTTCAACAGCCCATGGATCCGCGGCAAGAATAGACTTAGCATTTGGCAACAACCTGATAATGCCGTCAGTGGAGAGCATTGACTATCTGGCTGGGGGTCTGTCGGATCACAATCCTCTGTCCCTTACTCTGACCTTCCGGTCGGGGGGGGGAGAGAGGGGGCTGGCGTTTATCCCCTAGTTGGTTGCAGCACGAACAAGTTGCTGCCCTGCTGGAGGAGGCTATCCAGCAGTATTGGACTGCTAACATTGACACGGCAGATCCCCCAGTGGTTAGGGATGCCTTCAAGGCGGTTGCCAGGGGGGAATGTGTATCGGCCATTAAGACTGCTAGAGTTAATGAGAATGAGGAATACAAAAATTTACAACAGGAGGAGAGAGAATGTGCGAAGGTATATGCGGAGTCCCCAGAGGAGAGCTCTTATAGTTCCTTTCTGGAAGTCAGAAGGCGATTGTCACTATGGGTAAAAAGTCAGACTAAGGCAGAAGAGTCTCAGAAAATACACAAGGTTTTTGCTGAAGGGGACAAAAATGGGAAGCTCCTGGCTATGTTGGTGGTGGATCACCCCTGATGGCGCATATTCCAGTTATTAAGGACAAAGGCGGGGCGTTGGTAAGTGATCCGACACTTATTATGCAGGAGTTTGTTGATTTTTTTCTCCTGACTATATTCTTCTATTCCCCCGTATGATGCGGCGGAGTTGGATAATATACTTCAGAAACTGCCTATACCCTGATTGTCGGAAGAAGACTGTGCCCTATTAGAGACCAAAATCACGGTTAAGGAGAACGAGGCTGCAATGTTTGCTTTCCCACCTAACAAAGCCCCCGGGCCTGATGGCTTTCCTGCACATTTCTATAAGGCTAATGCTGAAGTACTGGCAGTTAGATTTAATTGGTTACTAAAACACTGTCTAGAGCACTCGTCTCTACCGGATTCAATGATGGAAGCATATATGATTCTTTTGCCTAAACCTGGGAAGGACTTGACTGACTGTGCATCTTACTGCCCAATTGCCTTCCGGAATACAGACCTTAAAATTCTAACCAAAATATTAGCAACCAGACTTGCCCAAGTTATACAAACAGTAGTTAACATAGACCAAACTGGGTTCATGCCAGGCAAGTCGACCGACACCAAGCTTAGGAGACTGTTCACGCACCTACAACTCCCCCCCAACAACTCTGAATCTAGAATTGTGGTTTCCATAGATATAGCAAAGGCCTTTGATTCAGTAGACTGGCAATTCATGAGCAAGGTATTGGAGGTTATCGGATTCCGCCCATACTTTAGGAAGTGGATCTCCATGTTATACAAGAATCCCAAGGTGGCTATACGTATGGGTAAAGCAGTATCCCCTTTCTTTACAATTAGTAGAGGTACCAGACAGGGCTGTCCATTATCCCCTTTCCTTTTTGCCCTGGTCATGGAACCCTTGGCTATCACCTTGCGTGCCTCTAAAAAGATTCAGGATATTAGAGTGGGCACAATTCATGAAACAGTAGCATTATATGCTGATGACATGCTCCTGTTTCTTGAAGACCCTAGGAACTAGGGATGAGCTTCGAGTTTGAGTCGAACTCATGTTCGACTCGAACACTGGCTGTTCCCAAGTTCGCCGAACAGCGAACAATTTGGGGTGTTCGCGGCAAATTCGGATGCCGCAGAACACCCTTTAAAAGTCTATGGGAGAAATCAAAAGTGCTAATTTTAAAGGCTTATATGCAAGTTATTGTCATAAAAAGTGTTTGGGGACCCGGGTCCTGCCCCAGGGGACATGGATCAATGCAAAAAAAAGTTTTAAAAACGGCCGTTTTTTCAGGAGCAGTGATTTTAATAATGCTTAAAGTCAAACAATAAAAGTGTAATATCCCTTTAAATTTCGTACCTGGGGGTGTCTATAGTATGCCTGAAAAAGGGGCGCATGTTTCCCGTGTTTAGAACAGTCTGACAGCAAAATGACATTTGGAAGGAAAAAACCCATTTAAAACTACCCGCGGCTATTGCATTGCCGACAATACACATAGAAGTTCATTGATAAAAACGGCATGGGAATTCCCCACAGAGAAACCCCGAACCAAAATTAAAAAAAAAAAATGACGTTGGAGTCCCCCTAAATTCCATACCAGGCCCTTCAGGTCTTGTATGGATTTTAAGGGGAACCCAACGCCAAAAAAAAAAAAAAAAACAGCGTGGGGTCCCCCCAAAAATCCATACCAGACCCTTATCCGAGCACGCAACCTGGCAGGCTGCAGGAAAAGAGGGGAGGACGAGAGTGCGGCCCCCCCCTCCTGAACCATACCAGGCCACATGCCCTCAACATTGGGAGGGTGCTTTGGGGTAGCCTCCCAAAACACCTTGTCCCCATGTTGATGAGGACAAGGACCTCATCCCCACAACCCTGGCCAGTGGTTGTGGGGGTCTGCGGGCGGGGGGCTTATCGGAATCTGGAAGCCCCCTTTAACAAGGGGACCCCCAGATGCCGCCCCCCCGTGTGAAATGGTAAGGGGGTACTTACCCCTACCATTTCACTAAAAAACTGTCAAAAATGTTAAAAATGACAAGAGACAGTTTTTGACAATTCCTTTATTTAAATGCTTCTTCTTTCTTCTATCTTCCTTCATCTTCTTCTGGTTCTTCTGGCTCTTCTGGTTCTTCCTCCGGCGTTCTCATCCAGCATCTCCTCCGCGGCGTCTTCTATCTTCTTCTCCTCGGGCCGCTCCGCACCCATGGCATGGGGGGAGGCTCCCGCTCTTCTCTTCATCTTCTTCATCCTCTTCTCTTTTTCATTTTCTTCTCCGGGCCGCTCCGCATCCATGCTGGCATGGAGGGAGGCTCCCGCTGTGTGACGGCGTCTCCTCGTCTGACGGTTCTTAAACGGGGGCGGGGCCACCTGGTGACCCGACCCCCCTCTGACGCACGGGACATGACAGGACTTCCCTGTGGCATTCCCCGTGACGTCACAGGGAAGTCCCGTCAAGTCACTGTGCGTCAGAGGGGGGAAGAACCAGAAGAGCCAGAAGAACCAGAAGAAGAAGAAGATGAAGGAAGATAGAAGAAAGAAGAAGCATTTAAATAAAGGAATTGTCAAAAACTGTCTCTTGTCATTTTTAACATTTTTTTAGTGAAATGGTAGGGGTAAGTACCCCCTTACCATTTCACACAGGGGGGGGCGGGATCTGGGGGTCCCCTTGTTAAAGGGGGCTTCCAGATTCCGATAAGCCCCCCGCCCGCAGACCCCCACAACCACCGGCCAGGGTTGTGGGGATGAGGCCCTTGTCCTCATCAACATGGGGACAAGGTGTTTTGGGGGGCTACCCCAAAGCACCCTCCCAATGTTGAGGGCATGTGGCCTGGTATGGTTCAGGAGGGGGGGCGCACTCTCGTCCCCCCTTCCTTTCCTGCGGCCTGCCAGGCTGCGTGCTCAGATAAGGGTCTGGTATGGATTTTTGGGGGGAACCCACGCCGTTTTTTTTGGCGCGGGGTTCCCCTTAAAATCCATACCAAACCTGAAGGGTCTGGTATGGAATTTAGGGGGAACCCCACGTCATTTTTAAAAAAAATTTTGGCCGGGGTTCCCCTTAATATCCATACCAGACCTGAAGGGCCTGGTATGAAATTTAGGGGGACTCCCACGTCATTTTTTTTTTTAAATTTTGGTTCGGGGTTTCCCTGTGGGGAATTCCCATGCCGTTTTTATCAATGAACTTCTATGTGTATTGTCAGAAATGCAATAGCCGCGGGTAGTTTTAAATGGGTTTTTTCCTTCCAAATGTCATTTTGCTGTCAGACTGTTCTAAACACGGGAAACATGCGCCCCTTTACAGGCATACTATAGACACCCCCCAGCTACGAAATTTAAAGGGATATTACACTTTTATTGTTTGACTTTAAGCATTATTAAAATCACTGCTCCTGAAAAAACGGCCGTTTTTAAAACTTTTTTTTGCATTGATCCATGTCCCCTGGGGCAGGACCCGGGTCCCCAAACACTTTTTATGGCAATAACTTGCATATAAGCCTTTAAAATTAGCACTTTTGATTATTCATGTTCGTGTCCCATAGACTTTAATGGTGTTCGCGTGTTCAAGCGAACCTTTTTTCCTGTTCGCATGTTCTGGTGCAAACCGAACAGGGGGGTGTTCGGCTCATCCCTACTAGGAACTCACTGAAGGTAGTACTAGCCATACTAGATGAGTTTGCCAGGTTCTCGGGGTTACAGGTGAACTGGAGTAAATCTTCAATCCTCCCGTTAGATGCTAAGGCAAAAAATGGGGTGGATCCAGAGTTACCTTTACAATGGGTATCGTCAATGAAATACTTGGGGGTAAGGGTTACAGCTAATATAAATGACTATATGTCCCTGAATCTGCTCCCTTTGGGGACTTTCCTTAAACAAAAAATCCAGGCATGGACTAGACTTCCATTGTCCCTGATGGGCAGGATTAGTCTGCTTAAAATGAAGGTCCTCCCGGTAATTTTATATTTTTTGAGACACGCACCAGTGTGGATTCCAAAATCGTATTTCAAGCAACTAGACGGATTGGTGGGCTCATTTTTATGGGCACCCAAGCCTCCTAGAGTCGAGCTCAAGGTACTTCAGGAATCAGGGGACAGGGGGGACTTGCGCTCCCAGACTGGCAAAAGTACTCTCTGGCAGGGCAAATGGTTTTTGCCCACAGATGGTTAATCAAGGATGAGGGTGACGCCGCCACGGTGTTGGAGGCAGCTCACTTGGGGTCTTTCGAAAGCTTACGCATGGCACTATTTAGGGGTCTTAAATCTGAATTACCGTTAACTACTATGAAGGCCACGATTAAAGCATGGGAACTGGCGGTGCATCTTGCATCCCCCAGCTTTCAGGGCTTTTCACCCACGACCCCACTGTGGATGAACCCCACGTTACAACACTTCTACAACATACCGGATCCCATGATGTGGGCGGTAGTCAAAACACTTAGAGACATAACCTCCTTTGGCGACCTTCTGACTTTTCCCCAGTTAAAGACGAGACATGACTTGGAGAATACATACTTTTTCCGTTACTTACAAATTAGGCATGCATTCCAGTCACAATTCAGGGACCGCAAAGTGGAATCTATTCCATCAACTCTTGAATCCATATTATCAGAAGAGGATCTAAAAAAGCCCCTTTCTAAATCATATAAAAAGTGTTTTTTAAAAATACACCCAAAGCTCTAGCTAAAGTCAGAAGTAGTTGGGAAGCTGAAGTTCCTGAGTTGCAGGGTGAGGATTGGGATGAGATGTGGATTCAGCCGTTTCGCCATCTGGTATCAGATCAGGTTGATCCAATTCAAATTCCTTCATAGGAGCCATTTCACTCCAGCCAGGTTGGCTAAGATTTTTGGGACAGTGTCAGCGGAATGCTGGAGGTGTGCTTTTTCCCCGGCAGACGCCAGCCACATTTTCTGGCACTGTCCACACATAAAAAGATATTGGAAGGAGGTCCTTTCATGTGTTTCGGACCTTCTCACAGTCTCCATTCCGCTAAATATCAGGGTTTGTCTGTTGGGTTTGGTGGAGGAGGTGGTTCAGACTAGGGCTTTGAGAACATTGCTTACTATACTGCTGTTTTACGCCAAAAAAGCAATATTACTTAAATGGAAAGATCCAAAGGCTCCAGAAGTTGCTTTCTGTAAGATGCTGGTGAACAACATGATGCCCTTTTATAAATCTACATACCAAGCTAGAGGGTGTAGAAAGAAATTTGAAAAAGTTTGGCAGGCATAGAGTGGTTCTTATAATACGGTGGGATAACCAGATAAGTGTAATGATTAAGCCTTAAAATGAGGCGTCATTAGGATTTAACGCGGGAAATCTCCAGATAGTTACGGGTAATGGTGGTGATTACTGTTAACGGAGGATTGTAGGCTCATAATGTAATATAGATCTGTAATATCTCAGCAGTGTGTAGATTAGTAATGAGATTGGTGAAGGAGAACTCAAATCTCATTATTGTTCAAAACTGGGCTGTGACGTTAAGGGGGGAGCGGGGGTTACTTTAAGAAATTGTTAGAGGACTATGTTAGTTTAGTCTTCTTTTTTGGGCTCTGCGAGACCAAGATTATAGGGTTTAAGCCAAGTATGGCTGTCCTAAGGTTGTTATTTTTATGTATGTTTTTAAAATCTGAATAAAAAGAATAAAAGAAAAAAAAAAAGAAATGTAGTAGCTCCCAGTGCTTGGCCCACACAGCCTATCAACAGTGAGTCTTCAGAGATCATTCCAAAGCAAAGCCACAGCTGTAGCTAACTTATCAGTAAAGAATCATGAATGCAGTGCAGCGCTGTAAAATTACAACTCAACTAGTTCAGTTATTGTGATAAACTAGTTCAGAGTAACCTGTCAAATCACAAGCTGATGGCTGGTATCGCAGCCATCAGCCTGTGTTCGTTTTGTTCAACCGACTACCGGCTTTAAAGTAAAAGTGATGCGGCTTCAGGATGGAGAGCAGCGCGAGTGTGAGGCAAATCCATGCCTTGTGCTCACATGTAAACAAGGAAACTGGAAGCGATAATGATTTAATCACTTCTAGGTTTAGTTCCATTTACTGGCTGGTACAGCTAGGTGACACATCTAGCTGTGCAGGTCTGTGCTTGATTAGATGGTGCAAAGGGCAGGAGAGAGATTGGGGTTTATTAGACTCCTAATGTCTCCAAAGAGTACCTGTCAACTGCCCAATACTTTCACATGGGGGTTTGTTAACCCCTTGCAATAGCCATCAAGTAAATTTTTTTTTTTAAATATCCGTAACCCGTTGCCCCAAACAGATGAGTAAACACAAGCCCAGCATGCACACGTGTATGTAAACCACGGTCACACCACACATGTAACATATAGCTGCAAACATTGAGTGCGAGCGATAATTCTAGCGCAAAAGCTCCCGGTTGACTCTAAACTGATGAGCTCTAAAGGCTTTTAAAGTGTCATCTATGAAGATTTTTGGGTATCGTAGTTTTTTGCAATATCACGGGTGCATGCAGTTTTAAGTATTGGCATGTTTGGTATCTATTTACTCAACGCAACCTCATCTTTTATATTTTACCAAAAACATGGGTAAAAAAAAGTTAAAAGCAAATATCATGCGACATAAAAATTTGCAACTATCTTTTTATTCTACAAGAGGTCTGCTTTCAGAAAATAATAGGATTTTTATAACAGCTTACCTGTAAAATCCTTTTCTTGGAGTACATCACTGGACACACAGCACCATAGTAATCACTATGTGGGTATATAGGCACCTTCATGTGATGGATGGACACTGGTATACCCAATACAGGAAGTTCACTCCCTATATAACCCCTCCTCCTACCAGGAGTACCTCAGTTTTTGTAGCAAAGCAATATACTTAAACCCCAGAAAGAGGGGCGGGACCTCTGTGTCCTGTGATGTACTCCAAGAAAAGGACTTTACAGGTAAGCCGTTATAAAAATCCTATTTTCTTTATCGTACATCATGGGACACAGAGTATCATAGTAATCACTATGTGGGACGTCCCAGAGCAATGCTATTTGAGGGGAGGGAGACAACCCGTAGGGCACCCCCAGACTTGAGGACCTATACTACTACCTGCAGCACACTGCGTCCTAAGGCGATATCCTCATGCCTTCTTAAATCCACCTGATAAAACTTGGTGAATGTATGTACTGAAGTCCAAGTTGCGGCCTTACAGATCTGAGCTATGGAGGCCTGGTGACGCACTGCCCAAGAAGCACCAACCGCCCTGGTAGAGTGCGCTTTGACTTGAAAAGGTGGAATCTTACCCCTTAAATCATAAGTCTGAATTATAACTTGCCGAATCCACTTAGCGACAGTGGATTTTGACGGTGCCTGTCTTTTCTTGAGACCCTCTGGCAGTACAAATAGGACATCAGTCCTCCGGATCTGAGCAGTCGTCTTTAAATAGACTTTGACCGCTCTCACCACATCAAGACAATGTAGTGACTTCTCTTTCCTGGAACATGGTTTTGGAAAAAACTATGGCAGAACAATATCTTAGTTCAGGTGGAAACCTGAGAAACTACTTTTGGCAAAAAAACCTGGACAAGGGCGCAACACCACTCTGTCCTCATGAATAATAAAGTATGGCTCTTTACAAGAAAGAGCAGCCAATTCCAAAACCCTCCTTGCTGAGGATATAGCAACCAAGAACACCAACTTCCTTTTCAGAAGGACTAAGGGAATATGCTGTATCAGTTCAAATGGCTGTTTTTGTATTGTAGAAAGGCAAGCATTCTGCCTAATGATATATCTCCGAGGGTGCCAGCCCTTGGATTCACCCCAGGAAACATAAGCCCTCCACACCCTATAATATACAGTTCTGGAAGCTGGTTTCCTTGCATTAATCAAGGTAGAGATAACTGACCCTGTAAGCCCCCGTTTCTTCAGAATGTGGGTTTCAATAGCCAAGCCATTTAGTGTTCATAAGGTAGGATGGAATATTGGCCCCTGTGAAAGTAGGTCTGGCCGTAATGGAAGGGGCCATGGATCCTCCACCGCCATCTTTACAATTTCTGCATACCAAGACCTTCTGGGCCTTCAGAGCCAGACGCACTGCCCGAATCTCTAGGATGTTGATGGGCAAGGCTCTTTCGGTTCTTGACCACTGTCCCTGGACAGTTGTCTTCTCTAGTACTGCTCCCCAGCCTGAAAGGCTGGCATCTGCCATTAGGACTTTCCAGATAACTGGTCTGAAGGATTTTCCTTTCAGCAGATTCTGGGTTAGTAACCACTAACTGAGGCTTTGGGACACCTTTGGGGACAGCCGCATTGGCAAGTCTAAAGCTTGAATTGATTTGTTCCAAGCAGACAGGATACTGTTTTGCAACAGTCTCGAATGGAACTGGGCATAGGGAACCGCTTCGAATGAAGCCACCATCTTTCCTAACAACCTCATGCAAAGGCGAATGGAGGGATCTCCTTTCGACCTGACCATCCGCACCAGCTCTCCTATGGAGTTGATTTCTGCCTGAGGCAAGAACACCTTTTTCTGGGCTGTGTCTATGATCAGACCCAAGTACTCCAGCCTTTTTAGCGGTTTTAAGGAAGACTTCTCTAGGTTGAGAATCCAACCCAGACTTTCCAGGTAACTGGTTGTAATGCGCATGCTTTGTTCCAAATGATTCACTGACTGGTCTATTAGCAATAGATCGTCTAGGTACGCCAAGACTGTTATGCCCTTAACCTGGCTAGAGGTGGGGCCAGTACTTTTGTGAACACCTGGGGTGCTGTAGCTAGCCCGAAGGGCAAGGCTACAAACTGAAAATGCTGCTGTTCTACCTCGAACCGCAGAAACTTTTGGTGAGCGGGAAATATAGGGACATGCAGATATGCATCCCTGGTGTCGATAGACGCCAGAAGTTCTCCTCCTTGTAGGATAGAAACCACTGACCTGATTGACTCCATGCGAAAGAAGCAGATCTTCAGGAACTGATTTAGATCTAGAATGGGTCTGACGTCTCCATTCGGTTTTGGTACCGTAAAGAGGTTTGAATAAAACCCCAGACCTTGCTCTTCTGTGGGGGATTTATATGATCACCCGCTGAGCCAGTAATTGGTCTAGTGCCCGAAGCAGATTGCTTTTTCCCTGGATCGGGAACTCCCGAAACTCTAGTTTGTATCCTAGAGACACCGTGGAGATGACCCATGAATCTCCTCTTGCCAGACTTCTGAGCATTGCAGAAGTCTTCCCCCCACTCTGACGAGGGGGGCTCGCCTTCATAATGAGGCTTTAAAATTCTGCTTTGCAGGTTTCCAGCCCCAGGTCTTCTTCTGTGCCTGGCCCTGAGGTTTTCCTCTAGAGTCTGATGGCGGAGGCTGTCGCCACTGCCTAGAGGCGGATGCCCCTGCTCAGGGGAAAGAGTCTGCTTAAATGAAGGGCTCTTATACTTTATTTTAAATGGCAAAACAGTACTTTTCCCACTAGAAATAATTTGGATGTATTTGTCCAAATCATCCCCAAATAGCTGCTCCCCATGAAAGGGAAAACCAGTCAGGGAGCTTTTTGAAAGGTGCTTCGGCTGACCAATTTTTTAACCACAAGATTCTATGCATGTGTAATATAGTACACGCAAGTAAGCGCAAGGCGGCAGGGCCGGACTGGCCAACCGGGATACCGGGATATCCCCCGGTGGGCCGGTGGTCTGGCTACCCCTGCGGCCGCCGGCCGCTGTGAGGGCAGCGGCGCCTGAAAGAAAAATGGCTGCGGGGGCCGGGCCGACGTGCAACTGCGCAGGCGCCAGCGCTGTTCCGAGGTTGGCCGTGCTCGGGAAAACCCGTACACGCTCGGCAATTTTCGGAAGTGCGGGCGCATGCGCAGTGACACGATGGCGCCGAGCGGCGCCATTTTCAAACGTAAAGCGGTTGCAGCGCTCAGTGTCTGGCGGCCTGTGCCTCTTCCTGCGTCCCCCCACAGCCTCTGACCTCCTGCCCGCCCCCCCCTGCAACCTCCGATCACCTGTCCCCCCCCCTGCAGCCTCTGATCACCTGTGCAGCCTCTGACCACCTGTCCCCCCCCTGCAGCCTCTGACCACCTGCCCCCCCCTGCAGCCTCTGACCACCTGTCCCCCCCCCCTGCAGCCTCTGACCACCTGTCCCCCCCCCTGCAGCCTCTGACCACCTGTCCCCCCCCCTGCAGCCTCTGACCACCTGTCCCCCCCCCCTGCAGCCTCTGACCACCTGTCCCCCCCCCTGCAGCCTCTGACCTCATTGTCCCCCCCAGCCTCTGACCTCCTGTCCCCCCCCGCAAGCCTCTGACCTCCTGCCCCCCCCCTGCAGCCTCTGACCACCTGTCCCCCCCTGCAGCCTCTGACCTCCTGTCTCCCCCCTGCAGCCTCTGACCTCCTACCCCCCCTGCAGCCTCTGACCTCCTGCCCCCCCCTGCAGCCTCTGACCACCTGTCCCCCCTGCAGCCTCTGACCTCCTGTCTCCCCCCTGCAGCCTCTGACCTCCTGCCCCCCCCTGCAGCCTCTGACCACCTGTCCCCCCCCCCCTGCAGCCTCTGACCACCTGTCCCCCCCCTGCAGCCTCTGACCACCTGGCCCTCCCCCCCTGCAGCCTCTGACCACCTGTCCCCCACCTGCAGCCTCTGACCTCATTGTCCCCCCCAGCCTCTGACCTGTCCCCCCCGCAAGCCTCTGACCTCCTGCCCCCCCCTGCAGCCTCTGACCACCTGTCCCCCCCTGCAGCCTCTGACCTCCTGTCTCCCCCCTGCAGCCTCTGACCTCCTACCCCCCCTGCAGCCTCTGACCTCCTGCCCCCCCCCTGCAGCCTCTGACCACCTGTCCCCCCCTGCAGCCTCTGACCTCCTGTCTCCCCCCTGCAGCCTCTGACCTCCTGCCCCCCCCTGCAGCCTCTGACCTCCTGCCCCCCCCTGCAGCCTCTGACCTCCTACCCCCCTGCAGCCTCTGACCACCTGTCCCCCCCTGCAGCCTCTGACCTCCTGTCTCCCCCCTGCAGCCTCTGACCTCCTGTCTCCCCCCTGCAGCCTCTGACCTCCTGCCCCCCCTGCAGCCTCTGACCTCCTACCCCCCCCTGCAGCCTCTGACCACCTGTCCCCCCCTGCAGCCTCTGACCTCCTGTCTCCCCCCTGAAGCCTCTGACCTCCTGCCCCCCCCTGCAGCCTCTGACCACCTGTCCCCCCCTGCAGCCTCTGACCTCCTACCCCCCCCTGCAGCCTCTGACCACCTGTCCCCCCCTGCAGCCTCTGACCTCCTGTCTCCCCCCTGCAGCCTCTGACCTCCTGCCCCCCCTGCAGCCTCTGACCACCTGTCCCCCCCTGCAGCCTCTGACCACCTGTCCCCCCCTGCAGCCTCTGACCTCTTCTCGTCCCCTCCTCAGCCTCTGACCTCTTCTCGTCCCCTCCTCAGCCTCTGACCTCTTCTCGTCCCCTCCTCAGCCTCTGACCTCTTCTCGTCCCCTCCTCAGCCTCTGACCTCTCCTGTGGTCCCCTCCGCAGCCTCTGACCTCCCCTGCACCATCCGCAGCCTCTGACCTCCCCTGCATCATCCGCAGTCTCTGACCTCCTGTCCCCCCTGCAGCCTCTGACCTCCTGTCCCCCCTGCAGCCTCTGACCTCCTGTCCCCCCTGCAGCCTCTGACCTCCTGTCCCCCCTGCAGCCTCTGGCCTCCTGTCCCCCCTGCAGCCTCTGGCCTCCTGTCCCCCCTGCAGCCTCTGACCTCCTGTCCCCCCTGCAGCCTCTGACCACCTGTCCCCCCTGCAGCCTCTGACCACCTGTCCCCCCTGCAGCCTCTGACCACCTGTCCCCCCTGCAGCCTCTGACCACCTGTCCCCCCTGCAGCCTCTGACCACCTGTCCCCCCTGCAGCCTCTGACCTCCTGTTCGCACCCCCCTGCAGCCTCTGACCTCCTGTTCGCACCCCCCTGCAGCCTCTGACCTCCTGTTCGCACCCCCCTGCAGCCTCTGACCTCTTCTCGTCCCCTCCTCAGCCTCTGACCTCTTCTCGTCCCCTCCTCAGCCTCTGACCTCGTGTCGTCCCCTCCTCAGCCTCTGACCTCGTGTCGTCCCCTCCTCAGCCTCTGACCTCGTGTCGTCCCCTCCTCAGCCTCTGACCTCGTGTCGTCCCCTCCTCAGCCTCTGACCTCGTGTCGTCCCCTCCTCAGCCTCTGACCTCGTGTCGTCCCCTCCTCAGCCTCTGACCTCGTGTCGTCCCCTCCTCAGCCTCTGACCTCTTCTGTGGTCCCCTCCTCAGCCTCTGACCTCTTCTGTGGTCCCCTCCTCAGCCTCTGACCTCCTGTCGTCCCCTCCTCAGCCTCTGACCTCGTGTCGTCCCGTCCTCAGCCTCTGACCTCTTCTGTGGTCCCCTCCTCAGCCTCTGACCTCCTGTCGTCCCCTCCTCAGCCTCTGACCTCCTGTCGTCCCCTCCTCAGCCTCTGACCTCCTGTCGTCCCCTCCTCAGCCTCTGACCTCCTGTCGTCCCCTCCTCAGCCTCTGACCTCTTCTGTGGTCCCCTCCTCAGCCTCTGACCTCTTCTGTGGTCCCCTCCGCAGCCTCTGACCACCCCTGCATCACCTGCAGCCTCTGACCACCCCTGCATCATCCGCAGCCTCTGACCACCCCTGCATCATCCGCAGCCTCTGACCTCCCCTGCATCATCCGCAGCCTCTGATCTCCCCTGCATCATCCGCAGCCTCTGACCTCCCCTGCATCATCCGCAGCCTCTGACCTCCCCTGCATCATCCGCAGCCTCTGACCTCCCATGTACCATGCGCAGCCTCTGACCTCTCATGTACCATGCGCAGCCTCTGACCTCTCCTGTACCATGCGCAGCCTCTGACCTCTCCTGTACCATGCGCAGCCTCTGACCTCTCCTGTACCATGCGCAGCCTCTGACCTCTCCTGTACCATGCGCAGCCTCTGACCTCTCCTGTACCATGCGCAGCCTCTGACCTCTCCTGTACCATGCGCAGCCTCTGACCTCTCCTGTACCATGCGCAGCCTCTGACCTCTCCTGTACCATGCGCAGCCTCTGACCTCTCCTGTACCATGCGCAGCCTCTGACCTCTCCTGTACCATGCGCAGCCTCTGACCTCTCCTGTACCATGCGCAGCCTCTGACCTCTCCTGTACCATGCGCAGCCTCTGACCTCTCCTGTACCATGCGCAGCCTCTGACCTCTCCTGTACCATGCGCAGCCTCTGACCTCTCCTGTACCATGCGCAGCCTCTGACCTCTCCTGTACCATGCGCAGCCTCTGACCTCTCCTGTACCATGCGCAGCCTCTGACCTCTCCTGTACCATGCGCAGCCTCTGACCTCTCCTGTACCATGCGCAGCCTCTGACCTCTCCTGTACCATGCGCAGCCTCTGACCTCTCCTGTACCATGCGCAGCCTCTGACCATCTCCTGTCTTATATCACGTCTGCAGTCTGGAGCGGAGTCAACAGTGGGAGTGCCTCAGGGATGGGGGTCATGGGAGAAGTCAGACATGTATAGACTATGGAGAGGAAACTATGGGATAAAACCAGAGCCACCGAGCTGGAGCCGGCTGACTGAGCCCTGTACGGTGCACCTGAGAGGAGGTCAGTGACAGCGCCGCCAGGCCTACCTGAGAGGGGGGGGGGGGTCAATACAATATTGTAAGGGGGCACTGATATATAGGTTTCCCCCTTATATCAGTAAACCCCCGTACCTTAGTGTTTTCTTTCTGCGGAAGGTGGTCTCTGGTCAACAGAGTCCTCCCCACATTCCCAGAGTTCCCCTTTACATCATAGTCTGCAGGATTCCACCTTACAGTGCAAGGGGGGACTCTGATGTAAAGGGCAATGCTGCAGACCCTGATGTAAGTGAGAACTCTGATGTAAAGGGGAAAGCAATGGACTCTGATATAAGTGGGGTCTCTGGTCACCAGTGCCCCCCTTTTATATCAGAGTTCCTGCTTAGATCATGATCTGCAATGTTCCCCTTTATGTCAGAGTTCCCTTGCACTGTAAAGGGGAATCCTCCTGATATATGGGGGAACTCTGTGTTGCGTTATATTAATCTGACCTTCACGTAAGAGGAGAAATATGGTTTTTGACTTTTGTTTAACTTAACACATTGCTAATAGCAGTTTATAGCTTAAATATTGATATTTGCACTGAAACCTGCCATTTACGGCACCTTTTTTTTGCAGTATCAGTAAAAAATGTGCCAGTAAATGCCATGATTTTTTTGCCAGTAAAAAAATAAAAAATTGCTGCTGTTTGTAAATTCCATGTCTCTCTTATCTATAGATAATACACTCTTCAAATGTGCTTTAAAATGCATGGTTTTCCCTTTTGTGAACAAAAAAAATAACGACGTTATGCGGTTGGGCTGGTATAAAAATGCTATGGGGCTGGTATGAAATTATTTCCAGGGCTGGTTTTTATTCCCAGTCCGGCCCTGCAAGGCGGGATGCCTGGTGAATAGTCTTTCATGGCATCTACGGCAAAACATAATGCTTTTGGTATTGTAGAAAAAGGGGATATTTGATGGGACTTTTAGTGTGCCAGCAAAGAAAAAAAAATGTACATAAATTCAATGCATGATAGGTACAAAAAATAAGATTTTTATTGTTACATACAAGACATAATAAAAGATTGATAAAAATTATGTGCACATGTACATGAATACATCTAAAATTCAAAACAAATGATGGAATAATTGTCCCGACATGTTTCGCCAACTGTGGGCTCATCGGGGGATATTTGAAAAGCAATTAGATGTAGCACTGCATACAACCAAAAACAAAATTAAAATTAAAACCATTGCATGGACTGGAAATACAATACAGAAAATTCAAATCAAATTGAAATTAAAAAAGTAGTAGTACAAAAGAGTAGGCTGTCAGCTACCATACCCATCAGTAATTGCTCACCCAAATGAGAATCTTTCATCTGTGACTCAAGGTCAGGTCACGATAAACCGTCAAAGGGTAGTGCACATGGAGGGACACAAAAGGAGCTCCAAAGAAGCTTTAGGGCTGGAATCTATCCAACAGGGTTGTGTAAAGATTAGTAAAAAATGGTGAAAATAATATAAGTGAAATAAAGGGGTGACCGGGATGGGGAGGATGTGAAAAGGGAAAGGGGGGGGGGGGGAAGGGGAAATGGAGGGGGGGTTTGGTGGGAGGTAAAGGAAGGGTGGGATAGGATGGGGAGGAAAGCAAAGGGGGGAGGAAAAAGAGGGTGGAGAAGAAGAAAGCAGAAGGGGGGGGGGGAGAAAGGGGAGGGGGAAAAAGGGGGGTGATTGAGACAGGGAAAGGAGAAAAATGGGGGGGAAGGAGGGGAAAGAATTGGAAAGGGAAAAGGAAGGAGAGGGGAGGGGGAAGAAAATAGGAGTGGGGGGGATGGGGAAGTGGATGTGTGTTGGTGAAAAAATGAGGAGGTGCGGGGAGTGATAAGTAGGATGATCAACATTTCAGAGCCATAGAAAAAGTCATAACCATAAGTGGGCTTGTATAAAGCGATAATTCTAACCTAGGAGAAAGGTACCTTACTTGCATAAGTGATAGAAAATGATTGAAGAAAAAGCCAAGGGTGCCTGAACTACAGATAGAGGTCTGTTGGGAATGTTGACAGTAACTGCGAAGGATATAATGAATGAATTGTAACTAGGTAAATACTGTATAGATAGATATACTCAGGGAACATAGTTCATATTAATACTTAATATAAAATTATCACATTATACGAGCCCACTTATGGTTATGACTTTTTCTATAGCTCTGAAATGTTTATCATCCTACTCATCACTCCCCGCACCTCCTCATTTTTTCACCAACACACATCCACTCCCCCCCCCCCACTCCCCTTCCTTTTCCCTTTTCAATTATTTACCCTCCTTCCCCCCATTTCTCTTCTTTTCCTGTCTCAATCACCCCCTTTTTTCCCCCTCCTCCCGTCCTTCTTCCGCCCCCCTTTGCTTTCCTCCTCATCCTATCCCACCCTTCCTTTACCTTCCACCAACCCCCCCTCCATCCCCCCTCTTTCCCCTTTCCCTCCTCCCCATCACCCCTTTATTTCACTTATATTATTTTCACCATTTTTTACTAATCTTTACACATCCCTGTTGGATAGATTCCAGCCCTAAAGCTTCTTTGGAGCTCCTTTTGTGTCCCTCCATGTGCACTCCCCTTTGACGGTTTATCCTGACCTGACCTTGAGGCGCAGACGAAAGATTCTCATTTGGATGGATTAAATTTATGTACATTATTTTTTTTTCTTTGCAAGCACCCTAAAAGTCCCGCCAAATAAATCCCTTTTTTCTACAATTATGTACAGGGATGTTGGTGCCTTTTTCTCCTTTTTGTCATTGTCACCTACCCATATTGCTACTTTCCAATGCTTTCGGCAGTTCGGCCAGATCCCAGGCTTGTTGTACAGGGACCTCCTTAAGGGCCTATCTAAACTGGTCCTTTAGGGACTGACCGATGCCTATTGCAGCGACTGCAGGCTGAGTAGCGGCCCCTGCCAAGGAAAGAGGATTTTAGCAGGAATTCCAACCTTTTATCTGTAGGATCCTTAAGCATTTGTGCATTGTCTATTGGACAAGTTAGACTTTTATTCACACTGGAAATCGCAGCGTCAACTGCTGGTACATTCCATTTTTTGGTGAATATCTCCTCCATGGCATAGAGTGCTGTGAATCTTTTTGGAGGGAGAAAATGCTTATCCGTGTGATCCCAATCACCATAAGTTTTTCTAGTAATGCATGAACAGGAAACACATGAAAAGGCTGTGAAGGTTTTAAGGAACTTGAAGAAGAAACAGAACTTTCAGCTGACTCTGTTAGGGGTAGCTTATAAGAGGAACAAGCCATCTTTGTAAGAGATTGTACCAAATCTCTCAGATTGCGAGGCTGAAAAAGGTTCATACACCGTTGTTTCCTCTGCAGAGGAGTAATCAGTTTGCCTTCCCCCCTGATGGCAACACCTCATCCTGTACCCACTCTTCCCTTGGTAGGGGGTCTGAGGTGGGGGAAGGGGATCTATCCCTTTGGATGGAGGAATGCGATTAAAGCCGCTAATCTTCCTTCTAGGCCCTGCAGGGCGGAGGAAAATGTATCTTCAGTCACGTATACAGGGGCTGAGATGTGAGAAGCAGCTGCACCACCAATTGGTTCCAATGACTCACCCTAGCTTGCCATATCTGGTATTTCAGGAGAGGAGGACAGTGTGGAGGCACGACTGGAGCTCCCAGCGCCTGGGGATGGAATTTTTGGTACCTTTTTTGTGGTGTCTTTTTTTGAAGTCATAGTGCTAAGCACAAATGCAGAGGCACTAAGTAAATGCACTTCTTGCTGAGCAATAGTCTAGCAATACAATGCTGCTATATAAAGTTCAGCTTGGTGCTGGGTAAAAAAAATGTATTTCCTATACTGGAAATACCTGCATGCATTCCTTACGTGCCCCAGTGCTCCTGTGTCCTGTGTGTCAGACTTCCATCTCTTCAGTTTGTATCTGATAGAGATCTTTGGTTAAGGAAGTTTCTGTTTTTAAAAGCCTCAGGTGCAAGCTCTGCTTGCGTCCCCAGCACCTGCACTCCACGTGGACGCTACGTCCCACACAAGGCACCTCACCAAAGCCTGCCCCTCTCCTCTGTTTTAAATTAACAGCAGTCTGCGCGCGGATGGCACTGCCAGTGCAGACCCATAGGAGGTAAGGCTGTGTCCTCGTAAAAAACAAGTATGGACAAGGGCTGGGGAAATAAGCTTCATGGCTATGTGGGGGATATTTGAGCTGCTCTGTTTAGGCATGCAAAAGATCGTAAGAAAAAATACACACAGGGAAGCCGCCACTGCGGGGGGAGGTAGAAGAGTAGCAACCGCTGTTGTATCTGCCACTACATTAGTTCCCCCAGGGGGGAGAACATGCTTTAAACTTTGTTCCTGATTAAAAATCTCCCCCTGGTTCCTGAGACCACACACATGCTTTTTAAGCTGGACACTGAGCTGACTGAGAAGCAACGTATCAAGGTATGTGCATTTACTCCCTCTAGTGGAGACTTTAAGGCATGACAGCATTTTACTCATGGAAGAAAAAACCATAGGTGGACTTTTTACAGTTCCTAGACTTCTTCCCTTACCTTATGCTCGCTGCAGGATACCGGTGTAACAGTCAGATTCAAACTTCACCCATCATAACGGACTGTGTTTAGCAAACGCTCAAGAACCGGGTCCCTTTATAGAGGTTCCACTCCCTTGGACCTGTATTAGCACCCCACCGGGAAAAACAGCCCTGCAAAGTGAGGCGTTACAGGCAAAACATCGTGCTTCATATACGAAAAATTGTTGACATTTTTGCAGATTTATTAAAAAAGAAAAACTGAAAAAAAAATCACATGGTCCCAAGTATTCATACCCTTTGCTGTGACACACTTGAGATGGTTCTACGCCTTCATTTGAGTCCAGCTGTGTTTGATTATACTGATTGGACTTGATTAGGAAAGCCACACACCTGTCTATATAAGAGCTTACAGCTCATAGTGCATGTCAGAGCGAATGAGAATCATGGGGTCAAAGGAACTGCCTGAAGAGTTTAGAGACAGAAATGTGGCAAGGCACAGATCTGGCCAAGGTTACAAAAAAATTTCTGCTGCACTTAAAGTTCCTAAGAGCACATTGGCCTCCATAATCCTTAAATATAATACGTTTGGGACGACCAGAACAATTCCTAGAGCTGGCCGTCTGGCCAAACTGAGCTATCGGGCAACTCACACGAGGGGTGCACATAGTAGCCAGAAGTGGCAGTAAAGAGTTCAATGACGCAGAGAGCAGCAGATGCTGCGAGATTGTTTCTGGAGCACAACACAGCTCCCCTTCACCCGTCCTGCCTTCTTCTGGCCCGGGCAGGCCCCCTCTGGCCCCTTCCAGTTGTATCGGCGGTACCCCCCATGATGGGTATATATATATATATATATATATATATATATATATATATATATATATATATATATATATATATAAATATATATAAAATCTGTGATACACAAAATGTTCCTCATGCTATAAATAAATTGCTAATTCAGGTTATCATGCAAAACCTCTACTCAATCAAACTTTTTCATTTTGCATTCAAATTCAATTGCATTTTATGAAGGCAATTTAATAGGGGAAAAATTTACTCAGCAGTAAAGTGAAGATCCGCCAAAAAGTGGAAAACATGTGCCACATCCAATATAATACACTAATTTATTAAAAAAAAAAAAATAAATAAAACTCGTGGATTTTAAAAGTCACCACATCAAGCAAATGTTGATTAGCTCAAAAAGTAACTTATTATACATTATATAAAATGGCTAACAACATTTACAGAACATTCTCACATGCACTGAAACTCAAATGGTAGTGGGACTTTTTCTTTTGAACATATATACAGTAAGGATTTGCCCCCTTAATGACCAGGCCATTTTTTGCAATATTGCACTGTGTCACTTTAACTGACAATTGCATGGTCATGCGATGCTGTACCCAAACAAAATTGACGTCCTTTTTTTTCCAACAAATAGAGCTTTCTTTTTGTGGTATTAGATCTGCGGTTTTTATTTCTTTTGCGCTATAAACAAAGAGCGACAATTTTGAAAAAAAAAACAACTTTAGTTTTTTTTTTTTTTTAGTTTTTGCTATAATACATATCCAAAAATATATATATAAAAAAAAAATGTATTCATCAGTTTGGGCCGATATTAATTCTTCGACATATTTTTGGTAAAAGAAATCTTGATAGGTGTATATTGATTGGGTTGCGCAAAAGTTATGTCTACAAACTATGTGATAGAGTTAGGGACTTTTTTGTTTTGACTCGTAATGGCGGCAATCTGCGATTTTTAGTGGGACTGCGACATTGTGGCAGACAAATCTGACCCCAAATTACACTTTTTGGGATCAGTGACATTATCACATTTATCAGTGCTACTGATCAATGTAAAAATGACACTGGCAAGGAAGGGGTTAACACTAGTGGCGACCAAGGGGTTAAGTGTGTTCCCTCAGCTTGTTCTAACTGTAGGGGGGGATGGGCTGCCAGGGACATGACAGATCATTATTTCCGATCCCTGGGAACAGTAAATCTGTCATGTCCCCTGTCAGAATGGGGATTCGCTTTACTTACAAAGGCAGATCCCCGTTCCGCCTCTGTACTATGTGATGGCGGGTCACCAGCGAACATAGAGTCCGCTTGACTCGCGGGCATTCTCCCGCAGTGGGGGCAAACACCCGCAACTGTGCCAGCTGACATACACCTACGGCGTTTCGCTCAGGAGAGCCAACCTGCTGCTGTATAACGACGGCGGCTGGTCGGCAAGCAGTTAAAGTTTACTCATTCAAGTAGCATAGTAACGTGTAAGGGGGCTCCACCATCCTTGTATTCTGTTTTGCTCCACGTTTCGTGTTTCGCAGGTAACCACATTTTTCACCTCTATTGGGGACAATTAGCACCACCCACGTCAATGGTCCCCTTGTGTTCTCCTCATAGGGTAAGAGCACACAGAAAAAAAATAGGATTTTTTCGTCATACTTACCTATAAAATCCCTTTCTTTGAGAACATCATGGGACACAGTTAGGCCAATATTCTTTACCTACGAGGTTATACTTCATCTCCAGGTGAATGGACATTGATAGACCAAAAGGTCTTTAGATAGGAAGTGATCCCCTATATAACTCCTCCCATACAGGAAGTGCTTCAGTTTTGTAGCAAGCACTGATCCTCAAAAAAGAGGGGAGGGATCTCTGTGTCCCATGATGTACTCAAAGAAAAGGATTTTACAGGTAAGTATGAAGAAAAAAATCCTATTTTCTTTTTCAAACATCATGGGACACAGAGTTAGGCTAAGATTCATTACCTACTGGGATGTCCCAGATCAATAGCCTTGAGGGGAGGGAGACACCCTGTCAAACAATAGCCATCAGACCCTATACGGCACCCCGCAGTACACTGCGGCCGAAAGCCAAATCCTCGGCTGCTCGAACATACACTTGATAAAATGTTGTGAACGTATGCACTGAAGACCAGGTAGCAGCCTTACAAATCTGAGCCACAGATGCCTGATGGCAAAAAGCCCAGGAGGATCCTACACCCCTGGTAGAATGAGCTCTCACCCTAAAGGGAGGAGCTTTACGTTTCAGACCATAGGCCTGAATGACCAATTGGCGGACCCAATTGGCAATGAAAGCTGCCTGATCCTCGGATCTCCACAGATCTAGACAAATAAACCTTGACTGCCCGGACAATGTCCAAGGAATGCAGTCGTCTCTCCTCCACCGAACAAGACAGAGAAAAAAGAAGGCAAAAATAATGTCCTGATTTAAATGAAAGGCTGACACCACTTTTAGCAAAAAGGATGGAACAGGTCGTAACACGACCCTGTTGTGGTGAAGGATCAAGTATGGTTCCCTGCACAAAAGGACCGCCAATTCCGACACCCTTCTAGCCGAGGTGATGGCCATCAGGAAAGCTAGCTTGCGTGACAACAAGTCTAATGGAATTTCCTTGATAGGTTCAAATGGTTGTTTCTGTAACACAGACAGCACCAAGTTCAAGTCCCAAGGACACATAGGTGACCTAATGGGGGGAAGCAAACGTGTTGCCCCTTGCATAAAGGTTCGGACCAGCGAATAGGAGGCTAAAGGCCTTGGGAAGAATACTGACAGGGCCGAAATCTGACCTCTGATTGTACTCAAAGCCATTCTGATTTCCACAGCTGACTGTAGAAAAGAGAATTCCCCCAATCACGTATTTCCGAGGATGCCAAGCAATACAAGTCTTCCAGACGTTATGATAGATCTTCCTAGTGACCGCTTTTCTAGCATTCACTAGGGTGGACACCACTGGCCCGAAGTCCTTTAACAACCTGGCTTTAATAGTCATGCCATCAAATTTAGAGACTCTAAATTGGGGTAGAATAGAGGACCTTGAGACAGTAGATCGGGGCGACGTGGAAGCGTCCATGGCCCATCTATTGTCAGTATCACAATCTCCGGGAACCAGGGCCTTTTGGGCCAGGCTGGTGCCACCAAAATGACTGGAACCCCCTCTCTTCCAATCCTGCGCAACAAATGTGGAAGGAGAGGAATCGGAGGGAAAGCATAAACCAGGGAGTACTGGCTCCATGGAACTACCAGGGCATCTGCTCCAATTGCCAGAGGATCTCTTGTTCGGGACACAAACTGCTGTAGCTAGTTGTTGACACTGGATGCCAGTAGGTTAACCTCTGGCCATCCCCAATGTTGGTAAATTTCCTGGAACAACCCTGGGTGTACGGACCATTCCCCCGGGCAGATCTGCTGGCAGCTGAGATAATCTGCCTTTCAGTTCTCTACTCCCAGGATATGGACTGCCGATAGAATCGGCACATATTCTGCTGCCCAGGCTAGTATGTGGTTCACCTCCTTCAAAGCTGAATGACTCCTGGTACCACCTTGGTGGTTTATATAGGCCTCTGCCGTGGCACTGTCGGACTGAACCCTGATATGGCAGTCCTGAAGCGCCACCATCCAGGGCCCCAGGGTCAGAAGTACTGCCCGTAACTCCAGGACGTTGACTGGCAGGATCTGTTCTGTCCTTGACCATTTCCCCTGGGCTGTGAGCCCCTCTAGGGTCGCTCCCCAGCCTGAGAGACTGCCATCTGTAGACAGTACTCTCCAAGTTATCGGAAGGATTTTCCCTTTCGCAGGTTCTGATCCTGCAACCACCAGTTTAGGCTCAAGCGTGCCTGAGGAGATAAGAACATTGGATAATCCAGGGCTTGTCCTCTCCTATTCCAAGCCAACAAGATGTCTTGCTGTAAAGGCCTGGAATGGAACTGGGCATAGAGCACTGCCTCGAAGGAGGACACCATCCTCCCTCCCTAGAAGACTCATACAGGAGGGTTGTCCGGTGCCCCTTATCTGACACACCTGATCCTTCAGGGCACAGACCCTTACAGGTGGCAAAAATACCCTTGCTTGGACGGTATCTAGGATCAGCCCTACATACTTTAGACTTTGAGCTGGTCTCAAGGCTGACTTGTCTGTATTTATGATCCAGCCTAAGCTTTCCAAATACCGCACTGTGCATGTTATGCTCTGTTCTAGAGCCTGTAGTGAGTGATCTCTGAGCAAGAGGTCGTCCAGATACCTGAGCACCAAGATCCCTTGGGCCCCTAAAAGACCCAGTACTGGTGCTAGGACCTTTGTGAACACCCGGAGAGCTGTAGCAAGCCCGAAGGGTAGAGCCACAAACTGAAAAAATGTTGTTCCTCTACTGCAAATCGCAACAACCTCTGAGACTGAAAGATAGGTACGTGTAAATACGAGTCTTTTATATCGATGGAGGCTAGATGGCTCCCATCTGGAGCGAGGCTACCACTGAGCGGATAGACTCCATCCGAAAGGACTGGATTAGTAAATAATGGTTCATGGATCTTAGATCCAAAATGGGCCTTGTGTCCCTGTTTGGTTTTTGAACTGTAAACAGGTTCAAGTAAAACCCAGTGCCTCTTTCGGATACAGGAACCGCTACAATCACTCCTTGATATACTAAAGTGCCTGAAACAATAAGTCTTTTTGTAGGATCTGAGGGAACGCTGGACCTTAGAAACCTCTGAGGGGCACCCCCCCGCAACTCCAGCTTGTAACCGTGGGATTTAGTCCTGAACTATTGTTCTCCAAATGTGGAGGGCTTGGTGCTGGGTTCAGAAGAGTTTTGGACTCAAGGCTTTTTCTGGCCCTGGTCTTGCAGCTTGCCGCTGGCTCTAGTGCCCCGTTAGCGGCGGAAATGCCTTGGCGCTGAGACATTTAGGGAGCAGTCCCTGCAGTTTTAAACGAGGGACGCCTGGTGCTTTTCTTCGCAGGAACTAGAGAACTCTTCCCTCTGGAAATCTTTTAGATATGTTTGTCCAAATGATCACCAAATAAATGTTCCCCATGAAAGGGGAAACCTGCCAATAACTTTTTACAAAGAAGCTCGGCTGACCAATTCTTAAGCCACAAAAGTCTGCACATATGTATAGACAAGAGAGCCAAACGAGAAACCTGCTGTATTGAATCCTTTAAGGCGTCAACAGCAAAACACAGTGCTCGAGGAATATATCTTATTTTCAGCCAGATCATCCTCCCGGTTAGGCCTGTCAGGCCGTCTGACCTGATCCTTTATGGACTGGCAGATACCAATTGCTGCAACAGTTGGCCGAATAGCTGAACTGGCCAAAGAAAAGGAAGCCTTTAATAATGACTCCAATTTCTTGTCAACAGGGTCTTTCAAGCCCTGTGCGTTATCTACCGGACAAGTTAAGTTCTTATTTAAGGAAGAGACTGCTGCATCTACGGCTGGCATGCTCTACTTCTTAAAAAAAAACTTTTCATACATGGGATATAAAAGTGAAAACCTCTTAGGAGGAACAAAAATAGCACCATACACCGCCTGTTCCAACAAGGGGTGTAAGGGGAAAGCCTGTGCAGTCTGAAAAGGCCTCAGAGAACCCAAAAAGGACCAGGGGGGGTTCAGTAACCTCTGTAAGAGGCAACTTAAAGGCAGAACGAACCATCTCGGTAAGAGTCTGGATCAAAAGCCTTTGCGACTGAGGCAGACATCAACTTGATATCTTCTTGTCCAGATTGCTCAGAAGCAGACTCATCCGCCAGACCCGCCACAGAATCCTGAGCTTTTAGCTCTTCCCCATCCTCAACCCATTCCTGCTCCAAACTAGGGGACTCCAGGGAGGGGGATCTGTCATGCTTCTTGCCACCCTGCGGGATGGAGGCGATCATGCCAGCAATCCTGTGCTCTAACCCGGCTAGGGCCGAGGACAGTTCATCCTTGGTGATAAGGGGTAAAGCAGCAGCGTTGACTGTAGGCACAATACCAGATAGGCGCAGCGGCTCAGATTGCCCGGAAGCCTCTGGTCCTTCAGGGGATACAACACTAGGGATATGACTAGGTTCATCAGGAACTACTGACACCATAGGTGTGCCTTTCCCTGTAGTGTTATTCCCGCTCCTCTTTTTTGAAGACATTTACAAGCCACAAAGAGCACCTGGGTGTAGTATTAACACACCTCAGAAGGGAGACCCTTTAATAGGGCTCACCAAGCCCCTATGCAACAATCCTGCTAAGCACCTTTAGCCTGCCAAGCAACACCTGGAGACTCACGTGAGCGGGCGAGAAATGAACCTCTGCAAATGTCTGGTTCAGAGCCTGCTCTGTGTCCCACAGTTGCCTTCTGGAAGCACAGCATGCTTGGCATACACAGCTTAAATAAGCTGGCGGTGTGCCGGCACGTTCTGTGCATGCGTGCGCACGCATGCAGTCCCGGCAAACAAGCGTTGCTGTATTTGTGTATGACGCGAATCTTCGTGCGCCCAGATAAAGGCTACGGCGCATGTGCGGCTTCGGGCGAAGCCATGTGCGCCATGGCCGCCAAACTGCTGAGCACAGCAGCGCTCTTGTGAACGCACGTGCGCCATGGAAAATCCAAGGCGAAATGGTGCACCGTCCTGTGCTATCATACAAGTAAAAAACAGCCAGACACAAGCAAAAATGTACACTTTGCAAACACCCACAGCTAGCTCAAAACTCCCCCGTATGGTCACCGCACAGGTGTCCAGCCTCTAGCAAGCTTGACTGATTGTTACAATCACTGGGACACCCCACAATAAGTAAATAAAGGGGTTTACCTGTACAGGCGCAGTGCAGCTTAGAAACTAAGATCCCAATCTTCACCCATCACGGCGGGTTCCTGTCATTTGAGGACCTTCAAGGACTGGGTACCCTTTTCATGTTTAGAGTCCACTCCCTTGGACCTGTACAGCACCCTGCAGGAATGCCTTAGCTCTGTGGTGTCCAGGATTCCACTTCTCAGGGTCCAGCGCCTGGAGGGCGCATTACAGGCAAAACCTCACAGGACATTAGGTCTTCTTTGCGAGGCTCGGGAACCATTTATCTAAGCATATGGGCCTGTGTCAAATGGATCCGATCGGTCAATCCCTTGATTCATTTAAGAACAGTTTGTGGGACTAGAGACCAGGAGCTCAGAGAGCTCAAACAAGCGTGCCTATCCACCTTGCAGACACTGGTAAAAAAACTGAAATAGTTCCTGTATGGAAGGGGTTATATAGGGGATCACTTCCTGTCTAAAGACCTTTGTTCTACCAGTGTCCATTCACCTGGAAATGAAGTATAACCCAGTAGGTAATGAGTATTAGCCCAACTGTGTCCCATGATGTATGAAAAAGAAAAACATCACATATCCATAGTGCGTTATATGGAGCACTTCTATATAACCTTTACCTGTACATACAGGTCTGGAAAGTGCCACAATGCAGAGCCTAGTTGTCACGTCAATACTCACCGAGGCCGAGATGCCGAGAGCGGCTTGCCCTTACGACCACGCGCACCCGAACCCCCGAGAGTGAGACAGGGGATCGGAAGCACGCGTCTCCGGTAAAGGCTGTGGGAAGGCTCAGGATGGCTTGGATGGTGGGAAGTCTCCTGGCGGAGTGCCTAAAAGTGCAAGGAGCAAAGGTAAAGAGGTATTAAACTGGTAGTTAGGAAGTCCTTATGACTGAGGGGATCAGGGGGTGTCAGCCCCGTGGAGAGTATGGTTAAAAACACAGGCAGAGGTCAGGGTATCCATCAGGTCAGGAGTGATCCTTCAAACAGGCACAGGGTCAGGGTATCCAGCAGGCAGAGGGTGGTCGTGTAACAAGCAAAAGGTCAGGGTATCCAGCAGGCAGAGAGTGGTCGTTATACAGGCAGAAGGTCAGGGTATCCAGCAAGCAGAGGTGTTGGAACGTAGCCGGAGCATTACAGAGCCCAAAGGGCATCACCAAGTATTCGAAGTGCCCGAACCTAGATCTGAAGGCCGTCTTCCATTCATCTCCAGCTCTGATTCTGATAAGGTTGTATGCCCCCCGGAGATCTAATTTGGAGAAGATTCTAGCTGACCGAAAACGTTGGAACAACTCTGGAATGAGCGGCAAAGGATACCGATTCTTGATAGTAATGTTATTTAACTGCCGGTAATCCACACAGGGCCTAAGGGAACCATCCTTCTTCCCGACAAAGAAGATACCTGCTCCGGCAGGTGAAGATGAGGGACGGATGAACCCCTTTTCCAGGTTCTCGTCTATATATTGTTTGAGAGCCTCCAGCTCCGTTTCGGAAAGAGGAAAGATGCGACCAAAAGGAATCTCTGATCCTGGCAATAGGTCGATTGGGCAGTCGTACGGTCGATGAGGTGGGAGGCAATCGGCCATTTGTTTGCTGAAGACCTCCTGGAACTCCTGAGGGACATGTTGGAGGTTAACTGAAGGAGCTGAGATCGTAGCACAGATCTTGGGTTTCGAAGGGCAGCAATGCTGAGAACAGTAAGAAGAGGGAAATGAGACCACCTTAGAACTCCATTGGATAAGAGGATCGTGGGCTTGTAGCCAGGGTAAGCCTAAAATGACTGGGAACATGGGAGAGTGAATAAGGTCCAGGCGTAGGAGCTCTTGATGTCCTGAATCGGTGGTTGCTAGAATAGGTCGAGTCTCTTGGGTGATTGGGCCTGAGCTGGGAAGGGACCCATCAGCCAAGTGGACTTGTAGGTGTTGCGTTTTAGTTTGTAAAGGCACATGCAAAGTTCGGGCCAGGGCAGCGTCCATAAAGCAGCTACATGCACCTGAGTCAATGATCGCCGGCAGGCGGGATTCCCCTTCTGGTAGCTGTAACGAGATAAATAACATCATGTAAGACTTAGAGGTATTGTTATCTTGGTAAGTCACTGTTTTGGGCTGAAAAAACTTACTAGGCCTTATCGGGCACAGTTGCGCAGGAAGTGACCGGCTCCCCCACAATAGAGACACAAGTTGGACTGCCGTCTACGTTGTCTCTCTTCTGAGGTCAGTGGTGGACGTACTAAACCAAGCTGCATAGGTTCGGAATCGGGAAGTGTAGTAGGCCCAGCTGTAATGGGTGAAGATACTGGAATGGGTTGGAGTCTTGAAGTGGTCCATGCCGGGCGGGGATTTTGGAATCGTTCTGACCGACGTTCCCTCAAGCGCCTATCTAATTTGGTAGCTGCCTGAATTAACTCCTCCAAAGATGCGGGGGTTTCCATCCTGGCTAACTCATCCTTAAGGAGCTCTGACAGACCTTGGCGGTACTGATAGCGTAGGGCTGGCTCATTCCAGTTAGTATCGGCCGCCCATTTACGGAATTCCACCGTGTAATCCTCAATTGGTCTCCTTCCCTGGACTAGGTGGTGCAAGATAGCTTCAGCGGTAGCCATACGCTGTGGGTCATCATACAGCTGGGACATACTTTCGAAGAATGTTTCAATAGTATTAAGCACCGGACTCCCTGATTCCATCAGACCGTGTGCCCAAGCCTGAGGTTCCTCTGACAGCAAAGAAATCGCAAATCCCACCTTGACCACTTCTGATGCGAAGGTTCGGGGTTGCAGCGCGAAGTAGAGGGTGCATGCATTCTTAAATGCCCTGAACTTCTTACGGTCCCCTGAGAACCGTTCCGGCGTGGGGACCCTAGGTTCCGGAAGTGCCATTACTACTGTAGGACTGGCAGTGGCCTGAGGGAGCGGGCCTTCATTGCTAGGTGCGGGAGCTGCGGCGGCAGGGGGGAGTGCCCCCGTCAGTTGCTGGAGACGGCTATCAACTTGATATCCAGCGTTTGGCGATTCATCTCAGACTCCGGTAAGTATGAGGTCTCTGCATCAGGCCTCTCTTGCTAATCATTCCATCTGCCCCCATTTACCAACCACATACATTTATTGATCTTATTACTTACATTGCAGATACCACATTCATGCATCCGTCCCTGAAGAGCGAGCAGGGTCTCGCGAAATGCATAGGGCTTTATTGATGCTTATTTTATGCCGGTACATGCTGGGTATTATTGATGTCTGCATTATGTTTACATACTTCCCTGTCCACATGTATGTACATTTTATCATCTTATATTGTATGTGTACTTACTGACCCAGCAATTCTCAAGTTTTATTGTTGCTCATTGATGTATAACATTTGTAATAAATCTTTGTATATTTACGTTCATCTGTGTTGTGTACATTGGCTATTATGCCTGGTAACTCACAATCATTGTTGTTACCGCTCAGTTACATAACATTTTGAAATGAATAAATTGATTTTGTCTCAGTGTTCATTGTGGACATTGGCTAAACCTCTCTCACCTCATCTAAAGTCCCAGGGCTATTTTTCTTGTTTTTTTGATCAACTTGCGTGTATCCCTCTTGTAGCCTCTGCACTGAATCTGCCAAGGCGGAGACTTGTTGGCATAAGATCTCCAAGGGAGAGCGCGCTCTGTCGGCCTCGGACATCTGGCTGGTTTGTACTGTCACGTCAATACTCACCGAGGCCGAGATGCCGAGAGCGGCTTGCCCTTACGACCACGCGCACCCGAACCCCCGAGAGTGAGACAGGGGATCGGAAGCATGCGGAGGCACGGGTCTCCGGTAAAGGCTGTGGGAAGGCTCAGGATGGTGGGAAGTCTCCTGGCGGAGTGCCTAAAAGTGCAAGGAGCAAAGGTAAAGAGGTATTAAACTGGTAGTTAGGAAGTCCTTATGACTGAGGGGATCAGGGGGTGTCAGCCCCGTGGAGAGTATGGTTGAAAACACAGGCAGAGGTCAGGGTATCCAGCAGGTCAGGAGTGATCCTTTAAACAGGCAGAGGGTCAGGGTATCCAGCAGGCAGAGGGTGGTCGTGTAACAAGCAAAAGGTCAGGGTATCCAGCAGGCAGAGAGTGGTCGTTATACAGGCAGAAGGTCAGGGTATCCAGCAGGCAGAGAGTGGTCGTTATACAGGCAGAAGGTCGGTTAACTTAGAGACAGGAAGCAGCAGTTCAAAACACAAGGCAGGGTACAGCTGACGACAAACCAGCAACCCGACTGGGTGCTGGTGACGTCTAAAGTAACCTCCCAGTGAGCGCGTCAGCATGACGTGCTACCGGGCACCCGCACGGGCGACGGCGCGCACACGTGGGCCGCCGGGCACCCGCGCGCGCCGCACCATCAGGCCGCGAACGTATTATTGATGTCTGCATTATGTTTACATACTTCCCTGTCCACATGTATGTACATTTTATCATCTTATATTGTATGTGTACTTACTGACCCAGCAATTCTCAAGTTTTATTGTTGCTCATTGATGTATAACATTTGTAATAAATCTTTGTATATTTACGTTCATCTGTGTTGTGTACATTGGCTATTATGCCTGGTAACTCACAATCATTGTTGTTACCGCTCAGTTACATAACATTTTGAAATGAATAAATTGATTTTGCTCAGTGGTGACGTCTAAAGTAACCTCCCAGTGAGCGCGTCAGCATGACGCGCCACCGGGCACCCGCACGGGCGACGGCGCGCACACGTGGGCCGCCGGGCACCCGCGCGCGCCGCACCATCAGGCCGCGAACGGGTGCACGTCTCAATAACAACCCCCTGCGCATGCGCCCCGCAGCCAGGCGAACGGGAGGCGACTTGTCCTTCGTGACACTAGTGCTCATAGATCACATTCCAGGTTACTCCTGAAACATTTGTTTAGTGGGTCTGGGAATGACCTCCAAAAAGTCAAGCTGAAAAGTCAATCCAGATGCATATATAGACCAACACAGCAGCGATGTAACAAAAAGGGTAGACTTTCTCAATTGAGCAGAGAAAAGACATCCATACTGCCATGGTCCAATCCCCACGTAGGCAGCAGTATATCCCACCTATCTCTGAATTCTTGTGCCCCTCAATGGACTAGAGAGAAACAGTTTAAAAGCTCCATTTTGAGTAGTGACTGCAACTAGCTGCTATATTTAAAAGTGGTGTGGGGAGCAGCAGCAGGGAGACTGACAAGGGACTGATTCACTAAAAAGGGACTGATTTGATGGAGTATTAGAACCACCGATCCCGCATTGCACCTTGGGTTTTGGGAGACCATAATCCCTATGCTGGGCGAGACTGCCATCATAGCAGTCATCGCCGTCTGGTAAGCAGACTCTACTCATACACGTTTTGGTGGATCATATCTAGGCACCTTTCATCACTACCTCTCTTGGACGGGTGTTCTTTATATTTATTTGTGGACTTACCAAGAACTTTTGGATTTTTTCACATACACTTGTGATTTTAGTTTTGCTTTGTACTTGTATTTGCAATATGTTTTGTCACTAATTGTTTTATATGTCACTTGGTGGAACTCAATTGTATTTTTTCACATATTAGCGCTGCACTTTATTGTTTATTATACTTTTGGAAGTCAGATACAGGATTTTTTCAGGGTGCTGGCAGCTTTTTTCCTTTTATTAACCTAAGCGCAGCTTTTACCCAATTTGGGTCTCCTTTTTTACATGCTACATACAAACTATGTACTGTATTTATCGGCGTATAACACGCACCCCAATTTAGGAGGGAATTTTAAGGAAAAAAAAACTTTCATTTAAATGCCCATCATTGCAGCCTTCTCAGTGCAGCCTTGCCCCAGTGCAGCCATGTCAGTGCAGCCTTGCCCCAGTGCAGCCTTGCCCCAGTGCAGCCTTCAATCCCCTGTCCCTGCTTGCTGGGATTCAAAATCGCGGACCGCGATTTGAAAATGGCGCCGCCGGCGCCGAAATACACAGAGCCGGTCCTCGGCTCTTTCCGGCGGCTCTCGTTTACTTTCGGTTTCACTCGTAGCCCCGAGCGGAGCTATCCGAACCTACTCGGATAGCTCCGCTCGGGGCTACGAGTGAAACCGAAAGTAAACGAGAGCCGCCGGAAAGAGCCGAGGACCGGCTCTGTGTATTTCGGCGCCGGCGGCGCCATTTTCAAATCGCGGTCCGCGATTTTGTTATTTTGACAGCTCGGATCGCAGGGGATCGGCATATAACACGCACCTGCGACTTTCCCCTGATTTTAAGGGGAAAAAAGTGCGTGTTATACGCCGATAAATACGGTAATTTGATAAGTTTTCTTTTTGTAAATAGCACACCTAAAGTTAAAAAAAATAAAAGCGCACACAAACTTGACTGCATCAAACTTTATTTTATGTACACACAATATATATATAGATATATTTAGAATATATATGATCATTTTGCACTTTAGGTCTAATAAAGAGCCTCTTTGACAAACAAAACAGAACCAAAATTGTCAACAGGAAAAACATTGCAAAACTATGTACAGTGTGCATGTATACTAAACTGATTATATACAAACACCTTCTATACACTCCACTTGCATTCTTACATACACCAAAAGTAGGCTCTAAAGTGCGAGATTTCTCAATTTGTATTTTATAACTGACTAAAACACGGCAAACTCCTGAATGTAAACTGACACTTTTTCTCCTCTTCAGCTCAAACAATCTCAAAACTTGGTCCAACTACAAAACTAGACAGATATAATAAACTTTAAAAAACAGACATGTCCTGAAGTCTCCAGTCATTTTACAATTGTATGGGCACTACATAGAATACCAGTGCTGTATTTTAGTCAGAAAAAATGCTGACTAGCAATCTTCTTAAAATGTTTAAAGTGCTTGTAATCCAGATCAGCTTCACAGAGAAAAAGGAAATCTCCTTGCATCACTCCTCTACATCATCATTGAGCATGGGAGGCATTTCAGAATGAAGGTGAACTTCCAGCCTCTGAGTCCAAGGTTCAGACTGTTTCCAGACATGGCCCTGGTGCCAGGGAGCAGAGATTAATATGAAAGGGGTGGTACATGGAATGGTCACCTGTTCTCAGCAAACGAGGTATTTACCTAGGATAAAAAAAAAACACATTTTATGAAAATATGGGTGGGTGCACCAATGCTCCTAAGTACAGTGCTTAGGTTCCTGTAGGAAGAATATAGAGTCTGTCACCAACTTGAAAAACTGAAGGTTACAGTAAAAAAAAAATAATAAAAAAATAAAGTATTTTAAACGCTTACATGCGTGTTATTCCTTTATTACCACTAAAAAATCCCTCAAGGTACAAAAAACAAACACTGAATCACTTAAGTATAAATAATAGGGGGGGTGGGGGGTGGGAGTCACTAGTGAAATATATTGCAAAAAAAAAAAGAAAAATACGGGATGGATCATAAGGTCTAAATGGGGGAGAGGATGAGTAAGAGTTCTCAGTTTATTCAGTTTTGAACTGTCAGCTGCTCAGATCTCTCTTTTATTCATGGATCTGTCCTTCTGTCCCACCTTGAGGGGTAGTGTTTTTGAAATTGTTAAGGGTATCTGCCTGTTTGCTAAGAAAATGGTACTACAGGCGTTACATGATAGGAAATTAAATGCTGTTCTGCTGTGCTCGCTTGGAGATTGGTCAAGTCTGAGCAGATGTGAATATCGAACGCTCAGAGATCTCATTGTTTTATGGGAGGAAGGAAATGTGGACAAGGAGGATGACACTGATGAGTTTTCTTGGATAATGCTAGATTTAGCTCTGGAAGTGAGTGGGGAGGTTACTGAACTTCAAGATCAACAAATGGATACTGTTGCCTTGGGTGATGTCAACCTCTATAAAAGATGTAAATATTTTCACCCTTTGTCTGCTTATCTGGGTGTGTCATATTCTGTCAAGGCGGTTATTAAAGAACTGCAACATCTAAAGTAGAATCACGTTTCTCATGACAATTTGACACGTGCGGAAAGAAACACTCTTCAGGAGTTGCGTCTCAACCATAATTTCATTAAGGCGGCAGACAAAGGGGAATACAAAAGTAGAAAAAGTAAAAGTAAAAGTAGTATACCACCATGTGTAAGCAAATTTTAAGGAATACTGATTTTTACACCCCAATACCATCGATTAACAGAGGGGGAGAAATCCCAGTTGTTTGGAACCATTGATGAAGCCTATCAAGAAATTATTATTAGTAAAACTTCTGAATTTTTGAAGTCCCAACATCCAAGGGTGCCAATCTTCTATACCCTCCCTAAGATTCACAAATCGGTGAGTTATCCACAGGGCGCCCCATCATTTCAGGGGTAGGATTACTCACGGAGTCAATTAGTGAGTATGACAGGGTCCTGCAGCCATTCGTGGTTAATCAATTCTCCTGCATGATCTTACTTTACCGGAAATCTCCATTCTATTGACTTTGGACATTGAGGCGCTATATGCTTTGATTCCACATACAAAAGGTTTGCAGGTCATTGAAAGAACACTTCAGGGCAGGGCGACTGGGAAACACAATCACAACCGGTTCATAGTTAAGACACTTAAGAGTTTATAGTAACACATAACAAATTTCAATTTGATGGCAGATTTTATTGCCAAGTCCAAAGCACAGCCATGGACACCAAGTGTGCCCTGGTGTATGCCAAATATTTACCACAGGGACTGGGAGTCCTGGCACTTTGGTAGAAAGACATTGTCAATGTACCTGTCTAGGGTTCTTTCCTGGTACATCGACAACATCCTAATTTTTGCGGGGAGAAGGATTGAGGGATGGGTGGGAGGTTGCTGAACATGTTATACCCTAAATACGGGTGTAACCTGTTCCATGTTCAGAAGGTAAATAGCCTTTAAAGCAAATAAAGACCAGTCGACACTAGTTTTTCCCCTGTAAGGAGTGACTCGTCATCACGCTGCCATTGTAGCTTTATTCACAGGCACGTCTGACATCACATAAGCACTGTAGCTAGTAGGTGCGAACACCAAAGATAGGTGGTTTATGGGTCATTATTAGGTCTGCGTCTCGTTGCTGTAACCAGAACTATATCGGCCTTTTTGTTATTTGTTTAGCAGAAAATAAAAATCCTAGAGGTGATCAAATACCACCAAAAGAAAGCTCTATTTGTGGGAACAAAATGATAAAAATGTATTTTGGGTACAGTGTAGCATGACCACGCAATTGTCATTCAAAGTGCGACAGCGCTGAAAGCTGAAAATTGGTTTGGGCAGGAAGGTGTATAAGTGCCCGGTATTGAAGTAGTTAAAAAAAAAAAAAAAAGTCTTTACAACAACTAACTTAACTGCCATGGATGTAAGAGTTAAGCTGGGCATACACTATACAATTTTCCTGTTCAACTTTCCTTTAGATTTACCAAAACCATATAATATGAGGTCAAATCTAAACCCTTTCAATTTGTATGCAATCAGACAGGCCCTTGCACTACATAGTTGAAGGTAAATCTAAAGGAAATTGAATCAGAAAATTGTATAGTGTATGGCCAGCCTAAGGCTACTTTCACACTGGGGTGGGGGGCGTTAGCGGTAAAGAGCCACTAATTTTAGCGGTGCTTTACCACTGTAATAACGGCACTTTTCGCCCGATAGAGGGCGCATTTAACACCCACTAGCAGCCGACAAAGAGTTAATAGCGCCCGAAAATCGCCGCTGCCGAAGCGCTTTGCAGGCACTTCGGTAGCGGCGCCGATTGATTACAATAGCAGGGGCGGTGGAGGAGCGGTGTGGTCACCGCCCGAAAGATGCTGCTTGCAGGATTTTTTCTAACTTACTGCAAGGGCACGGCTCCAGTGTGAATGCACTCGGGCTCTCACACTGGGGCTACAGGGGAGGCGTTTTTCAGGCGCTTTACAGATGCTATTTTTAGCCCTTTAGCGCCTAAAAAAACGCCTTAGTGTGAAAGCAGCCTTAGATCTGAAGAGATCTGCTTTCAGTAGGCCAACTCAATAACCCAATACAACCACTGCATTTTCAAAAGCTGTAAAACTCCTGGTCCCTTCAGCAGTCAAACTTCTACCCGAATGGTGCCCGATACTTTGCCCCTGGGTTTATTCAATTTTCACCGTTTCACAAAAGGCACAATTTAAAATCTACAAATATTTGTAATTTGCTAATTTAACCCAGGTTTAACTTTTAATTTTAGTAAAACATTTTTACATTGTACTGGGTTTGTGTGCGCTAATAATTATTTTAGTGTATTCTTTATTAAAAATATGGCTTTGATAAACAACCTCGTGAGTATCATGAGATGAACAAAATCAGTAGAATCATCTTTAATTCTACAGGTTCTGTTATTAACTTTCAAAGCTGTTAAAGGGGTTGTAAAGGATGAATGCTTTTTACTTTAATGCACTCTCTTAAATACTGTTCCAGAGAGCAGTGGTACTTCTCTTCTTACCCTCCGCACTGGACTCCGTGAGAGCTGCGGAAACCATTGGCTCCTGCTGCTGTCCATGAGAGCTGCGGAAACCATTGGCTCCTGCTGCTGTCAATCAAATCTAGTGACGAGAGAGGGGCCAAGCCGCACTGTGTGTATCAATGGACACAGAGTATGGCTCAGGATTTAGCACGGGTGTGTGCTACCATAGGAAGCAGCTTTCTATGGTGGCACATAGAGAAGAGGAGCCCAGAGTGCTGGCAGCGAACCCCTGAAGGGGGAGATCAGGGCTTCTTTGTGCAATCTTTGTGCAACACCATTGCACAGAGCATGTATGACTTTTTTTATTTTAAGAAAATATTTTTTTTTTTGTAAAAACAGTAAAAAGCTGAAAAAAATGGAAAAAATAACAAAAATGATCTGGCCTGCTAATTTGAAAAATAGGAGTCAGCGCCTGGTAGGTAGAGGGTTAAAGTATTGAAACCAAAGACAGACAGTTAATTGCATTTAGCAATTTCTGAAGGTAAAAACTGGAAGCCTCCACAAATTTCTGTCTCTAAACTTCCCCGTTTGGATCTACCGATCATTTTGACATATAATTTTCATTAAAAGGTAACTTTTTGTATTCATTTTCTCCATCACAAGCAATGCGGTGCGAATCACATGCGATGTCTGATCGCACAAATGTGAATCCAGCCTCTTCAGAAAAAACTGTTGCAGGCCAATAGCGATTAAAAGGTTACATCCCACCCTGGGATCATTATAAATGACCATCATTATTGGTTAGAGGGGCAAGATTACCTTACACTAATCAATGACTTATAATTTCACACGCTTTTGTTTACAGTTTGTTTTTCATGCTCAGGCTTGATAAAAACAAAGATCATAAATCAGAATGGGAGTGTTTTTAAAGTAGGGACCAAAAATGTAATATATGGCAGCTTACCAGTCTCCTTAGATGTTGCATCTGCTTCTTTTTTTTTCAGATTAGGAGAAAATTCTACAAGTTAAGAAAATTTCTCCTGATGCTGCCAGAAATCCAGAGGCATTCACACTTCCTCTGCATAAAATTAAAATTTCAAAAAACTTGATAAGCCTCCCAATCAATCTTCTGTGAACTGCCTCTCCCTAGGTAATGGAGATGAGGAGATGTCTATGAGCCAAATCAATAGAGGAACCTAGTATGACAATGCTGCTTCTCCACAGGTATGGTATGGTGAGCGAGTGTTGTCCCCCTAGGACAGGAAGTGTGCTACTGGGTGCATCATTATCTGAAACTAAAGGAAAAAGCCTAGGGCTCCGTTCACACATAGGCGTTTTGAATCGCAGGCGTAACCGTCGTGATTCTGCCCTCAATTTCAAAACGCACATCTGTGTGTTCAGGTGGCATTCATTTCAATGCCACTAAAAAACCCAGTGCGATTCTGCTGCGATTGTCGTGCGAAGTTCCGGGAACTTTTTGTGTGCGAACACACCGGTGTGCAATTTGACATTTTAACAGCACGTTTTGAAAGCGTGGGCAGAATTGCGATGATTCTGCAAGCAATTCAAAACTCCTGTGTGTGAACGGAGCCCAGGAGAAAGATAAATGATTACAGCGACCACATCCAAGGACTGGTACGCTGCAATATATAACTTTTTTTTTAAGGTTTAAATAACTTTAATATAAAATTGAATAATATATTGTAGTATTGTTACCTGCTGCAAACCTTTTCTTGACCAGTGACATCCTATAACCAGAGCCCACCAGCTCTATGTCCACCCCAGATAAAGTACGGCCTTCACATGTAAACTGGGCTGCAGCTGGGGAGGGAGTACTACAACCACGAAGTGGCTGCCAGCGGGCATATAGCCTTCCACCACCTGTAACAAGTAAAATATTATAGGAATAATCAAACCCTATAAACAACCAACAAAATAAGCATATAAAATATGATCAGATGTAACATATCTCTTGACACAATCACATTAACCCTTTTGTGATCGCAATACATCAAATGTAAAATGCCTCTTGCTGTGAGAATGTTAACTAACCTTGCAGTAGAGAGCTAGGCATGTACAAATGTGTATTCCTAGTTCTCAAACCCTGTGTCAGACAAATGAATTACATAGTTGTTAAGTGATAATACTAAACTTGGTCTTGGCATCCAAGGGTCAAAAACTTTTCGTCACAAAAGGGTTAGGATCATAAGCAGTCCAAACGCAATATTCCCCATGGACACGTTTCTGAAAATAGCTGTTCAGTAATGCTGGGTACTGTAATGACAAAAGGCTGGAAACCGTAGACAATCAGAGTGAAGAAATGTCATCAGCACACCAAGGATTCTTCAAAAGGGTCCAAAACCTTATTTTCGTGGTCACGTAGTAAACATACGGCAATGATTCGGAGCCACGCAGGGCCCCTTTGTCAGGCATCATAAGCAGAGCACATAACACAGAGCAAATGCCAAGACAAATGTGCAGTTAAAAAGATATCCCTTCCATGACTTATAAGCAAAATATATTTTACTACAACTGGGGTATCATTTAAAAGGATTAGGGTACATGCACACAGACATTTGCAGGTGTAAGGGAGCTCTATTGTAAACTTCCCGCATTTTCCTGACCTATTTCCCAAACACAAAACTTCAATTTGTGTTAGTCAGAAGTCGGAAAGAAAACAGATTTGCCTCATTTTCAGTTAGACCTAGATGGTGCTGAACTTGGCATATGTATTTGCAAGCCCTTGGCAGTTCTTATTTGTGTGTTACAGCTCTCCCAGCTTCCCCTGTCTCTTTACTGCAATTCGCAACCACTAAGAATGAGATGTGTAACCAAATGTTCCCCATTTAAAAATCCAGCAGGAGTACTTGGCTGTGCTTTTCTGGGTACACTTGTAGCTGTTTACATCTCACTGGTACAGTGCCACTTAGACCTTAATATAGAAAAACAGTAATGAGGCTAGTAATAAAGTACTATTATCATGTGCTTCACTTCTCTAAAGGAGAAGTAGGGCCAATGCTTAAATGATGACAAAACATGTTGGCCAGTAACTTCTGGTGGCGGTAAATTCGGTTCCGGTGGTTAACTCCGGCAACCATCTTGGATGAGGTAAAATAGTTTTAAGGCTATTAAGATGTTTTACATGCTGTGAGTGCAATTCTTTTTTACTATTTTTTTTTAAATAAACTAACTTTCCCTATCTATTGTAGAGCCCTTTCTTTTTTCCTAATGAGTGGTACTTGCTGAAAGTATCCTGCAGTTTCATACTGAAAAGGAGGCAGAGGGCAAAACACCCAAGGAACAGAACCTAACCAGGAGTGGATGCTAAAGAGCGCTATATAGACTCACTTGGTAAAACAAGAGGTCGATATGATCCAGTGAGTGCGTGGCATTATCTCTTTCCTCTTTTTCCTCTGTCTGGAGCACACCCCCCCTCTACCAGCACCTTTTTTCTTTAGCAAAAAACTGTATATGGAATGTATTAAACACCAAGTACAAACACGTGCACCAATAAGAACTTTGTATTGGTTGGTTTACCCATCATTATTTTGGTTTAGTTTATGTAAATATTGTGTTTTTTTGGCAAGCGCTGTCAGCCATCATCAGTAAAGGATATATGATACATGGTTGGCAGGGTGTTTTATAACCAGTAGACAAACAGCTGCCAATGTAATTTCATGTTTTGTTTTTTTTTTCTCTTGTGCGTATTATGCTTGCTTGTTTACCTTTAGGCCCCTTACACATGCGCGGACCGTTCAGATCTGCCTGTCAGTTTTTTCAGGCGGATCTGAACGGTCGCTCCATACATCTCTATGGAGCGACGGATGTCAGTGGTGACATGTCCGCTGACATCTGATCCGCAAAATCCAGACGGATGGATGTCCTATTTTCCATCCGTCTGGTGGATCGGATTGGGTGAAAACAGACAGGCGGTCCATAATCATCCGATCCCCCCTATAGAGGAGAGCGGTCTCTTTGACAGGTCCATCCCTGCACTGTGCAGGGACGGACTTGTCATCCGCCGGCTCAGCGGGGATCAACGGAGCGGTCCCCGCTGAGCAAGCGGATGGCTAAATACGGATCCGCAGGTCGGAAAGGGGCCTAAGTGTGGGTACATTTGGGGTTATATTTTTGAGCCATTGTTTATAATTTTTAGAGACTCTTTATTGTCAGACAGGGTACCACTGGATTAGCATAAGGCCAATGGGATACCTACAGTATCTAAAAAAAAGTGAGTACACCACATTTTTGTAAATATTTTATTATATCTTTTCATGTGACAACACTGAAGAAATGACACTCTGCTACAATGTAATGTAGTGAGTGTACCGCTTGTATAACAGTGTAAATTTGCTGTCCACTCAAAATAACTCAACACACAGCCATTAATGTCTAAACAGCTGGCAACAATCGTGAGTACACCCCTAACTGAAAATGTCCAAACTGGGCCCAATTAGCCATTTTCCCTCCCCAGCAGGGGTACACAAGCCCGTCCATCGCCGCCCCCCCCCCCCCCCCATCCATGCGTCCAGCCCCTTTCAGGCCACCGGAGCATGGATTCCAATGCGTGGGGGGAGTTTTTTTTTTTTTTTTTGAAGCACCGATTAGAGTTAGAGGCTCTAATAGGCTTCAATATAGGGTGGGCTTGGGTCGCAGAAAGTGCACTCCGATCACACCCAGGTGTGTTACAACAGTGAATGAGTAGTTGTTGTAACACCGATTCTCCTCCCGGCCAATAAGGAAGCTGGTTTTGACACCGGTCACGGGATGAAAGGACAGACGATCGTATTGGACCGTGAGCAACCAGTGCCCTGTATGGGATGGGATTGCTCTAGGATGGATGTTACATCCACTGGCTCTGAGACCACCATGGACAACAGGATCTGATAAGCATCACTGTATACATGCTTCTTGTGGATGCTGGGACATTGAACATGATCTAAATATAGGATTTACTTCCTATGCTATACTGTTGAGGATGTGGAGAATAGTCCCTAGAAGATTGCTTTTGGATTCGTTTTTCTATACAGTTGTAGTACTTTATCCACAATGTGAGGGAAGACTGCAAAGTATAATGATTGATATTTTCTGGGATGGAGAATAAGAGTGAGGTGGATGTCTGTGTCTAATCAGTATGAGTGAGATTGTGTAGTTCGGTATCATTTTAAAGATTTTGATTTTTTTCTATAAAAAATATAAATAATAAACGTTTTCTAGTTAGTCCAGTAAGTTGAAGTAATTAGATTACTAATAATTACTAAAGATTTTTTTCCAATTCACTTAAAAGTTGGTTGAGCAAAATCAGGTTTTTATTCTCATATATTGCATTATGTTTCTTTACCGATAGCTCCCATTCTGTCTCTCTCTCTCTCTATTTATTATATACTCATTTATGAACGCTTCTTCTTTTGATTTATGATCAGGGACAGTATCTTGAGGGTCCACTTCTTGAGTGTTATGAATTCACAAATGACTGATGTAGTCTAACAAATCTGATTTGTTTTTGAAGAAGCAAAAAACATAGACAAAGGCATGGCTGTAGATATAGTACACTTGGATTTTGCAAACACATTTGATCCAGTTTCCCACACATGGTTATTGTGAAATTTAAAGTCTACAGACTTAGAAAATTTGGTTTGTAAATGGATAGAAAACTGTCTAAAAGATTATACTCAGAGAGGTGGTTAATGAATGAACTCTGAACGGTTTAAACCTGGGGTCAGCAACCAGTAGATCGTAGACAAGGGACTAGTAAATCATAAATCACGGTCTGGGCTTGCTGACCCACCATTCCAGAGCACCGAACTGAGTGCATTGCAGAGGGACTACTTGTAAAGTTGGAGCTGTATTAAGGAGCAAGAGTTACATAAAGCCAATGCCTCCTCTGTAGTGCTAGCTCCTGCCCCTTGTGGAGTGATACCAACTGCACTCCACCTCTTATCCCAGCTTGCAGTCTCCAGAGTGGTGCCAGCAGCAGGAAAGAAGAGATCTTAAGGCCAGTGTGAAGCAATATACCGGGAATAATAGTATACGGCTGCTTTCACTCTGATGTGCTGTGGTTTACCCACACCGCGGGTGCAGTGCACCTGCAGCTTTGCTGCACTTGGCCATATACTTCTATTATATCCTGCGGGACTGGTGCACTTTCTGAATGCAGTTTTGGTGCTTTTTCAGAAAGTGCACCACACCTGCAAGATATTATAGAAGTCTATGGCAAAGCGCAGCTAACCCAGGAAAGTTGCAGATACACTGCGCTGCACCCTCGGTTCAGGTAAACTGCAGCACATCAGTGTGAAAGCAGCCTTGTAGGGGCCTCAGAACAGTAAGGGTTTATTTACATTTGTAGTTTAGGGGGTGGTAAAACCCCATAGTTAAAATGTGTTTTTATCATCCCCACCCCAACCGCACCCTCTTCAGCTGCAGTGGCCAAGGGTGTACACATGTTGCAGCAGCAGTTATACGCCCTGTCATGGTTGGTGGGTGTAGCACCTGCCAAGCTACACCCATTCAAGTGAATGAGGCCACTCTGCAAGTGCCCTACAACCTTGTGCAGTACAGCAAACAAACAAGGGGTTAAAGCTTTAACGCTGCAGAAGCATGCAGTTGCAGGGCACTTGCAGAGTGACCCCATGTACTTGAATGGGTCGTGATTGGCAGGCGGCATCACCCACCAAAAACAGGAGGCTTAAGTCTCCTACGGCATGTGTACACTTTTGGCTGCTGCCTCAGGTGTTCAGTGTTGGGACCCTAACTTTTTAATATAATTAAAAATGATATAGAGTCTGGGATTAAAAGTACCATTTCAGTGTTTGCAGATGCAAGCTATGCAGTGGAATAACATTCTTACAGGATGTCTCCAACTTACAAACCAACCTCAATAAATTATTAAAAGAATAAGTTTACCTTCTTAAGAAAAAAAAAAAAAAAAAAAAAAATTATAATAATAATAATAATAATAATAATAATAATAATAATAATAATAATAATAATAATAAACGCACATCTTTTCGCACGATAAAAAAAACAAAAACAAAAACGTGCATTTATTTTTTTTTATATGGAGCCTGCAAACTGTTGTACCCACGATCAGAAGATCGCGGTGGCCATGCAGGACTTCTTCAGATTTGTCAGTGTACCTGTTTGCTCAGACAAGAAGAGACAATTAACTACCAGAGCGTTCAACAGTGCTATGGTAGTTCATTAAGAACTATAAGCCGACGGCCACAAAGGCTGTTGGTACTTGTAGTTTTCCATTCACAAAACCCTGTGAATGAATGACGCAGCCAGGCGGGCACAGCCCTGCACGGCCATGTTATTTTCAAACAATGACAATGGGCGCCTGGAGAAGATGCCCGTTTGCTGTCATTGGGAGGAGGGTGAAGAGGGGGAGAGGCTTCAGCTGCAGTAACATGTAACATAAGTTCACCTTGTAACATGTTTCAGAAGGTGAACTTATCCTTTAATTGAGGTTTAATGTTGATAAATGTAAAGTTTTGCATTTGGGGGCTAAAAATAAGAATGCATCATACATTTTAGGAGGAGAACCACTGGGGGAGTCAATGGTTAAGAAAGATCTGGTTGTTCTGGTAGAGTATAAAAACTTTAAAGCTCCAAGCTCCTCTTCTTCCTATTGTAACACACCAGCAGGCTCAATCCTAAACCGTGCTGCCTGCATCTATAAACGAAAACAGCGAAAGGCTCGCCCCCACCCCCTCGTCATGGGATTTGACTGACAAACGTTGAAGCAAATGCCTATGAGATGGGCACAGCGCCAATCTGTAGCAGAGAGCTGCTGGGCACAGCGCTAGATCTAGATTGGTTTCAGGTAAGTATAAGGGGGGTCAGAGGGACAAACACATACTGAAGCATTTTTTACCCTAATGCAGGAAATTCATTAGGGTAAAAATGTTTAGACTTTACAACCACATAATAGCATGCGATGCTAAACTGCAGTTTCTAAAGCTAGCAAAATCCTTTGTATTAAAAGGAGGTATAAACTACAGGGAGAGAGAGAGAGAAACATAATTTTGCCCCAGTACAAATTATTAGTAAGACCTCATCTGGAATATGCAGTTCTGTTTTGGGCACCAGTTCACAAAAAGGATATAGGGGGAACTGGAGAAAGTCCAGAAAAGGGCAACCAAAGTGATAAGAAGCATGGAGGAGCTCCGCTATGAGAAAAGATTAGAGGAACTGAATTTATTCTCTCCTAAGAAGAGGTAAATAAAAGAGAGGTATGGGGTATACTAAAAAAACGTTACTCACCTTGGTGGATGCAGCATTGATCTGATGCTGCATCTATCCCTCCGCCTCTGCAATGAGCGATCCAAACACTGCTGATCGCTCAGTTCTCCCCTCCGAGCACAGAGCTGTGACTGGTAGTCAACAGGCTCTCTTCTCTGCTTCTCCAGCGCTCACCGGAGGGCTGGGCTGGGGAGGGGAGGGGAGGGGAGGGCTGGGCTGGGGAGGGGAGGGCTGGGCTGGGGAGGGGAGGGGAGGGCTGGGGAGGGGAGGGGAGGGCTGGGCTGGGGAGGGGAGGGGAGGGCTGGGGAGGGGAGGGGAGGGCTGGGCTGGAGGGACTGGATCAGTCTCCCAGCGGTGCAGCTTGGAGGCTGAGCCAGCTGCCAGTCCAGGCTTCTGGGTGGATCTGGACTGAAACTGGATCACAGGAGTGCAAAATGAACAGAGCTCCTGTGAGCCATAAGAGAAGTAGGGCCAAAAAAAGTTTTGTCCCTACTTCTCATTTAAAGGGTAATATGATTAACATGTATAAATACATAAGTGGTCCATACAATGAACTTTGTTTAGAGCTATTATGTTTCCAGTTATTACATCGGGGCAAGGGGGCACTCTTTACGTCTGAAGGAAAAGATTTTCACAGTAAGAGCTGTGAAAATGTAGAATAGCCTTCCTCAAAAACTGGTTTCTGGCCAGCTCAGTAGATTATTTTAACAAATAGCTGGGTGCATTCCTAAATGCACAAAGTATAACCAGATTAACATTTAGAGGTAATAACACAAGGAGTAGTTGATCCTGGAAATATCCGATAGCCTCCTGGGGGATCAGGAAGGAGACCCCCCCAAATGTAGCGAATTGGATTATGCTTTTTCAGGGCTGTTTGCCAACTATATGGAGGTTTTCTATTTTTTTTTTCTGTTGGTTGAACTAGAAGGACTAGTGTCTTTTTCCAGCGTAACTATGTAATGAGCATAAAACTATTTTTATTGATGATGATTTGAATTTTTTTTTAAGGCTTATCAGTGCTGTCACCTGAAGATAGATGTGAATAATTTAATTTATAATAGTAGGCCCATTCCTTAATTACACTTTTTTTACCATTTTAAATACACAGGCCATCACCCTCCCCGTTATCAAAAAGTATCTTCTATTTCCTTACCAGATGATGTGCTGGGGATCTGCCACAGCAATCTTCTCTCTGAACTAAGGGAAGAATTCAGTCGGTTTAGTAAAAACAAAAACAGAAAATGTTGCACAAAAAAAGTCATATGCAATAATAGATGGCAAGAACAGAATGTCACTTAATTTTTAAACAGACACAAAATTGTATTTCTCACTTAGCATAAAATCCTTTTCTTGAAGTACATTAGGAGACACTAGATAAAGTAATTTAGAAGATTGAACACTGGCAAACAAGAGTTGTAAGGACAGCCTCGTGTGAGCCCTCTGCTACTTCCATCATGCCTCAGTTTTGTAGCAAACCAATAGTACATGTGGATCATAAGAACAGATGCAAGAGACCTGAACCAATATCCTTATTTTCTAAAGCAGGGGTCAGCAACCCCTGGCCCGCCATCGCCACTTGTCCAGCCCCTCAGTGCCCGTGATTAATTCACGGCAACCAGCCCGCGGACGGGTTCGCCGCTTGTCTATTAATAGCATCGGCTGATACAGGGCTGGATGAGGGCGGGAACCGCTGTAGTGAACTTTTTACATTAAACAGCAGGTGACTGGTTGCTATGATCGCCCGGCAACCAATAACCAGCCAGTTAATGTAAGAAGTTAACTTCAGCAGTTCCCGCCCCCAGTCAACCTGTGATACCAGCCACTCGCCACTCTGCTCTACACCTGTGTAAGGTAGGAGAGTTCTACCTGCACAGTGTGTGATTGTGTGTCCGTGGGGCAGGGGGCACACGACACTGGGCACTATGGGGGCAGACGACACTGGGTACTATGGGGGTAGAGGGCACTATGGGGGCTGGAGGCAGAGGCCACTTTGGGGGCAGAGGGCACTGGACACTATGGGGGTCACTACGGGGGCAGAGGGCACTGGACACTATGGGGGTCACTACGGGGGCAGAGAGCACTGGACACTATGGGGGTCACTACGGGGGAAGAGGGCACTATGGGGGTCACTACGGGGGCAGAGGGCACTATGGGGGTCAGTACAGGGGCAGAGGGCACTATGGGGGTCAGTACGGGGGCAGAGGGCACTATGGGGGTCACTACGGGGGCAGAGGGCACTATGGGGGTCACTACGGGGGCAGAGGGCACTATGGGGGTCACTACGGGGGCAGAGGGCACTATGGGGGTCACTACGGGGGCAGAGGGCACTATGGGGGTCACTACGGGGGCAGAGGGCACTATGGGGGTCACTACGGGGGCAGAGGGCACTATGGGGGTCACTACGGGGGCAGAGGGCACTATGGGGGTCACTACGGGGGCAGAGGGCACTATGGGGGCAGACGACACTGGGCACTATGGGGGCAGACGACACTGGGCACTATGGGGGCAGACGACACTGGGCACTATGGGGGCAGACGACACTGGGCACTATGGGGGCAGACGACACTGGGCACTATGGGGGCAGACGACACTGGGCACTATGGGGGCAGACGACACTGGGCACTATGGGGGCAGACGACACTGGGCACTATGGGGGCAGACGACACTGGGCACTATGGGGGCAGACGACACTGGGCACTATGGGGGCAGACGACACTGGGCACTATGGGGGCAGACGACACTGGGCACTATGGGGGCAGACGACACTGGGCACTATGGGGGCAGACGACACTGGGCACTATGGGGGCAGACGACACTGGGCACTATGGGGGCAGACGACACTGGGCACTATGGGGGCAGACGACACTGGGCACTATGGGGGCAGACCACACTGGGCACTATGGGGGCAGACGACACTAGGCACTATGGGGGCAGACGACACTAGGCACTATGGGGGCAGACGACACTAGGCACTATGGGGGCAGACGACACTAGGCACTATGGGGGCAGACGACACTAGGCACTATGGGGGCAGACGACACTGGACACTATGAGGGCAGACAACATTGGGCACTATTGGGGCTGGAGGCAGAGGCCACTTTAGGGGCAAAGGGCACTGGACACTATAAGGGCCACTATGGGGGCAGAGGGCACTGTGGGGGCAGACGACACTGGGCAATGTGGGGGCAGACGACACTGGGCACTGTGGGGGCAGACGACACTGGGCACTGTGGGGGCAGACGACACTGGGCACTGTGGGGGCAGACGACACTGGGCACTGTGGGGGCAGACGGCACTATGGGGGCTGGAGGCACAGGGCACTATGGGGGCAGAGGGTACAGGGCACTATGGGGGCAGAGGGCACAGGGCACTATGGGGGCAGAGGGCACAGGGCACTATGGGGGCAGAGGGCACAGGGCACTATGGGGGCACTGGGCACTATGGGGGCACTATGGGGGCACTGGGCACTATGGGGGCAGACGACACTGGGCACTATGGGGGCAGACGACACTGGGCATTATGGGGGCTGGAGGCAGAGGCCACTTTAGGGGCAAAGGGCACTGGACACTATGAGGGCCACTATGGGGGCAGAGGGCACTGGGCATTATTGGGGCAGGGGGCACTGTGGGGGCAGGGGGCACTGGGCACTGTGGGGGCAGACGACACTGGGCACTGTGGGGGCAGACGACACTGGGCACTGTGGGGGCAGACGACACTGGGCACTGTGGGGGCAGACGACACTGGGCACTGTGGGGGCAGATGACACTGGGCACTGTGGGGGCAGACGACACTGGGCACTATGGGGGCAGACGACACTATGGGTGTAGACGACACTGGGCACTATGGGGGTAGAGGGCACTATGGGGGCTGGAGGCAGAGGCCACTTTAGGGGCAAAGGGCACTGGACACTATAAGGGCCACTATGGGGGCAGAGGGCACTGTATGGGCAGACGACACTGGGCACTGTGGGGGCAGACGAACTGGGCACTATGGGGGCAGACGACACTGGGCACTATGGGGGCAGACGGCACTATGGGGGCTGGAGGCACAGGGCACTATTGGGGCAGAGGGCACTATGGGGGCAGAGGGCACAGGGCACTATGGGGGCAGACGACACTGGGCACTATGGGGGCAGACGACACTATGGGGGCTGGAGGCACAGGGCACTATTGGGGCAGAGGGCACAGGGCACTATGGGGGCAGAGGGCACAGGGCACTATGGGGGCAGAGGGCACAGGGCACTATGGGGGCAGAGGGCACAGGGCACTATGGGGGCACTGGGCACTATGGGGGCACTGGGAACTATGGGGGCACTGGGAACTATGGGGGCACTGGGAACTATGGGGGCACTGGGCACTATGGGGGCACTGGGCACTATGGGGGCAGACGACACTGGGCACTATGGGGGCAGACGACACTGGGCACTATGGGGGCAGACGACACTGGGCATTATGGGGGCTGGAGGCAGAGGCCACTTTAGGGGCAAAGGGCACTGGACACTATGAGGGCCACTATGGGGGCAGAGGGCACTGGGCATTATTGGGGCAGGGGGCACTGTGGGGGCAGACGACACTGGGCACTGTGGGGGCAGACGACACTGGGCACTGTGGGGGCAGACGACAATGGGCATTGTGGGGGCAGACGACACTGGGCACTATGGGGGCAGACGACACTGGGCACTATGGGGGCAGACGACACTGGGCACTATGGGGGCAGACGACACTGGGCACTATGGGGGCAGACGACACTATGGGGGCTGGAGGCAGAGGGCACTGGGCACTATGGGGGCATACGACACTATGGGTGCAGACGACACTGGACACTATGAGGGCAGACGACACTGGGCAATATGGGGGTAGAGGGCACTATGGGGGCTGGAGGCAGAGGCCACTTTAGGGGCAAAGGGCACTGGACACTATAAGGGCCACTGTGGGGGCAGAGGGCACTGTGGGGGCAGACGACACTGGGCACTGTGGGGGCAGACGACACTGGGCACTGTGGGGGCAGACGACACTGGGCACTGTGGGGGCAGACGACACTGGGCACTGTGGGGGCAGACGACACTATGGGGGCTGGAGGCACAGGGCACTATTGGGGCAGAGGGCACTGGGCACTATGGGGGCAGACGACACTGGGCACTATGGGGGCAGACGACACTATGGGGGCTGGAGGCAGAGGCCACTTTAGGGGCAGAGGGCACTGTGGGGACAGAGGACCCTGGACACTATGGGTTCATTATGGGGGCAGAGGGCACTGTGGGGGCAGGCGACACTGGGCACTGTGGGGGCAGACGACACTGGGCACTGTGGGGGCAGACGACACTGGGCACTGTGGGGGCAGACGACACTGGGCACTGTGGGGGCAGACGACACTGGGCACTGTGGGGGCAGACGACACTGGGCACTGTGGGGGCAGACGACACTGGGCACTGTGGGGGCAGACGACACTGGGCACTGTGGGGGCAGACAACACTATGGGGGCAGGAGGCAGAGGCTACTTTAGGGGCAGAGGGCACTGGACACTATAAGGGCCATTATGGGGGCAGAGGGCACTGTGGGGGCAGAGGGCACCGTGGGGGCAGACGACACTGGGCACTGTGGGGGCAGACGACACTGGGCACTGTGGGGGCAGACGACACTGGGCACTGTGGGGGCAGACGACACTGGGCACTGTGGGGGCAGACGACACTGGGCACTGTGGGGGCAGACGACACTGGGCACTGTGGGGGCAGACGACACTGGGCACTGTGGGGGCAGACGGCACTATGGGGGCTGGAGGCACAGGGCACTATTGGGGCACAGGGCACTATGGGGGCAGAGGGCACAGGGCACTATGGGGGCAGAGGGCACAGGGCACTGGGCACTATGGGGGCAGACGACACTGGGCACTATGGGGGCAGACGACACTATGGGGGCTGGAGGCAGAGGCCACTTTAGGGGCAGAGGGCACTGTGGGGACAGAGGACCCTGGACACTATGGGGTCATTGTGGGGGCAGAGGGCACTGTGGGGGCAGGCGACACTGGGCACTGTGGGGGCAGGAGACACTGGGCACTGTGGGGGCAGGAGACACTGGGCACTGTGGGGGCAGACGAAACTGGGCACTGTGGGGGCAGACGACACTGGGCACTGTGGGGGCAGACGACACTGGGCACTGTGGGGGCAGACGACACTGGGCACTGTGGGGGCAGACGACACTGGGCACTGTGGGGGCAGACGACACTGGGCACTGTGGGGGCAGACAACACTATGAGGGCTGGAGGCAGAGGCTACTTTAGGGGCAGAGGGCACTATGGGGGCAGAGGGCACTGGGAACTATGGGGGCAGAGGGCACTGGGCACTATGGGGGCAGGCGACACTGGGCACTATGGGGGCAGGCGACACTGGGCACTATGGGGGCAGGCGACACTGGGCACTATGGGGGCAGGCGAAACTGGGCACTATGGGGGCAGGCGACACTGGGCACTATGGGGGCAGGCGACACTGGGCACTATGGGGGCAGGCGACACTGGGCACCATGGGGGCAGGCGACACTATGGGGGCTGGAGGCAGAGGCCACTTTAGGGGCAGAGGGCACTATGGGGACAGAGGACCCTGGACACTATGGGGTCATTAAGGGGGCAGAGGGCACTGGACACTGTGGGGGCAGAGGGCCCTGGGCACTATGGGAGCAGAGGGCCCTGGGCACTATGGGGGCAGAGGGCCCTGGGCACTACGGGGGCAGAGGGCCCTGGGCACTATGGGGGATGAGGGCCCTGGGCACTATGGGGGCAGAGGGCCCTGGGCACTATGGGGGCAGAGGGCCCTGGGCACTATGGGGGCAGAGGGCCCTGGGCACTATGGGGGCAGAGGGCCCTGGGCACTATGGGGGCAGAGGGCCCTGGGCACTATGGAGGCAGAGGGCCCTGGGCACTATGGAGGCAGAGGGCCCTGGGCACTATGGGGGCAGAGGGCCCTGGGCACTATGGGGCAGAGGGCCCTGGGCACTATGGGGGCAGAGGGCCCTGGGCACTAAGGGGGCAGAGGGCCCTGGGCACTAAGGGGGCAGAGGGCCCTGGGCACCGTGGGGGCAGAGGGCCCTGGGCACCGTGGGGGCAGAGGGCACTGGACACCGTGGGGGCAGAGGGCACTGGGCACCGTGGGGGCAGAGGGCACTGGGCACCGTGGGGGCAGACGACACTGGGCACCGTGGGGGCAGACGACACTGGGCACCGTGGGGGCAGACGACACTGGGCACCGTGGGGGCAGACGACACTGGGCACCGTGGGGGCAGACGACACTGGGCACCGTGGGGGCAGACGACACTGGGCACCGTGGGGGCAGACGACACTGGGCACCGTGGGGGCAGACGACACTGGGCACCGTGGGGGCAGACGACACTGGGCACCGTGGGGGCAGACGACACTGGGCACCGTGGGGGCAGACGACACTGGGCACCGTGGGGGCAGACGACACTGGGCACCGTGGGGGCAGACGACACTATGGGGGCTGGAGGCAGAGGCCACTTTAGGGGCAGAGGGCACTATGGGGACAGAGGACCCTGGACACTATGGGGTCATTATGGGGGCAGAGGGCACTGGGCACTATGAGGGCAAGCGACACTGGGCATTATGGGGGGCAGGCGACACTGGGCATTATGGGGGGCAGGCGACACTGGGCACTATGGGGGCAGGCGACACTGGGCACTATGGGGGCAGGCGACACTGGGCACTATGGGGGCAGGCGACACTGGGCACCATGGGGGCAGGTGACACTATGGGGGCTGGAGGCAGAGGCCACTTTAGGGGCAGAGGGCACTATGGGAACAGAGGACCCTGGACACTATGGGGTCATTATGGGGGCAGAGGGCACTGGGCACTATGGGGGCAGGCGACACTGGGCATTTTGGGGGGCAGGCGAAACTGGGCACTATGGGGGCAGGCGACACTGGGCACCATGGGGGCAGGCGACACTGGGCACCATGGGGGCAGGCGACACTGGGCACCATGGGGGCAGGCGACACTGGGCACCATGGGGGCAGGCGACACTGGGCACCATGGGGGCAGGCGACACTGGGCACCATGGGGGCAGGTGACACTATGGGGGCTGGAGGCAGAGGCCACTTTAGGGGCAGAGGGCACGATGGGGACAGAGGACCCTGGACACTATGGGGTCATTAAGGGGGCAGAGGGCACTGGACACTATGGGGGCAGAGGGCACTATAGGGGCAGAGGGCACTATGGGGGCAGACGACACTGGGCACTATGGGGGCAGACAACACTATGGGGGCTAGGGGCAGAGGGCACTATGGGGACAGAGGACCCTGGACACTATGGGGTCATTATGGGGGCAGAGAGCACTGCGCACTGTGGGGGCAGGTGACACTGGGCATTATGGGGGGGGGGGGCGACACTGGGCATTATGGGGGGGCAGGCGACACTGGGCATTATGGGGGGGCAGGCGACACTGGGCACTGTGGGGGCAGGCGACACTGGGCACTGTGGGGGCAGGCGACACTGGGCACTGTGGGGGCAGGCGACACTGGGCACTGTGGGGGCAGGCGACACTGGGCACTGTGGGGGCAGGCGACACTGGGCACTGTGGGGGCAGGCGACACTGGGCACTGTGGGGGCAGGCGACACTGGGCACTGTGGGGGCAGGCGACACTGGGCACTGTGGGGGCAGGCGACACTGGGCACTGTGGGGGCAGGCGACTCTGGGCAGGCGACTCTGGGCACTGTGGGGGCAGGCGACTCTGGGCACTGTGGGGGCAGGCGACTCTGGGCACTGTGGGGGCAGGCGACTCTGGGCACTGTGGGGGCAGGCGACTCTGGGCACTGTGGGGGCAGGCGACTCTGGGCACTGTGGGGGCAGGCGACTCTGGGCACTGTGGGGGCAGACGACACTGGGCACTGTGGGGGCAGACAACACTATGGGGGCTGGAGGCAGAGGCCATTTTAGGGGCAGAGGGCACTATGGGGACAGAGGACCCTGGACACTATGGGGTCATTATGGGGGCAGAGAGCACTGGGCACTGTGGGGGCAGAGAGCACTGGGCACTGTGGGGGCAGGCGACACTGGGCATTATGGGGGGGCAGGCGACACTGGGCACTGTGGGGGCAGGCGACACTGGGCACTGTGGGGGCAGGCGACACTGGGCACTGTGGGGGCAGGCGACACTGGGCACTGTGGGGGCAGGCGACTCTGGGCACTGTGGGGGCAGGCGACTCTGGGCACTGTGGGGGCAGGCGACTCTGGGCACTGTGGGGGCAGGCGACTCTGGGCACTGTGGGGGGCAGGCGACTCTGGGCACTGTGGGGGCAGGCGACTCTGGGCACTGTGGGGGCAGGCGACTCTGGGCACTGTGGGGGCAGGCGACTCTGGGCACTGTGGGGGCAGGCGACTCTGGGCACTGTGGGGGCAGGCGACTCTGGGCACTGTGGGGGCAGGCGACTCTGGGCACTGTGGGGGCAGGCAACTCTCGGCACTGTGGGGGCAGGCGACTCTGGGCACTGTGGGGGCAGACGACACTGGGCACTATGGGGGCAGACAACACTATGGGGGCTGGAGGCAGAGGCCATTTTAGGGGCAGAGGACCCTGGACACTATGGGGTCATTATGGGGGCAGAGAGCACTGGGCACTGTGGGGGCAGGTGACACTGGGCATTGTGGGGGGGCAGGCGACACTGGGCATTGTGGGGGGGCAGGCGACACTGGGCACTGTGGGGGGGCAGGCGACACTGGGCACTGTGGGGGGGCAGGCGACACTGGGCACTGTGGGGGCAGGCGACACTGGGCACTGTGGGGGCAGGCGACACTGGGCACTGTGGGGGCAGGCGACACTGGGCACTGTGGGGGCAGGCGACACTGGGCACTGTGGGGGCAGGCGACTCTGGGCACTGTGGGGGCAGGCGACTCTGGGCACTGTGGGGGCAGGCGACTCTGGGCACTGTGGGGGCAGACGACACTGGGCACTATGGGGGCAGACGACACTGGGCACTATGGGGGCAGACGACACTAGGCACTATGGGGGCAGACGACACTAGGCACTATGGGGGCAGACAACATTGGGCACTATTGGGGCTGGAGGCAGAGGCCACTTTAGGGGCAAAGGGCACTGGACACTATAAGGGCCACTATGGGGGCAGAGGGCACTGTGGGGGCAGACGACACTGGGCACTGTGGGGGCAGACGACACTGGGCACTGTGGGGGCAGAGGACACTGGGCACTGTGGGGGCAGAGGACACTGGGCACTGTGGGGGCAGACGGCACTATGGGGGCTGGAGGCACAGGGCACTATGGGGGCAGAGGGTACAGGGCACTATGGGGGCAGAGGGCACAGGGCACTATGGGGGCAGAGGGCACAGGGCACTATGGGGGCAGAGGGCACTATGGGGGCAGAGGGCACAGGGCACTATGGGGGCACTGGGCACTATGGGGGCACTGGGCACTATGGGGGCACTGGGCACTATGGGGGCACTGGGCACTATGGGGGCAGACGACACTGGGCATTATGGGGGCTGGAGGCAGAGGCCACTTTAGGGGCAAAGGGCACTGGACACTATGAGGGCCACTATGGGGGCAGAGGGCACTGGGCATTATTGGGGCAGGGGGCACTGTGGGGGCAGGGGGCACTGTGGGGGCAGACGACACTGGGCACTGTGGGGGCAGACGACACTGGGCACTGTGGGGGCAGATGACACAGGGCACTGTGGGGGCAGACGAAACTGGGCACTGTGGGGGCAGACGACACTGGGCACTGTGGGGGCAGACGACACTGGGCACTGTGGGGGCAGACGACACTGGGCACTGTGGGGGCAGACGACACTGGGCACTGTGGGGGCAGACGACACTGGGCACTGTGGGGGCAGACGACACTGGGCACTGTGGGGGCAGACGACACTGGGCACTGTGGGGGCAGACGACACTGGGCACTGTGGGGGCAGACGACACTGGGCACTGTGGGGGCAGACGACACTGGGCACTGTGGGGGCAGACAACACTATGAGGGCTGGAGGCAGAGGCTACTTTAGGGGCAGAGGGCACTATGGGGGCAGAGGGCACTGGGAACTATGGGGGCAGAGGGCACTGGGCACTATGGGGGCAGGCGACACTGGGCACTATGGGGGCAGGCGACACTGGGCACTATGGGGGCAGGCGAAACTGGGCACTATGGGGGCAGGCGAAACTGGGCACTATGGGGGCAGGCGACACTGGGCACTATGGGGGCAGGCGACACTGGGCACTATGGGGGCAGGCGACACTGGGCACCATGGGGGCAGGCGACACTATGGGGGCTGGAGGCAGAGGCCACTTTAGGGGCAGAGGGCACTATGGGGACAGAGGACCCTGGACACTATGGGGTCATTAAGGGGGCAGAGGGCACTGGACACTGTGGGGGCAGAGGGCCCTGGGCACTGTGGGAGCAGAGGGCCCTGGGCACTATGGGAGCAGAGGGCCCTGGGCACTATGGGAGCAGAGGGCCCTGGGCACTATGGGAGCAGAGGGCCCTGGGCACTATGGGAGCAGAGGGCCCTGGGCACTATGGGGGCAGAGGGCCCTGGGCACTATGGGGGCAGAGGGCCCTGGGCACTATGGGGGCAGAGGGCCCTGGGCACTATGGGGGCAGAGGGCCCTGGGCACTATGGGGGCAGAGGGCCCTGGGCACTATGGGGGCAGAGGGCCCTGGGCACTAAGGGGGCAGAGGGCCCTGGGCACCGTGGGGGCAGAGGGCCCTGGGCACTAAGGGGGCAGAGGGCCCTGGGCACCGTGGGGGCAGAGGGCCCTGGGCACCGTGGGGGCAGAGGGCACTGGGCACCGTGGGGGCAGACGACACTGGGCACCGTGGGGGCAGACGACACTGGGCACCGTGGGGGCAGACGACACTGGGCACCGTGGGGGCAGACGACACTGGGCACCGTGAGGGCAGACGACACTGGGCACCGTGGGGGCAGACGACACTATGGGGGCTGGAGGCAGAGGCCACTTTAGGGGCAGAGGGCACTATGGGGACAGAGGACCCTGGACACTATGGGGTCATTATGGGGGCAGAGGGCACTGGGCACTATGAGGGCAGGCGACACTGGGCATTATGGGGGGCAGGCGACACTGGGCATTATGGGGGGCAGGCGACACTGGGCACTATGGGGGCAGGCGACACTGGGCACTATGGGGGCAGGCGACACTGGGCACTATGGGGGCAGGCGACACTGGGCACCATGGGGGCAGGTGACACTATGGGGGCTGGAGGCAGAGGCCACTTTAGGGGCAGAGGGCACTATGGGAACAGAGGACCCTGGACACTATGGGGTCATTATGGGGGCAGAGGGCACTGGGCACTATGGGGGCAGGCGACACTGGGCATTTTGGGGGGCAGGCGAAACTGGGCACTATGGGGGCAGGCGACACTGGGCACCATGGGGGCAGGCGACACTGGGCACCATGGGGGCAGGCGACACTGGGCACCATGGGGGCAGGCGACACTGGGCACCATGGGGGCAGGCGACACTGGGCACCATGGGGGCAGGCGACACTGGGCACCATGGGGGCAGGCGACACTGGGCACCATGGGGGCAGGTGACACTATGGGGGCTGGAGGCAGAGGCCACTTTAGGGGCAGAGGGCACGATGGGGACAGAGGACCCTGGACACTATGGGGTCATTAAGGGGGCAGAGGGCACTGGACACTATGGGGGCAGAGGGCACTATAGGGGCAGAGGGCACTATGGGGGCAGACGACACTGGGCACTATGGGGGCAGACAACACTATGGGGGCTAGGGGCAGAGGGCACTATGGGGACAGAGGACCCTGGACACTATGGGGTCATTATGGGGGCAGAGAGCACTGGGCACTGTGGGGGCAGGTGACACTGGGCATTATGGGGGGGGGGGCGACACTGGGCATTATGGGGGGGCAGGCGACACTGGGCATTATGGGGGGGCAGGCGACACTGGGCACTGTGGGGGCAGGCGACACTGGGCACTGTGGGGGCAGGCGACACTGGGCACTGTGGGGGCAGGCGACACTGGGCACTGTGGGGGCAGGCGACACTGGGCACTGTGGGGGCAGGCGACACTGGGCACTGTGGGGGCAGGCGACACTGGGCACTGTGGGGGCAGGCGACACTGGGCACTGTGGGGGCAGGCGACTCTGGGCAGGCGACTCTGGGCACTGTGGGGGCAGGCGACTCTGGGCACTGTGGGGGCAGGCGACTCTGGGCACTGTGGGGGCAGGCGACTCTGGGCACTGTGGGGGCAGGCGACTCTGGGCACTGTGGGGGCAGGCGACTCTGGGCACTGTGGGGGCAGACGACACTGGGCACTGTGGGGGCAGACAACACTATGGGGGCTGGAGGCAGAGGCCATTTTAGGGGCAGAGGGCACTATGGGGACAGAGGACCCTGGACACTATGGGGTCATTATGGGGGCAGAGAGCACTGGGCACTGTGGGGGCAGAGAGCACTGGGCACTGTGGGGGCAGGCGACACTGGGCATTATGGGGGGGCAGGCGACACTGGGCACTGTGGGGGCAGGCGACACTGGGCACTGTGGGGGCAGGCGACACTGGGCACTGTGGGGGCAGGCGACACTGGGCACTGTGGGGGCAGGCGACTCTGGGCACTGTGGGGGCAGGCGACTCTGGGCACTGTGGGGGCAGGCGACTCTGGGCACTGTGGGGGCAGGCGACTCTGGGCACTGTGGGGGCAGGCGACTCTGGGCACTGTGGGGGCAGGCGACTCTGGGCACTGTGGGGGCAGGCGACTCTGGGCACTGTGGGGGCAGGCGACTCTGGGCACTGTGGGGGCAGGCGACTCTGGGCACTGTGGGGGCAGGCGACTCTGGGCACTGTGGGGGCAGGCAACTCTCGGCACTGTGGGGGCAGGCGACTCTGGGCACTGTGGGGGCAGACGACACTGGGCACTATGGGGGCAGACAACACTATGGGGGCTGGAGGCAGAGGCCATTTTAGGGGCAGAGGACCCTGGACACTATGGGGTCATTATGGGGGCAGAGAGCACTGGGCACTGTGGGGGCAGGTGACACTGGGCATTATGGGGGGGCAGGCGACACTGGGCATTGTGGGGGGGCAGGCGACACTGGGCACTGTGGGGGGGCAGGCGACACTGGGCACTGTGGGGGGGCAGGCGACACTGGGCACTGTGGGGGCAGGCGACACTGGGCACTGTGGGGGCAGGCGACACTGGGCACTGTGGGGGCAGGCGACACTGGGCACTGTGGGGGCAGGCGACACTGGGCACTGTGGGGGCAGGCGACTCTGGGCACTGTGGGGGCAGGCGACTCTGGGCACTGTGGGGGCAGGCGACTCTGGGCACTGTGGGGGCAGGCGACTCTGGGCACTGTGGGGGCAGGCGACTCTGGGCACTGTGGGGGCAGGCGACTCTGGGCACTGTGGGGGCAGGCGACTCTGGGCACTGTGGGGGCAGGCGACTCTGGGCACTGTGGGGGCAGGCGACTCTGGGCACTGTGGGGGCAGACGACACTGGGCACTATGGGGGCAGACGACACTGGGCACTATGGGGGCAGACGACACTGGGCACTATGGGGGCAGACGACACTGGGCACTATGGGGGCAGACGACACTGGGCACTATGGGGGCAGACGACACTGGGCACTATGGGGGCAGACGACACTAGGCACTATGGGGGCAGACGACACTAGGCACTATGGGGGCAGACAACATTGGGCACTATTGGGGCTGGAGGCAGAGGCCACTTTAGGGGCAAAGGGCACTGGACACTATAAGGGCCACTATGGGGGCAGAGGGCACTGTGGGGGCAGACGACACTGGGCACTGTGGGGGCAGACGACACTGGGCACTGTGGGGGCAGACGACACTGGGCACTGTGGGGGCAGAGGACACTGGGCACTGTGGGGGCAGAGGACACTGGGCACTGTGGGGGCAGACGGCACTATGGGGGCTGGAGGCACAGGGCACTATGGGGGCAGAGGGTACAGGGCACTATGGGGGCAGAGGGCACAGGGCACTATGGGGGCAGAGGGCACAGGGCACTATGGGGGCAGAGGGCACTATGGGGGCAGAGGGCACAGGGCACTATGGGGGCACTGGGCACTATGGGGGCACTGGGCACTATGGGGGCACTGGGCACTATGGGGGCACTGGGCACTATGGGGGCACTGGGCACTATGGGGGCTGGAGGCAGAGGCCACTTTAGGGGCAAAGGGCACTGGACACTATGAGGGCCACTATGGGGGCAGAGGGCACTGGGCATTATTGGGGCAGGGGGCACTGTGGGGGCAGGGGGCACTGTGGGGGCAGACGACACTGGGCACTGTGGGGGCAGACGACACTGGGCACTGTGGGGGCAGATGACACAGGGCACTGTGGGGGCAGACGACACTGGGCACTGTGGGGGCAGACGACACTGGGCACTGTGGGGGCAGACGACACTGGGCACTGTGGGGGCAGACGACACTGGGCACTGTGGGGGCAGACGACACTGGGCACTGTGGGGGCAGACGACACTGGGCACTGTGGGGGCAGACGACACTGGGCACTGTGGGGGCAGACGACACTGGGCACTGTGGGGGCAGACGACACTGGGCACTGTGGGGGCAGACGACACTGGGCACTGTGGGGGCAGACAACACTATGAGGGCTGGAGGCAGAGGCTACTTTAGGGGCAGAGGGCACTATGGGGGCAGAGGGCACTGGGAACTATGGGGGCAGAGGGCACTGGGCACTATGGGGGCAGGCGACACTGGGCACTATGGGGGCAGGCGACACTGGGCACTATGGGGGCAGGCGAAACTGGGCACTATGGGGGCAGGCGAAACTGGGCACTATGGGGGCAGGCGACACTGGGCACTATGGGGGCAGGCGACACTGGGCACTATGGGGGCAGGCGACACTGGGCACCATGGGGGCAGGCGACACTATGGGGGCTGGAGGCAGAGGCCACTTTAGGGGCAGAGGGCACTATGGGGACAGAGGACCCTGGACACTATGGGGTCATTAAGGGGGCAGAGGGCACTGGACACTGTGGGGGCAGAGGGCCCTGGGCACTGTGGGAGCAGAGGGCCCTGGGCACTATGGGAGCAGAGGGCCCTGGGCACTATGGGAGCAGAGGGCCCTGGGCACTATGGGAGCAGAGGGCCCTGGGCACTATGGGAGCAGAGGGCCCTGGGCACTATGGGGGCAGAGGGCCCTGGGCACTATGGGGGCAGAGGGCCCTGGGCACTATGGGGGCAGAGGGCCCTGGGCACTATGGGGGCAGAGGGCCCTGGGCACTATGGGGGCAGAGGGCCCTGGGCACTATGGAGGCAGAGGGCCCTGGGCACTATGGGGGCAGAGGGCCCTGGGCACTATGGGGGCAGAGGGCCCTGGGCACTATGGGGGCAGAGGGCCCTGGGCACCGTGGGGGCAGAGGGCCCTGGGCACCGTGGGGGCAGAGGGCCCTGGGCACTAAGGGGGCAGAGGGCCCTGGGCACCGTGGGGGCAGAGGGCCCTGGGCACCGTGGGGGCAGAGGGCACTGGACACCGTGGGGGCAGACGACACTGGGCACCGTGGGGGCAGACGACACTGGGCACCGTGGGGGCAGACGACACTGGGCACCGTGGGGGCAGACGACACTGGGCACCGTGGGGGCAGACGACACTGGGCACCGTGGGGGCAGACGACACTGGGCACCGTGGGGGCAGACGACACTGGGCACAGTGGGGGCAGACGACACTGGGCACCGTTGGGGCAGACGACACTGGGCACCGTGGGGGCAGACACTGGGCACCGTGGGGGCAGACGACACTGGGCACCGTGGGGGCAGACGACACTGGGCACCGTGGGGGCAGACGACACTATGGGGGCTGGAGGCAGAGGCCACTTTAGGGGCAGAGGGCACTATGGGGACAGAGGACCCTGGACACTATGGGGTCATTATGGGGGCAGAGGGCACTGGGCACTATGAGGGCAGGCGACACTGGGCATTATGGGGGGCAGGCGACACTGGGCATTATGGGGGGCAGGCGACACTGGGCACTATGGGGGCAGGCGACACTGGGCACCATGGGGGCAGGCGACACTGGGCACCATGGGGGCAGGTGACACTATGGGGGCTGGAGGCAGAGGCCACTTTAGGGGCAGAGGGCACTATGGGAACAGAGGACCCTGGACACTATGGGGTCATTATGGGGGCAGAGGGCACTGGGCACTATGGGGGCAGGCGACACTGGGCATTTTGGGGGGCAGGCGAAACTGGGCACTATGGGGGCAGGCGACACTGGGCACCATGGGGGCAGGCGACACTGGGCACCATGGGGGCAGGCGACACTGGGCACCATGGGGGCAGGCGACACTGGGCACCATGGGGGCAGGCGACACTGGGCACCATGGGGGCAGGTGACACTATGGGGGCTGGAGGCAGAGGCCACTTTAGGGGCAGAGGGCACGATGGGGACAGAGGACCCTGGACACTATGGGGTCATTAAGGGGGCAGAGGGCACTGGACACTATGGGGGCAGAGGGCACTATAGGGGCAGAGGGCACTATGGGGGCAGACGACACTGGGCACTATGGGGGCAGACAACACTATGGGGGCTAGGGGCAGAGGGCACTATGGGGACAGAGGACCCTGGACACTATGGGGTCATTATGGGGGCAGAGAGCACTGGGCACTGTGGGGGCAGGTGACACTGGGCATTATGGGGGGGCAGGCGACACTGGGCATTATGGGGGGGCAGGCGACACTGGGCATTATGGGGGGGCAGGCGACACTGGGCATTATGGGGGGGCAGGCGACACTGGGCACTGTGGGGGCAGGCGACACTGGGCACTGTGGGGGCAGGCAACACTGGGCACTGTGGGGGCAGGCGACACTGGGCACTGTGGGGGCAGGCGACACTGGGCACTGTGGGGGCAGGCGACACTGGGCACTGTGGGGGCAGGCGACACTGGGCACTGTGGGGGCAGGCGACTCTGGGCACTGTGGGGGCAGGCGACTCTGGGCACTGTGGGGGCAGGCGACTCTGGGCACTGTGGGGGCAGGCGACTCTGGGCACTGTGGGGGCAGGCGACTCTGGGCACTGTGGGGGCAGACGACACTGGGCACTATGGGGGCAGACAACACTATGGGGGCTGGAGGCAGAGGCCATTTTAGGGGCAGAGGGCACTATGGGGACAGAGGACCCTGGACACTATGGGGTCATTATGGGGGCAGAGAGCACTGGGCACTGTGGGGGCAGGTGACACTGGGCATTATGAGGGGGCAGGCGACACTGGGCATTATGGGGGGGCAGGCGACACTGGGCACTGTGGGGGCAGGCGACACTGGGCACTGTGGGGGCAGGCGACTCTGGGCACTGTGGGGGCAGGCGACTCTGGGCACTGTGGGGGCAGGCGACTCTGGGCACTGTGGGGGCAGGCTACTCTGGGCACTGTGGGGGCAGGCGACTCTGGGCACTGTGGGGGCAGGCGACTCTGGGCACTGTGGGGGCAGGCGACTCTGGGCACTGTGGGGGCAGGCGACTCTGGGCACTGTGGGGGCAGGCGACTCTGGGCACTGTGGGGGCAGGCGACTCTGGGCACTGTGGGGGCAGGCGACTCTGGGCACTGTGGGGGCAGACGACACTGGGCACTATAGGGGCAGACAACACTATGGGGGCTGGAGGCAGAGGCCATTTTAGGGGCAGAGGACCCTGGACACTATGGGGTCATTATGGGGGCAGAGAGCACTGGGCACTGTGGGGGCAGGTGACACTGGGCATTATGGGGGGGCAGGCGACACTGGGCATTATGGGGGGGCAGGCGACACTGGGCATTATGGGGGGGCAGGCGACACTGGGCACTGTGGGGGCAGGTGACACTGGGCACTGTGGGGGCAGGCGACACTGGGCACTGTGGGGGCAGGCGACACTGGGCACTGTGGGGGCAGGCGACACTGGGCACTGTGGGGGCAGGCGACTCTGGGCACTGTGGGGGCAGGCGACACTGGGCACTGTGGGGGCAGGCAACTCTGGGCACTGTGGGGGCAGGCAACTCTGGGCACTGTGGGGGCAGGCGACTCTGGGCACTGTGGGGGCAGGCGACTCTGGGCACTGTGGGGGCAGGCGACTCTGGGCACTGTGGGGGCAGGCGACTCTGGGCACTGTGGGGGCAGGCGACTCTGGGCACTGTGGGGGCAGGCGACTCTGGGCACTGTGGGGGCAGACGACACTGGGCACTGTGGGGGCAGACGACACGGCACTGTGGGGGCAGACGACACTGGGCACTATGGGGGCAGACGACACTGGGCACTATGGGGGCAGACGACATTGGGCACTATGGGGGCAGACGACATTGGGCACTATGGGGGCAGATGACACTGGGCACTATGGGGGCAGACGACACTGGGCACTATGGGGGCAGACGACACTGGGCACTATGGGGGCAGACGACACTAGGCACTATGGGGGCAGACGACACTAGGCACTATGGGGGCAGACGACACTAGGCACTATGGGGGCAGACAACATTGGGCACTATTGGGGCTGGAGGCAGAGGCCACTTTAGGGGCAAAGGGCAATGGACACTATAAGGGCCACTATGGGGGCAGAGGGCACTGTGGGGGCAGACGACACTGGGCACTGTGGGGGCAGACGACACTGGGCACTGTGGGGGCAGACGACACTGGGCACTGTGGGGGCAGACGACACTGGGCACTGTGGGGGCAGAGGACACTGGGCACTGTGGGGGCAGACGGCACTATGGGGGCTGGAGGCACAGGGCACTATGGGGGCAGAGGGCACAGGGCACTATGGGGGCAGAGGGCACAGGGCACTATGGGGGCAGAGGGCACAGGGCACTATGGGGGCAGAGGGCACAGGGCACTATGGGGGCAGAGGGCACTATGGGGGCAGAGGGCACAGGGCACTATGGGGGCACTGGGCACTATGGGGGCACTGGGCACTATGGGGGCACTGGGCACTATGGGGGCACTGGGCACTATGGGGGCAGACGACACTGGGCATTATGGGGGCTGGAGGCAGAGGGCACTATTGGGGCAGAGGGCACAGGGCACTATTGGGGCAGAGGGCACAGGGCACTATGGGGGCAGAGGGCACAGGGCACTGTGGGGGCAGGGGGCACTGTGGGGGCAGACGACACTGGGCACTGTGGGGGCAGACGACACTGGGCACTGTGGGGGCAGACGACACTGGGCACTATGGGGGCAGACGACACTATGGGTGTAGACGACACTGGGCACTATGGGGGTAGAGGGCACTATGGGGGCTGGAGGCAGAGGCCACTTTAGGGGCAAAGGGCACTGGACACTATAAGGGCCACTATGGGGGCAGAGGGCACTGTATGGGCAGACGACACTGGGCACTGTGGGGGCAGACGACACTGGGCACTGTGGGGGCAGACGACACTGGGCACTATGGGGGCAGACGGCACTATGGGGGCTGGAGGCACAGGGCACTATTGGGGCAGAGGGCACAGGGCACTATTGGGGCAGAGGGCACAGGGCACTATGGGGGCAGAGGGCACAGGGCACTATGGGGGCAGACGACACTATGGGGGCTGGAGGCACAGGGCACTATTGGGGCAGAGGGCACAGGGCACTATTGGGGCAGAGGGCACAGGGCACTATGGGGGCAGAGGGCACAGGGCACTATGGGGGCAGAGGGCACAGGGCACTATGGGGGCAGACGACACTATGGGGGCTGGAGGCACAGGGCACTATGGGGGCAGAGGGCACAGGGCACTATGGGGGCAGAGGGTACAGGGCACTATGGGGGCACTGGGCACTATGGGGGCACTGGGCACTATGGGGGCAGACGACACTGGGCATTATGGGGGCTGGAGGCAGAGGCCACTTTAGGGGCAAAGGGCACTGGACACTATGAGGGCCACTATGGGGGCAGAGGGCACTGGGCATTATTGGGGCAGGGGGCACTGTGGGGGCAGACGACACTGGGCACTGTGGGGGCAGACGACACTGGGCACTGTGGGGGCAGACGACACTGGGCACTGTGGGGGCAGACGACACTGGGCACTGTGGGGGCAGACGACACTGGGCACTGTGGGGGCAGACGACACTGGGCACTATGGGGGCAGACGACACTGGGCACTATGGGGGCAGACGACACTGGGCACTATGGGGGCAGACGACACTATGGGGGCTGGAGGCAGAGGGCACTATGGGGGCATACGACACTATGGGTGCAGACGACACTGGACACTATGAGGGCAGACGACACTGGGCAATATGGGGGTAGAGGGCACTATGGGGGCTGGAGGCAGAGGCCACTTTAGGGGCAAAGGGCACTGGACACTATAAGGGCCACTGTGGGGGCAGAGGGCACTGTGGGGGCAGACGACACTGGGCACTGTGGGGGCAGACGACACTGGGCACTGTGGGGGCAGACGACACTGGGCACTGTGGGGGCAGACGACACTGGGCACTGTGGGGGCAGACGACACTATGGGGGCTGGAGGCACAGGGCACTATTGGGGCAGAGGGCACTGGGCACTATGGGGGCAGACGACACTGGGCACTATGGGGGCAGACGACACTATGGGGGCTGGAGGCAGAGGCCACTTTAGGGGCAGAGGGCACTGTGGGGACAGAGGACTCTGGACACTATGGGTTCATTATGGGGGCAGAGGGCACTGTGGGGGCAGGCGACACTGGGCACTGTGGGGGCAGGCGACACTGGGCACTGTGGGGGCAGGCGACACTGGGCACTGTGGGGGCAGACGACACTGGGCACTGTGGGGGCAGACGACACTGGGCACTGTGGGGGCAGACGACACTGGGCACTGTGGGGGCAGACGACACTGGGCACTGTGGGGGCAGACGACACTGGGCACTGTGGGGGCAGATGACACTGGGCACTGTGGGGGCAGACAACACTATGGGGGCAGGAGGCAGAGGCTACTTTAGGGGCAGAGGGCACTGGACACTATAAGGGCCACTATGGGGGCAGAGGGCACTGTGGGGGCAGAGGGCACCGTGGGGGCAGACGACACTGGGCACTGTGGGGGCAGGCGACACTGGGCACTGTGGGGGCAGGCGACACTGGGCACTGTGGGGGCAGGCGACTCTGGGCACTGTGGGGGCAGGCGACTCTGGGCACTGTGGGGGCAGGCGACTCTGGGCACTGTGGGGGCAGGCGACTCTGGGCACTGTGGGGGCAGGCGACTCTGGGCACTGTGGGGGCAGGCGACTCTGGGCACTGTGGGGGCAGGCGACTCTGGGCACTGTGGGGGCAGGCGACTCTGGGCACTGTGGGGGCAGACGACACTGGGCACTATGGGGGCAGACGACACTGGGCACTATGGGGGCAGACGACACTGGGCACTATGGGGGCAGACGACACTGGGCACTATGGGGGCAGACGACACTGGGCACTATGGGGGCAGACGACACTGGGCACTATGGGGGCAGACGACACTGGGCACTATGGGGGCAGACGACACTGGGCACTATGGGGGCAGACGACACTAGGCACTATGGGGGCAGACGACACTAGGCACTATGGGGGCAGACGACACTAGGCACTATGGGGGCAGACAACATTGGGCACTATTGGGGCTGGAGGCAGAGGCCACTTTAGGGGCAAAGGGCACTGGACACTATAAGGGCCACTATGGGGGCAGAGGGCACTGTGGGGGCAGACGACACTGGGCACTGTGGGGGCAGACGACACTGGGCACTGTGGGGGCAGACGACACTGGGCACTGTGGGGGCAGAGGACACTGGGCACTGTGGGGGCAGAGGACACTGGGCACTGTGGGGGCAGACGGCACTATGGGGGCTGGAGGCACAGGGCACTATGGGGGCAGAGGGTACAGGGCACTATGGGGGCAGAGGGCACAGGGCACTATGGGGGCAGAGGGCACAGGGCACTATGGGGGCAGAGGGCACAATGGGGGCAGAGGGCACAATGGGGGCACTGGGCACTATGGGGGCACTGGGCACTATGGGGGCACTGGGCACTATGGGGGCACTGGGCACTATGGGGGCAGACGACACTGGGCATTATGGGGGCTGGAGGCAGAGGCCACTTTAGGGGCAAAGGGCACTGGACACTATGAGGGCCACTATGGGGGCAGAGGGCACTGGGCATTATTGGGGCAGGGGGCACTGTGGGGGCAGGGGGCACTGTGGGGGCAGACGACACTGGGCACTGTGGGGGCAGACGACACTGGGCACTGTGGGGGCAGATGACACAGGGCACTATGGGGGCAGAGGGCACTATGGGGGCAGAGGGCACAGGGCACTATGGGGGCAGAGGGCACAGGGCACTATGGGGGCAGACGACACTGGGCACTATGGGGGCAGACGACACTATGGGGGCTGGAGGCAGAGGCCACTTTAGGGGCAGAGGGCACTGTGGGGACAGAGGACCCTGGACACTATGGGGTCATTGTGGGGGCAGAGGGCACTGTGGGGGCAGGCGACACTGGGCACTGTGGGGGCAGGAGACACTGGGCACTGTGGGGGCAGACGAAACTGGGCACTGTGGGGGCAGACGACACTGGGCACTGTGGGGGCAGACGACACTGGGCACTGTGGGGGCAGACGACACTGGGCACTGTGGGGGCAGACGACACTGGGCACTGTGGGGGCAGACAACACTATGAGGGCTGGAGGCAGAGGCTACTTTAGGGGCAGAGGGCACTATGGGGGCAGAGGGCACTGGGAACTATGGGGGCAGAGGGCACTGGGCACTATGGGGGCAGGCGACACTGGGCACTATGGGGGCAGGCGACACTGGGCACTATGGGGGCAGGCGAAACTGGGCACTATGGGGGCAGGCGAAACTGGGCACTATGGGGGCAGGCGACACTGGGCACTATGGGGGCAGGCGACACTGGGCACTATGGGGGCAGGCGACACTGGGCACCATGGGGGCAGGCGACAGAGGCCACTTTAGGGGCAGAGGGCACTATGGGGACAGAGGACCCTGGACACTATGGGGTCATTAAGGGGGCAGAGGGCACTGGACACTGTGGGGGCAGAGGGCCCTGGGCACTATGGGAGCAGAGGGCCCTGGGCACTATGGGAGCAGAGGGCCCTGGGCACTATGGGAGCAGAGGGCCCTGGGCACTATGGGAGCAGAGGGCCCTGGGCACTATGGGGGCAGAGGGCCCTGGGCACTATGGGGGCAGAGGGCCCTGGGCACTATGGGGGCAGAGGGCCCTGGGAACTATGGGGGCAGAGGGCCCTGGGCACTATGGGGGCAGAGGGCCCTGGGCACTATGGGGGCAGAGGGCCCTGGGCACTATGGGGGCAGAGGGCCCTGGGCACTATGGGGGCAGAGGGCCCTGGGCACTATGGGGGCAGAGGGCCCTGGGCACTAAGGGGGCAGAGGGCCCTGGGCACCGTGGGGGCAGAGGGCCCTGGGCACCGTGGGGGCAGAGGGCACTGGACACCGTGGGGGCAGAGGGCACTGGGCACCGTGGGGGCAGACGACACTGGGCACCGTGGGGGCAGACGACACTGGGCACCGTGGGGGCAGACGACACTGGGCACCGTGGGGGCAGACGACACTGGGCACCGTGGGGGCAGACGACACTGGGCACCGTTGGGGGCAGACGACACTGGGCACCGTTGGGGCAGACGACACTGGGCACCGTTGGGGCAGACGACACTGGGCACCGTGGGGGCAGACACTGGGCACCGTGGGGGCAGACACTGGGCACCGTGGGGGCAGACACTGGGCACCGTGGGGGCAGACGACACTGGGCACCGTGGGGGCAGACGACACTATGGGGGCTGGAGGCAGAGGCCACTTTAGGGGCAGAGGGCACTATGGGGACAGAGGACCCTGGACACTATGGGGTCATTATGGGGGCAGAGGGCACTGGGCACTATGAGGGCAGGCGACACTGGGCATTATGGGGGGCAGGCGACACTGGGCATTATGGGGGGCAGGCGACACTGGGCACTATGGGGGCAGGCGACACTGGGCACTATGGGGGCAGGCGACACTGGGCACCATGGGGGCAGGCGACACTGGGCACCATGGGGGCAGGTGACACTATGGGGGCTGGAGGCAGAGGCCACTTTAGGGGCAGAGGGCACTATGGGAACAGAGGACCCTGGACACTATGGGGTCATTATGGGGGCAGAGGGCACTGGGCACTATGGGGGCAGGCGAAACTGGGCATTTTGGGGGGCAGGCGAAACTGGGCACTATGGGGGCAGGCGACACTGGGCACCATGGGGGCAGGCGACACTGGGCACCATGGGGGCAGGCGACACTGGGCACCATGGGGGCAGGCGACACGGCACCATGGGGGCAGGCGACACTGGGCACCATGGGGGCAGGCGACACTGGGCACCATGGGGGCAGGCGACACTGGGCACCATGGGGGCAGGTGACACTATGGGGGCTGGAGGCAGAGGCCACTTTAGGGGCAGAGGGCACGATGGGGACAGAGGACCCTGGACACTATGGGGTCATTAAGGGGGCAGAGGGCACTGGACACTATGGGGGCAGAGGGCACTATAGGGGCAGAGGGCACTATGGGGGCAGACGACACTGGGCACTATGGGGACAGAGGACCCTGGACACTATGGGGTCATTATGGGGGCAGAGAGCACTGGGCACTGTGGGGGCAGGTGACACTGGGCATTATGGGGGGGCAGGCGACACTGGGCATTATGGGGGGGCAGGCGACACTGGGCATTATGGGGGGGCAGGCGACACTGGGCATTATGGGGGGGCAGGCGACACTGGGCACTGTGGGGGCAGGCGACACTGGGCACTGTGGGGGCAGGCGACACTGGGCACTGTGGGGGCAGGCGACACTGGGCACTGTGGGGGCAGGCGACACTGGGCACTGTGGGGGCAGGCGACTCTGGGCACTGTGGGGGCAGGCGACTCTGGGCACTGTGGGGGCAGGCGACTCTGGGCACTGTGGGGGCAGGCGACTCTGGGCACTGTGGGGGCAGGCGACTCTGGGCACTGTGGGGGCAGGCGACTCTGGGCACTGTGGGGGCAGGCGACTCTGGGCACTGTGGGGGCAGGCGACTCTGGGCACTGTGGGGGCAGACGACACTGGGCACTATGGGGGCAGACAACACTATGGGGGCTGGAGGCAGAGGCCATTTTAGGGGCAGAGGGCACTATGGGGACAGAGGACCCTGGACACTATGGGGTCATTATGGGGGCAGAGAGCACTGGGCACTGTGGGGGCAGGTGACACTGGGCATTATGGGGGGGCAGGCGACACTGGGCATTATGGGGGGGCAGGCGACACTGGGCACTGTGGGGGCAGGCGACACTGGGCACTGTGGGGGCAGGCGACACTGGGCACTGTGGGGGCAGGCGACACTGGGCACTGTGGGGGCAGGCGACACTGGGCACTGTGGGGGCAGGCGACACTGGGCACTGTGGGGGCAGGCGACACTGGGCACTGTGGGGGCAGGCGACACTGGGCACTGTGGGGGCAGGCGACTCTGGGCACTGTGGGGGCAGGCGACACTGGGCACTGTGGGGGCAGGCGACTCTGGGCACTGTGGGGGCAGGCGACTCTGGGCACTGTGGGGGCAGGCGACTCTGGGCACTGTGGGGGCAGGCGACTCTGGGCACTGTGGGGGCAGGCGACTTTGGGCACTGTGGGGGCAGGCGACTCTGGGCACTGTGGGGGCAGGCGACTCTGGGCACTGTGGGGGCAGGCGACTCTGGGCACTGTGGGGGCAGACGACACTGGGCACTGTGGGGGCAGACGACACTGGGCACTATGGGGGCAGACGACACTGGGCACTATGGGGGCAGACGACACTGGGCACTATGGGGGCAGACGACACTGGGCACTATGGGGGCAGACGACACTGGGCACTATGGGGGCAGACGACACTGGGCACTATGGGGGCAGACGACACTGGGCACTATGGGGGCAGACGACACTGGGCACTATGGGGGCAGACGACACTGGGCACTATGGGGGCAGACGACACTGGGCACTATGGGGGCAGACGACACTGGGCACTATGGGGGCAGACGACACTAGGCACTATGGGGGCAGACAACATTGGGCACTATTGGGGCTGGAGGCAGAGGCCACTTTAGGGGCAAAGGGCAATGGACACTATAAGGGCCACTATGGGGGCAGAGGGCACTGTGGGGGCAGACGACACTGGGCACTGTGGGGGCAGAGGACACTGGGCACTGTGGGGGCAGACGGCACTATGGGGGCTGGAGGCACAGGGCACTATGGGGGCAGAGGGCACAGGGCACTATGGGGGCAGAGGGCACAGGGCACTATGGGCGCAGAGGGCACATGGCACTATGGGGGCAGAGGGCACTATGGGGGCAGAGGGCACAGGGCACTATGGGGGCACTGGGCACTATGGGGGCACTGGGCACTATGGGGGCACTGGGCACTATGGGGGCAGACGACACTGGGCATTATGGGGGCTGGAGGCAGAGGCCACTTTAGGGGCAAAGGGCACTGGACACTATGAGGGCCACTATGGGGGCAGAGGGCACTGGGCATTATTGGGGCAGGGGGCACTGTGGGGGCAGGGGGCACTGGGCACTGTGGGGGCAGACGACACTGGGCACTGTGGGGGCAGACGACACTGGGCACTGTGGGGGCAGATGACACTGGGCACTATGGGGGCAGACGACACTGGGCACTATGGGGGCAGACGACACTATGGGTGTAGACGACACTGGGCACTATGGGGGTAGAGGGCACTATGGGGGCTGGAGGCAGAGGCCACTTTAGGGGCAAAGGGCACTGGACACTATAAGGGCCACTATGGGGGCAGAGGGCACTGTATGGGCAGACGACACTGGGCACTGTGGGGGCAGACGACACTGGGCACTGTGGGGGCAGACGACACTGGGCACTATGGGGGCAGACGGCACTATGGGGGCTGGAGGCACAGGGCACTATTGGGGCAGAGGGCACAGGGCACTATTGGGGCAGAGGGCACAGGGCACTATGGGGGCAGAGGGCACAGGGCACTATGGGGGCAGACGACACTGGGCACTATGGGGGCAGACGACACTATGGGGGCTGGAGGCACAGGGCACTATTGGGGCAGAGGGCACAGGGCACTATTGGGGCAGAGGGCACAGGGCACTATGGGGGCAGAGGGCACAGGGCACTATGGGGGCAGAGGGCACAGGGCACTATGGGGGCAGACGACACTATGGGGGCTGGAGGCACAGGGCACTATTGGGGCTGGAGGCACAGGGCACTATGGGGGCAGAGGGCACAGGGCACTATGGGGGCAGAGGGCACAGGGCACTATGGGGGCAGAGGGCACAGGGCACAGGGCACTATGGGGGCAGAGGGTACAGGGCACTATGGGGGCACTGGGCACTATGGGGGCAGACGACACTGGGCATTATGGGGGCTGGAGGCAGAGGCCACTTTAGGGGCAAAGGGCACTGGACACTATGAGGGCCACTATGGGGGCAGAGGGCACTGGGCATTATTGGGGCAGGGGGCACTGTGGGGGCAGACGACACTGGGCACTGTGGGGGCAGACGACACTGGGCACTGTGGGGGCAGACGACACTGGGCACTGTGGGGGCAGACGACACTGGGCACTGTGGGGGCAGACGACACTGGGCACTGTGGGGGCAGACGACACTGGGCACTATGGGGGCAGACGACACTGGGCACTATGGGGGCAGACGACACTATGGGGGCTGGAGGCAGAGGGCACTATGGGGGCATACGACACTATGGGTGCAGACGACACTGGACACTATGAGGGCAGACGACACTGGGCAATATGGGGGTAGAGGGCACTATGGGGGCTGGAGGCAGAGGCCACTTTAGGGGCAAAGGGCACTGGACACTATAAGGGCCACTGTGGGGGCAGAGGGCACTGTGGGGGCAGACGACACTGGGCACTGTGGGGGCAGACGACACTGGGCACTGTGGGGGCAGACGACACTGGGCACTGTGGGGGCAGACGACACTGGGCACTGTGGGGGCAGACGACACTATGGGGGCTGGAGGCACAGGGCACTATTGGGGCAGAGGGCACTGGGCACTATGGGGGCAGACGACACTGGGCACTATGGGGGCAGACGACACTATGGGGGCTGGAGGCAGAGGCCACTTTAGGGGCAGAGGGCACTGTGGGGACAGAGGACCCTGGACACTATGGGTTCATTATGGGGGCAGAGGGCACTGTGGGGGCAGGCGACACTGGGCACTGTGGGGGCAGGCGACACTGGGCACTGTGGGGGCAGGCGACACTGGGCACTGTGGGGGCAGACGACACTGGGCACTGTGGGGGCAGACGACACTGGGCACTGTGGGGGCAGACGACACTGGGCACTGTGGGGGCAGACGACACTGGGCACTGTGGGGGCAGATGACACTGGGCACTGTGGGGGCAGACAACACTATGGGGGCAGGAGGCAGAGGCTACTTTAGGGGCAGAGGGCACTGGACACTATAAGGGCCACTATGGGGGCAGAGGGCACTGTGGGGGCAGAGGGCACCGTGGGGGCAGACGACACTGGGCACTGTGGGGGCAGACGACACTGGGCACTGTGGGGGCAGACGACACTGGGCACTGTGGGGGCAGACGGCACTATGGGGGCTGGAGGCACAGGGCACTATTGGGGCACAGGGCACTATGGGGGCAGAGGGCACAGGGCACTATGGGGGCAGAGGGCACAGGGCACTATGCAGGCAGAGGGCACTGGGCACTATGGGGGCAGACGACACTGGGCACTATGGGGGCAGACGACACTATGGGGGCTGGAGGCAGAGGCCACTTTAGGGGCAGAGGGCACTGTGGGGACAGAGGACCCTGGACACTATGGGGTCATTGTGGGGGCAGAGGGCACTGTGGGGGCAGGCGACACTGGGCACTGTGGGGGCAGGAGACACTGGGCACTGTGGGGGCAGACGAAACTGGGCACTGTGGGGGCAGACGACACTGGGCACTGTGGGGGCAGACGAAACTGGGCACTGTGGGGGCAGACGACACTGGGCACTGTGGGGGCAGACGACACTGGGCACTGTGGGGGCAGACGACACTGGGCACTGTGGGGGCAGACGACACTGGGCACTGTGGGGGCAGACAACACTATGGGGGCTGGAGGCAGAGGCTACTTTAGGGGCAGAGGGCACTATGGGGGCAGAGGGCACTGGGAACTATGGGGGCAGAGGGCACTGGGAACTATGGGGGCAGAGGGCACTGGGAACTATGGGGGCAGAGGGCACTGGGAACTATGGGGGCAGAGGGCACTGGGAACTATGGGGGCAGGCGACACTGGGCACTATGGGGGCAGGCGACACTGGGCACTATGGGGGCAGGCGACACTGGGCACTATGGGGGCAGGCAAAACTGGGCACTATGGGGGCAGGCGACACTGGGCACTATGGGGGCAGGCGACACTGGGCACTATGGGGGCAAGGGGACACTGGGCACCATGGGGGCAGGCGACACTATGGGGGCTGGAGGCAGAGGCCACTTTAGGGGCAGAGGGCACTATGGGGACAGAGGGCACTGGACACTATGGGGTCATTAAGGGGGCAGAGGGCACTGGACACTGTGGGGGCAGAGGGCCCTGGGCACTATGGGAGCAGAGGGCCCTGGGCACTATGGGGGCAGAGGGCCCTGGGCACTATGGGGGCAGAGGGCCCTGGGCACTATGGGGGCAGAGGGCCCTGGGCACTATGGGGGCAGAGGGCCCTGGGCACTATGGGGGCAGAGGGCCCTGGGCACTATGGGGGCAGAGGGCCCTGGGCACTATGGGGGCAGAGGGCCCTGGGCACTATGGGGGCAGAGGGCCCTGGGCACTATGGGGGCAGAGGGCCCTGGGCACTATGGAGGCAGAGGGCCCTGGGCACTATGGGGGCAGAGGGCCCTGGGCACTATGGGGGCAGAGGGCCCTGGGCACTAAGGGGGCAGAGGGCCCTGGGCACTAAGGGGGCAGAGGGCCCTGGGCACTAAGGGGGCAGAGGGCCCTGGGCACCGTGGGGGCAGAGGGCACTGGACACCGTGGGGGCAGACGGCACTGGGCACCGTGGGGGCAGACGGCACTGGGCACCGTGGGGGCAGACGACACTGGGCACCGTGGGGGCAGACGACACTGGGCACCGTGGGGGCAGACGACACTGGGCACCGTGGGGGCAGACGACACTGGGCACCGTGGGGGCAGACGACACTGGGCACCGTGGGGGCAGACGACACTGGGCACCGTGGGGGCAGACGACACTGGGCACCGTGGGGGCAGACGACACTGGGCACCGTGGGGGCAGACGACACTGGGCACCGTGGGGGCAGACGACACTGGGCACCGTGGGGGCAGACGACACTATGGGGGCTGGAGGCAGAGGCCACTTTAGGGGCAGAGGGCACTATGGGGACAGAGGACCCTGGACACTATGGGGTCATTATGGGGGCAGAGGGCACTGGGCACTATGAGGGCAGGCGACACTGGGCATTATGGGGGGCAGGCGACACTGGGCATTATGGGGGGCAGGCGACACTGGGCACCATGGGGGCAGGCGACACTGGGCACTATGGGGGCAGGCGACACTGGGCACCATGGGGGCAGGTGACACTATGGGGGCTGGAGGCAGAGGCCACTTTAGGGGCAGAGGGCACTATGGGAACAGAGGACCCTGGACACTATGGGGTCATTATGGGGGCAGAGGGCACTGGGCACTATGGGGGCAGGCGACACTGGGCATTTTGGGGGGCAGGCGAAACTGGGCACCATGGGGGCAGGCGACACTGGGCACCATGGGGGCAGGCGACACTGGGCACCATGGGGGCAGGCGACACTGGGCACCATGGGGGCAGGCGACACTGGGCACCATGGGGGCAGGCGACACTATGGGGGCTGGAGGCAGAGGCCACTTTAGGGGCAGAGGGCACGATGGGGACAGAGGACCCTGGACACTATGGGGTCATTAAGGGGGCAGAGGGCACTGGACACTATGGGGGCAGAGGGCACTATAGGGGCAGAGGGCACTATGGGGGCAGACGACACTGGGCACTATGGGGGCAGACAACACTATGGGGGCTAGGGGCAGAGGGCACTATGGGGACAGAGGACCCTGGACACTATGGGGTCATTATGGGGGCAGAGAGCACTGGGCACTGTGGGGGCAGGTGACACTGGGCATTATGGGGGGGCAGGCGACACTGGGCATTATGGGGGGGCAGGCGACACTGGGCATTATGGGGGGGCAGGCGACACTGGGCATTATGGGGGGGCAGGCGACACTGGGCATTATGGGGGGGCAGGCGACACTGGGCACCGTGGGGGCAGGCGACACTGGGCACCGTGGGGGCAGGCGACACTGGGCACCGTGGGGGCAGGCGACACTGGGCACCGTGGGGGCAGGCGACACTGGGCACCGTGGGGGCAGGCGACACTGGGCACTGCGGGGGCAGGCGACACTGGGCACTGTGGGGGCAGGCGACTCTGGGCACTGTGGGGGCAGGCGACTCTGGGCACTGTGGGGGCAGGCGACTCTGGGCACTGTGGGGGCAGGCGACTCTGGGCACTGTGGGGGCAGGCGACTCTGGGCACTGTGGGGGCAGACGACACTGGGCACTATGGGGGCAGACAACACTATGGGGGCTGGAGGCAGAGGCCATTTTAGGGGCAGAGGGCACTATGGGGACAGAGGACCCTGGACACTATGGGGGCAGAGAGCACTGGGCACTGTGGGGGCAGGTGACACTGGGCATTATGGGGGGGCAGGCGACACTGGGCATTATGGGGGGGCAGGCGACACTGGGCACTGTGGGGGCAGGCGACACTGGGCACTGTGGGGGCAGGCGACACTGGGCACTGTGGGGGCAGGCGACACTGGGCACTGTGGGGGCAGGCGACACTGGGCACTGTGGGGGCAGGCGACTCTGGGCACTGTGGGGGCAGGCGACTCTGGGCACTGTGGGGGCAGGCGACTCTGGGCACTGTGGGGGCAGGCGACTCTGGGCACTGTGGGGGCAGGCGACTCTGGGCACTGTGGGGGCAGGCGACTCTGGGCACTGTGGGGGTAGGCGACACTGGGCACTGTGGGGGCAGATGACACTATGGGGGCTGGAGGCAGAGGCCACTTTAGGGGCAGAGGGCACAATGGGGACAGAGGACCCTGGACACTATGGGGTCATTAAGAGGGGCAGAGGGCACTGTACACTGTGGGGGCAGAGGGCCCTGGGCACTATAGGGGCAGAGGGCACTATAGGGGCAGAGGGCACTGGGCACTATGGGGGCAGACGACACTGGGCACTATGGGGGTAGAGGGCCACTTTGGGGGCAGAGGGCACTGGACACTATGGGGTCATTATGGGGGCAGAGGGCACTATGGGGGCAGGCGACACTGGGCATTATGGGGGGCAGGCGACACAGGGCATTATGGGGGGCAGGCGACACTGGGCACTATGGGGGCAGGCGACACTGGGCACCATGGGGGCAGGCGACACTGGGCACCATGGGGGCAGGCGACACTGGGCATCATGGGGGCAGGCGACACTATGGGGGCTGGAGGCAGAGGCCACTTTAGGGGCAGAGGGCACTATGGGGACAGAGGATCCTGGACACTATGGGGTCATTAAGGGGGCTGAGGGCACTGGACACTATGGGGGCAGAGGGCACTGGGCACTATAGGGGCAGAGGGTACTATGGGGGGCAGACGACACTGGGCACTATGGGGGCAGACAACACTATGGGGGCTGGAGGCATAGGCCATTTTAGGGGCAGAGTGCACTATGGGGACAGAGGACCCTGGACACTATGGGGTCTTTAAGGGGGCAGAGGGCACTGGGCACTATGGGGGCAGAGGGCACTGGGCACTATGGGGGCAGAGGGCACTGGGCACTATGGGGGCAGAGGGCACTGGGCACTATGGGGGCAGAGGGCACTGGGCACTATGGGGGCACTGGGCACTATGGGGGCAGAGGGCACTGGGCACTATGGGGGCAGAGGGCACTATGGGGGCAGGCGACACTGGGCACTATGGGGGCAGGCGACACTGGGCACTATGGGTGCAGGCGACAATGGGCACTATGGGAGAAGGCGACAATGGGCACTATGGGGGCAGGCGACACTATGGGGGCTGGAGGCAGAGGCCACTTTAGGGGCAGAGGGCACAATGGGGACAGAGGACCCTGGACACTATGGGGTCATTAAGAGGGGCAGAGGGCACTGGACACTGTGGGGGCAGAGGGCCCTGGGCACTATAGGGGCAGAGGGCACTGGGCACTATGGGGGCAGACGACACTGGGCACTATGGGGGCAGAGGGCCACTTTGGGGGCAGAGGGCACTGGACACTATGGGGTCATTATGGGGGCAGAGGGCACTATGGGGGCAGGCGACACTGGGCATTATGGGGGGCAGGCGACACTGGGCACCATGGGGGCAGGCGACACTGGGCACCATGGGGGCAGGCGACACTGGGCACCATGGGGGCAGGCGACACTGGGCACCATGGGGGCAGGCGACACTATGGGGGCTGGAGGCAGAGGCCACTTTAGGGGCAGAGGGCACTATGGGGACAGAGGACCCTGGACACTATGGGGTCATTAAGGGGGCAGAGGGCACTGGACACTATGGGGGCAGAGGGCACTGGGCACTATAGGGGCAGAGGGCACTATGGGGGCAGACGACACTGGGCACTATGGGGGCAGACAACACTATAGGGGCTGGAGGCAGAGGCCATTTTAGGGGCAGAGTGCACTATGGGGACAGAGGACCCTGGACACTATGGGGTCATTATGGGGGCAGAGGGCACTGGGCACTGTGGGGGCAGAGGGCACTGGGCACTGTGGGGGCAGGCGACACTGGGCACTGTGGGGGCAGGCGACACTGGGCACTGTGGGGGCAGGCGACACTGGGCACTGTGGGGGCAGGCGACACTGGGCACTGTGGGGGCAGGCGACACTGGGCACTGTGGGGGCAGGCGACACTGGGCACTGTGGGGGCAGGCGACACTGGGCACTGTGGGGGCAGGCGACACTGGGCACTGTGGGGGCAGGCGACACTGGGCACTGTGGGGGCAGGCGACACTGGGCACTGTGGGGGCAGGCGACACTGGGCACTGTGGGGGCAGACGACACTGGGCACTGTGGGGGCAGACGACACTGGGCACTGTGGGGGCAGACGACACTGGGCACTGTGGGGGCAGACGACACTATGGGGGCTGGAGGCAGAGGCCACTTTAGGGGCAGAGGGCACTATGGGGACAGAGGACCCTGGACACTATGGGGGCAGAGGGCACTGGGCACTATGGGGGCAGAGGGCACTGGGCACTATGGGGGCAGAGGGCACTATGGGGGCAGAGGGCACTGGGCACTATGGGGGCAGAGGGCACAGGGCACTATGGGGGCAGAGGGCACAGGGCACTATGGGGGCAGAGGGCACTGGGCACTATGGGGGCAGGCGACACTGGGCACTATGGGGGCAGAGGGCATTGGGCACTATGGGGGCAGGCGACACTGGGCACTATGGGGGCAGAGGGCATTGGGCACTATGGGGGCAGGCGACACTGGGCACTATGGGGGCAGGCGACACTGGGCACTATGGGGGCAGGCCAGGCGACACTGGGCACTATGGGGGCAGGCGACACTGGGCACTATGGGGGCAAGCGACACTGGGCACTATGGGGGCAGGCGACACTGGGCACTATGGGGGCAGGCGACACTGGGCACCATGGGGGCAGGCGACACTGGGCACCATGGGGGCAGGCGACACTGGGCACCATGGGGGCAGACGACACTATGGGGGCTGGAGGCAGAGGCCACTTTAGGGGCAGAGGGCACTATGGGGACAGAGGACCCTGGACACTATGGGGGCAGAGGGCACTGGGCACTATGGGGGCAGAGGGCACTATGGGGGCAGGCGACACTGGGCATTATGGGGGCAGACGACACTGGACACTATGGGGGTAGAGGGCCACTTTGGGGGCAGAGGGCACTGGACACTATAGGGTCATTATGGGGGCAGAGGGCACTGGGCACTATGGGGGCACACGACACTGGGCATTATGGGGGGCAGGAGACACTGGGCATTATGGGGGGCAGGCGACACTGGGCACCATGGGGGCAGGCGACACTGGGCACCATGGGGGCAGGCGACACTGGGCACCATGGGGGCAGGCGACAATATGGGGGCTGGAGGCAGAGGCCACTTTAGGGGCAGAGGGCACTATGGGGACAGAGGACCCTGGACACTATGGGGTCATTAAGGGGGCAGAGGGCACTGGACACTATGGGGGCAGAGGGCACTGGGCACTATAGGGGCAGACGACACTGGGCACCGTGGGGGCAGACGACACTGGGCACCGTGGGGGCAGACGACACTGGGCACCGTGGGGGCAGACGACACTGGGCACCGTGGGGGCAGACGACACTGGGCACCATGGGGGCAGACGACACTATGGGGGCTGGAGGCAGAGGCCACTTTAGGGGCAGAGGGCACTATGGGGACAGAGGACCCTGGACACTATGGGGTCATTATGGGGGCAGAGAGCACTGGGCACTGTGGGGGCAGGTGACACTGGGCATTATGGGGGGGCAGGCGACACTGGGCATTATGGGGGGGCAGGCGACACTGGGCACTGTGGGGGCAGGCGACACTGGGCACTGTGGGGGCAGGCGACTCTGGGCACTGTGGGGGCAGGCGACTCTGGGCACTGTGGGGGCAGGCGACTCTGGGCACTGTGGGGGCAGGCGACTCTGGGCACTGTGGGGGCAGGCGACTCTGGGCACTGTGGGGGCAGGCGACTCTGGGCACTGTGGGGGCAGGCGACTCTGGGCACTGTGGGGGCAGGCGACTCTGGGCACTGTGGGGGCAGGCGACTCTGGGCACTGTGGGGGCAGGCGACTCTGGGCACTGTGGGGGCAGGCGACTCTGGGCACTGTGGGGGCAGGCGACTCTGGGCACTGTGGGGGCAGACGACACTGGGCACTATAGGGGCAGACAACACTATGGGGGCTGGAGGCAGAGGCCATTTTAGGGGCAGAGGACCCTGGACACTATGGGGTCATTATGGGGGCAGAGAGCACTGGGCACTGTGGGGGCAGGTGACACTGGGCATTATGGGGGGGCAGGCGACACTGGGCATTATGGGGGGGCAGGCGACACTGGGCATTATGGGGGGGCAGGCGACACTGGGCACTGTGGGGGCAGGCGACACTGGGCACTGTGGGGGCAGGCGACACTGGGCACTGTGGGGGCAGGCGACACTGGGCACTGTGGGGGCAGGCGACTCTGGGCACTGTGGGGGCAGGCGACACTGGGCACTGTGGGGGCAGGCGACTCTGGGCACTGTGGGGGCAGGCGACTCTGGGCACTGTGGGGGCAGGCGACTCTGGGCACTGTGGGGGCAGGCGACTCTGGGCACTGTGGGGGCAGGCGACTCTGGGCACTGTGGGGGCAGGCGACTCTGGGCACTGTGGGGGCAGGCGACTCTGGGCACTGTGGGGGCAGGCGACTCTGGGCACTGTGGGGGCAGGCGACTCTGGGCACTGTGGGGGCAGGCGACTCTGGGCACTGTGGGGGCAGACGACACTGGGCACTGTGGGGGCAGACGACACTGGGCACTGTGGGGGCAGACGACACTGGGCACTATGGGGGCAGACGACACTGGGCACTATGGGGGCAGACGACACTGGGCACTATGGGGGCAGACGACACTGGGCACTATGGGGGCAGACGACACTGGGCACTATGGGGGCAGACGACACTGGGCACTATGGGGGCAGACGACACTGGGCACTATGGGGGCAGACGACACTGGGCACTATGGGGGCAGACGACACTAGGCACTATGGGGGCAGACGACACTAGGCACTATGGGGGCAGACGACACTAGGCACTATGGGGGCAGACAACATTGGGCACTATTGGGGCTGGAGGCAGAGGCCACTTTAGGGGCAAAGGGCAATGGACACTATAAGGGCCACTATGGGGGCAGAGGGCACTGTGGGGGCAGACGACACTGGGCACTGTGGGGGCAGACGACACTGGGCACTGTGGGGGCAGACGACACTGGGCACTGTGGGGGCAGAGGACACTGGGCACTGTGGGGGCAGAGGACACTGGGCACTGTGGGGGCAGACGGCACTATGGGGGCTGGAGGCACAGGGCACTATGGGGGCAGAGGGCACAGGGCACTATGGGGGCAGAGGGCACTATGGGGGCAGAGGGCACAGGGCACTATGGGGGCAGAGGGCACTATGGGGGCAGAGGGCACAGGGCACTATGGGGGCACTGGGCACTATGGGGGCACTGGGCACTATGGGGGCACTGGGCACTATGGGGGCACTGGGCACTATGGGGGCAGACGACACTGGGCATTATGGGGGCTGGAGGCAGAGGCCACTTTAGGGGCAAAGGGCACTGGACACTATGAGGGCCACTATGGGGGCAGAGGGCACTGGGCATTATTGGGGCAGGGGGCACTGTGGGGGCAGGGGGCACTGGGCACTGTGGGGGCAGACGACACTGGGCACTGTGGGGGCAGACGACACTGGGCACTGTGGGGGCAGATGACACTGGGCACTATGGGGGCAGACGACACTGGGCACTATGGGGGCAGACGACACTATGGGTGTAGACGACACTGGGCACTATGGGGGTAGAGGGCACTATGGGGGCTGGAGGCAGAGGCCACTTTAGGGGCAAAGGGCACTGGACACTATAAGGGCCACTATGGGGGCAGAGGGCACTGTATGGGCAGACGACACTGGGCACTGTGGGGGCAGACAACACTGGGCACTGTGGGGGCAGACGACACTGGGCACTGTGGGGGCAGACGACACTGGGCACTATGGGGGCAGACGGCACTATGGGGGCTGGAGGCACAGGGCACTATTGGGGCAGAGGGCACAGGGCACTATTGGGGCAGAGGGCACAGGGCACTATGGGGGGAGAGGGCACAGGGCACTATGGGGGCAGACGACACTGGGCACTATGGGGGCAGACGACACTATGGGGGCTGGAGGCACAGGGCACTATTGGGGCAGAGGGCACAGGGCACTATTGGGGCAGAGGGCACAGGGCACTATGGGGGCAGAGGGCACAGGGCACTATGGGGGCAGAGGGCACAGGGCACTATGGGGGCAGACGACACTATGGGGGCTGGAGGCACAGGGCACTATTGGGGCTGGAGGCACAGGGCACTATGGGGGCAGAGGGCACAGGGCACTATGGGGGCAGAGGGCACAGGGCACTATGGGGGCAGAGGGTACAGGGCACTATGGGGGCACTGGGCACTATGGGGGCACTGGGCACTATGGGGGCACTGGGCACTATGGGGGCACTGGGCACTATGGGGGCAGACGACACTGGGCACTATGGGGGCAGACGACACTGGGCATTATGGGGGCTGGAGGCAGAGGCCACTTTAGGGGCAAAGGGCACTGGACACTATGAGGGCCACTATGGGGGCAGGGGGCACTGTGGGGGCAGACGACACTGGGCACTGTGGGGGCAGACGACACTGGGCACTGTGGGGGCAGACGACACTGGGCACTGTGGGGGCAGACGACACTGGGCACTATGGGGGCAGACGACACTGGGCACTATGGGGGCAGACGACACTGGGCACTATGGGGGCAGACGACACTGGGCACTATGGGGGCAGACGACACTATGGGGGCTGGAGGCAGAGGGCACTATGGGGGCATACGACACTATGGGTGCAGACGACACTGGACACTATGAGGGCAGACGACACTGGGCAATATGGGGGTAGAGGGCACTATGGGGGCTGGAGGCAGAGGCCACTTTAGGGGCAAAGGGCACTGGACACTATAAGGGCCACTGTGGGGGCAGAGGGCACTGTGGGGGCAGACGACACTGGGCACTGTGGGGGCAGACGACACTGGGCACTGTGGGGGCAGACGACACTGGGCACTGTGGGGGCAGACGACACTGGGCACTGTGGGGGCAGACGACACTATGGGGGCTGGAGGCACAGGGCACTATTGGGGCAGAGGGCACTGGGCACTATGGGGGCAGACGACACTGGGCACTATGGGGGCAGACGACACTATGGGGGCTGGAGGCAGAGGCCACTTTAGGGGCAGAGGGCACTGTGGGGACAGAGGACCCTGGACACTATGGGTTCATTATGGGGGCAGAGGGCACTGTGGGGGCAGGCGACACTGGGCACTGTGGGGGCAGGCGACACTGGGCACTGTGGGGGCAGGCGACACTGGGCACTGTGGGGGGCAGGCGACACTGGGCACTGTGGGGGCAGACGACACTGGGCACTGTGGGGGCAGACGACACTGGGCACTGTGGGGGCAGACGACACTGGGCACTGTGGGGGCAGACGACACTGGGCACTGTGGGGGCAGACGACACTGGGCACTGTGGGGGCAGATGACACTGGGCACTGTGGGGGCAGACAACACTATGGGGGCAGGAGGCAGAGGCTACTTTAGGGGCAGAGGGCACTGGACACTATAAGGGCCACTATGGGGGCAGAGGGCACTGTGGGGGCAGAGGGCACCGTGGGGGCAGACGACACTGGGCACTGTGGGGGCAGACGACACTGGGCACTGTGGGGGCAGACGACACTGGGCACTGTGGGGGCAGACGGCACTATGGGGGCTGGAGGCACAGGGCACTATTGGGGCACAGGGCACTATGGGGGCAGAGGGCACAGGGCACTATGCAGGCAGAGGGCACTGGGCACTATGGGGGCAGACGACACTGGGCACTATGGGGGCAGACGACACTATGGGGGCTGGAGGCAGAGGCCACTTTAGGGGCAGAGGGCACTGTGGGGACAGAGGACCCTGGACACTATGGGGTCATTGTGGGGGCAGAGGGCACTGTGGGGGCAGGCGACACTGGGCACTGTGGGGGCAGGAGACACTGGGCACTGTGGGGGCAGACGAAACTGGGCACTGTGGGGGCAGACGACACTGGGCACTGTGGGGGCAGACGACACTGGGCACTGTGGGGGCAGACGACACTGGGCACTGTGGGGGCAGACGACACTGGGCACTGTGGGGGCAGACAACACTATGGGGGCTGGAGGCAGAGGCTACTTTAGGGGCAGAGGGCACTATGGGGGCAGAGGGCACTGGGAACTATGGGGGCAGAGGGCACTGGGAACTATGGGGGCAGAGGGCACTGGGAACTATGGGGGCAGAGGGCACTGGGAACTATGGGGGCAGAGGGCACTGGGAACTATGGGGGCAGAGGGCACTGGGAACTATGGGGGCAGGCGACACTGGGCACTATGGGGGCAGGCGACACTGGGCACTATGGGGGCAGGCGACACTGGGCACTATGGGGGCAGGCGACACTGGGCACTATGGGGGCAGGCGAAACTGGGCACTATGGGGGCAGGCGACACTGGGCACTATGGGGGCAGGCGACACTGGGCACTATGGGGGCAGGCGACACTGGGCACTATGGGGGCAAGGGGACACTGGGCACCATGGGGGCAGGCGACACTATGGGGGCTGGAGGCAGAGGCCACTTTAGGGGCAGAGGGCACTATGGGGACAGAGGGCACTGGACACTATGGGGTCATTAAGGGGGCAGAGGGCACTGGACACTGTGGGGGCAGAGGGCCCTGGGCACTATGGGAGCAGAGGGCCCTGGGCACTATGGGGGCAGAGGGCCCTGGGCACTATGGGGGCAGAGGGCCCTGGGCACTATGGGGGCAGAGGGCCCTGGGCACTATGGGGGCAGAGGGCCCTGGGCACTATGGGGGCAGAGGGCCCTGGGCACTATGGGGGCAGAGGGCCCTGGGCACTATGGGGGCAGAGGGCCCTGGGCACTATGGGGGCAGAGGGCCCTGGGCACTATGGGGGCAGAGGGCCCTGGGCACTATGGGGGCAGAGGGCCCTGGGCACTATGGGGGCAGAGGGCCCTGGGCACTATGGGGGCAGAGGGCCCTGGGCACTAAGGGGGCAGAGGGCCCTGGGCACTAAGGGGGCAGAGGGCCCTGGGCACCGTGGGGGGCAGAGGGCACTGGACACCGTGGGGGCAGAGGGCACTGGGCACCGTGGGGGCAGACGGCACTGGGCACCGTGGGGGCAGACGACACTGGGCACCGTGGGGGCAGACGACACTGGGCACCGTGGGGGCAGACGACACTGGGCACCGTTGGGGCAGACGACACTGGGCACCGTTGGGGCAGACGACACTGGGCACCGTGGGGGCAGACGACACTGGGCACCGTGGGGGCAGACACTGGGCACCGTGGGGGCAGACGACACTGGGCACCGTGGGGGCAGACGACACTGGGCACCGTGGGGGCAGACGACACTGGGCACCGTGGGGGCAGACGACACTGGGCACCGTGGGGTCAGACGACACTGGGCACCGTGGGGGCAGACGACACTATGGGGGCTGGAGGCAGAGGCCACTTTAGGGGCAGAGGGCACTATGGGGACAGAGGACCCTGGACACTATGGGGTCATTATGGGGGCAGAGGGCACTATGAGGGCAGGCGACACTGGGCATTATGGGGGGCAGGCGACACTGGGCATTATGGGGGGCAGGCGACACTGGGCACCATGGGGGCAGGCGACACTGGGCACTATGGGGGCAGGCGACACTGGGCACCATGGGGGCAGGTGACACTATGGGGGCTGGAGGCAGAGGCCACTTTAGGGGCAGAGGGCACTATGGGAACAGAGGACCCTGGACACTATGGGGTCATTATGGGGGCAGAGGGCACTGGGCACGCGACACTGGGCATTTTGGGGGGCAGGCGAAACTGGGCACCATGGGGGCAGGCGACACTGGGCACCATGGGGGCAGGCGACACTGGGCACCATGGGGGCAGGCGACACTGGGCACCATGGGGGCAGGCGACACTGGGCACCATGGGGGCAGGCGACACTGGGCACCATGGGGGCAGGTGACACTATGGGGGCTGGAGGCAGAGGCCACTTTAGGGGCAGAGGGCACGATGGGGACAGAGGACCCTGGACACTATGGGGTCATTAAGGGGGCAGAGGGCACTGGACACTATGGGGGCAGAGGGCACTATAGGGGCAGAGGGCACTATGGGGGCAGACGACACTGGGCACTATGGGGGCAGACAACACTATGGGGGCTAGGGGCAGAGGGCACTATGGGGACAGAGGACCCTGGACACTATGGGGTCATTATGGGGGCAGAGAGCACTGGGCACTGTGGGGGCAGGTGACACTGGGCATTATGGGGGGGCAGGCGACACTGGGCATTATGGGGGGGCAGGCGACACTGGGCATTATGGGGGGCAGGCGACACTGGGCATTATGGGGGGGCAGGCGACACTGGGCACCGTGGGGGCAGGCGACACTGGGCACCGTGGGGGCAGGCGACACTGGGCACCGTGGGGGCAGGCGACACTGGGCACCGTGGGGGCAGGCGACACTGGGCACCGTGGGGGCAGGCGACACTGGGCACCGTGGGGGCAGGCGACACTGGGCACCGTGGGGGCAGGCGACTCTGGGCACCGTGGGGGCAGGCGACTCTGGGCACTGTGGGGGCAGGCGACTCTGGGCACTGTGGGGGCAGGCGACTCTGGGCACTGTGGGGGCAGGCGACTCTGGGCACTGTGGGGGCAGGCGACTCTGGGCACTGTGGGGGCAGACGACACTGGGCACTATGGGGGCAGACAACACTATGGGGGCTGGAGGCAGAGGGCACTATGGGGACAGAGGACCCTGGACACTATGGGGTCATTATGGGGGCAGAGAGCACTGGGGCACTGTGGGGGCAGGTGACACTGGGCATTATGGGGGGGCAGGCGACACTGGGCATTATGGGGGGCAGGCGACACTGGGCACTGTGGGGGCAGGCGACACTGGGCACTGTGGGGGCAGGCGACACTGGGCACTGTGGGGGCAGGCGACACTGGGCACTGTGGGGGCAGGCGACACTGGGCACTGTGGGGGCAGGCGACACTGGGCACTGTGGGGGCAGGCGACACTGGGCACTGTGGGGGCAGGCGACTCTGGGCACTGTGGGGGCAGGCGACTCTGGGCACTGTGGGGGCAGGCGACTCTGGGCACTGTGGGGGCAGGCGACTCTGGGCACTGTGGGGGCAGGCGACTCTGGGCACTGTGGGGGCAGGCGACTCTGGGCACTGTGGGGGTAGGCGACTCTGGGCACTGTGGGGGCAGATGACACTATGGGGGCTGGAGGCAGAGGCCACTTTAGGGGCAGAGGGCACAATGGGGACAGAGGACCCTGGACACTATGGGGTCTTTAAGAGGGGCAGAGGGCACTGTACACTGTGGGGGCAGAGGGCCCTGGGCACTATAGGGGCAGAGGGCACTATAGGGGCAGAGGGCACTGGGCACTATGGGGGCAGACGACACTGGGCACTATGGGGGTAGAGGGCCACTTTGGGGGCAGAGGGCACTGGACACTATGGGGTCATTATGGGGGCAGAGGGCACTATGGGGGCAGGCGACACTGGGCATTATGGGGGGCAGGCGACACAGGGCATTATGGGGGGCAGGCGACACTGGGCACTATGGGGGCAGGCGACACTGGGCACCATGGGGGCAGGCGACACTGGGCACCATGGGGGCAGGCGACACTGGGCACCATGGGGGCAGGCGACACTATGGGGGCTGGAGGCAGAGGCCACTTTAGGGGCAGAGGGCACTATGGGGACAGAGGACCCTGGACACTATGGGGTCATTAAGGGGGCTGAGGGCACTGGACACTATGGGGGCAGAGGGCACTGGGCACTATAGGGGCAGAGGGTACTATGGGGGGCAGACGACACTGGGCACTATGGGGGCAGACAACACTATGGGGGCTGGAGGCATAGGCCATTTTAGGGGCAGAGTGCACTATGGGGACAGAGGACCCTGGACACTATGGGGTCTTTAAGGGGGCAGAGGGCACTGGGCACTATGGGGGCAGAGGGCACTGGGCACTATGGGGGCAGAGGGCACTATGGGGGCAGAGGGCACTGGGCACTATGGGGGCAGAGGGCTCTGGGCACTATGGGGGCACTGGGCACTATGGGGGCAGAGGGCACTGGGCACTATGGGGGCAGAGGGCACTATGGGGGCAGGCGACACTGGGCACTATGGGGGCAGGCGACACTGGGCACTATGGGTGCAGGCGACAATGGGCACTATGGGAGAAGGCGACAATGGGCACTATGGGGGCAGGCGACACTATGGGGGCTGGAGGCAGAGGCCACTTTAGGGGCAGAGGGCACAATGGGGACAGAGGACCCTGGACACTATGGGGTCATTAAGAGGGGCAGAGGGCACTGGACACTGTGGGGGCAGAGGGCCCTGGGCACTATAGGGGCAGAGGGCACTGGGCACTATGGGGGCAGACGACACTGGGCACTATGGGGGCAGAGGGCCACTTTGGGGGCAGAGGGCACTGGACACTATGGGGTCATTATGGGGGCAGAGGGCACTATGGGGGCAGGCGACACTGGGCATTATGGGGGGCAGGCGACACTGGGCACCATGGGGGCAGGCGACACTGGGCACCATGGGGGCAGGCGACACTGGGCACCATGGGGGCAGGCGACACTGGGCACCATGGGGGCAGGCGACACTATGGGGGCTGGAGGCAGAGGCCACTTTAGGGGCAGAGGGCACTATGGGGACAGAGGACCCTGGACACTATGGGGTCATTAAGGGGGCAGAGGGCACTGGACACTATGGGGGCAGAGGGCACTGGGCACTATAGGGGCAGAGGGCACTATGGGGGCAGACGACACTGGGCACTATGGGGGCAGACAACACTATAGGGGCTGGAGGCAGAGGCCATTTTAGGGGCAGAGTGCACTATGGGGACAGAGGACCCTGGACACTATGGGGTCATTATGGGGGCAGAGGGCACTGGGCACTGTGGGGGCAGAGGGCACTGGGCACTGTGGGGGCAGGCGACACTGGGCACTGTGGGGGCAGGCGACACTGGGCACTGTGGGGGCAGGCGACACTGGGCACTGTGGGGGCAGGCGACACTGGGCACTGTGGGGGCAGGCGACACTGGGCACTGTGGGGGCAGGCGACACTGGGCACTGTGGGGGCAGGCGACACTGGGCACTGTGGGGGCAGGCGACACTGGGCACTGTGGGGGCAGACGACACTGGGCACTGTGGGGGCAGACGACACTGGGCACTGTGGGGGCAGACGACACTATGGGGGCTGGAGGCAGAGGCCACTTTAGGGGCAGAGGGCACTATGGGGACAGAGGACCCTGGACACTATGGGGGCAGAGGGCACTGGGCACTATGGGGGCAGAGGGCACTGGGCACTATGGGGGCAGAGGGCACTGGGCACTATGGGGCAGAGGGCACTATGGGGGCAGAGGGCACTGGGCACTATGGGGGCAGAGGGCACAGGGCACTATGGGGGCAGAGGGCACAGGGCACTATGGGGGCAGAGGGCACTGGGCACTATGGGGGCAGGCGACACTGGGCACTATGGGGGCAGAGGGCATTGGGCACTATGGGGGCAGGCGACACTGGGCACTATGGGGGCAGAGGGCATTGGGCACTATGGGGGCAGGCGACACTGGGCACTATGGGGGCAGGCGACACTGGGCACTATGGGGGCAGGCCAGGCGACACTGGGCACTATGGGGGCAGGCGACACTGGGCACTATGGGGGCAAGCGACACTGGGCACTATGGGGGCAGGCGACACTGGGCACTATGGGGGCAGGCGACACTGGGCACCATGGGGGCAGGCGACACTGGGCACCATGGGGGCAGGCGACACTGGGCACCGTGGGGGCAGACGACACTGGGCACCGTGGGGGCAGACGACACTGGGCACCGTGGGGGCAGACGACACTGGGCACCGTGGGGGCAGACGACACTGGGCACCGTGGGGGCAGACGACACTATGGGGGCTGGAGGCAGAGGCCACTTTAGGGGCAGAGGGCACTATGGGGACAGAGGACCCTGGACACTATGGGGGCAGAGGGCACTGGGCACTATGGGGGCAGAGGGCACTATGGGGGCAGGCGACACTGGGCATTATGGGGGCAGACGACACTGGACACTATGGGGGTAGAGGGCCACTTTGGGGGCAGAGGGCACTGGACACTATAGGGTCATTATGGGGGCAGAGGGCACTGGGCACTATGGGGGCACACGACACTGGGCATTATGGGGGGCAGGAGACACTGGGCATTATGGGGGGCAGGCGACACTGGGCACCATGGGGGCAGGCGACACTGGGCACTATGGGGGCAGAGGGCACAGGGCACTATGGGGGCAGAGGGCACAGGGCACTATGGGGGCAGAGGGCACTGGGCACTATGGGGGCAGGCGACACTGGGCACTATGGGGGCAGAGGGCATTGGGCACTATGGGGGCAGGCAACACTGGGCACTATGGGGGCAGAGGGCATTGGGCACTATGGGGGCAGGCGACACTGGGCACTATGGGGGCAGGCGACACTGGGCACTATGGGGGCAGGCCAGGCGACACTGGGCACTATGGGGGCAGGCGACACTGGGCACTATGGGGGCAAGCGACACTGGGCACTATGGGGGCAGGCGACACTGGGCACTATGGAGGCAGGCGACACTGGGCACCATGGGGGCAGGCGACACTGGGCACCATGGGGGCAGGCGACACTGGGCACCGTGGGGGCAGACGACACTGGGCACCGTGGGGGCAGACGACACTGGGCACCGTGGGGGCAGACGACACTGGGCACCGTGGGGGCAGACGACACTGGGCACCGTGGGGGCAGACACTGGGCACCGTGGGGGCAGACGACACTGGGCACCGTGGGGGCAGACGACACTATGGGGGCTGGAGGCAGAGGCCACTTTAGGGGCAGAGGGCACTATGGGGACAGAGGACCCTGGACACTATGGGGGCAGAGGGCACTGGGCACTATGGGGGCAGAGGGCACTATGGGGGCAGGCGACACTGGGCATTATGGGGGCAGACGACACTGGACACTATGGGGGTAGAGGGCCACTTTGGGGGCAGAGGGCACTGGACACTATAGGGTCATTATGGGGGCAGAGGGCACTGGGCACTATGGGGGCACACGACACTGGGCATTATGGGGGGCAGGAGACACTGGGCATTATGGGGGGCAGGCGACACTGGGCACCATGGGGGCAGGCGACACTGGGCACCATGGGGGCAGGCGACACTGGGCACCATGGGGGCAGGCGACACTGGGCACCATGGGGGCAGGCGACAATATGGGGGCTGGAGGCAGAGGCCACTTTAGGGGCAGAGGGCACTATGGGGACAGAGGACCCTGGACACTATGGGGTCATTAAGGGGGCAGAGGGCACTGGACACTATGGGGGCAGAGGGCACTGGGCACTATAGGGGCAGACGACACTGGGCACCGTGGGGGCAGACGACACTGGGCACCGTGGGGGCAGACGACACTGGGCACCGTGGGGGCAGACGACACTGGGCACCGTGGGGGCAGACGACACTGGGCACCGTGGGGGCAGACGACACTATGGGGGCTGGAGGCAGAGGCCACTTTAGGGGCAGAGGGCACTATGGGGACAGAGGACCCTGGACACTATGGGGGCAGAGGGCACTGGGCACTATGGGGGCAGAGGGCACTATGGGGGCAGGCGACACTGGGCATTATGGGGGCAGGCGACACTGGGCATTATGGGGGCAGGCGACACTGGGCATTATGGGGGGCAGGCGACACTGGGCATTATGGGGGGCAGGAGACACTGGGCATTATGGGGGGCAGGCGACACTGGGCATTATGGGGGCAGGCGACACTGGGCATTATGGGGGGCAGGCGACACTGGGCATTATGGGGGGCAGGCGACACTGGGCACCATGGGGGCAGGCGACACTGGGCACCATGGGGGCAGACGACACTATGGGGGCTGGAGGCAGAGGCTGCTTTAGGAGCAGAGGGCACTATGGGGACAGAGGACCCTGGACACTATGGGGTCATTAAGGGGGCAGAGGGCACTGGACACTGTGGGGGCAGAGGGCACTGGGCACTATAGGGGCAGAGGGCACTATGGGGGCAGACGACACTGGGCACTATGGGGGCAGACAACACTATAGGGGCTGGAGGCAGAGGCCATTTTAGGGGCAGAGTGCACTATGGGGACAGACGACACTGGGCACTGTGGGGGCAGACGACACTGGGCACTGTGGGGGCAGATGACACTGGGCACCGTGGGGACAGAGGGCACTGGGCACCGTGGGGACAGAGGGCACTGGGCACTGTGGGGACAGAGGGCACTGGGCACCGTGGGGACAGAGGGCACTGGGCACCGCGGGGGCAGACGACACTGGGCACCGCGGGGGCAGACAACACTGGGCACCGCCGGGGCAGACAACACTGGGCACCGCCGGGGCAGACAACACTGGGCACCGCCGGGGCAGACAACACTGGGCACCGCCGGGGCAGACAACACTATGGGGGCTGGAGGCAGAGGCCACTTTAGGGGCAGAGGGCACTATGGGGACAGAGGACCCTGGACACTATGGGGGCAGAGGGCACTGGGCACTATGGGGGCAGAGGGCACTGGGCACTATGGGGGCAGGCGACACTGGGCATTATGGGGGCAGGCGACACTGGGCATGCGACACTGGGCATTATGGGGGGCAGGCGACACTGGGCATTATGGGGGGCAGGCGACACTGGGCATTATGGGGGGCAGGCGACACTGGGCATTATGGGGGCAGGCGACACTGGGCATTATGGGGGGCAGGCGACACTGGGCACCATGGGGGCAGACGACACTATGGGGGCTGGAGGCAGAGGCTGCTTTAGGAGCAGAGGGCATTATGGGGACAGAGGACCCTGGACACTATGGGGTCATTAAGGGGGCAGAGGGCACTGGACACTGTGGGGGCAGAGGGCACTGGGCACTATAGGGGCAGAGGGCACTATGGGGGCAGAGGGTACTATGGGGGCAGACGACACTGGGCACTATGGGGGCAGACAACACTATAGGGGCTGGAGGCAGAGGCCATTTTAGGGGCAGAGTGCACTATGGGGACAGACGACACTGGGCACTGTGGGGGCAGACGACACTGGGCACTGTGGGGGCAGATGACACTGGGCACTGTGGGGACAGAGGGCACTGGGCACCGTGGGGACAGAGGGCACTGGGCACCGCGGGGGCAGACGACACTGGGCACCGCCGGGGCAGACGACACTGGGCACCGCCGGGGCAGACGACACTGGGCACCGCCGGGGCAGACGACACTATGGGGGCTGGAGGCAGAGGCCACTTTAGGGGCAGAGATCACTATGGGGACAGAGGACCCTGAACACTATGGGATCATTATGGGGGCAGAGGGCACTGGGCACTATGGAGGCAGGCGACACTGGGCATTATGGGGGGCAGGCGACACTGGGCACTATGGGGGGCAGACAACACTGGGCACTTTGGGGGGCAGGCGACACTGGGCACCGCGGGGGCAGACGACACTATGGGGGCTGGAGGCAGAGGCCACTTTAGGGGCAGAGGGCACTATGGGGACAGAGGACCCTGAACACTATGGGGTCATTAAGGGGGTAGAGGGCACTGGACACTGTGGGGGGCAGAGGGCACTATAGGGGCAGAGGGCACTATGGGGGCAGAGGGCACTGGGCACTATGGGGGCAGAGGGCACTGGGCACTATGGGGGCAGAGGGCACTGGGCACTATGGGGGCAGACGACACTGGGCACTATGGGGGCAGACGACACTGGGCACTATGGGGGCAGACGACACTGGGCACTATGGGGGCAGACGACACTGGGCACTATGGGGGCAGACGACACTGGGCACTATGGGGGCAGACGACACTGGGCACTATGGGGGCAGACGACACTGGGCACTATGGGGGTAGAGGGCCACTTTGGGGGCAGAGGGCACTGGGCACCGTGGGGGCAGAGGGCACTGGGCACCGTGGGGGCAGAGGGCACTGGGCACCGTGGGGGCAGAGGGCACTGGGCACCGTGGGGGCAGAGGGCACTGGGCACCGTGGGGGCAGAGGGCACTGGACACCGTGGGGGCAGACGACACTGGGCACCGCGGGGGCAGACGACACTGGGCACCGCGGGGGCAGACGACACTGGGCACCGCGGGGGCAGACGACACTGGGCACCGCGGGGGCAGACGACACTATGGGGGCTGGAGGCAGAGGCCACTTTAGGGGCAGAGGGCACTATAGGGACAGATGACCCTAGACACTATATGGTCATTATGGGGGCAGAGAGCACTGGGCACTATGGGGGCAGGCGACACTGGGCAACATGGGGGCAGGCGACACTGGGCAACATGGGGGCAGGCGACACTGGGCACTATGGGGGCAGGCGACACTGGGCACTATGGGGGCAGGCGACACTGGGCACCATGGGGGGCAGACGACACTATGGGGGCTGGAGGCAGAGGCCACTATGGGGACAGAGGACCCTGGACACTATGGGGTCATTAAGGGGGCAGAGGGCACTGGACACTGTGGGGGCAGAGGGCACTGGGCACTATGGGGGCAAAGGGCACTGGGCACTATGGGGGCAGAGGGCACTGGGCACTATGGGGGCAGAGGGCACTGGGCACTATGGGGGCAGACGACACTGGGCACTATGGGGGCAGACGACACTGGGCACTATGGGGGCAGACGACACTGGGCACCGTGGGGGCAGACGACACTATGGGGGCTGGAGGCAGAGGCCACTTTAGGGGCAGAGGGCACTATAGGGACAGATGACCCTAGACACTATATGGTCATTATGGGGGCAGAGAGCACTGGGCACTATGGGGGCAGGCGACACTGGGCACTATGGGGGCAGGCGACACTGGGCACTATGGGGGCAGGCGACACTGGGCACTATGGGGGCAGACGACACTATGGGGGCTGGAGGCAGAGGCCACTTTAGGGGCAGAGGGCACTATGGGGACAGAGGACCCTGGACACTATGGGGTCATTATGGGGGCAGAGGGCACTATGGGGGCAGGTGACACTGGGCATTATGGGGGGCAGGCGACCCTGGGCATTATGGGGGGCAGGCGACACTGGGCACTATGGGGGGCAGGCGACACTGGGCACTATGGGGGCAGACGACACTATGGGGGCTGGAGGCAGAGGCCACTTTAGGGGCAGAGGGCACTATGGGGACAGAGGACCCTGAACACTATGGGGTCATTAAGGGGGTAGAGGGCACTGGACACTGTGGGGGGCAGAGGGCACTGGGCACTATAGGGGCAGAGGGCACTATGGGGGCAGACGGCACTGGGCACTATGGGGGCAGACGACACTGGGCACTATGGGGGCAGACGACACTGGGCACTATGGGGGCAGACGACACTGGGCACTATGGGGGCAGACGACACTGGGCACTATGGGGGCAGACGACACTGGGCACTATGGGGGCAGACAACACTGGGCACTATGGGGGTAGAGGGCCACTTTGGGGGCAGAGGGCACTGGACACTGTGGGGGCAGAGGGCACTGGGCACCGTGGGGGCAGAGGGCACTGGACACTGTGGGGGCAGAGGGCACTGGACACCGTGGGGGCAGACGACACTGGGCACCGTGGGGGCAGACGACACTGGGCACCGTGGGGGCAGACGACACTGGGCACCGCGGGGGCAGACGACACTGGGCACCGCGGGGGCAGACGACACTGGGCACCGCGGGGGCAGATGACACTGGGCACCGCGGGGGCAGACGACACTATGGGGGCTGGAGGCAGAGGCCACTTTAGGGGCAGAGGGCACTATAGGGACAGATGACCCTAGACACTATATGGTCATTATGGGGGCAGAGAGCACTGGGCACTATGGGGGCAGGCGACACTGGGCAACATGGGGGCAGGCGACACTGGGCACTATGGGGGCAGGCGACACTGGGCACTATGGGGGCAGGCGACACTGGGCACCATGGGGGGCAGACGACACTATGGGGGCTGGAGGCAGAGGCCACTTTAGGGCAGAGGGCACTATGGGGACAGAGGACCCTGGACACTATGGGGTCATTAAGGGGGCAGAGGGCACTGGACACTGTGGGGGCAGAGGGCACTGGGCACTATAGGGGCAGAGGGCACTATGGGGGCAGAGGGCACTGGGCACTATGGGGGCAGAGGGCACTATGGGGGCAGAGGGCACTGGGCACTATGGGGGCAGACGACACTGGGCACTATGGGGGCAGACGACACTGGGCACTATGGGGGCAGACGACACTGGGCACTATGGGGGCAGACGACACTGGGCACTATGGGGGCAGACGACACTGGGCACTATGGGGGCAGACGACACTGGGCACTATGGGGGCAGACGACACTGGGCACTATGGGGGCAGACGACACTGGGCACTATGGGGGCAGACGACACTGGGCAGTGTGGGGGCAGACGACACTGGGCACCGTGGGGGCAGACGACTCTGGGCACGGTGGGGGCAGACGACTCTGGGCACGGTGGGGGCAGACGACTCTGGGCACGGTGGGGGCAGACGACTCTGGGCACGGTGGGGGCAGACGACTCTGGGCACGGTGGGGGCAGACGACTCTGGGCACCGTGGGGGCAGACGACACTGGGCACCGTGGGGGCAGACGACACTGGGCACCGTGGGGGCAGACGACACTATGGGGGCTGGAGGCAGAGGCCACTTTAGGGGCAGAGGGCACTATAGGGACAGATGACCCTAGACACTATATGGTCATTATGGGGGCAGAGAGCACTGGGCACTATGGGGGCAGGCGACACTGGGCACTATGGGGGCAGGCGACACTTGGCACTATGGGGGCAGGCGACACTGGGCACCATGGGGGCAGGCGACACTGGGCACCATGGGGGCAGACGACACTATGGGGGCTGGAGGCAGAGGCCACTTTAGGGCAGAGGGCACTATGGGGACAGAGGACCCTGGACACTATGGGGTCATTAAGGGGGCAGAGGGCACTGGACACTGTGGGGGCAGAGGGCACTGGACACTGTGGGGGCAGAGGGCACTATAGGGGCAGAGGGCACTATGGGGGCAGAGGGCACTGGTCACTATGGGGACACACGACACTGGGCACTATGGGGGCACACGACACTGGGCACTATGGGGGCACACGACACTGGGCACTATGGGGGCACACGACACTGGGCACTATGGGGGCAGAGGGCACTGGGCACTATGGGGGCAGAGGGCACTGGGCACTATGGGGGCAGAGGGCACTGGACACCATGGGGGAAGACGGCACTATGGGGGCTGGAGGCAGAGGCCACTTTAGGGGCAGAGGGCATTATGGGGGTCACTATGGGGGCAGAGGGCACTATGGGGGTAGAAGGCACTGGACACTATGGGGGTCACTATGGGGGCAGAGGACACTGGACACTATGGGGGCAAAGGGCACTATGGGGGCAGAGGACACTGGAAACTATGGGGGCAGAGGACACAGGACACTATGGGGGCTGAGGACACCACAGTGGGGTGGGGTGCAGGGGACAGAGGACATTACAGTGGTGGATGCAGGGGACACTGCTTTGGGGGGCACAGGAAACTTTCTATGGGGGAAGGGGGGGAGAGGACACCATGGCGTTATGTGAAGGGGGACAAAGGACACTGCAATAGGAGGGAAGACCCTATTAGGGACCCCTTCTTTCCTGGGGACCGGGACCCCATCACCCCTGGGGGCGGGACCTGGTTCCCATTTTCCCTAGGGACATGCTGGCTAGCAGGGTTGGCGTCACCCACCCTTGGGTGCGAGGATGGGGGAGGGGGCACTAAAATACATAAAAATACACATATACTCCGTCAGGGTGAACTGGCTTTGTATTAGTGAAGCACCTTAAAGTGAGGTAAACCTGTACGGTTATTATTACTATGTTAGGATTATTATTATCGTCATTTATTAGCAGGTGAATGCGGCCCTCCATGCATTCACATACATTCAATCCGGCCCTTAAGTGGAAGACCCATTTCTTACGGTGCCCTCAATTGTCAACATTTTACCCTTCAGTACCAGTCCTTTTGTAGGTAAGAATATTTGGGGAAGTTATGTTTATCCTTCTGCCCCCTCTTTGCCCCTGGGCTATGTTGGCTGACCCCTCTGTATTCATTTGTCCTCCTATAGATATTTTAACTTTGGAATTGCTCCTGATGAGTGCATGTTACTCCACGAAACGCGTAGAGCACTTACATGCTACCACTTGCAAGCACATGTCTGAATTCTCCCTGGATTTTGTATCCTATCTACAACGTCTTATTTCTTAATCAATTTAAGATCTATGTTACTGTTTTAAATATGTACCTCATGTCAATATGCCTATTACCCATAGACTATGCTGTAACGAATGCGTGTATATATATATGAAATACAAGTTATTTAACTATTACTGTTATTGCATACCTCATGTCAATATATCCATTACCCATGGACTATGTTGTAATATATGTGTGTATATATATGAAATACAAGTTATTTAACTATTATTATCAATTTTTTACATTGGCTACATTTTTTACCCCCAATCTTGTATTTAGACAAAGAACTATCAAACATGTCCTTGCATATTTACTTTGCAGATATGCTTCAATCAAAGTCCCACTTTGCTTTATTATATACTTAAGTGGAAAAAGGTTGCTGACCCCTGTTCTAAAGCGTATATTAAGTGACACAGGATGAAGTCATTCAGGAACATGGAGACATCCAAAAGCAGTCCAACTGAAGAGTGGGTACCACAGAAAATGTAAAGTTAACAGCCCACATAAAACAGGTTAACAAAAGGCAGCTTGACCGTGCTCCCAGAGCTGCTGAAGTACCTGGCAACCAAAGCCAACATCAGCTAAGGCTTGATTGTTCATCTGGTAAAAAATAACGAACGTGTGAACTGAAAACCAGATGGCAGCCTTGAAAATTTGAGAAACAGATGCTGAACAGCCCATGAAGCACTAACTGATCTAGTGGAATGTACTTGACAGGGGAAGGTGGTACCTTGTTCTAAAGTCTATAGGCTTGAATGATGAGCTGGTGAATCCACCTAGCAAAAGTGGAATAAGAATCAGTTCTTCCCCTAAGGGGACCTATAGGAATGACAAACAGAGCTAGACCATCTAAAGGGAGCTGCAGCTTAGAGACTGGCTCGAACAGTGCATAATACATCCAGACAGTGGAGGGAAATCTCCTTTGATGTTGTGGAGCAGGACATAGAGAAGAGAGAACAATGGGGTCGATTTACTAAAACTGGAGAGTGCACAATCTGGTGCAGCTGTGCATGGTAGCCAATCAGCTTCTAATTTCAGCTTGTTCAATTAAGCTTTGACTAAAAAATCTAAAAGCCGATTGGTTTCCATTCAGAGCTGCACTAGATTTTGCACTCTCCAGTTTTAATAAATCAACCCCAAAGTCTTGGTTTTAGAAAAAAAAAAACACCTTGGGGAGAAAAAGGGTCCTTGGCCTGAAGACAACCTTGTCTTTGTGTAGCAAAAGAAAGGGTTCTTTACAGGAAAAGGCCACCAACTCAGACAACCTCTTGAGCAAATGTAAACAAATATCCCTGATAGGTTCAAAGGGTGGTTTCTCAAAAACCAAGAGACTCTACAATGTCATTGGGGGAACGTACAGAGGGGAATAATGTGTGTGACACCCCGTAAGGGGGACCTTCACCAAGGAGAGAGAGAGGCAAGTGATATTTGAAAAATAACCACTAGGGCCGAGATTTGACCCATGATGACACTTGAGGCCCGTTTTGGATTGAGCTGAGCTCACTAAAAGTCAAGATACTTATGGAATGCTTTCTGCTTTTTAGGTGCAATAGGAGACTTTGGGAGAAGCCATTATCCTAGTTTCAAAAGGTGTAGTGATAGCCAGGCCCCTATGCCTCAGGACTTGAGCTTCAACAGTCGGGCTGTTAAAGCCAGTGACTGGAAAGCATGGTGTTAAAGTGGTCCTAGGGACAAAAGATCTGGACAATCTGAGAAGGCCCACAAAGAGTCTACCAGGAGTTTGATGAGGGTCAGGAAGGGCAAAATCAACTGATCTCACAGAGTTAGCATAGCATCAATTTCAAAAGCTGGAGGATCCCTGGTCCTGAAGACAAGCCTGCTCAGTTTGTTGTTAAACCTGGAAGCCAGAAGGTGTATTGTCCGGTGTCCCACACCTTTAGTATTAAAACACCTCAGATGATGAGACCATAGACCAGACATTATCAACTGAGGAAACACATGCCAGTTTTCTCCTTTGAATATGCTCAGTGAACAGGGCTAGAACGTAATGTTCCATACATGGCAAACTTGCATCTTTTACAGCTGCAAGATATCTGGTTTCACCTTGATAATTGATGTGAGACACTGCCGTAGCATTGTCTGACTGAATCTTGGTCAGAAAACCTAGCACTTGAAGGGATAACCAAATCGTACAGTTCCAGAATGATGATCAGGAGACAAGCTTCCTCTGACGGCCAAGGTTTTTTGCCCTGAGAGAGGCCTGACCTCGAAAGAACCTCCAATAAAGAACTCTACAAGACAGTATCCAGAAGAAGGCCCAGATACTCAAAGCAATGAGCCGATTTTAGAGCCGACTTCTGGAGGTTCAAGAGCCATTCAAGTTGCTACAAAACAACTGTTCAATGTTAACTGAAAGTGCCTGCAATGATGGTTCTTTCAGTAAAAGTGGGCCCAGGTATACCCTTATGGGAATTTCTTTTAAGTGAAATAGAGCAAACATAGGGCTAGCACTTTGGTGAAAACCAAAGATGCAGTGGAGAGACCACAGAGAAGGGCAATGAACTTGTGTTTGCCCACAGTAAAGAACAGACAGAAGCCAAATCATCTTTGCTGGTGACAAGAGGCATTCCCCATTAAAGGGCATTTGCAAGAAGTGTTCCTTGCCCTAATGTTATACAGACTAACATTTTAGTAAACGGTTCTCCAGATGTGTATAGATAGGAGGACCCTTTTTGGATATTAGGCGTATCCGCATGGAAAATTAGGAATGAGTTTCAGCTGTCGCACAAGTGTCAAACTGACAGCTCTCCAGCTGTTGCAGAACTACAAGTCCCATGAGGCATTGCAATGCTGATAGTTGCAACAGACTGATGCATGATGGCACTTGTAGTTCCACAACAGCTGGAGGGTCGCCGGTTTGACACCCCTGGAAAGAATCAGGTTTAGACATTTTGGATCCATCCTATGCTTGGACCAAATCCCCAGGGTCTGGTAGCTGGAACTTATAACCATTACAGGCTACAGAACAGGGCTGAACCTGCAGAGGAGAAGAAGTGCTCATAAAAGGCTTCTAGCCTCTTATCCACAGGAGCCTTAAGATCGGAACACCCCTCACAGTGACAGTTAGAAATGACCAAATCTACCATGGAAATTGCCCCTTTAACTTTTTTTCTTATTCATTATACATTGTGGTCATGCGTTGAGAAAAGACAGTAGAAAGCAAGCCCCAAAGAATGATATGCTATAGAGTTATTGTGTATTAGATGAATGTACCAAGTACAATCTTACCATCTGGCGGGGGGATCAAACTGCAGGTTAGATACAGTTTCATCTAGTGGAAGTAGTATGTGAATATCACACAAGGAGCTCATGTTCTGCATATACTCCAGGCTAAACTCTGTGGAGGTAGGACTACAGTTCCAGGATGATGCCAGGTGCAAGGGGACTGCAGATTTGCCAGGTTTAAATACCTTGCGTGGAAAGAAAACTAGAGTGAGATTGGGATCAGTTGAGACAAAGATACAACATCCATACTATTATTATAGTAAGCACACCTCTATTTCAAAAATACTTTACCAGTAATCCCTTGTACAGTAATAAAATATTTTCATAAAATACCTCAGGCTTTTAAAGAACAAAACCTAAATACTAATTTTATTCTCAATAGATTAATATAACAAATTCTATTCAAACGGCAGCCTTACATTTGAGACACTGATTCCATTGCAAAACTACCAATTTCACCTTGTGTGTATTAATTGTTACTGAGGCTAATAAGGGGTTATTTTTTGCACAAGAACAGGTCTCAAAAAATAAATAAATAAATCAATCAAAAGGAGCTTCCCTAACCAGAGCCTTTAAATCCATCCACTGCCAGGTCCGTACGGCATATGGACCTACAGTATCGCTTCCAACTGGCCAGGTCCATACACTGTACAGATCTGGCTCTCTCTTTCAAGGGTCAATATAGCTTGGATTAGAGGCCGACAAGAGTTTGATCAGAGCTACTGACCAAAAATGCATCCCCTGCTGCTGCTCCGCCCTGTATTTCCCACCTCCAGCCACTGTTTTTTGACACCCTAAATGCCCGCCACTTTTTTATCTCCTTTTCCTGCTGCTTCACCCCCCAGCTATGATTTCCCCCTCCCCCACAACCCTGAACCCCTGAAGCCACATGGGCTTTAAAATCAATGTATCCCCTGCCACTTCGATTACTGCAATGGACCCCCCTTGCCAGCTTCTGCTGGAGCAAGAAGTCTGTGTCAGGATGTGGGGGGGGGGGTTGGCGGTGCTGGTAAACGAGTTTCAAGCCCTCATAGGGTAATAGCATTGATCTCTACTAGCCTCACGTAATATGTTCCCAGTTTCATATTGTCTTCTATAAAATATCCCCAGCCAAAAATGTAGCATGTCCACACTCTCTGACCCTCATTTCATCTATTAGGCCTGTAGTTTATGAAGGCCTCTCAAGCATTACATATAGTGAACATTATGCGCGACCCTTTGGTGATGTCAGGGGCCACATTTGAAGCCCCCTTTAGCTCATATGTTGACAACCACTGGTGTAGTGTGAGGAGGGGTGTGTCCCTTTCAGTCAATCAAGCTCAGAGCTATTCTCCCCTAGCTGTCCAGTATATGAATTGAGATCCCCACCTGTTGCTGCTTTGTGCTGCTGATGGATTCTATGTAAATTCTGTGTATGGTAGAAGGCTGTACAATACAGATGGCTGCAGATAAACAAGTCCAACTTACGTAGGGTGATTTTTTTTATCTCTGTGTACAACCTGAGGCCACTTACTGGTTATATGTATGGGTTTTCAATTTAATTTTGCTTATTCCTACTAATCTCCCAAACCAGAGCAAAAAGCTTAACAGTATTCAAAAAATAGGCCATTAAACAAAGAAGCTCTGTTTTATATTGACTACAAGAGAAAACCAAAAAAAAATAAATAAAAGTATTGCTTATTAGCAAAGAAAACCAGCCCTAAAAGCTGCACAAGGTCACTAAACAAGAGGAATGACGCACCTGGTATTTAAGCAGAACGACATTGTAGTAAGGAGCAGTATGTTGTTCAGCCAGATTTTGTAAGTGGCATGTTAACCTTGGCATGTTTAACCAGAAGTCCTTGCAGCTGTGGTCACTCTGAGATAAGTCACTATGGAAAACAGGATGGTTCACAGTTACAGTGAAGGCTGAAAAACAACTGCAGAAACAAAATGTATGGTAGACTTGATCACTATTATCTTACCTATACAAAAGGTCGGAATTAGGAATAAAATGCTCAACATCTGAGGTGTGGACTAAGCGAAAACTTAGAACAGGAGGAGGGGTAGATCCTCCAAATACACGAAGTATACCTCCTGGAAAGGACATTGTAAGTTCTCCAGAGATGCGCATTCCTGACCTGGAACAGAGTACAATATTTATTACAGCAAAGAATTAAATGCTAGATGCTGTATTACTAGTCAACAACTAGTTACGTCTTGTTTTTATGACATGGATCTCACATTTGCCATTGCTGGTGTCTAGCTGTTTTAAGGTATGCTGTATTGCGGTTTTTCAGTTCTAGAGAGGATTTGGCAGGAAAGCCAGTGTTAAGGAATACTGCTACAGCACAATTTCAGTTACACGTCTGTTGGACCTACTTTCAAAAAAATAGGAACAAACAGAGAAGTTTTGGCCGTAGTAACCAATTAAGACCCTGGAGTTCCACAGAGAATAAAATAAACCCGATTGATCACCAAAAGGCATATTTTTTCTAGATACCAGTATTTTTAACAAGGCCTCACTGATTTACAAGTACACTTTAACCACACATGGCGTTCTGCAATTGATTAAAAGAAACAGAACAGTAAGGAGTCTCTTCTTTCAACTGTGTGCTAGCAAACACAGCCCTGCAAACCTACTGTATTGAGACTGACAGTCTGTAACTGTGCAGTGCAACTAAGTCCCAAGTCTTAACTCTGTCCATCTGAAAATAGGGTGGGGCATGTATCATAATATGCATATCAATTTTAATTATGCATGCCAGTCTGATTGAACCCATCTCTACATTAGAACACTCCAAATAAGTTCCCCTGCTGTCTACTGTAAGCCAAGAGGTCACAGCATGACTGGCTAGATACTTGCTTCATAGAAGCCCTGTTCAGTCTGGCTAAATAGATCACTGTAAAGCCCCTGCCACACAGGGCGGACTCAGACTGCGCTCCACTTGCTCAATGGGAAATCTGTACGCTGATCCCTTACCTACCTGCTTCCACAATCCTTTAATACCACTATAGTGGTTATCTCTTGTATGCAATCATATGTTAGCAACACTAGTAAAAATTATACATTCTAAATATCATTTTCTGGCCACCAGTCCCCAGGAAGAATGTACTGGAAATGAAGCGAGTACAAAGAAGGGCAACTAAGCTAATAAAGGGTCTGGAGGATATTAATTATGAGGAAAGGTTGCGAGCACTGAACTTATTCTCTCTGGAGAAGAGACATTTGAGAGGGGATATAATTTTAATTTACAAATACCGTATTGGTGACCCCACAATAGGACTAAAACTTTTTCGCGGAAGGGAGTTTAACAAGACTCGTGGCCACTCATTAAAATAAGAAAAGAGGTTTAACCTTAAACTACGTAGAGGGTTCTTTACTGTAAGAGCGGCAAGGATGTGGAATTCCCTTCCACAGGTGGTGGTCTCAGCGGGGAGCATTGATAGTTTCAAAAAACTATTAGATAAGCACCTGAACGACCACAACATACAGGGATATACAATGTAATACTGACATATAATCACACACATAGGATGGACTTGATGGACTCGTGTCTTTTTTCAACCTCACCTACTACCCTGTTTCCCCTAAAATAAGACCTAGCGTGATTGTCGGTGATGGCTGCAATATAAGCTCTACCCCCCAAAATATCCCTAGTTAAAGTCCTTGCAGGTCTTATTTTCAGGGTAGGGCTTATTTTCGGGGAAACAGGGTAGGGCTTATTTGGGGGGTAAGGCTTATATTGCAGCCATCACTGACACTCACGCTAGGTCTTATTTTCGGGGAAACAGGGTATGTATAAGCATTATTCATGCTAAATCTGAAACTCTCTCAGATAAGTGTAAGAACAATTCAAAATAAAAGCCTGGATCTAGACTCACCCTTCCAATTCACCATCTTCAAAGACAGCATGCACATATTCTGTAAAGGCAGCAGCTACAGGAAGAGATTCCTGAGACCCCAATATAACAGGACTAGGTCCACGAGAAATCCCTAGAATAGAGCAAGGTATATCAGTCTTCATACACTGGAAAATGCAAGAGGATCACCAGAGAAAATATACAAATAAAGAAGGGAAAAAAAATTAAATATTATTGTGACCTGCTGACTAGAAACCACAAAACAGTAATATATTGCCTGTTCCGCATTTTAACACGCCTGATAGAAATATATATGATCTGTTTAAAACCAAGGAGGTTGCAATCGCATATGTAGTGACCTTCGTTTTCAACTAAATCTATTTGCAAATCCACTGGTAAAAATTTAGGGCTCCTACGACCAATGGTTTCAGAGATATGGGGCTCCTTGCGCAGCCTGTCAGAGGCTAAATACAGAGCAGCCACTTTAAATACAAGCTGACACACTCTGTTTGCAGCACACTGAGAGGATAAGCTCATAGTGTCTTTCACTTCTTGTCAGAGGCACTGAGCTCAGTGAACAGCTTGGAGTCTTGGACCAATGGTAAAGTACCATTGGTCCAAGCTGTCTAATAAAAATGCTGCAGTGGAGGCTCGCCTCTCACTGCAGTGTCATAGAAGGGGAATGTGTCTAAAAGACAAATGCTCCCTTCCAGCCCAGCCCTCTTAACTACAAGGAAAAAACATGTCTTTATGGGTATAAGATTTACCCACAATCCCATGTTTTTCTCACAAAGTTAAGAGGGAGAAACTGATTCTGTTGAAAAAATACTGTTATATTCAAGCTAAATCATATATTTATATGCTATATGTTATAAGATAATTTATTATTTATCTATTTACTGTGAAAATACTGGTTGGAAGTTATAACTTTAAACTTCAGTAATTTGTCCGTTAAGCCACCTGCTTGAGTACAGATTTTGAAAATATAGTAAATTACCTTAAAAACAATATATCATAATTTTTTGTATATTACTTAAGGTAATTAACCCCTTGCCACCCAGGCCAATTCTGACACTTCTCGTCTACATGTAAAAATCATAATTTTTTTGCTAGAAAATTACTCGGAACCCCCAAATATTATAAATATTCTTTTAGCAGACACCCTAGGGAATAAAATGGTGGTCATTGCAACTTTTCATGTCACATGGTATTTGCGCATCAATTTTTTTAAATGCTTTTTTGGGGGAAAAAAAAACTGTTTCATGAATAAAAAAAAAACACAAACGTTAGCTTGATTTTTTTGTATAATGTGAAAGATGATGTTACGCCGAATAAATAGATATCTAACATGTCACACTTTAAAATTGCGCACACTTGTGGAATGGCGCCAAACTTCAGTATTTAGAAATCTCCATAGGTGACACTCTAAATTTTTTTACAGGTTATATGGTTAGAGTTACAGAGAAGGTCTAGTGCTAGATATATTGCTCTCGCTCTAACGATCGCGGCGTATGTAACCTGTGTGTATCTGGCTCTGATACTAGCCAGTGCCTCACCAGCCACTGACCTCACGTCCCTGATGCTAATGATATGCTCGTGTTTATATCCCAACTGGTTACTTTTCTCCCCAATCTGCTAACTATATTCAAAGCCTTTGGTGTAGACTATGGCTTCAATATCATTTCCCCAACTCTACCAGCATCTCCATTAACATCCCACATGTAAGTTACCGAAAGTCAATTTTTATTTCATGTGGTCCCCTAATAAAATGCCATATCTAGGAATTATCTTAACTACTTCTTTTTTCGCTCTTTATGACAATAACTGCATTCCTTTAAAGTGGAACTTTAGTCAAAAAATTAAGTCCTGCTAGATCACCCTTTTGCAGGTATAGCTGTAAAACATAAAAAAATAAGTGCTTGTATTGTTTAAAATCCAGTAATACAGTCTCAACCTGCTCTGCACATGCTCAGTAGCTCTCCATTTTTAGGCACTGAGTTTGTAGAGGCCGATCTGCTGACAGCCTTAACCACTTAAGGACTGAGCCTCTTTCTGAGATTTGCTGTTTATAAAATAAAAACTTTTTTTTTTTGCTAGAAAATTACTTAGAAAAAAAATATCATGTTTGGGGGTTCTAACACCCTAGAGCAGGGATATGCAATTAGCGGACCTCCAGCTATTGCAGAACTACAAATCCCATGAGGCATAGCAAGACTCTGACAGCCACAAGAATGACACCCAGAGGCATGATGGGAATTGTAGTTTTGCAACAGCTGGAGGTCCGCTAATTGCATATCCCTGCCCTAGAGCATAAAATTGCTGTCATTGCAATACTTTGTTACACAGTATTTGCGCAGAGGTCTGACAAGTGCACTTTTTTGGGAAAAAATACAATATAATTCATTTTGAATTAAAAAATAAGACAACAGTAAAGTTAGCCCAATTTTTTTTTATATTGTGAAAGATAATGTTACGCCGAGTAAATTGATATCCAAACATGTCACGCTTCAGAATTGCGCCCGCTCGTGTAAAGGCGACAAACTTTTACCCTTAAAAATCTCCATAGGCAACGTTTCAAAAATTCTACAGGTTGCAGGTTTTGAGTTACAGAGGAGGTCCAGGGCTAGAATTATTGCTCTCGCTCTGATCGCGGCAATACCTCACATGTGTGGTTTAAACACCGTTTTCATATGCAGGCCCTACTCACGTATGCGTCCGCTTCTGCATGCGAGCTCGGCCGGACTGGGCACGTCTGAAAATTTTTTGTTTTTTTCTTATTTATTTTACCTTTTACTTTTACCCTGTGTAACCATCCCTTGTAATAGAAAAAAAGCATGACAGGACCTCCAAAATATGAGATCTGGGGTCAAAAAGACCTCAGATCTCTTATTTACACTAAGATGCAAAAAAAATAAATAAAAAAATGGCCCTTTAAGAGCTATGGGCAGAAGTGATGTTTTGACGTCGCTTCCGCCCTGCAATGATATGGAGACGGGTGGGGGCCATCTTCCCCTCACTCGTCTCCATGTCACACAAGGGACAGCATCTGATCGCCGCTGCCGACGGCTCCGGTAAGCGGCGGAGGGCACTGGAGCGTGGAGGGGGCCCTCTCACACTGCCAATAAAAGTGATCTTGCAACAAATACGCCGCAGAGACCACTATTAACGAAACCAGACCGCCGGCCGAAGAAGAGGATACTGGGGTTATGGCAGCTAGCTGCTGCCATAACAACGATATACCTCTTCAAAGTTAGGACGTATATCGGCATTCGGTAGTCCGGAAGTGGTTAAGGGCTATGGGCGGAAGTGACATTTTGATGACGCCTCCGCCCTGCAATGATATGGAGATGGGTGGTGGCCATCTTCTCCCTCACTCATCTCCATACCAAGCCAGAAGGATTTTATCGCCTCCGCTGCTACCGACGGCTCCGGTAAGCAGCAGAGGGGGGTGCCATTACAAATTCTGACAGGTCTTCTAATCTGACGAAACAGCGGAATTAAACACTCCTATCTTTTATAGCCAAGGAAGCTGCCTCTGTTTGAACTGCAACTGCCATGGTGCTGCACACGTGATCAGTTATGACACCAGCCAATTGATGGATTGACATTTTAGTTGAGGACAAAATCAAATGAAACAGTTTGCATTTCCAGCATTCCAGGAATACAACTTTTTTTAAATAGATAAATTGATGGGTTTAGATCTACTTTATGATTTACTGCTGGGGCTCTGGGCTTCAGCAAAACGGCAGCCTCCAGCAAGAAAAAGGAGCAACTCTGGAGGCAATTCACAGCACACAATCATTTTAGTAGCATAATTACTAATGTGGAATGTATATTCCTTGCTAAACATTTTTTATCAAGTTTTTATGGGTAAAGTTCCACTTTAACCACTTGCCGCCCGCCCGCCGTCAAATGACGGCTGGGCGGTGCGGCTCTCGTTCTGGGTGGACGTCATGACGGCCTCCCAGAACGACTGCTCTCGTCGTAATCAGTGCCGCCTCATCAGTGCAGCCTATAAGTGCCCATCAGTGCCGCCTCATCAGCACCCATCAGTAAAGGAAAAAAATTACTTATTTATAAAATTTACTGAGAGAAACTAAGAAAAATTTTTGGTCTTTTTTTTTTTTCTAAAAAACAAAACAAAAAAACAAACAAAATAAAAACCCGAGTGATTAACCATTTGGCGTCCGCGCTATAGCCAAATGATGGCCACAGCGCAGACCTGAATTTCCGGGAGGCTGTCAAATGACAGCCTCCCCTTTGCACGCGGGCGCTGCGATCACCGAGACTCGGGTGAGATCACAGATCCGAGTAAGGGGCCGAACCTGGCCCCTTACCACATGATCAGCTGTCAGCCAATGACAGCTGATCACATGATGTAAACAAAAGCTCCGTAATCATTTTTTTTCTCCTCACGCTGACAGCGTGAGGAGAAAAAAAAGCCGATCACCAGCTTATGTGCAAGGGACATCGGCCCCGAAGAGGAAGAGGCAATTCTGCCCCATCTGTGCCCACCAGTAGTGCCAATCAGTGCCACCTAGCAGCGCAGCCCATCGGTGTAACCAACCAGTGCCGATCATTATTGCCACCCATCAGTGCCGCCGCATCAGCGTACATCAATGGAGGAGAAAAATGACCTGTTTGCAAAATTTTAAAACAAAATATAATTTTTTTTTTTTAAATGCTTTTTAACAAAAAATAAAAAATGCAGGGGTGATCAAATACCACCAAAAGAAAGCTCTATTTGTGGGAAAAAAATTATAAAAATTTCATTTGGGAACAGTGTTGTATGACTGCGCAATTGTCATTCAAAGTGCATCAGCGCTGAAAGCTGAAAATAGGTCTGAACAGGAGGGGGGTTTAAATGCCCAGTAAGCAAGTGGTTAAATACCAAAGGAAAGCTCTATTTATGTGAAGAAAATGATAACAATTTCACATTGTTACACTGTAGCATGACCGCGCAATTGTCATTCAAAGTGTGACAGCGATGAAAGCTGAAAAATGGCCTGGGCAGGAAGGGGGTGTAAGTGCCCTGTATTGGGGTGGTTAATTAAGAAACCCAGATACTGTATTAACCACTTGCCGACCGCCTAACGACGATATACGTCAACAGAATGGCACGGCAGGCAAAATCATGTACCTGGTACGCGATTGCCTTCCCGCGGGCGGGGGGTCCGATCGGACCCCCCCCCCCCCCCCGGTGCCATAGGCGGTCGGCTCTTGTTCGCGGGCGATGAGAGGTGAGGGGGAGGCCATCCATTGATGGCCACCCCCTCCCGATCGCTCCCAGCGAATGAAATGCTTCCTCTCCCTCTGTAATGTAAACAGAGGGAGAGGAAGTGATGTCACCCCTCCTCGAGCCGGTCTTTTCGATCCAGTGCTGAGGAGAGAAGACATCCAAGTAAGTTGCACCAACACTACACGTTCAGTAGAACACGCAGGCACACTTTTCACCCCCCTGTACCCCCTGTCACACTGACACCAATAGCAGTTTTTTTTTTTTTTTGCATTGGTGTCAGTTTGTGACAGTTATAAGTGTTAGGGCAGTTAGGTTAGCCCCCTTTAGGTCTAGGGTACCCCCCTTTAGGTCCAGGATACCCCCCTAACCCCCCCTAATAAAGGTTAACCCGTGATCACCCCCCTTCACCAGTGTCGCTAAGCGATCGTTTTTCTGATCGCTGTATTAGTGACACAGGTGACGCTAGTTAGGGAGGTAAGTATATAGGTTCGCTGTCAGTGTTTTATAGCGACAGGGAACACCATATACTACCTGCTAAAGGTTTTAACCCCCTGATTGCCCCCTAGTTAACCCTTTCACCAGCGATCACCGTATAAGTGTTATGGGTGACGCTGGTTAGTTAGTTTATTTTTTTATAGTTTATTATAGTTTTAGGGCACCTGCCGTTTATTACCTTATAAAGGTTTAACCCCCTAATTGCCCGGCGGTGATATAAGTTACGTTTTCAGGGTCAGATAAGGTCTGCGTCGCCCCAGGCAGCGTCAGGTTAGCGCCAGTACCGCTAAAACCCACGCACGCAGCATACACCTCCCTTAGTGCTATAGTATCTGAACGGATCGATATCTGATCCGATCAGATCTATACTCCCCAGCAGTTTAGGGTTCCCAAAAATGCAGTGTTAGCGGGATAAGCCCAGATACCTGCTAGCACCTGCGTTTTGCTCCTCGGCCCAGCCCAGCCGACCCAAGTGCAGTATCGATCGATAACTGTCACTTACAAAACACTAAGCACATATAACTGCAGCGTTCGCAGTCAGCCCTGATCCCTGCGATCGCTAACAGTTTTTTGGTAGCGTTTTGAATCAGTCGCTAACAGTCAGGAGCTTTTTTGTCTGTGAGTCTCACTAGTGTACCCCTAAATTTAGAGCGCAAAATGGCAAATCGAAGGTACACTAGTGAAGAGGCCTACACGTTTCTGAGCATAACAGATAGTGAAGAGGAAGTCACTCATCTGTCAGATTCAGGCTCAGAATACGAACCTGTAAAGGACAGCGGCTCCATGACAGATAGCTCTGACGACGGAGTTGTGGTCCCTGCTAAGGTCAGGCGTACCAGACCCCGAACTTCTTCTGTCCTTGAAGTGCAAGAACCGCAGGGCTCTCGTGTGGAGCAGAGAAGTACTAGTGCCGCTATTCCTTCTGGTGAACTGGCAAGCAGCAGCGGCCTAGTACACCCTGGTCGTACATCCAGCACTGCAGTATCACGTGGTGACATGGCGAGTCCCATAAGTGCAGTTCAAGCTGGCGAGGTGGCAAGCACTAGTAGTGTCCCGCTGCCACCAAGAAGACGAACACAGGCCCGTCGTGCCCATAGTGCCCTTCCTGCTGCATTCGCCAATCCGAATTGGGTACCCACCACTTCTGCAGGACCCGTACTTCCCCCTTTCACTGGCCAACCCGGAATTCAGGTGGAAACAGTTGACTCTACGCCACTGGATTTTTATTCGCTGTTTTTCACCGAAGATCTCTATAGATCTATTGTGGACCAAAGCAATTTGTACGCTGGTCAACACATCGCCACTATTCCCCAGTCCGCCCTTGCCAGAGATTGGAAACCAATTACGGTTTCCGAATTTAAGATCTTTCTGGGCCTTTCCCTCCTCACGGGCTTGAATAAAAAGAGTGAGTTGCGGTCATATTGGTCCACTGACCCAATTTACCATTCGCCCTTGTTCTCTGCTTCCATGGCCAGGGCACGATACGAGCAGATTTTGCGGTTCATGCACTTCAACGACAATGAACTCTGTCGTCCTCGTGGAGACCCTGGATACGATCGGCTCTACAAAATTCGGCCCCTCGTAAACCACTTCAACCAACGTTTTGCAGACTTGTTTACTCCCCATCAAGTTGTCTGCGTTGATGAGTCCCTGATTAAATTTTCTGGCCGCTTGTCATTCAAACAGTACCTTCCCAGCAAGCGTGCCAGATACGGGGTCAAGATGTATAAGCTCTGTGACAGGGCCACAGGCTATACATTTAGTTTTATGGTTTACGAGGGCAAAGATAGTCACGTAGAGCCGACAAATTGCCCTGACTACATAGGAAGCGCTGGCAAGATAGTGTGGGACTTGGTGTTACCCTTATTCGGAAAGGGGTACCACTTGTACGTGGACAATTATTACACGAGCGTGCCACTTTTTAGCCACCTTTTTGGTCAACAGATTGGAGCATGTGGCACCGTGCGACCTAATTGCCGGGGCTTTCCCCAGCGGCTTGTAGATTCCCGTCTTAGGCTGGGGGAGAGAGCCTGCTTGCAGTGTAATAACTTGCTCGCTATGAAGTGGAGGGACAATAAGAATGCTTTCGTTCTTACCTCCCTTCATGCAGACACGACGGTCCAAATTCCTACGGCGACTGGTGTTGTGGAGAAACCCCTCTGTGTCCATGAATATAACCTTAATATGGGAGGGGTGGACCTCAACGACCAGTTGCTGGCGCCGTACCTAATTGTCCGTAAGGCCAGACGCTGGTACAAAAAAGTGTCTGTTTATTTATTTCAATTGGCTTTGCTGAACGCTCATGTGCTATACAGAGCTTCAGGACAGACTGGATCCTTCCTTAAATTCCAGGAAGAGATCGTCAGAGCCCTTCTGTTTCCAGACGGTGCTCCACCTCACCATCCCCAACCAAATGCAGTAAGCCGGCTGCATGAGAGGCATTTTCTTTATGCCCTCCCGAGTACCCCTACCCAACGAGCCCCCCAAAAAAGATGTTGTGTCTGCAGCAAGCGCAGATTTAGGCGTGACACCCGGTATTATTGTCCCTCCTGTCCTGGCAATCCTGGTCTTTGCATTGGTGAATGTTTTGAACGCTACCATACACTAGTGGAGTATTAGCGTAGGGTACAGCACTGCACAGACTAGGATACACTTTCACAGGGTCTCCCAAGATGCTGTCGCATTTTGAGAGACCCAAACCTAGTACCAGTTAAAAAAGTTAAAGTTACTAAAAAAAAGTGTAAAAACAAAAAAAAAGTAAAAAAAAAAAGAAAACAAAAAAAAAAAAATTGTTGTTTTATTGTTCTCTCTCTATTGTTCTGCATTCTATACTGCAATGTTATAATTTTATGTTTTTATCATGTTTGCTTTATAGATATGCAATTTTTTAATACCTTTTTTTTATTATTAACCGCTTTTTTGTTTTCAGGTACGCCATTCAGCTGCAGAGTGGATTTATTTATCTTGACAGCAACAGCGTTTGCTCCCACGATACATAAAGCCGTGACTCCAGTGCTGTCGGAGGTGATTTCACCACCACAGTTACATACTTCAGCATATATGCCGAAGCGTGGGGGGGCAGCAGTGGGTGGAGGAGCGATTTGCTCCTGCCTTTTGCGGGAGGATGCCCCCATGCTTCGGCATATATATATATATTTTAGGTAGGCACAGGTTGCGTTAAATGTTTTATTTTTTTCTGTTTTTTTTTTGTGTTTGCTTTGCAGGTATGGTAAGTATTACTGTTATACTGTAATGTTACTTTGTTTTTTTGTTAACCATCATTTGCTTAGCAGGTACGCCATTCAGTTGCAGCGCGAATTTATTTATCTTGACAGCAACAGCGTTGCTCCCACGATACATAAAGCCGTGACTCCAGCGCTGTCGGAGGTGATTTCACCACCACAGTTACATACTTCAGCATATATGCCGAAGCGTGGGGGCAGCAGAGGGCGGAGGAGCGATTTGCTCCTAACTTTTGCGGGAGGATGCCCCCATGCTTCGGCATATATATACGGTGCATGTATGCCCATCATTAGAAGTGGGTGGATGAAGGGAGGTATTCTAATGGTGGGCATACCCACCGATCAATATCTTTTTTTCGTTCAGCCCACAGGCTGCATGAAAAAAAAGTTTACAATATATACCCAACAAGGACCAGCAACGTACTGGTATGTTGCCTGGACTTTGAGTGGTTATACCAGAATGATGCCTGCAGGTTTAGCTATCATCTTGGTATCATTCTTTTCAGCCAGCGGTCGTCTTTCATGTAAAAGCAATCCTAGCAGCTAATTAGCCTGTAGACTGCTTTTACAAGCAGTGGGAGGGAATCCCCCCCCACCAGCATCTTCCATGTTTTTCTCTGGCTCTCCTGTCCCAACAGGGAACCTGAGAATGCAGCCGGTGATTCAGCCAGCTGACCACAGAGCTGATCAGAGACCAGAATGGCTCCAAACATCTCTATGGCCTAAGAAACCGGAAGCTACAAGCATTTCATGACTTAGATTTCGCCGGATGTAAACAGCGCCATTGGGAAATTGGGAAAGCATTTTATCACACCGATCTTGGTGTGGTCAGATGCTTTGAGGACAGAGGAGAGATCTAGGGTCTAATAGACCCCAATTTTTTCAAAAAAAGAGTACCTGTCACTACCTATTGCTATCATAGGGGATATTTACATTCCCTGAGATAACAATAAAAATGATTAAAAAAAAATAAAAATGAAAGGAACAGTTTAAAAATAAGATAAAAAAGCAAAAAAAAAAAAGCACCCGTCCCCCCCTGCTCTCGCACAAAGGCGAACGCAAGCGTCGGTCTGGTGTCAAATGTAAACAGCAATTGCACCATGCATGTGAGGTATTACCGCGAAGGTCAGATCGAGGGCAGTAATTTTAGCAGTAGACCTCCTCTGTAAATCTAAAGTGGTAACCTGTAAAGGCTTTTAAAAATGTATTTAGTTTGTCGCCACTGCAGGTTTGTGCGCAATTTTAAAGCATGTCATGTTTGGTATCCATGTACTCGGCCTAAGATCATCTTTTTTTATTTCATCAAACATTTGGGCAATATAGTGTGTTTTAGTGCATTAAAATTTTAAAAAGTGTGTTTTTTCCCCAAAAAATGCGTTTGAAAAATCGCTGCGCAAATACTGTGTGAAAAAAAAAAATGAAACACCCACCATTTTAATCTGTAGGGCATTTGCTTTAAAAAAATATAATGTTTGGGGGTTCAAAGTAATTTTCTTGCAAAAAAAAAGCTGAGTTAGACTTACCGGTAACTCCTTTTCTGAGAGTCTTCCAGGACAGCCCATGAGACCTTGGGCTCCTCCTACCAGGACAGGAAACACGTCACCCCCACCAGATAAAAGGGCGGTCCTCCAGGCGCATGTCAGTATTCTCAAGAACCGTAGGACCCTGCAAAACATATGCATAATACACATAACTTCAGACAATACCGGGTGGGAATCCGGCTGTCCTGGAAGACTCTCAGAAAAGGAGTTACCGGTAAGTCTAACTCAGCTTTTCTCCAAGCGTCTTCCAGGACAGCCCATGAGACGATGAGCCAGAACTTACCAGTCTAGGGAGGGACAACTGCCTGAAGGACCTTACGACCAAACGCCTGCTCCTGAGCTGATAGGAGATCCAGGCGATAATGTTTAATGAAGGTCGAGTAACTGGACCAAGTGGCAGCCCTGCAAATTTGTTCCGGTGAGGCACCAGCCCTCTCAGCCCAAGACGTAGACAAGGCTCTAGTTGAGTGTGCAGTAACAAAAGATGTAGGGACCTCCCTAATTTTGTAAGCTTCCAAGATGGCTTGCTTTATCCATCTAGCCAATGTGGCTTTAGATGCACTATTCCCCTTGTGAACTCCAGAAAAGAGGACAAACAAGGCATCAGTTTTCCTAAAGGTCTTCGTGACCTCAAGATAGACCAAGAGAATCCTTCTTACATCTAGAAAACTAAATTTTCTTTCTAAGTCGCCCTGTGGCGAACTACAAAAGGTTGGCAATACGATGTTCTGAGATCGGTGGAATGTACTTGCCACCTTGGGCAAAAAACCTGGATCGGTTCGTAACACAACTCGATCCTCAAAAATCGTGAGGAAGGGCTCCCTAACTGATAGGGCCTGCAACTCACTTACCCTACGAGCTGAGGTAACAGCTATAAGGAACACAGTTTTTAATGTAAGAAACTTAACTGACATACTTTCCAGAGGTTCAAACGGAAATTCTACCAGAGTTTGAAGTACTAGGGACAGATCCCACGTTGGACAACTTCTCACTACTACTGGTCTGGCCCTAGAGATAGATTTGAAAAATCTGGCTATAGTGGGATTTTCCAGGAGAGAAAACTGGAGGAACACACTAATAGCTGCCGCCTGTACCTTTAAGGTACTAACAGAAAGACCTTTGTCGACACCCTCTTGGAAAAATTCCAAAATAAAATATCATATATCATATCATGAGCTAATCTATCATTTTCAGATAACCATGAGTTAAACCTTTTCCAAACTTTGGAATATATGGCTCTAGTAACTGGCTTCCTGCAATTAACGAGAGTCCTGACTACTTTGTCAGAGAACCCTTGGGCGCTCAGTATCTTTTCTTCAGATACCAGGCCGTCAAATTTAAGGAAACCACCTGAGGGTGTGATACTGGACCCTGCAATAATAGGTCTTCCCTTTTCGGAAGACTCCACCGAGGCTCTGAAACCAGAGACTGTAGCAGGGAAAACCATGGCCTCTTGGGCCAAAACGGGGCAATTAGAATCAGATCTGTCTCTTCCAGCCGAAACTTCCGGAGGACTTCTGGAATCAGCCTGATTGGCGGAAAGGCATAACATAGGCCTGGAGGCCACGGGTTTGCCAGAGCATCGATCCCCAAGGCTTGGTCTGCCGGGTTCATGGAAAAGAATATCTCCGTCTTGCGGTTGTTTCGGTTTGCGAACAAATCCGCTACCGGATAACCCCATCTCTTGGTGAGGTCTGCAAAGACTTCGGGATGAAGGGACCAGTTGTCTCGGTCTATCCTGTGATGGCTGAGATAATCTGCCAGGCAATTGTTTTTCCCCTTCAGGTGTACAGCAGAAATGGAGGCTAGATTCCCCTCTGCCCATGAAAGGATCTCCTGGGCAATGGACTGAAGCCTCCGCCTTCTCGTGCCTCCCTGCTTGTTGATATACGCAACTGTCGCTATATTGTCTGACAGGATTTGGAGGTTGTGACCCCTGATCTTCATCTGAAAAGACTGGAGGGCTCTCTGGACTGCAAGCAGCTCTCTTTGATTGGATGAGGCCCTTGCCTCCTCTGGGGACCACTCTCCTTGTGCTACTGCATTGCTGAGGTGGGCCCCCCATCCCCAGGAACTCGCATCCGTGGTAATCCTTCGGGAAATGGGAAAGGACCATGGGAGACCTCCTGCTAGGTGCTGACCAGCTCTCCACCACCACAGGCTTATTTTTATCCTGTCGGGAAGCCGGATCCTTGACTCCAGGGACCTTACGTCCCCGTCCCAGTTTCTTAAAAGAAACCTTTGTAACGGACGCTGACGGAGTCTCGCCCATGGTACTGCGGGAAAACATGAGGTCATAAGACCCACTGCCCTCGACACCTGTCTCAGAGAGACCGACTGGTTGGTCTGCAATGTTGACATAGTCTGGAACACTTTGGTAATCTTCTCCTGAGGAAGAAAAACTCTTTGGTTCACGGAGCAAAAATCGTAACCCAGATAAGTTACTTTCAGGGCCGGAATCAAGGACAATTTTTCTTTGTTTATTAGCCAGCCTAGGGACTGTAAGAAGTCCTGTACAGCCTGGAGATCTTCCAACAGCCTTTGGTATGATTTTGCCACTATCAGGAGGTCGTCTAAGTAAGGGATAACCGGTATTGCCTTTAATCTTAGAGGAGCCAGCACTTCCCCCAACACCTTCGTAAAGATGCGTGGGGCTGAGGAAAGACCGAAGGGGAGGGCCTGAAATTGAAAATGTCGGGTCCCCATACCCGTCTTCACTGCCAATCTCAAAAACTTTTGGAAGGCTGGATGGATAGGGATGTGAAGATAAGCATCCCTTAAGTCCAACGTGGCCATAAAGCAGTTTGGGTATAGTAGGTTTTTGATTGTAAAAACCGTCTCCATACGGAAATGCTTGTATCTGATTGACTTGTTTAAGGTCCGGAGATTCAGGATAAGTCGAAACTTTCCTGCCGGCTTTCTGACCACAAATACATGGGAATAGAATCCCTTGCCCCGCTCCGATCGAGGAACAGGAATCAGGACTTTTTGATCTAATAAGTCTCCGATCTGGAGACCCAGAGCCCTCGCTTTCTCCCGATCTTGTGGAGGAAATGTGACCAACAAACGTTCTGGTGGTTGGTGAACAAACTCCAGCCTGTACCCGTTGGTCACTAGGTCCAGGACGAAGGGGCTCAGAGTGACTGCTGCCCACTGTGGGATGAAGGCCCTCAATCTCCCTCCCACCGGGGAACACAAGTCACTGCGGCTTGGCGGGCTGTTGAGGAGGGTTAAATAGAACTCCCCCTTTGCCTCTGCCTTTGTGCCCAGTCCAATGCTTTTTCGGCCTGCAGTCCTTTTCTCTAGGACTCTGTTGCCTGTTTTGGCCACGAAAAAATTTTCTGGCTGTCTGAACTCTTTTTCTCTGGAAACGCCTTTTTCTTATCAGCCGTGCGTTCCAGTGCCTCCTGTAGACCTGGGCCAAATAAATGATCGCCAGTTAAAGGAAGGCCACAAAGGCGCAACTTGGAGGCCGAGTCCCCTGACCAGGTCTTAAGCCAAAGGCTTCTCCTGGCCGAGTTCACTAGAGCCGAAGTCCTGGCTGACATTCTTACCGACTCAGCGGAAAAATCTGCCAAAAAACCCACTGCCTGAAATAGGAGAGGAAAAGACTTTAAAATTTGCTCTCTGGAGGTACCTGCTGACAGATGTGACTGAATCTAAGTCAACCAAACCTCCAGATTTCTGGCCACACAAGTGGAAGCCAAAGCTGGTTTCAGGTTTCCAACTGCTGAGTCCCAGGCTCTGTGGAGAAGGATATCCCCCCTCTTGTCCATCGGATCCTTAAGCGTACCCATATCATCAAACGCCAGGTCCGAGTTTTTTGAAACTTTTGAAAGAGGTGCGTCTAACTTGGGATTCTTATTCCATGGCTGCGCAGTGTCCTCATCAAAAGGAAACCTCCTTTTTAGGTTACTAGAGAAGAATGGTTTTCTCTCAGGATTATCCCATTCCAGTTTAATAGTATCAACCAAAGAACTATGAACTGGAAACACTCTTGATTTTCTCTTATGTAATCCTTTATACATAAGATCATGTTTGGATAATTGAACCTCTTCCTCTTTTAATTCAAGGGTAGTATAGATAGCCTTTAATAAGTCATCTACATCCTCAACAGATAACTTAAATCTTGAGCCTCGAGTGGATTCTCTATCTCTGGGCTCTGTATCTGACCCTGATTCTTCCAGAGAAGAACGGGTAGATCTGACCTCAGCCTCAGAGTCTTCACTCTCTGCCTGCGGAGTGCTTACTGACGCCTTCAGTGAAGACGGACTCTCTGCTGGAGTCTGGAGCTTGTCAATAAGCGTTCTAAAGGAACTGAAGGTGGACGCAAGCTCATCCCTAACAGAAGTAAGCATCTTCTGGCAAGAGTCAACCGGGTCATCCTTTACTAGGCCTTCTATACAGGTGCGACAAACTGCTTTGCTCCATGAGGAGCTCAATTTGTTTGCGCAAACCGCACATTTCCTTTTAAGAGGCTGCGCTTGGGCCTTGTCCTGAGTCTTGGTCTGCAAGACAAAATAAATGACCCACAATGTAATTAAAGCCACACAATCACTCTGTAACACCACGTGCAGGAGGGAGGAAATGTGTCCCCTTACACCCACTACTACAGAGGGGGGAGGGGGAGGGAACACTCACAGGGATAGTAAGGTGGTGACAGAACACCCCAGGCTTACCTGTGAGGTGCTGGTGTTGGGAACTGCATCCGCTGCCTGTGCAGGTACTGCAGGAGGATCCATTCTGCCCCTCTTGGTCATCCACAGCCTGGCTGCTTAACACCAAGAAACACCAGCAGCCAGCGTTCTCTGTTCGCGCCGTTTATGAAGACTGGAACCTCGTCTCCGGCGCCCGATGATGATGTCATATGCCCCGGAAGTAACCCTCTCCAGGCACTTCCTGTGGGCCAGCTTGGAGCGCAATAGCTCCGCCCCCTCGAGCGCTGCGGCTTCCTCCATTCCTTGCTCAGATCAGCCAGGCTGTCGGCAGGGAAGGACAACCGAAGCTCAGCTGAGCTAGAGTGCAATGCACTGCGCTAGGGGCACGACCTCACACCGGTCCTGGCCCTCTCCAGGCACTGAGGACAGAGAACAGCAACACAGCCAACCTCCCCAGCGGTGCGCTGCTTCTGGCAGAGGAAGAGGTAAGTGATATGCCCCAGAAAAAAGCCATACAAAGCCCCTGCTTATAAGGCCTATGGGAGCAGGTTCCATGAACATGTTACCCCCCGTCCGGAGGAAACACAAATAACTGACATGGGCCTGGAGGACCGCCCTTTTATCTGGTGGGGGTGACGTGTTTCCTGTCCTGGTAGGAGGAGCCCAAGGTCTCATGGGCTGTCCTGGAAGACGCTTGGAGAAAATAATTTTTTCATGTAAACAAAAAGTGTCAGAAAGGGCTTTGTGCCATCTGGGCATTCCATGGCCTCCGAAACTGTGATAGGCAGTGAAGAGTGAAATTAAAAATTTACGCCCTTAGAAAGCCTGAAGGCGGTGCTTGGTTTTCGGGGTCCCGTACGTGGCTAGGCTCCCAAAAAGTCTCACACATGTGGTATCCCTGTACTCAGGAGAAGCAATAGAATGTATTTTGGGGTGTAATTTCACATATTCCCATGGCATGTTTGAGCAATATATCATTTAGTGACAACTTTGTGCAAAAAAAAAATAAAAATTGTCTTTTTCCCGCAACTTGTGTCAAAATATAAAATATTCTATGGACTCAACATGCCTCTCAGCAAATAGCTTGGGGTGTCTACTTTCCAAAATGGGGTCATTTGGGGGGGGTTTGTGCCATCTGGGCATTTTATGGCCTTCAAAAATGTGATAGGTAGTGAGGCCTATCGGGGCCACGTACGCGGCTAGGCTCCCAAAAAGTCCCACACATGTGGTATCCCCGTACTCAGGAGAAGCAGCTGAATGTATTTTGGGGTGCAATTCCACATATGCCCATGGCCTGTGTGAGCAATATATCTTTTAGTGACAACTTTTTGGTAATTTTTTTTTTTTTTGTCATTATTCAATCACTTGGGACAAAAAAAATAAATATTCAATGGGCTCAACATGCCTCTCAGCAATTTCCTTGGGGTGCCTACTTTCCAAAATGGGGTCATTTGGGGGGGGGGGGGTTTGTACTGCCCTGCCATTTTAGCACCTCAAGAAATGACATAAGCAGTCATAAACTAAAAGCTGTGTAAATTCCAGAAAATGTACCCTAGTTTGTGGACACTATAACTTTAGCGCAAATCAATAAATTTACGCTTATTGACATTTTTTTTTACCAAAGACATGTGGCCGAATACATTTTGGCCTAAATGTACGACTAAAATTGAGTTTATTGGATTTTTTTATAACAAAAAGTAGAAAATATCATTTTTTTTTCAAAATTTTCGGTCTTTTTCCGTTTATAGCGCAAAAAATAAAAACGGCAGAGGTGATCAAATACCATCAAAAGAAAGCTCTATTTGTGGGAAGAAAAGGACGCAAATTTCGTTTGGGTACAGCATTGCATGACCGCGCAATTAGCAGTTAAAGCGACGCAGTGCCAAATTGTAAAAAGTGCTCTGGTCAGGAAGGGGGTAAATCCTTCTGGGGCTGAAGTGGTTAAGTTCGCTATTACAGATGACCTAACCCAAAAGCGTTCAACTGGCAATATCTTCCCTCCCACTATGGAAAGCCCATTAAAAACTGATATGGAAACGTTTTATATAGCTTGTCTCAAACAAGACAGACCTAACTAAAACGCACTTTACAAGACAGGACTCCCCTATCCCTGGACAATAAATCGCAAAAAAATATTTAAAAAAATGACAAAATTAGACAAACACGCAAGATTCTGTCCCAGCAGCTTGCCCTATACACAACAGAGCCAAAGCAAAAAACAAACACCAACACTTATATTTTACTACTTATCAAGCAGATATAACAAAACACATATAATTGTATATTTAAAGTGTATCTATGGTTAAAATGTAAAATCATATTTTTCCCCACACTGAATTTCAAATGGGTCTACTCATATTAATATCCTATATTAACATATGATCTTGAAGTCTGAAAACATACTTTTTGAAGAATTTACTTCCTTGAACACAGCGACACATTCACTATGCCTTGTGAATATGCACTGCTGTGTCACACATTTCACAGAGGCTGCTGTCTGAATTACAGAGGTACTGAGTTTCAGGGAGAACATCATCATCAATGCTTGCAGGCAGCAAGGTACCATGGGCTATGTAGTCCTTAGGAATTGAAAGTAAACCAATGGAATAAGTAGAGGAGAAGCAGCAAAGCATGCAGGAAGTTGTTGAAAAAAAATGACTAGCAAACAGCCCTCACAACAAGGATTTGCTTACTGTATATTGGATTGTCAAAAAAAAAAAAAAAAAAAACTATAGTTTGTATTGCCATTCCATTGCTGCAGTTATAAAATGTATGTGTATGCTGTGAATTTAGATCACCTTTAACAGGTTAAATATGAGAAGTTCATTGGCAGGGTATACAGTACGTACAGTTTTAGTCAGCTTCTACCATTCCTTACCAAAATTTAAAGATGGAGGGGAGAATAGACCTCGATCGCAAGATGTAGATATAGAACCAGGATTTAAAAGGGAGGGATTGATAGGTGCTGTCTATAAAACAATAAATATTATTATTTCAATTTACAAAACATCTAGAGCTCGATACCATTAAGCAGTTATCTTTAATATGCATTTTGCTTACCAGGTTACTTCCTCTTTGCGTACAGGGGGTTGTATATGGAGCTTGAGTACGGGCAGACAGATTAGTATGAGATTCTGAAGAGATGTCCCAAGAATCTGCAATACAAAGCTTTATAAGCTTCACATTGAAAATATGAAAGAGGATTACCAATAACTAATGAAATAAAACAAACAAGCAAAAAAAAAAAATAGGATTTTTTATAACAGCTTACCTGTAAAATCCTTTTCTTTCGCTGGACATCACGGGACACAGAGCCACAGTAATAACTGATGGGTTATGTAGGTACCTTTAGGTATTGGACACTGGTCACACCTTAAGCAGGAAGTTCAACCCCCTATATAATCCCTCCCCTTACAGGAATACCTCAGTTTTGTAGCAAAGCAATATAAGTGTATTAGAAGAGGGACGGGACCTCTGTGTCCTGTGATGTCCATCGAAAGAAAAGTATTTTACAGGTAAGCTGTTATACAAAATCCTATTTTCTTTCTCGAACATCACGGGACACAGAGCCACAGTAATAACTGATGGGATGTCCCAAAGCAATGCCAACTGAGGGGGGGGGGGGGGTCACAACAA